>CM071803.1:38182104-39382104 GCA_036559045.1 Platycarya longipes | reverse complement strand
GAATGTTACTTGCATATGCATGTTATAAAAATTTCAAACTTTTTTAAATGGATGTTAAAAGTGTTTTCTTAAATGGTTTTATAAATGAAGAGGTATATGTTGAGCAACCTCCAGGTTTTGAAAATCATATTTCTCCTAATCATGTTTTTAAGATCACAAAAGCGTTATATAGAATCAAACAAGCTCCTAAAGCTTGGTAAAAGAGGCTTAATGGTTTCTTGATTGAAAAAGGTTTTTCGAGAGGAAAGATCGATACAACTCTTTTCATCAAATATGAACAGGATGATATTCTTCTAGTTCAAATTTATGTTGATGATATAATATTTGGTGCTACTAATGAAAATATGTGCCAAGATTTTGCTAAGAGCATGCAGGAAGAATTTAAAATGAGCATGATGGGAGGATTTAATTTCTTTCTTGGATTGCAAATCAAGCAAGCAAAAAGTGGAACATTCATTAATCAGTCAAAATATATCAAAGAGTTACTCAAAAAGTTTGAGATGGAAGATGCGAATGTAATTGGAATACCAATGAATCCAACCACCAAACTTGATAAAGATGAAAGCGGTAAGCCAGTTGACTCAAAGATATATCGAGGTATGATGGGTAGTTTATTATATTTGACAGGTAGTAGACCTGATATTATATTCAGTGTATGTTTATGCGCACGTTTTCAATCATTTCCAAAGCAATCTCATTTGATTGCAGTCAAGCGTATTTTTAGATATCTTGCCGATACCATTGACTTAGGGTTATAGTATCCTAAGCATATTTTGTTCGATCTTATTAGTTATTCAGATACAGACTATACTGGTTGCAAAATTGATCGAAAAAGTACTAGTGGAACATGTCATTTTTTAGGTCATGCACTTGTTTCATGGTTTAGTAAAAAGTAAAATTCTGTTGCATTATCTATTGCTGAGGCAGAATATGTTGCTGCAGGCAGTTGTTGTGCTCAATTTCTTTACATGAAGCAACAACTTGAGGATTTTAAACTTATATACAATCACATTCCAATCAAATGTAATAATACATGTGCTATAAATCTTTCAAAAAATTCAATACAACATTCTCGGACCAAACATATTGAAATTAGATATCATTTTCTTAGAGATCATGTGCAGAAGGGCGATATTGTATTAGAATTCACTAGTACACGTGATCAATTGTAGACATTTTTACAAAATCCCTACTAGGAGATAGACTATGCATGATTAGAAGAGAAATAGGAATGATGCATGCCATGAATATCTGTTAGATATTTTTATTCCATTATCTCAAATGACCTACAGAAACTTGAGACGTTTAGCCTCATCATTCAAATGCATTTGCTCCTCATAGATCATCATGCTATCCTTATCTAAAGGATTAGGCAATCGAAATGAAGAAGTAAGTAAGGATTTTAAATCCTTATTCTGTTGCTTTAAGTCTACTATTTTTCTGTTAGACTCTTGAACAAGTCGTTGAAGAACATCGATCTTCTCATTAAACTTCTCTATCTCGCGGGTTTTGGACTGCAACCGAGCGGAAAAAGCGACAATGGACGATGAGTATCGAGTTATGAGACTCACAAGCTCGTAAATGGCATTATGATCTGATTTATTAGCCAAATCAGTGTTTTGTTGTTTCATGGCACCTACAACAGATGCAGAAATAGTTTGAGGTGAAGAATACCTCATATCTTGATCACGAGAAGCATTGAAGGAAAATTGATGAGCCATTGAAATTTTGTAAAGTAAGAATGAAGATGAACTACGAAAATGAGAAGAAGATTTGATGTGGATTAGATGAAACTAAGGATTGCTTTTATAAAGATGGAAATAAGTAGAAGACAAACTGTCATCTTTTCAAATCTTACTTAGTCAAACTTATAAGATATGCATATTGTCATATTGTCAAAAGTTACCGAACTAAGCCAGCGAGATTAATTACAATTGTCCATGTTTCTCTCGTGAAACGCTGTCATTATCTGCTGATGTTGACTATGTGCTTGAACTCTTACTCGTTTCGATTCCTCTATTCGAAGTTTCAGAATACGAGCTAATTCCGTCAAATCTTTATTTTCTTGCTTTAACCTCTTATTTTTTCTACCTTTATTTGCAAGCTTTTGATGCAGAACAGATATTTGATTGTTAAGTCGATTAATCTCATTTGCCGTCGCTAGTAATCTTCGAGACATGGTCGTAACAGAGGTAGTATATTGAGCACTGGTAGTTCTTGATGCTGCAACAACCTCGAAATCAGTCCTACCAGAAAAATGCATCTATGCTTCTATCATGGTGTTGACAACCTCAGGAGATAAAATGACTGGTTGAGACGGTTCCTGATTCAAATCCGGAAGATTATTAGACGAAATTTTCTCCGCCATTCTATCGTTTTGAATAAACAGAAACTGAATCAATGAGTGGTGTGAAAGTTTATTTGAGTATCCAACAGGTGAAAATGGTTTTTTTTTTTTTAAATAGAAACTTTCAAATCTCGATAATATTTAATTTTTCAACAACATCACGCGGATTTGAATCTGCTTCCGCATTGACTTCTAGAGCTAGGCCTCCAACCTTTGCAGGTTTTGTCGGACACTCGTGGCTCCGCACCGAATTGCCAGAGCTAGACCTCCAACCTTTGCTGCCTTTGTCGGACACGGATAACTTCACTTATTCAACTTCAAATCTCTGCAACATCTAATTTGTCAATAACATCAAGCGGATTTAAATCTTCTTCCACACCGAGACAATAAAGTTCAGCTCCAGCCTTTGCAGTTTTTGTCGGGCACGGGTGGTTCCAATTATTCAACTCTCTACAGCTTCTACTAGCGCACCGTTTTATTTTGTTATCGCTTATTGCGAAAAAAAAAATCTTACTGAAATTAATTGCGGTTCTTTTTTAATGATACCAAAAAGGGGAGAAGTTTTATACGTAAATATTTAGATTTTTAACTCTGTTATATATGCTGAAATTATGTTTATCTATTGCTTGAAAAACTAACGCATATTATCAGGGGGAGCTTAAACATTACTGCAAGTCTCAAAATTCTACTAAATATTTGTCATCATCAAAAATGGAGAGATTGTTGAATCTAATATTTCAAATTTCGTATCTACGTGTAGATTTTGATGATAACAAATAAATTCAAGTCTCAAGCTCAAATTATTTACGCAATGGATCGAAGCGCACATCAAGTATAAAAGAACAAGTCTACAAATGAAGCTCATAGATTATTTTTGTACATCTCTTGATAAAATTCGAAATTGGATTAAGGCTCCAAATTACTCTTTTTTCTCATAAAATATCAAATTACTTTTTTCACATATGCAAGACATTTTTAAATGTCTCAGTTTTGAAAATTATGTTTTTCACATATGCATAACATCATCAAACAAAATAATTTCGAAAATTATTATTTTTTATATAAAAATTTGAATTTATAAGATGATTGATTATCATATTTGATATGTGCACATTTTGTTTAAAAGTCTTGAAGGGGGGTGGTGTGTTTTTTTGACAAATGTAAAAGCTAGATGATTTTGTTTGAAAATCTTAAAGGGTAGTTGTGTGTTTTTTTGACAAATGCAAAAGGTAGATGATTTTGTTTGAAAATCTTAAAGGGTGGTTGTATGTTTTTTTGACATATGCAAAAAAAAGATGATTTGGTTTGAAAAATAAATCATGCTCATTTTGTCATGTATGAAAAGCAAAAAATTAGGTTTAATTTCTTTGAAAAATAAATGGAGTTGTCTTTGACAAATGCAAAAAGGAAATGTTTTTATTTGAATTTTTTGAAAAGTGAATAGTGCTCTTATTGACATGTGAATATTTTCAAATTTGAAATTGAAGACTCATTTTCCTATAAATAGCTCACTTGAGTTTTGCAAAAATTACAACAAGAGCTTACACATCTATTACTAAGTTTTGCATCATTCTTTCAAAACTCTCATTCTCTCTTTTCTAAATTTTTGAGTCTTAATTCTTGTTCTTGTTGAGAGAGATATAGGTTGCACTGTATTGTTTTTATCTCACTCATTAAGGAGTGTACTTTGATAGTCTACCCACTATCAACTCTTGTATCTGTAAGAGGGTGCGTATAACCCTTGTATGTGTAGAAGGTGTTCTACACGGGAAATAGTTAAATCACCAAGTGTGAGGTGATTGAAAGTGTAGAGGGTGTTCTACACGGATTCTTTGGAGCGGTGCTGCTCAAAGGTGTAATAGGTTTCTATCTCAACTTAAAGGAGATTGACTAGTGAATTTGGGATCTTCAAGGGGTAACTTGAGGCGAAGACATAGGCAGTGGGGCTAAACCTCATAAAAATACTGAATTTACTTTTTCTTACCCTACTCTTTACATTTCGTGCTGCTTTATATTCTGTTTATATTTTATATTGTGTATTTGATTTATAAGTGTTAATTTTTATAATATAACCCAATTCACCCCCCCTCTTGTGTTAGTCATCTGGGCAACAGAATGCCTATTAGATTGGATCAAAACTAGGGGTGGCAATATATTACTTGACCCGTTAATCCAACACGAACACGACACGATAATAGCAGGTTAATGTTTAATCTTAATGGGTTTCGGGTCAAAACGGGTTGACATGTTAAGACACGATTGCTTATCAGGTTAATAGCGAGTCAACCTGTTTTAACCCGCTATAACACGTTATTACACGTTAAGAAAACTAAAATTATAAGTATACATTTACATTTAAAACTAAAATTGTTAGAATTTTAATTTTGATATTTTTTTTGTTTAGATTGTAATTCATTCTTGTAGTTAGTATTATAATTTTTATAAATATTATGGTTTTAACATTTGTAAAAAATTATGCTAAATTTAATTAAGTTAAACAGGTTAATTTTAGTCATATTCAACATATTTACATAAACAAGTTGAAACGTATCATATTTTGTCATGTTAATTTATTTCGTAATATTCACTAATGGATTATAACGGATTGACACGACACGACACGTTATGTTAACGAGTTGTGTTAGGATTTGAGATTTTGACACGATAAGCTTAACGGGTCGGGTTAGGGTTGACCTATATAGTATAATATACATGTATTGACACAACATGAATACGACCCGTTGACACGATTTGACACCCCTAATCAAAACATTATTTCTGGCCGAAGATCCTGTTTTCTGTAGATGTCAAAGTTCAAAATGAGTAACTAGGAGCCGTCAAAACATAGAATGTAACCTCAAACAGTAACACCGTATATAATTGTATAAGTGTTATAAAATTATTTAAAAAAATAAATAAAATATATTATTAAAAAAATAATAAAGAGTGAATTTATTTATAATTAATACTATATAGTAATAGTTAAATTATATTTATAATATATAGACTAGTATTAGATACTATAATTAATAGCTATAAACATAATTTAACTATAATAATATACATTTTAATGTACTAATATAATACCATATAATAATATAATTAAATTAACTATTAAAAGCAGATCTTGTTTATGCAATTCCAAAGGTAGCCCAGAATCTTACTGAACTGACAAAAATGAGCCCAGTCTCGACCTTCTGATTAGATTGTGCTGTCTTGGCCAACCACATATAAATGTACTTATCAGCAATGAACATGTCAATCAAAATCATTATGTTTCGGTCTCTAATCTAATCTATTTTTAAAAAGCTCTCAGATTTTATTTCACACGAGATATTTTGATAAGTAATGCTAGATATAAATTTTAAATAGATATTACATGCAGACTTTTTATGAAATAATTTATTTCACTAAAATAGAATAATTTTTTTAACATTTTTTCATGATGGGTGGTCAATTTTTTAATAAAATGATTGTGTGAGCTCCGATAAATTATTAGCATATTTTATTTTATTTTTGACTATCTTTCGTGCTACGTGCAATTAACGTCTGACTTTTACCTCTATTTTCAAGATTAGTCAAATTTTTTTTTAAATTTTTGTCGAAGTAAGGATATAGACATTTAACATTAGAAAATTTTAGAATGACACTTCTATTTGACGTCTTTATTTGACATTTCTTATATTTTTTTTATTTCACTTAATGATTAAGAAAGTGATTATTAGTGCATTAATATATTTTTTTTATATTTTTAATAAATATTTTAAAATGATAAAAAAAAATGATGACAAACATAGACCTAGGCAAACTTCAACCACCACCACTAGCTAAAATGGTTTGTTAATGTGATGCAAATTAATTTATGAAGGATGATCTCACACCATACATTTTATCTATTTTTATTTTATTTTAATCTTTTAAAATTAATTGAATTATTCTATTTATCATCTATACACTACATATTTATTATAAGAAAAATAAATATAAATAAAAATAAGTATAATGTATAGCATGTAAAGTTAATAAGTAAATTTATTCTTAATTTATAATAGAACGGGTGCAAAGCCAATCCAAATTAATGGTCATTAAAAAATGTGGTCCAAAAATTGACAAAAACTTGGGAGGATTTGGGGTTATGGAAGACCTATATTTGCCATTTTCTTATTTTTTTTAACATACCTATATTTGCCAGCCACTCGTATAGAAAATTTAATAGATACTAATAGCGTACAAACAAGCTTCTAGTATAGTGTACTTTTAGAGTCAGGACGACCGCCAAGCTTGAAACCTTTTGTGTCTTTGACAGTGACTGACACAATATTTAGGTTTGAATAAGTGAATATCTGTGGATTGGTTTGTCCAATCCATTGAAAAATAGACGTCGGTGACTCTAACGGAGATGGAGATTCGAAACAGATTTAAGGTTGCATGGGGCATACCGGAGGTCGCCGGGAGTCGCCATCGCAGGGATGGGGTAGTCAGAGGCCGACGGTCACGATGGTATGGGAAGTCTCGCCCACCGCCGCCGACGTTTGGGTTGAGGGCAAATCCTCTCTTTAATTCATCTTCATTTTATTTTTTTATTATGTTTTTTACTGTATTTTTATTTTCTTATGGTATTTTTTATTATATTTTTTTCATTTTATTTTTTTAATTTTATTTTATTTTGTGTTTTATTTATTTTATTATATTTTAATAGTGGGCTGTTTTTGGTTAGAGGCAGCTGACCGGCCCCAGCGTCTTCCTTTGAATAATACCATCTTTGACACTAACAAAAATGACGAGATCGGGAAACACAGATTGTTCAACACGTGTTAACTTATAATTGGCTGCTTTTCTAGCACACACTAGATCGACCGACCTCACCCTTATTTCTAACGTTTGTCTTTAATATTATTTTTTTAAAATTAATTGCATAATATTTGTATACTCTACAATTATATGTGGTATTATTCTTTTATTAATAGTAATGAAACTATTTGAGTTAGAGATGTTTTATTGAGTTTTCAAAAAAAAAAAAAAGAGAAAAAATTGAATAAAAAGATTATAAACTTAAAAAATTATTTGAATATAATTATCTACATTTTTATTCTATAACTTAAAAAAGTTGATTTTTTTTAATTTATTTGAAAATTTGTAAAAGTTATATAGGATTTTGTATTTAAATAACTATTAGATAAAATATGGAAGATTTAGAATTATAAAATACTTTCTATTTGAATGATATTGATACTTTCTATTTGAATGATATTGGGAAAGAAAATTATAAGAAGTTGAAAGACAAGATAGATTGCCAAACAAGTTCAAACAAGGGGAAAAGTTGACTTTTAAGACTTGTTTGGATAGTGAAATAAAATGATATGAGATAGTTTTAGATAAAAATTAAAAGTTGAATCAATAATTATTAGACTATTATTTTTAATATTTTAATTATTTTGAGATTAAAAAAAGTATTAATATAATAATTGATAATAATTATAATAATAAAATGAGGTGAAATAAGTTAAGATAGTTTTGATATCTAAATAAGCCTAATAGCTAAAGAGTCCCACTATGACTACAAAAGAATCCCATAATCTAAGGTCTCGTTTGTTTTTGTAGATGAGATAAAATTAGTTAAATTGAGATGAAAGTTAAAATTTGAATAAAATATTATTAAAATATATTTATTTAATATTATTTTTATTTTAATATTTAAAAAGATTGAATTATTTATTTTATTATGCAAATAGCATGAGATGGACATAAAAGCACCATCCAAACGCTCAAAATGCTACAAAGTGAGTTGGAACCATTACCACTCTACCATCAAAATTTTCAAAGAAAAGAAAAACAGCTGCTTTTTTACCTTGCTATTTTCGTTGTTTCTAATTTTTTGTCCAAACTTTTAGATGAATGACGAAAATAAGAAAGTCATCTTCCAAGCTGGAACAGGGTAGGATACTCTGGCCCAGAGCTTTCGGGATGGAAGAAATCTGATGGCGGGGGCTCAAGTCGATGAGCTTAGGTTAGATTTGAACGTTGAGAAATTTTAAAAAGAGTTAAAAATAGGTAATAAGTAATAATAAAATATTAAATAATAATAAATAAATAATAATAATAAAATATTTCACCACCCAAACATAACTTTAGGACACAATTGCAACGACGATAAAAACATTAATAAAAAGAGAATTCCAGGGTGGCAGACGGGTTGCCCCCCTCCACCAAAGCAGTCCCGCCGCCCCCGGTGGCAGTGGGCGACACCGCCCACACCATCGGGACCGGCGGACTCAGGCGACCTCACCCCTACGACGGCGAGCTCCGGTGTGCCCCCGACAGCCTTCAACCCGTTTCGGACTCGTACGGGTCCGAAACGGGTTGAAGGCTGCCGGGGGCACACCGGAGCTCGCCGTCGTAGGGGTGAGGTCGCCTGAGTCCGCCGGTCCCGATGGTGTGGGCGGTGTCGCCCACAGCCACCGGCGGGGGCTCCGTTTTCTCCATGGCCGAATTCCCTTAAATTCATCTTCATTTTATTTTTTTATTGTGTTTTTTATTATGTTTTTATTGTGCTTTTTATTGTGTTTTTTATTATGTTTTGTTTATTTTATTTTTTTATTATATTTTTAATCTTCGTTTTTTTATTTAATTATATTTTTTATTTTATTTTAATGTATTTTTTATCATAAAACAGTCCAACTATCGTTAGGCTGCCTTAGACGCTGGGGACAGCCGGACCGGTCCCCAGCGTCTCTCTAATAAAAAAGAGCGGTATTTGGTATTTCGGGAGCCGTTTGCTTTGTAGGGGTGTTTTTGGAGATTCTACGAGTGGTATTTGGGATCTCTCTAATGGCTATCTCAACTTTTGGTTTGTTGTAGTAGTTTTCTAAAATCTAGGAGTTGAAAGTGGCACGAGGCAATATGGTCGGTAACGTACACTGTCTTATTCGCTTTATATAATATTGTACACTTTCGGAGGTGATAAAAAGTTGAGTTCGAAAAAAGCTTTACAGTAAAATAAAAAGAATAAAATAATATTATATAAAATTGTAAAATATATAAATATTACTTAATCATTTTAAAAATGAGAAAAATCTATTATTTAAAATTTAATTTTTTTTCATATAAATTCTATATTTTCTCAATTTTTTATAAAATAGTTCAACGACAATTATCCAATTCATAATTGGATAAATCTTTTTTCAAAATAATATTCTTGAGATAATGAGATTTTTTCTAAACAAAAGGGAGCTATTATATTGATGGAAGTTTGTGTTTAATTATTTTTCTAGAGTTGATTTAAGTTATATTATAATTGATTGAATTATTATATTCTGAAAAAATCAGACCAAAAGATATTCTATTAGGCTGATTAATTTAAGATTTTTTATACCAAAAAAGATTTGAATCTTCTTTAAAAAAAAAAACTATATTTTCGGACTTCAGTCCAAATTAATTTCATTTTAATTTTATATTTTATTGTAAAAACTATATTCCACTAACAAAAAGTGATAAACGATTTAGTCCAAAAAATTAAGAATGAGAAAAAAAGTGAAACCCGGCAAAAAATTCTTTGACTAACTCTCTATAGGTAATCTACCTATCCGGTGTGTGGGAATGACTGTTGCTCTTTTATTTTTATTTTTTTCCAACGTCTCTATAATTGGACATCTCTCTGGTAGATGTAAATGGTAATTACACTTACAGAGAGGATGACTTCTTCCATGGCCTTTCATGGAGCTTCTTCCTCTTTCTTAAGACTCTTCTTCTTCCATCCGTCCATGAAATTATAATGTATTCTTAAATTTTAGAGGTAAAGATGTACGCCAAAAGTTTGTTTCTCATCTATACCATGGTTTGGATAAAAGGAAAATCAATACTTACATAGACAACAATTTTAGAAGAGGAGAGAAAATCTCAGCAGCACTTTTTAAAGCTATTGAAGAATCGAGAATTTCTACCGTTGTACTCTCTAAAAAGTATGGAGAATCAAGATGGTGTTTGAACGAGCTATTGAAAATCCTCCATTGTAAAGAAGCGATGAAACAAATTGTTCTACCAATATTTTACGACGTAGATCCATCAGAAATACGACATCAAAAAGGGGATTTTGAAAAATCATTTGATAAACTTGAAGATAAGCTCAAGGATAATGTAAAGATGTGGAAGTGGAAAGCAGCTTTAGAAGAAGTGGCCAACTTGTCCGGGTTCGAATTAGGGAACAGGTACTTGCTATGAGCTGTGCATATATATATATATATATATGAGCTGTGCCTATATATGTTTGTATATGATGTTAAAAGAGAACTCTATGGGTAAAATCTAGACAAATCCAGGATTTGAGAGGGTGCAAATTGGTGAAGATTTGGTGCCATACAAAATAATTTGATATATTATCCTTCTTTTTGACACTGAGTTTTGTGCAAGTCATAAATAAATTTGAAATAATTTTTGGATTTTTTATCGATTAATTACCTCACTAATTTCACACAGAGTATATTGGAGTGACAAAAGAAGACGAAAAAAATATAAATATAAATATAAATCTTCTCTCTGTTTTCTTTTTTTAATTAAATCATATAATTCGTGAATGCTTATACTTTGAGAAGTCTTTTAGACTTTTCTTCTCTTTGTATTGATAGGAAGGAGTCAAAATTTATCCAAGAAATCATTCAATGGGTGGATTCAAGAATAGCAAACCATAGACCTCTAAATGTTGCCAAGTATCCAATGGAAAAAGAGGTTCAAGAACAAGACATTTATCGGCATTCAAATATTATAAAAAATAAGGGCGAACAGCCGACCCGAACCGACCCGCTAATGCATCTTCCGACCCGACCCGACAATATATTGTGCCGTTAAGCCGATAACCGTTTGGCCTATTACCCGTTTCGATATCGTTATCGGGTATTTCTTTATTCATTTGTTTGTTTTCCTTCAGGTTTGGCTATCTCTTTCGACGACTTCGGGGTCTTAGGTTTTCTTCAGAGCTCGAGTTTGGCTTGGGTCTTTGGTTATCGGAGCTATCTGACTCGATTGCTTGGAAATCTTGTGATTTTAGACACATTTTGAGTTCCCCTTGGCGACTTTCGACGTTGGCTGAGTGTTCTGCTATAATTGCTTGGTTTTCGAAGGTTGAAGAAAGGTAAAAGCTTTTCACGGATCTGATTTAAAAGGTTGTAGATTTTTAATTTTTCTCTTTCTAGAATGAATTTTTTTATGGGGCTTGGATTGCTTCGAAATTTCTGAACTCTCTCGAATCTAAAGGTAGCTACGAATCTGTTTGCACTGGTACTGCGGGCATTGCTTCAAGGTTTCTAAACTCTCTTAGCTTGGATTGCTTCACGAATTTGAAGGTAGCTACGTCTTGTCGGGATAGTCCTTCGATTTGAAGGTAGCTACGTCCTGTCGCAGAGCTCTCGAAGAATATTAAGGAATTAGCACTCCGATTCAACCTTGCTGGCGACGATGAAGATAATAGTACTGCCATGGATGATACGGAATCATAGTTTCCAGTACTAGAGAATCAAGCGAGAAATGAGACTTGTTGCAGACGTTTGGGATGATTGTGGATATCGGGCATTTACTTGTTTGAAAACGGGTATCGGTAACGGGTATCAAAAGCAAAGGCTTCCGCTAACAACCTTATCGGGTCAATATTTTCGGGTCGGGTCGGCATAATGGACTGTAATCGGTAGCGGATTTTTTGCTCACCCCTAATAAAAAATGATGATATATGTACGGTTATCTTTACCCTGTCATGTTTACCTGTTATAAACTAGGAATTAGGGGGCTGTTTTTTGATACTGTTTTTGCTCCAAGATATGCCCTTTTCATAGGAGGTCCTAGAGATGAATTAGTACATGTGAGACTGAAATGATTAGTTTGGAAAACTTGGTCCGAGTTTGGATAGATTAATTTCTTGGTGCTTTCTAAAATGACTATACTTTCTGGTTTGAATTTTTGTTTATTAGATTTGAATGTTGAGAAATTTTAAAAAGAGTTATAAATAGTAATAAAAAAATAGGTAATGTAATAAGTAAATAAGTAAATAAATAAATAAATAATAATAATAATAAAATATTTTATCACCCAAACATAACCTTAGTGGACACAATTGCAACGACGACGAAAACATTAATAAAAAAGAGCGGTATTTGGTATGTCGGGGGCCCAGAGCTTTCGGGATGGAAGACGAGATGGACTTGCCGTTTGCTTTGTAGGGGTGTTTTTCGAGATTCTACGAGTGGTATTTGGGATCTCTCTCAAATGGCTATCTCAACTTTTGGTTTGTTGTAGTAGTTTTCTAAAATCTAGGAGTTGAAAGTGGCACGAGGCAATATGGTCGGTAACGTACACTGTCTTATTCGCTTTATATAATATTGTACACTTTCGGAGGTGATAAAAAGTTGAGTTCAAGAAAAGCTTTAGAGTAAAATAAAAATAATAAAATAATATTATATAAAATTGTAAAATATATAAATATTACTTAATTATTTTAAAAATGAGAAAAGTCTATTATTTAAAATTTAATTTTTTTTCATGTAAATTTTATGTTTTCTTTATTTTTTCTAAAATAGTTCAACGACAATTATCCAATTCATAATTGGATAAATCTTTTTTCAAAATAATATTTTTGAGATAATGAGATTTTTTCTAAACAAAAGGGAGCTATTATATTGATGGAATTTTGTGTTTAATTATTTTTGTAGAGTTGATTTAAGTTATATTATGATTGATTGAATTATTATATTCTGAAAAAATCAGACAAAAGATATTCTATTACGTTGATTAATCTGAGATTTTTTATACCTAAAAAGATTTGAATCTTCTTTAAAAAAAAAAAGAGAAATCTTAGGGGGCAGCCGGGCTACCCCCCTCCACCAAAGCAGCCCCCGCCGCCGCCGGTGGCGGTGGGCGACACCGCCCACGCCATCGGGACCGGCGGACTCAGGCGACCTCACCCCTACGACGGCGAGCTCCTGTGTGCCCCCGGCAGCCTTCAACTCATTTCAGACCTGTACGAGTCCGAAACGGGTTGAAGGCTGCCGGGGGCACACCGGAGCTCGCCGTCGTAGGGGTGAGGTCGCCTGAGTCCGCCGGTCCCGATGGTGTGGGCGGTGTCGCCCACCGCCACCGGCGGCGGCTCCGTTTTCTCCATGGCCGAATTTCCTTAAATTCATCTTCATTTTAATTTTTTATTGTGTTTTTTATTATATTTTTATGTTTTTTATTGTGTTTTTTATTATGTTTTGTTTATTTTATTTTTTTATTATATTTTTAATCTTCATTTTTTTATTTAATTATATTTTTTATTTTATTTTAATGTGTTTTTCATCATAAAACAGCCCAACTAACGTTGGGCTGCTTTAGACGCTGAGGACAGCCGGACCGGTCCCCAGTGTCTCCCAAAAAAAAAAACTAGATTTTTCGGACTTCAATCCAAATTAATGTCATTTAAATTTTATATTTTATTGTAATAACTTTTTATTGTATATATTCCACTAACAAAAAGTGATCAACGATTTAGTCCAAAAAATTAAGAAAGAGAAAGAAAGTGAAACCCTTCAGACAAAAGTATCGACATGGTTTTCCTACTTTCTTGGATTAAGATTTTGTTTGTATTTAAAATTTATCTTAATTTATTTTTATTTTATTATTATATTTTTATAATTTTTTATATAAAACACAAATTCTTATAGACATTTTTCAAATTCTAATACATATTTTTCAAATTTCAATATATATTTTTTAAAATTATTAAAAAATAATAATAATGAGAAAGAAAGTGAAACCCTTCAGACAAAAGTACCGACATGGTTTCCCTACTTTTTTTGACTAAGGTTTCGTTTGTATTCAAAATTCATCTCAATTCATTTTCATTTCATCATTATATTTTTATAATTTTTTATATAAAACACAAATTCATATACACACTTTTCAAATCTTAATATACATTTTTCAAATTTTAATACATTTTTTTCAAATCCTAAAATAATAATAATATTAAAAAATAAACTAAATTCATCTCAATTTATCTCATCTTCAAATCCAAACAAAAAACGGCTGTTGCTCTTCTTTTTATTTTCCAACTTCTCTATAATTGGACATCTCTCTGGTAAATATAAATGGTAATTACACTTACAGAGAGGATGACTTCTTCCATGGCCTTTCATGCAGCTTCTTCCTCTTTTTTAGACTCTTCTTCTTCTTCCATCCGTCCATGGAATTATGATGTATTCTTAAATTTTAAAGGTGAAGATGTACGCCAAAAGTTTGTTTCTCATCTATACCATGGTTTGGATAAAAGGAAAATCAACACTTACATAGACGACAATATTGAAAGAGGAGAGAAAATCTCAACAGCACTTTTTAAAGCTATTGAAGAATCGAGGATTTCTATCGTTGTACTCTCTAAAAAGTATGGAGAATCAAGATGGTGTTTGAACGAGCTATTGAAAATCCTCCATTGTAAAGAAGCGAAGAAACAAATTGTTCTACCAATATTTTACGACGTAGATCCATCGGAAGTACGACATCAAAAAGGGGATTTTGGAAAATCATTTGATAAACTTGGAGATAAGCTCAAGGATAATATGAAGATGTGGAAGTGGAAAGCAGCTTTAGAAGAAGTGGCCAACTTGTCCGGGTTCGAATTAGGGAACAGGTACTTGCTATGAGCTGTGCCTATATATGTTAGCATATGATGTTAAAAGAGAACTCTATGGGTAACATCTAGACAAATCCAGGATTTGAGAGGGTGCAAATTGGTGAAGATATGGTGCCATACAAAATAATTTGATATTTTATCATTCTTTTTGACACTGAGTTTTGTGCAAGCCATAACTAAATTTGAAATATTTTTTGGATTTGTTATCGATTAATTACCTCACTAATTTCACACAAAGTATATTGGAGTGACAAAAGAAGATGAAAAAAATAAAAATAAAAATTTAAATCTTCTCTCTGTTTTCTTTTTTTAATTAAATCATATAATTCGTGCATGCTTATAATTTGAGAAGTCTTTTAGACTTTTCTTCTCTTTGTATTGATAGGAAGGAGTCAGAATTTATCCAAGAAATCATTCAATGGGTGGATTCGAGAATAGCATACCATAGACCTCTAAATGTTGCCAAGTATCCAATGGGAAAAGAGGTTCGAGTACAAGACATTTATCAACATTCAAATATTATAAAAAATGATGATATATGCACGGTTATCTTTACCCTGTCATGTTTACTTGTTATAAACTAGAAATTAGGGGCTGTTTTTTAATACTGTTTTTGCTCCAAGATATGCCCTTTTCATAGGAGGTCCTAGAGATGAATTAGTACATATGAGACTGAAATGATTAGTTTGGAAAAATTGTTCCGAGTTTGGATAGATTAATTTCTTGGTGCTTTTAAAAATGGCTATACTTTCTGGTTTGAATTTTTGTTTATTAGATTTGAACGTCAGAGGGCCGTTAAGCCTTTAACTACAGTTAGGGGCGGCTCAATATCTATTGAAGTCTTAGGTGAAATTTAAATAAATTATTTATAATTATAATATATTAACTTATAAATTATTATATAGAATATTTTTAAAATCTTCAATTAAAGGAGATTTTATTGAAAATATTTGAATTATTTTTTTGAATTTATATTTAATTAAATAATTTAAAATGAGGCCTTAATACAAAATTTATACCTCCATTTAGCAAAATCTTGAAATATTATATAAAAATATAAATAATTTATTGTATTAAATATTAGATTTAGTATCATGAGACCTTGTACACATTGAAAATATTTAAAAAAAAATTAATTAAGGAAATGGTTTTTGTTAATTTAAAAAAAGTTAAAAACAAAACTCACTTTTTTTTGGAGCCTTGTATAGAGTGAGGGGCCTTAGGCAATGGCCTAAGTGGCCTTACCATTGAGCCGGCCCTAACTACAGTCCCAATAATTTTTAAAGGTGATTTTTAATGCTATCTTTGAAGTTCAAAACATATTTTTCAATTGTAATTTGTCATATATTCTGTTAATAGCAAGAACCTTTGATTTGATCTTTGGTTGTAATTTACTCTTGTGAAATCATCGCTTGTGCACAAAAGTTTAAATGGATGGCATTAAAAATATATTTTTAATTTTTAAAGTTAATTTTTAATACTATCCTTGTTCTTGAAATTCAAAATATTTTTCATATGGTAATGTGTCATATATTCTGTTAATAGTAAGCACCTTTGACCCGTGTTCTTTGGTTGTGATTTGTACTTTTTTAAACATTTTCCCTCACGTGTGAACTAGATCTCCCTCTGCAAGTGGGCCAACTACGTGGGATATTTACTTAATTGAGTAAAGTGTATAGTCGGGACTCAAATTCAAAAAATATGCTCTAATATTACAATGTTTAAACTGTTGGAAAGAGGTACGTAGGTCTAATACTATGTGAAATCAACATTTGTCTTAACATCTCTAGACTTCTTGTTTTGTAATCTCAATCTGTGTTTGATTGAACAGATCAGTGTCCAAATAGATGAATTGAGTGGAAAGAAATCTTTGATGCTGGCAGCGAGGGAGCTAACTATTATATGGGGTTCTGGAGAAACTCCAGAATACTGGGAATGGATTCCCTCAACTGAGTCACCGGTTCTACCCAAGTCTAGGTCTCCCCTCATCTCTCTGTTTGCTTGAGTACTGCATGCTTGTTTACCCTATTTTGTTATGAGAAATGATAATGGTAGGGTTACTATCCTCCTACTACCATTTACTACTGTATTTGATTTTTTTTTAATTTTTTATTTTACTTAATGATTAAGGAAGTAACTATTAGTAAAATTGTATATTTTTTATTGATTTTTTTTAATGATTAAAGATGTTAAAAAAATACTTAAAAGAGAATGATAAAATTAAAAAATAAAAAAATCTCAAATACATTGTAAGTAGTAAATAAATAGAAAGATGGTAGTAATCTTGTCACTATCTTGTGAGAAATGTATTTGCAGTCATGAAATGTGTAAGTGTCGTGTAATCGCTTAAAAAATGTGAGTAAAATACGAGATATATATAAAAAAAAAAAGTTTTTTAATAATAGATTTCACTCTTTTTCAAAGAGATAACACGGTATTTATACATTCTGCGACTATATGTAGTATTATACATTTGTTATTTATAGCATTAATAATGTGTAAAATGTGCAGATTCTCAGAAGTAGCTCGTCTTAGAAAAGTTTATTGGCTTGACATAAAAGGAAGAATTGAGACAAAAATCCTTTCCCCTAGAACAAAATATGGGGCATATTTTATCTACTCCATGGTGGATGGTTTCTCTGGGTTTCACATCCCTGTCAAAGTGTCTGTTAGGCTTGGAAACGAGGTGGAAGGAGGTAATGTTACCAATGCTTATTTGAATCCAAGAATGTGGTCGGGTACACAGGAACAACGATCAAATGAGGAATTATTACAACTTAAACGACAGGATGGTCGATTCCCAATCAAGAGAGAGGATATGTGGATGGAGATTGAGATTGGAGAATTCTTCAATGGCAGCCACCTTGATAATTATGGCGAGGTCGAGATGTGCTTGAAGGAGGCTGAAGTCCTTCATGAGAAGTCTGGCCTTGTGATCCATGGCATTGAGGTTCGGCCAAAATAAGAAATTAGGTAATTAGTAGAGACATCTAGATTTGTGTCCATTATATTATGAGAAACGTTTTGATGAGACTTTGGACTATATATATATATATATATGCATGCTTTGTGAATACGTGACGTGCATGGTTTTGTATAATGTATTGAAATTTTTAGAGGAAAGCTACACATAAGCCTACACACCACATATCATAATTTTTTTTTTAATGAATTTATTATTTGTAAATTAATTGAATTCTCTACTTATTATTTATATATTAAATATTTTATGAAAGAAAAAAAAATCAAAAATATATATATATATATATATAATGTGTGGAGTGTGGATGCTTTTAGATTTTTAATACTTCATCTACTGTACGTAGGAGCAACATGCGCACGGTTTTTGAAATTTCGTTCGTTTGTTTTTTTTTTTTTTGAGTGAACATAGCTTGGCAAGGGTTGGAATCCATGGTACCTACCATGTCAGCTGGCTTGTATAAAATCTTAGAAGATTTGCAAATCCAACTTCCAATATTAAGAGCTGAATTATAAAAAAAATAGAGAAAATATTTTAGTTATAAAGTGATTATATATTTAAACTCTGGTCATAAAGTGATGCATCTTGATACAATCTATTAAATTATAAAATTAATTTTATCATTTTTTTTACATGATTTTTTTAACATTTTAAAATATTTTAAAAAATATAAAAAAAAGAGTTTATAACATTATTTAAATATATTTACTTAAAAATTATAAAAACTAAACTAAAAAAATAAAATAAAAATCAAGATCTCTAATAAAGATTTCAAGTAGGGACAAATAGATTACCCTATTAGGGACAGGGCACTTTATAGTGATCCCTGTTTGAATATGTTGCGCAAGAAGCATTTTTATTTTCATCTTTTGTGACAATCCAATCCTCATCTGCAACAGTAACATGGTGATCACTGATCAGCAAAAGATATAACCTACTTATCGTTACTGTTATTGGTTATGTTTAGTGCTTCCTTGAAGTTTCTCGTAAAGATATATATATAAATCATTAAATTAATATTTTCAAATTATTTTAAATCTTTAGAACAAATGGTGATTATATATAGTATTAAACTAGAGGTTTCGCATTCACTGTACACTTTACAGCCTAGTTAATTAAATAATCCTTAAGCGTTCTTATTGAGAGGAGTTTGGCACCCTCACGTGATGAGTGTTAAAACTTTAAGATAATTGGTTAAATCTATCTATCTATCAGTTTAAATTTTTGAGATAAATAATAAATTTCAAAGTACTTGGGTCAATTAGAGTACTGGCATTGGATTAGTTAAATATTTTTTTTAAAAAGTACAATTTTGCACAAATATAAAAAATAATAATAATAATTTGAAGAGTTTTGATATTTTACTATTCACTTTTCAAAACAAAAATAACTTTTTACCTTTTGCCACACTTAAAAAGTGTCATTTTTTATCAAAGATAACACTTTTTTTTTATATATTTATGCAAAATTGTACTTTTTAAAGAAAATATTTAACTAATCTAATGCCAGTGCTCTTAACTTATTAAAAAACTTAAAATGGTTATTTCTAGAAAACATTGTTTCAAGTTGGTAAAATTCTTAGAAAGATAGATTTCCTTAGTGCTTCTTTATGTCTCTATTTTTTTCTGGCTCAATCTTTATTGGTTTGAGACCAGAAAGTTCTGTTTATTAGGTTTGAAACTTTGAATGTGAGAGGTGCTGCAAATGCAATCCCATAATTGTTATGCCTCATTATGAGAATAGGTAATTTATGAAATTTTACGTTATTTGATAATGAAAAATTCATACTCTTTATATTGTTTAATGAGATTATAATTATATGGTTGATTAATCATTTTAAAATATAAATTATGTGATTTAAGTTTTTCGTTGAGACGTTACAAATAATATTATAATCTATCACAATAAAAAATGTTGGTCTTGAATCGTGCTATCTACACTAGACTTGTTCAATGAAGACATAAACAATATAAGGAAGGAGATTGTAATATACTATTCTGATAAAGATAAATAGTGTATAAAATTTTACATTTCTTCACTACAATTAAAAAAGTTATAATTAGTAAGGGATTGATACATATTTTCTTTTTGGGAAAAGGGAAGGGCCCTTTGTTGTGACACCTGTAGATTGTATGCTTTATGAGCAAATTGTGAGACTTGCATGTGATTATTGTGATATGACACAGATGTGATTAATCTTTCACAATTTTTAGTTTCATGATTTGTGCACCCATAGCCTAGAGGGGCAGAGACCAAATTAAATGGAAACAGTTTTAATGTGACAATCGGAAGGGTTTCTTGGAAAGCCTATCAGGTTGGATCAAAACATTATTTATGGGTGAAGAATTCTGTTTTCTCCAGATGTCAAAGTTCAAAATGAGGAGCCTAGGAGCTGTCAAAACATAGAATCTAACCTGAAATGTTTGGTCGGGTTTACTTTTTACAGCTCTATTTTTGTAGGTTTATCATTATCCTTTCATATGTCCAAAGAAGAGCAATGATGAGTTTTAAACAGACTAGAGGAAGACCATATGTCAGTTTCCTTTGGCCTTCAATGCATCAATCTACTTGAGAAGCTAACTCCCAAAAGAATGAAAATAATTCCACGGACCCTAATCATCTCAGGATGGAAGGCACAGACATCTTCTAACAGAAACAAATGCAAGACCCTTCTTTTTTGTTTTTGGCCGAAGAACATATAGAAGTATATTCAAAACAGTATATAGAAACTCACTAAAATCTCCAAGACAGTTCTCTTTATATGTGCCAGCAGACAAGCAAATGTCATACAAATTGGGAAATCATGCACGTATGTAAAGAGGAAAATCCGTTAACCTTGCATTCAATATTATGTAATAAACTACAAGATTTTCTTTTGTGTTTCTGATACAGTCCAGACACCAAGCTTACAACAACATAGCATTATCCCCAACCTGACCTTTTCTATTTCATCTTTCTCGCAAAAATCCCCCCCTCTTCGGAAACCAAGAATCCACCAATGCAAGGCAACATATGACAAGATACAAAGTGGCCAATTCCCCAAAAAAGGGAAAAGAGAAACAAACAACAAAAACTACCGGGACCAACCCTTGGGATTGTAAGTACTATTTCAAGATTGACCAAGATAATTCAATCTTTGACCACTGTGCTGATTATATTTTGGCTTCCTACTGTACATCTCCTTTTCGGGGCGTTCTAGCTTGCTTCTTTGCAGGTCGACCAACAGGATCTAAAACAGGGGCTTCAAAGTAAGGAGGCAGCCCTGGTCGACTAAGCTGCAAGTCTGGACAGTCATCAGGACCTGCCAAAGCCAGGGGACTCGCTGCAGCAGAAACAAAAAACAAAAAAGGGTTATAGTTCTTAGTTTGGAATTGTTTTCTTTTTCCATGCACCAAGATGTCATCACTAAGATAGGAGCCAAAGATGAAAGGTTCCATTCAAAGAAATATCTTATGGTCAATTATTCCTCTGCTGGATTTCCCTTCAGATTCAGCCGTCAGTACTCTAGACTAAATCCATAGGAAAATAGATGATATAACAGGCAGCAAAACCATGCTCATATGGGATTTACAAGTTAGTTCGAGCATCAGACTTGCAGCCATCACTTGATGAGTCTAAAGTAACCAACAAGTCAGCAACTGATATATAATAGGAGGCACCCAGAGCATAGCTATGATTTTCCATAGTGGATAAAGATATCGATGGACAAAAACAGAACTGTAGTGAAAACCTTAAAGGGAAGATGATAAAACGAAACAGTCTATGTTGTAAGTGAACTCAAAAAAACCCCAAGTGAAAGAACATAAAAATGTAAATATGCCAAAAATAAAGAACCTAAGAACATGTCTTGGCAGAATTGGAGGACTCCTTTGCAAAATATTAAAGTCTCTCCTCCCATCAAAGCAAACAAGCTATAACTCAAATGACATCTCCTTTCTTGTAAAAACAAGGTAGAGGCGTATATCAGTTCAAGTCCATCAAACGTGTGTAAGTTACACTAATGAGGAATAAGTGCCCTATCCAAACCTACGCACTTCTTGCTTAACATCCCTCATTGAAGAAGTTTCCAAATTTTGCAGGCAGACACCCCCGACACAAGTCTATCTAAATAGAGGGAAAAATAGCCTTCAGGTATTGTACTTTTGACAAACCATTATCAGGAGAACCCCATGATAGAAAAGAGAATAACTCCTCAAGGATAAATCAGAGTTCCATCGTAACTTATAGCAAGTGTAATTCTCACAAAGATAGGGCCTAGCTTGGTTTACTTAGGTTTCTAAAATTTCTCAAAAACATTTTTAAACTTCGATCCAAACATCTTTCAATCTCAATAAATTTAAATGCAAGACTGCTCCAAACATTCTCAAAACACATCCATTATTTCTAGACTGGCATTCTGAACAAAGCCCCAAAATATAAATGCAAGATTGCTCCACCAGATTGCATGGCAATAAGCCAGAACTTAAACCAGGTGGGACTTCCTCTTCTTGAGCTAAAAATATAGTTAACTATAAAAGGTAGCTTTTTAGTTTGTTTTTGAAATGCAGGTAGCTTCTTCTGCATACCTTCACCAGGTTCAGGAGGTCCAGTGACACGTGAAGCTGGCAGACGAGGAGGGCGCTTTCTCACATAATCACCCCGCAAAGGCTTTGGAATTTGAAATGAAAATCGCGAGAGAGATACACCATCACTCGTATACTCTGGATGTTCCTGCAAGTACCTGCAAAATCAAAAGCCTCAAGAGGGTTGCAAAGGAAATATGGAAAAACATTGAAAAGTTAAAATTGCACAGTGATGCAACAGGGAAATAGTTGAGTAGTGGCAACAACATACTTTTGGATCTCCACCATTGAGCGTAGTCTCTTACCTGATGGTGCTTGATAATATCTGTAATAATTGGACAGAGCATATTAGAATGAAGTTGATGATTGACGGTCTAAATGGTCTTCTTATAAACTTAGGAACACCAAAATAAACATTAAAAATTAAAAATTGATAAAGCAAAGTAGAAAAAAACTAGGTCTGACGATAAGCCTCAAATATCAAACGTGAAACAAGTTACATTAACAGGTCATCCAGTTTTCAGCTAGATGGGAAACAAAAACCCCATGCAAACACTCATAAATGAGAGTGGAAGGATATAATAAAAAATGATACACCACAAGCAGTGGAAGCAATCAGAAGACTTCATGTAGTATACACTAAATCAGTAATACCAATTTGTGAAAGTATCAAAAGATTATTGTAAAACCACTCCCAGTGCATTTCAACTCCAACATTCAAATACCACATTTATCCTCGGCTATGGAGCACATAACCACATACCTAGTAGGAGCTACAGAGCTATATATATTCAAGGATCAACTAGCAAACAACAATGTAAGGGAGATTTTCTATGCTACAGCTACTTCAAAGGTAATAATGAGTTCCTATATGTATGCATCTGAATGTGGGAGTTGGGGATGCACAAGGGTTGCACAAGAGAAGGGATCAAGAAAAGGAGACCTCTGCAGCTGACAGAAGAAGCGAGCTTATGAAGTTAGGGCAGAAATAAAAAGGGGAGGGATATCAGATTATAAACCCTAGAACCATACAGTGCAATATGAAAAGCGCCCTTCAGGGCTAGTTCGCTTATACGTTAGCCAAACAGGAAGCGAGAGATGGGACTATATATTCTCTGGATCAATACAATATTTAGTCTATTGCAGAATATTTATTACTAGCAAACAGTAATATTCCTTTCCCATGGAAGTGTATTTGGAGATTTCGTGTGCCTTCCAAAGTAGCTTTTTTCATATGGAACACCTCTCTTGGGAATATTTTGACCATGGACAATTTGAGGAAATGGGGTCTCATTGTTATGGATTGTGTTATTTATGCAAGAAGAATGGAGAATTAGCGGATCACTTATTAATGCATTGTGAGGTGACAAGAGTGTTGTGGGATGAGATCTTTAGAAGAATTGATGTGGCTTGGATTATGACTTCATCGGTGGTGGATTTAATAGCGTTGTTGGAAAGAGATTCAAGGCTATTTCCAGGTGGCCGCAGTTTGAAGGATGATTCCTTTGTGCATTATGTGGTGATTTCGATGGGAAGGAATGCTCGATACTTTGAAGAGAGGGAGTGTACAGTGGAGGAACTTCGGAACTTTTTTGTAAAAACCTTATCGCTCTAGTTTCAGCCATTGTTCTTAATGGAACTAGTGTTCATGATTTTTGTTCCTAATTTCTGGTTCCTAGAATGTATTTAGGTGGTCTTTTGTATACTTCCTATGTACAAGGGCTTTGCCTACTTCATTCGTATCAATGAAATTTTCATCTTACTTATAAAAAAATAACTCCAGAAACATTCAAACTTTTCAAGCCTTGAAGATAATGTCAGCAAACCAGGAATAAATAAATAAAGCAAGCTAAAAATGAATCCTATTCAAGTAGTCAAAATAGAACTAGGCAGTCTGGAGAGTTGCACGACAATTACCTTAGTTTCTCAATGCATAATTCAAATTATAGTAAATTAGAGTTTTTGGGATCGTATCCAAATAAAAAAAACTCCAGACGGAACTGACTAGTAAATAAAGCTGGAAATAGGGCATAATATTAAATTACCTACATATAAGAGTTCTTTACAATAGAAGTAATCAAATGCAAAAGAACACGTACACATCTGCAAACTTGGTGCTTCCTTCACCTCTGATCCGGAGCAGCCGTTGCCACCCAGGAGGGGGCAATGCAATATTGGGCTTATCAATCGCCCAGAGCCTACTTCCATCTTGAGAAATGTCAGTTGGATCATCACATGTTATATCAGGCCGCCACTCACGAGCTGTTTCACAGTAAAAAGGCTGTTCTAGAATATGTTCTCGTATTGCTTCGTACTTTTCCTTTGTTGGGATGAGCCTCCATTTAAAACAGCGGGCACACTGGATAGTGAAAGCCCCTACAGACGGCAAAACTCTGGAAGATGACTTTGGAGAAGAGTATCTAGGTAACGATGGAGGCCGGGACTGAATTGGGTCGGGAGCAGGTACAATTCCTGCACTGTAAGCCAATGGGTCGTATAGCACCAACTGCCTTGAGGCATTCTCATTAGACTGGTTATCTCCATCCTCTGAAGAAGAGGATGAAGAAGAAGAGACACCTACTGGTTCCTGAATATTGCTGTCTCGTTTAGCTAGGAAACTTGTACCACTAAAATCATCTTCTTCCTTTCCAACATTAAGGGATAACTTTTCAGGGGCTGAGCACATCTGAAAAGATCCCAAAACCTGTCATAGAAAGCACCTCTGAGTAAAGACGATGCAAAAAGATCTTAAAATAAACGAACCAAGCTAGAACAGATATATTTCCAATAACGACCCCTAATTTGATTATGTTTATCCATTACCAGCTGCCAATCAAAAGACGTCATTATTAATTAAGAGAAAAGAAACTAATTCCTAAGAACCATAGGGGGAGGAGCAAAATTGAACGAGAAATCGTGTTACACACAGCACAATAGAAACAAACATATGCAATGGGTTGATCTCTCCCTCCGCTTTTTCACCCAAATGGGATTTTCCTTCACTAACAACCGGATATTCAGACCACAAGACAGAGCCTACCAAAATGCCCGAGAAGAAACAAACAAAAAAGAAAAAAGAGAGAGCTTGCGGACCAAAATGCCCGAAAATATAACTTCACGAATCATTAACGGTCAATTTAGCTGCCGATGAAAACGAGATAAAGAAGATAAAATTCAACAGACCGAACAAATGCCCGATCTACCACTCCACGACACAACACAAGCGCAGATGCATAACAAAAACAAATGCACGAGAAAAACAAACGAAAACAGAGAGAGAGAGAGAGAGAGAGAGCGAGGGGTATTACAGAGATCAGGATCAGAGAGTCGGAACGGCAGAAGAGAAGGAAATAGGCAGATCGTACGGTGAGTGTTGTAAGAGTCCGGGTATCAAAATTCTTTTGCAGGGGTTTTCGTCTGCCTCGATGACAACGAGAGAGAGAGGAATGGGAGACATGGGCAGGTAATGATATTATTATTATCCAATTTTATCCTTGGACCTCTGGTTTTGGTAATATTGAGTTATACAAGGTAAAATTTGGCTATATTAGCTTAAAAACGAATTTATTTATTATTGTTTTTATCATCTCTCTTAACCTCATTTAATGTTGGATTAAATAATTGATTTACAAATAAAATATTAAAAGTAATTTCTAATCACTTAATATCAGAATATAAAATAATGATAAAATAATAATAATAAGAGAGATAATAAGTAAAATTACTCTTATATATATATATATATATATTAGTTAAGAAATATTTTAGTCATTAAAAAATCCAGAGTGGTAAGTTTTCTCACTCGCAAAATTTATTAACTTGCATCATTACCTGCAATTTTATGCATGACATTACAAACTTTGTCAAATTATTGCTTCAATTAAGTTTGTTCACTGTAAAGCTCACAATCACGAACCAAACCTTACTTTTGCTAATGAGAGTCATTTGATTAAACATTTTGCCAAGGCCTTCAAGAGAGCAAAAGTGACCATAAACAGTAAAGGTATTCGCTACCTAGACGAGCACCAGAGGAAGTAAAATGCTCGCACTACATGCAAGCACCATTGAAAGCAAAAGTGCTTATCACCCAAATGAGCACCACAAAACAAAAGTTATCTTTACCTTTGTGAGCACCCTGAATGAAGTACAATGCTCCTCACCCTGACGGGCACCATGTAATAGCATGAACCTTGCCTCCTCAATCGATGGAGAGGCAAATTGATAGTTCATAAGGCAAGCACCATGAAGAACAAAACTGTTCGCTACCTCAACAAGGCAGCAAAGTGCCTATCATCTTGGCATGCACCGTGAATGAGCATGAAACTCGCCACCTTGGTGATATTGTGGAAAGGGAAAGTAATTAATGTTAAATATTTTAACATGACATTAATAAATGGATCTTCGATTTTTTATGATCTACAATAATAATAAACAACAATATGAGAAACATACATTTCTCCATTTGATTGATGAAGAATTGATCTAATTATGAAAGAAGGATCGCCTTAATAACGTTTGTCTCACAAGTGTCTCTCGATGACTAGAGACACTCTAATGTTGTAGGTGAGAACCCTTGAACCTCCCAGTGCTATTTATAGACTTCCGACCATCAAGAAATCTATGAGTTTGTGTTTGACTATAACTAAAGATATAGAGTATAATCTTATCTCTTAAGAGTAATTCTTATTCTTTCATAACTCAAATATTATCCAATAAGATTTTGAACTATTTCAAACTGATAAGATGGGTGTGTGAGATACAGAGTTTAAATAAAACTCTTACATTCTCCCACTTGGCCCATACGCCCATAAAATTAATACTTTTCGTTCATGGGTTTATCACAGGAAATTAACCATACTGCGCAAATTTATTTCCTGAATTTTTCATAGCTCAAAACACATTTTATGAGTTCCATAATATCAATGTCAAATTAACTACCAATGCGAGTCATGGCGGTCCTCTATTATATAATCAATAGATTCTCTTCCATGTACCACAACACCAGTAACTAATTTAACACACGATCTTTAATTGGGATAATCAAAACTAATACTGTAATGCTTTTGGGTTCCAATTCATGTCTATTGTAGACATTATCTTGTCATCATTCATCCACACCATTCAATGTACATATAAAGTGAAAAAACAAGAAAACAGAAACAAAATAACCATAATTGATATCATTAAGTGTCAAAATAGAATCATAACATTCACGAGCTCAATAACATGTTTGCATCAGAAGACCCATACTGTTAACATGTTTTTTAAACTGTTTCACTATCAGACCCTTTGTTAATGGGTCTGCTATCATAAGCGAAGTCCTAATATGTTCTATGGACACTTTTGTTTCTGTACTTCCTCCTTGATGCTTAGGTATTTGAGCTCCATGTGCTTAGCTCCTTTAGAATACCTATCATTCTTGGAGAAAAAGACTGCAGAGGAATTATCACAATAAATTCTCAGCAGCTTGGCTATAAAGTCAACAACTCCAAGCCCTGAGATAAAGTTTCTCAGCCATAAACCATGCAATGTGGCCTCAAAGCACGCCACAAACTCAGCCTCCATTGTTGATGAAGCAGTGATTGTTTGCTTCATACTTCTTCGTGAGATCGCTCCACCAGCCAACAGGAAAACATAACCCGAAGTGG
Source organism: Platycarya longipes (assembly GCA_036559045.1). Lineage (NCBI taxonomy): Eukaryota > Viridiplantae > Streptophyta > Magnoliopsida > Fagales > Juglandaceae > Platycarya > Platycarya longipes. Next base: position 39,353,918 of record CM071803.1, on the reverse strand, counting down.
ATTTCCTGCTATCAGGACAACCGGCAAAATCAAAGTCTGAGTAACTAGTTACCTCCAAACTATCAGTTCTTCTGAAAGTAAGCTGGGAATCCTTAGTTCCTTGCAAGTATCGCAATATCATCTTTGCTGCTTTCCAATGAGACATCCCTGAGTTACTCTGGTAGCGCCCAAGCATGCCAACTGCAAAGCTAATATTCGGTCTCGTGCAGATTTGTGCATATATCAAACTTCCCACAACCGAAGCATAGGGAATCTTTGTCATCTCTTTGTGCTCCCACTCAGTTTTAGGACATTGTGATTGGCTAAACTTATCACATTTTGATATCGGAGTATCTAGTGATGAACAACTTTTCATATCAAATTTCTCAAGAACTCTTTCTAGGTAACTCTTTTGAGACAATCCCAACAGTCCTTGTTTTCGATTTCAAAAAATTTTGATTCCGATCACAAATGATACCTCACTCATATCTTTCATTTTAAAGTTTTAAAGAGAAAACCATTGGTTTCATAAAGTAAGCTAAGATCACTACTAGCTAACAAAATATCATCAACATACAGGATCAAAATTATGAACTTACTCTCACTGACCTTTAGGTATATACATCGATCAACGATGTTCTCTTTAAAACCAAAGGCAGTAATGATATCGTTAAACTTTAAGTACCATTGTCGGGAAGCTTACTTAAGCCCGTATATTGATTTCTTAAGTCTACACACTAGGTGATCTTTGCCCTTTTCTGAGAAGCCCTCTAGCTCCTCTATGTAGACCACTTCATCCAAACTTCCATTTAAAAATACTGTTTTCACATCCATCTGATGTAACTCTAAATCATAATGAGCCACCAATGCCATAATGATTCTAAATGAATCCTTTTTAGATACTGGAGAAAATGTCTCTTTGTAATCAATGCCTTCTTTCTGAGTGAAACCCTTAATAACAAGTCTGACCTTATGTCGTTCGATGTTACCTTTTGAGTCGCGTTTGGTCTTAAAGACTCATTTACACCCAACTCTTTTACTACCTTCAGGCAACTCAACGAGATCCCAGACTTGATTATAGTCCATGGATTTCAATTATTCTTTCATGGCATCGATCCATTTACTAGAATCACTTCTCTCTATGGCTTGTGAAAACGTTAGTGGATCTTTTCTTATCCCAATGTCAAATTCAGATTCTTGGAGATATACTATATAATCTGTCAAAATGGCAAGTCTCCGATCTCTCTGAGATCTGCCAAGACAATCTGTTCTGGTGACTACGAACTTGGTTCATCAATGATATTATTATTCTGAGATGGGTAATCATTTACTTGTTCCACGGTATCATCGTGATAATCGATTAGAGGAACCATTATCTTTTTTGAGGATGTAGGTATAGGGACATCTACCTGTATTTCCTCAATGATCACATCTCTAGGTTCAATTTTCCCACTGATCTCGTCAAGTTCAATGAATTTGGCATTTCCTGTTTCCACCATTCTCAGACTGTGATTAGAACAGTAAAATCTGTACCCTTTGGATCTCTCTGGGTAACCAATAAAATACCTGCTTATTGTTTTAGGATCCAATTTCTTTTCGTGTGGGTTACAAAGTTTGGCTTCGGCTGGGAAACCCTAAACATGCATATGTCTCAAACTTGATTTCTTACCAGTCCATAACTCGAAAGGAGTTTTTGGGACTGCCTTACTGGGAACTCGGTTTAAGATATACATTACTGTCTTAATGGTTTCACCCCACAATGATTTGGGTAAGGTAAAATTACTTACCATACTTCTGACCATATCCAATAAAGTTCGATTACGCCTTTCAGCAACTCCATTCTGTTGTGGCATCCCGGGCATCGTATACTGTGCAACAATGCCATGCTATTCAAGAAGTTTAGCGAATGGGCCCGGATTACGGCCCGATTCATCATACTTTCCATAGTATCCTCCACCTCCATCCGACTTGATGATTTTCACTTTTCTATCTAACTGTCTTTCCACCTCCTTGAGAAATACCTCAAGTACCGATACAGCTTGAGATTTCTCATGCAACAGATAGATATATCCAAAACGTGAAAAGTCATTTATAAAGATAATGAAATACTTTTCTCCACCAAAACATTCTATGGAGAATGGTCCACATATATCTGTGTGAATTATTTCAAGAAGCTCTTTACTTCTTGTGGCGCCTTTCTTAGTATGTTTGGTTTGCTTTCCTTTTATGCAATCTACACACACTTCAGGATTAGTAAAATCAAGGTGCGGAAGAATCACTTCTTTTACTAATCTCTGTAACCTTTCTTTGGAGATATGCCACAACCTTTTATGCTACAAGTCATATGAGTTTTCATTCATCATGTTTATTTTCATTCCAATACATGTTTCATGGCGTTGGGTATAGGTATTTTTAATGAATGTATTATCAAGGCAAAGTTGATAAAGACCATCGGAAAGAAACCCAAAACTAATAGATAAACTGTTTTTTAACAAATTGAAACTATCATTATGGAATGAAAAAGAATAACCATCAGTATCAAGTCTGGAAAGGGAAATTAAATTACGCCTCACAGAAGGCACAAATACTATGTTATAAAGGTCTAAACAATGACCGGTACTCAAAACTAAACGAAATGTCCTATGGCTAAAACTTCAGCCTTATTCTCATTTCCCATAAAAATGAACCGCTCATTGGGGTTTGGTGTTTGGCTTGTAAGGTATCCCTGCATGGTTATAGAAACATGAACATTAGCACCTGAATCTAGCTATCAAGAATTTGTAAAAACATTTACAAGGTTTGATTCAAGACATACAAATGAAGTAGCTTACCCTTCTTTTCGAACCAAGCCTTACGTTTTGGACACTCAGCTTTCATGTGTCCATGTTCCCTACAAAAGTAGCATTTGCTACTGTTGTTCTGAACCTGATTAGCTTTCACAGGTTGCTTTTTCTTTAGTGGTCCAGTTCGCTTCTTTTTACCATAATGGTGCTTTTTCTTTTCAGCTTCTTTATTCATGAAATTGACAGAGTGATGTCCTTGTTATTTCAGTCTTACTTCCTCCTGAACTACCATACTTGACAACTCATTCACATTCCATTTATCTTTTATAGCATTATAATGCATCTGGAATGGACCATACTGAGGTGGCAATGAGTTCAGAATAAACTGAACAACGAAAGACTCATCTACTTTCATTCCTAGGATTTGCAATCTGGCAACAATATTGGTCATTTCAAGGATATGCTTTTGCATTCCTTTAGCACCATCATATTTCATGGTGGTGAGTCTAGCCATCAGTGTTCTTGCTAAAGACTTATCAACGGATTTAAACCTCTCCTCAGCATTTTTCAAAAAGGTTTGGGCTTCCTCAGTACTAGGGAGTGAATTTTTGATATTTTTGGCTATGGTCATTTTCATAAACATTAAACTTAGCCTATTTGATCTCTCCCACTGTTTAAAAGATTTTTTCTGATCATTGGTACTGGTTTCAGTAATAGGTGATGGTTTTGGACTCATAAGGGATGGGTCTAAATCAAGGACTCCTAAGGTGAACCTAACTCTCTCAATCCATTCAGAAAAATTGGACCCATTCAAAATAGGAACAGATGAAGTCTGTGAGTATAGTAATGTGGGTATGCTTACTGCAAGAAAATTTTATAATAAGTTACTTTGAGTTAGACACTTATAAATAATAATCAGAATTTAAACAATTATGGAAGAACTAGTAGTGTCATCAAAACCCTCATTTGGGAGTAGATCTTGACACACAAGGTGTTCCATCCAGTATTAAATTCTATGGATGAACTAGCTGTATCATCAGAATTCTTCTTTGGGAGTAAACTCTGACATACAAAGTGTTCCCTCCAACCTTACTTTGATGGATAAACTAGTAGTGTCATCAAAACCTTCCTTTGGAAATAGATCTTGACACAAATGTGTTCTCTCCATCATATCCACCTTACTATGGGTTTAACGACTTATCACCAAAATCAAGAAAATCTTGTACCTTTGGGCAACCAATTTTCTCTTGATTTTGACGTAAATCATTTATCCCATATTGGATATACATGGCATGATAACAAAAGTCAAAATAGACAGTGCACAATAATAATATGCATACAAATGTGGATAACAATAATATGCATGATCTAAAAGGTTTGATGAATTTTACAATAAATGTGAATAATACTTACTAAGTAAGTTCTCAGAAAAGAATATTCTTTCCTAGACAGAATTTCAAAGTTTCCAGGAAAGATTGGAGGGTCACAACGGACACACTTGAATTTTCCAATCTCCTAGACAGAACCGCCTCAGTTTGTACACATTCACTCCCACAGCAAAATTCATAAAAAAAAAAAAGAATTTTCATGTTTAAACCTTAATTGATTTTACAGGAAAATCACAATAATAACATTATAGAATTTAATAAACTTTACATATATACATGTACATAACAATAATAACATATATATAAATTAAATAAATATTTCATATATACATATAGATAATCATAGTGACATGTACATGATTTAAACGCATACATATATCATTAAGGTATGCATATAATAAAACTTTAATTAATTAATTGATTTTTTTTTTAAATAATATTATAATATTAAAATAATATTATTTAATTTGGGTTGTGTCAGAAACGAGTCAGGTCAGGAAACTGGTTCAGGAAACCGAGTCATAATTGGTCTACCTTTTTGTGTTGACCTGGGTCGGGCCTTACTATGCTGGCCCGACCCCTTCTTTCCTTTTTTTTTTTTTTTTTTTTTTCTCTGCTAGGCCACAACAGTGGCCCATCAGCCCTTATTTTCGTTTCAGCATTAATCCTTACTGGGCCATAGCCCATGACCCGATCCACAACTAAATAATACCCTAAGTTCATCTTCAACCTCCTTCAACACCAGCAGGCCATATACATCTGCCGATCTCCTTCCGCCGGTGACCTTCAAATCACCCTTTTCTTTTTTTCTTTTTTTTTTTTGTTTACAGATATAAATGGTCACGGCTAGAGGGCTTGAGGGCCCTCTGCCGCAGTTGCGCCAGAGATGCCGACGAGGAGTTCTGTTCGTCCTCCCGGCGCCGACCTCCCCTCAGCCGATGGATCTTAAACCGACAGGGCTATACTTAACCAAGCAGCAACTCTACAATTTTCTTAAGCACCCTTTCTCCAACAACACAGTATGAGCAATACGACATGACATAGGAAAATAAAACCCAAGTAAAACCAATGCATATTCGTCATTACTTGGTGGAATCGTAAATCATGAGAAATTCTTAGCAAGGATGCAACACAGCAATATGTGAAAATAAAAAACACCGGAATATATGTGCTTATTTTTATTAGGTGGACCTTTCTAGAGAATATTAGTTTGAGAGTTAAAATATTATAAATTCATGTCTTAGATCAAAAGATATTATTTTCAATCGACCCAATTTCTTTATTCATTGTATATTTTATTGAGATCATAAAAATCTGTAACCTAAAGTTCTAATACCATATATTAAATATTTTAACATGACATTAATAAATGGATCTTCGATTTCTTATGATTTACAATAATAATAAACAACAATATGAGAAACGTACATTTCTCCATCTGATTAATGAAGAATTGATCAGACTATGAGAAAATGATCACCCTAATAACGTTTGCCTTACAAGTGTCTCCCGATGGCTAGAGGCACTCTAATATTGTAGGTGAGAACTCTTAAACCTCCCAGTACTATTTATAGATTCCGACCATCAAGAAATCTATGAGTTTGTGTTTGACTATAATTAGAGATATAGAGTTTAATCTTATCTTTTAGGAGTAATTATTATCCCTTCATAACTCAAATATTATTCAATAAGATTTTGAACTATTTCAAACTGATAAGATGGGTGTGTGGGACACAGAGTTTAAATAAAACTCTTACACTTACACCCTAGATGAGCACTGTGTATGACAAAAGTATTTGCCACCTAAACGAGCACTGCAGGAGCACAAATGATCTTTAACTCATCAAGCACTGTGGATGAACCAAAGGCTCATCCCTAGCATCATGAATGAGCATGAAGCTCGCTATATCAACTCCTGGAGAGGAAAAGACAAACACCATGAAGATTAAAAATGCTTGCCAATCAAGAATGCAAGAGCAAAAGTGCTTGTCACCTCTACGAGTGAGAAAGTGCAGTAGGATGCAGGACTTATTTGCCCACTCCTAAAAGATATTTCAAAGTTGAAAATTGTTGAATATAATTTATTAATATTATTTTATATTTTAAAATTTGATTATATTTTGTGTTGTTAGAAAGTTTAAAAAAATAAGTAATAATTAGATAAAAATTAAAAGTTAAAAATTAAAAATTATGTTGTTTGAAAAATAAAAAAAATCTCCTTGCCTTGCAAGATAACTCATTGTCTCTTGTTTTGATTTTCTTCCCTTGATGTGGGCTTTTTAATATCAAATGGGCTAGTCTATTACTTATGGGCAGGGGGCTACTCTACTTTGTATAGTGGTATGATGTTGATAACATCCTTAATATTTTTATTTAATTTTTTCTTTCTTATTTTTCAAAACCAAATTTAACATCTTAACTTAAATTATTTTATTACTATTTTCATATATTTTAAAATATTCTATAAATACCGAAACGATCACTACTAATGGTTTGACAAGTAAAAAGCTGAAATGAAGATGAAGTGGACAGCAAGATAGCAACCATGAAGTTGGGAGCTGTCAATACTCATATTGGTCCCCTATTATAAAGGGACCAGTTGATATGTGCTACAGTAGCTCCTCAAATTTGAGGAGCTATTATTCATCTTTAAATTACTATTTACTTATTATTTATTATGTTTTATTAGGAATAGTATTATCATGTAAAATAAAGTAATAGAAAAATAATAAATAAATAATAGAATAATATTATTTTAATAGATAAAAAAATATAGGAAATGAGGTATAAGAGATTTTTTAAAAATGAATAGGATTTAGAAAAAATTTATAAGAAGTGAGATTTTTAGTTAAAATTTGAAAGAAATTTTAAAGATTTGGATGTGAATACTCTCACATAAACTAAACAACTTAGATAGTTCGTTTACACAAAATTGTTTATCTTCTCACATCTCATTTAATCTTTATAATTTTTCAGATTTTTACATAAAATAATATATAATTCAAAATTTTCAAATTTTAAAATAAAAAAATAATATTAAAAATATATATTCTAACAATAATATATTTAACTTTCAACTTTTATGTCAATTTATCTATTTCACCCGCAAAAACAAATAAGACATTAACTTCAGAAAGAAGAAACGAGATAGGTAAAAGGAAAGAAGAAACTTCTACATGCAGTGACTCTTTCTCTCTACCCAACCAAACAAGATCTAATCGCTTACATTAGGGGTAAAGTGAGGCCTATAAAATCATTAAATATACTGAATTTCATCTAAAACATTTATGGAAGTAGGCTTTAGTGCCAAATCATATAAATCTCAGTATCTCTCTTTATTTACATTTTTTCATTTTGGTATTGTTTTAACCATGGATGAATGCTCAAGCATCGTATCTCCATCCAACCAACACTGCAGGCCATTCAACTCTTGACGAAAAGATGCACCAACAGGATATGTTATTTATAAATAGAAAATTATTTAAAATGTTGTTATAGTTAATGTGAATGAAGTTAATTCACAATGAATAATAATTTAACCATCTGAATCATTGTAGAGTTAGGGTTTTACCAAGTGAGTAGGTTATTAACTACCAAAAAGAAGTTTTACCATTTCAATTTTGGTCTCATACAACCGGAGTATGCATACATACAAATAATTCCAAATATGTCATATTTGATTTTCTGATTTGGGATGATAAATCTAGAATGAAAATGTAGTTTTGATACTTGAGTTATGTATCCAGATGAGTTGACTCCCTACTAACTTTCTAAGTGAATAGCAATAGCAAAAGTTCTTTATGGGATTCATTCTGCCTGTAACCCTACATCTGTGTAAGAAATTGAAAACAAAACTTCCCAAATGCTAAAATATCATTATTACCTTGTAAACAAAATTCTATTATCAAGTCAATGCATAGAGCATATCTGACAATCCCGACATAGCACAATTTAATTAGAACAAAAATTTAAAACTTAAATCTTACGAATCAAATCTTACCATTTTAAGTAATGTAGATAATTTACACACCGGCTTGAATAGAATAACATTTTTAAAGAAAAGAATACATAACTACCGAGTCACAAACCCGAAACTCCATTTTTCTTCAAGTTTTTGTATTTTCTATCTATTATCCATTCTCCAACCCAACAAACGTACGTAGGGCAAGGTGAGTAGGTAACCATCATCACAATCATTAGTTCTAATTGAAGAGACCAAAAGGGTTCTAAAAACCCCACAAAGCAAAACTAAGCATGCGTGTTTTTCAAGTGTTGGTTCTGACTTAAAAAACATGTATCCATAACTTGTAAAAGAGTCATGCCACACTCTCATCCATTCCTTACTCATATCACACTGTATTGACGTGACACAGCCCATCAATTATTAGATCAATTTTTGTTCTCCAAAAAGTAATTTCAAGACTTGATAGGTAATGTCACTTTCAGTACAGCGTATTAGACGCGAGCTCTAAAGATGTGTATATTGCATAACCTCTTTTAAAATAGGCAACTAAATAGAGTTTTAGAAGTATATTCAAGACTAAAATGTTTCATATAAAAAAACAAATCATCAACAAAAAAGTTCCAATATTACCAACTCCATCTGAGGTCTAAAAGTAAATACAAGCCCCCAAATGAGTAGATTTTTGAAAATATAGAACATATTCAAGATGGGGGCTCTTTGAATCAATTCCTGGATAGGAAAGCCAGGGCTCACGAACCTACCAACCAAAATAAGTATTAGGGAATTAGCAATCTAAGAAAACTCTTAACATGGAATCGAACCCAATATGTCTGAGTCTACAGCTAATTCTAAGCCGATCATTGACCACTAGATTGAATATTTTTCAAAATGGTTCATTGTAAATTGACAAATTGTATATTGAATGAAATCAACCTGCAAGATAAAACCAAAGTTCCTGCTCTTCCTTTCTCGTTAACTTCAGAAATCAAACATATCATATAGTAGTCAAGATTTTCTAGGACGCCAAAACAGTTGAGAGAAATATTGGTCTTCTCAAACTAGAAAGATAATGGAAAAAGTTTCAAACGTCCATGTTCTTTCCTCATTTTCTCATGAACCAAGCAGAAGCAAGAGAAAATATACAACAGGTCTATATAATGGAAATGGCTTGGGAGTTGGGTCCGTAGCTAACTTTTTTTTTTTTTGATAAGTAGGTCCGTAGCTAACTTTCCCAAGCTTAATTCAATGCCAATCAGAGGTTAACAGTGATTCATTCTAATTCCTTAAAAGACAACTAATTTTCCCATATGTTTATCATTCAAATTGATGACAATCAACAAGTCATATAGGAAGGAATATAATATCAAATAAGTCCAGAATCAAACAAACATGATCATCTCGGAAAATATCAATAACATCAGGACCTTTAACCCGGCGATGGAAGTAATCAGATTATACAGAAAAACATTCACGTAGCAAACCAAACAGAACATAGGCCCAATTCGAACCAAAGGAGAACGAGAAAAAGTAATTATCAAAGCAAAATCCTGACCATAAAAAGTTACTTTATCTACTAAATTATAAACATAATCGAAAATTAGAATTTAGAGGCAGATATTAACCGTTAAACCACATCAGGAAACATCGAGAAGTCAGTATAATAATGATTAAAAATTCCACACCATCTTTTATTTTCTATGCCCTAGACTTTTCCCGCTATCCAAGCGCATGTAAACAACTGCAAATATAACATAAAAACCGAACTCAACCCACTTAGATTCAACAAACAGGCACCGAGCCACGAAAGACGAGACCGAATCTGGATCTGGGTATTGCATAAGATGGTCATACGGGGCTGAGGAGCTGAGAAAGTTGAGGTTTCGGCTCCGAGTTCATGCCGATGATGATGACCATAGGAATGAAGCCGTAGTGGGTTATGACCTTGGCCTTCTTCACGGCCCATGTGCTCCACTCCTTCAGACTCTGCGCCATGGATTTTTCCTCAGTCGAGGCCTTGGACCCCTTGCCACTAGACTTTCCCTTGCTCTTAAGTGAAACCCTAGACGCCATAGATATTATTTCTCTCGGAGTCTCTCTCTGGACCTCTGGTGGCGTTTGGCTTTGGTGAGACCTAAAACCCTAATTATAGATATTTTTGTGGGCCGGTTTCGCTAATGTCCCAGTTGAGTCTCTGGACTCTGATCAGTGCACTCACAGCCGTCGATCAAAATTAGAAGAGAAATGCTAGCATCTGCACTGCACCGATTGGTGGATTTTTATTTTTTATTTTTTATTTTTTTTGTTTTTTTAAATATCAAGAAATGTATTGAATTGGTTTTTTTTTTCTTATTTTCAAATATTCTTGAAATACAAAATATTTTTCAATTTTTTTTTATCTAATCATTATAATTTTTTCAGATTTTCAATTAGAACATTAAAAACAATAATTTTTTAAATTAAAATAAAATTAGTATTAAAAAATTATTCATTTTTTTAACTTTTTAATATTTTTATTAAATTTTTTCTTTTCATTTTTCAAAATCTAATAGAACATTTTAACTCAAATTATTTGATTGCTATTCACAGATATTTTAAATATCAACATCATTTATTTATTTATTCTTAAAATTTAAAAAGCTAAAATTGAAAGATGGTGCAAAATGTATGTTTTTAGTAATTATTTTTTTCATTAAAGAATGTAACGTTGATTTTTTTTGAGCTCTGCTAGGTACAAACGGGCCTACAAGCGCGACATAAACAGCCGTATATTTTTATAATAAAAAAATAAAATAAAGAAAAATAAAGTAAAGAAAGAAAAATAAATGAAGCTTTACTCGGTGAGTGGGTGAATAGCAGAGCTCCGTCTCTTCCCGTACTCTACCAATTTTTCTCTTCACGAATCTTCTTCGTTTTCTTTCTTCTTGTCTGATCTGCGTCTTCTTTACTTATTGTCTGTCCGAGGCGATTCGTTTTCTTCACTTTTCGCATAGACCTCTCTTTGCTTCTTTTATCCTATCCATGCCAATGACCATTCTCTGCTTTTTCTCTTATGAAGATAAAATTGATGTGTTTTACTCGCTGAAGAAAATTCATGTTTGAGAGTAGAGAAACCAATAATGTAAGCTTAATTAGTTGAATTTTGCGTTTTCTATTCTCTTGTATTTTTTTCCAATAGCAAAATGATGAGACAAAATTTTGACAGTAGAAATTGGAAAGAAAAGCAATCAATGCAATGAGCTTCGTCATTTTTTTATTTTATTTTACCAGGAAGTAAAAAGATCAAAAGTCAAGAATCAAGAAAAGTTAGAGAAACTTCTTAGGCTCAGATCGAGAGCTCTTTCAACCTTGAGTTCACCTTCACTCCCTTAAATCCGATACTAAATACCAAAACTTTAGAAAGTAAAACAAAATCCAGTCTTTTAGTCACTTTGTGCGCAAATGCAAACAAAGAAACATATAAAAAGAAAAAAAAAATAGTACTTTAGAATTGTGAGTCAATGGCTGTCTATATGGAGAGAGAGAGAGAGAGAGAGACGAAATGGAGAGAGATAGAGTGGTCAGTTGGAGGAGAAAGACGAGAAATCGATCGAAGAGGGAAGTAATTAGGACTGAAGATTTCAAAGAAGAGATACGAAATGGAATGAAATTAAGAGAGAGATCAGGAAAAATGATAACATACTGACGTGGCAGAGCTGTTTGCACGCCGACTGCCCCAGGGTGCTTGTACATAGTATTTCTCATTTTTTTTAGTAATCCCGAATGGGATCCCGCCTGTTGGATTTTTTTTTTATATATAATTTTTTTATCACTTTTAAACATTAAAAAAAATTACAATATTAATAAAATATAGATTTTTAATTATTATATATATAAAAAAATTCTCTTACATTCGGGTATCAGGATTCCCGTTTGTAAGAGAGACATTTTTCTTAGGGCAGTGTTACGTACTCCGGTCTCACCCATTTTGATCCCCTCTCGTTTTACTTTTTTTTTACATAATTTTTAAATAATATTATAATTTTTTTATATTTTTAAAAAGTATTTTAAGATATTAAAAAAATCATATATAAAATATGTTTTTTATATGATTTTTTTAACATCTTAAAACATTTTTTAAAAATATAAAGAAATTATAACATTATTTAAAAATATTTACTTAAAAATCATGTAAAACAAACTAAAAAAGAAATTGTAACATTATTTAAAAATATTTACTTAAAAATCATGTAAAAAAAATTAAAAATTAAGGGTGATGTTACTCACTCCGGTGAAACGGATCTCGTTTCACTTTTTTATTTTTTTACATAATTTTTTTAATATCTTAAAACATTTTTAAAAAAATAAAAAAATCACATATTATTTAAAAATTTTTACTTAAAAATAATATAAAAATAAAAATAAAAAGATGGAGCAGAACCCAAACGAGACCCGTTTCACCAAGAAACTTAACATTTTTCAAAAATTAAAGGAAAATGTTATTTCTCTCTCTCAAAACCATTCTGATGTTCCTGTTTTACTTTTTTTTACATGATTTTTAAATAAATATTTTTAAATAATATTGTAATTTTTATATTTTTTAAAAATATTAAAAAATATTAAAAAAAATTATATAAAAAAAGAAAAGAAAATGCTATTTCACCCGTTCTATCCTATCCCGATTCCCATCGCGTTTTCAAATTTCTTTTTTTCAAAATTTTTTTTATATAATTTTTAAGTAAGTATTTTAAAATAATATTATAATTTTTTTATATTTTTAAAAAATATTTTAAGATATTAAAAAAATCATCTAAAAAATATAAAAAATATATATATTTTTATATGATTTTTTTAACATCTTAAAATATTTTTTAAAAATATAAAAAAATCACAATATTATTTTAAAATATTTACTTAAAAATCATATAAAAAAACTAAAAATAAAAATAAAAAATGAAAACGGGATAGGGATCGGGATGGGATACACCGGGACGAGTAGCAGCTTCCATAAAAAAATAAAGCAGCAAAACAAGAACATCGGGATGATTTTAAACGGGATGAGTAGCACTCCCAAAATTAAAACGGAATGGGATGGGGATGGGGATGGGGATGGGAACGGGAGATATAACATTTTTCTTTCTCTTATTCATAGGAAAATACTTTATACCCCCGAGTCATTAACCCCGCCGCGACATCGCCAGCGTGGCACACTAATGAAACGGCGTCGCTCTATCCTTCACCGAGCTGTTTTCCTTTTCCTTCCTCTTTCATTTCATTTCCCTCATTTCTCTCTCGATTTTCTTCAAACTCTTCCATTTCCCTCTCCAGCGTCGTCCTCCCCCTCTCCTGAAGCTGCATACCCGTTGTCTTCCACCCTAAAGCCACGAACCAGAGCTCACCGAGCTCACGAACCAGAGCCACGGAGAACCAGTCCATCCTCGATCGGGAACCCACGAAACCCACAGACCCGCGAACCCACACAAACCCACGGACCCTAAAGCCACGAACCAGAGCTCACCGAGCTCACGAACCAGAGCCACGGAGAACCAGTCCATCCTCGATCGGGAACCCACGAAACCCACAGACCCGCGAACCCACACAAACCCACGGACCCGCAAACCCACACGAACCCACACGAACCCACGAATCCATACGAACCCACATGAACCCCCTTCCCACAAAGCCCCGAAACCCTAACCCAAATCCACTCAAAGCTTATTCTCTGCTCCAAAACTTGTTCGGAGGTCACTTCTCTGTGCTCGTAAACCCAGGTATTTTTCGGATTGTTGCTTTCAGTGTTATGAAAATGTTGGATTTCTGATTGTGATTGTTAAAGTGTTGATCAGTTGGATTTGAAGTGTTGATTGTAATTTTTTGAAGTGTTGAAAACCCTAACCCTTGCGAATCCGAACAATTTGCTTTCGGGGGTCACTTCTCTCTGCTAGAAAACTCAGGTATTTTTCGGATTGCTGCTTTTAGTATTATGAAACTGTTGGATTTCTGATTGTGATTGTTAAAGTGTTCAGTTGGATTTGAAGTGTTGATTGCGATTTTGTAAGTGTTGTTGCAAATTTGTTTTTGTTGTTTTCATTGTTTAAGATCTGTTGGCTTATTTTGAGCTTGTGTTTTCAAATTGATCCTTATTTATTGGTTTCTCTATAGTTGTTGATGTGAATTTTTTTTTTTTACAACCTCAACAGTCAAGGAATGTTCACCCAAATGAATGATTGTTTCAATTTGGGTACATCATTTTAGTCTCATTTAACTTGGCGGCTTAATTTGTATTTTCTACATATCTTGATTAGTATTGCCGAGAGTTATAAACCCAGTAAATGTTTTTGTAGAACATTTTATGGATTTTTAATATTTGCCTTCTTATTTTTAATACTAGAATGTCGGCATCATCATCATCATCATCAATACCTTCATCTTTTGCCAAACGTAATGTTGGCCAACCACTGTGCTTCTGTGAGCTTGAAGCCACACTGAAGTACTCAACTACTACAAAAAATCCTAGACGTCCGTTCTTAGGGTGTCCACGGTACAACAAAGAGGTAATTTGTATGTGTATGTGTGCAATTTATAGAATATTTTTTAGTGCGTGCTGTTCAGTTTATATAATATTTTTTAGTGCGTGCTGTTCAGTTTATAATTTCTAATAATTCTTATGAAATAAATTATCAGGGATTGCCATATTGTAAGTTTTTCAAGTGGGTGGTGGATAGTAATGAAGTCACTGAGTTCCAACTTCATGAAAGACTGAATGGATTTTTAAAAAATGAGCAAGGGGTCGAGAAGATACTCAATGGGCTCGAAAAGAGGGAAATGGAGCTGCGTAGGTTAGTGGATGAGATCAAGAGAGAACAAATGGTTCTATCCAATCAAATCGACCAAGTTATGCAGAACCAGTTGGTGCTTAAAGAAGAAGCTAAAATATGCGGTTTAGGCAAATTATTTCGTATTTATTGCTGTTTTGCATTTGTACACGTGCTTTATTTAGTACTGTATAAGTAAATCGAGCATTTTGGAACTGTAGTGGCTGCTCCTTTTTTGGTAGGTTTGTTTTAATTAACTAGATCTTTGTAATATATGAAGCTTTTCCCCATCTAGCTTTCGGTGCAAACGTGAATGACAATCCAAAGCAGCCAAAGTAGCAATATAAAGTGGATGTCTTTATGTAAAGTGCGTCCAATAGCATATAAAGTGATTGTGAAATTGCCGATTGCGTGAGTCTTTTTTTTTTTTTTTTGCCTTTTTTTGCTTTTTAGGATATTAGAGCTGTATACATGGTGGCACCTTCACGTTGTTCTATTGCCAATTGAACATAGAAACTACTTTGATTTTACAATTTATCATATGATCTCATAGAAACTACTTTCTTATATAAGATATTATTAAGAACATTCAAATCATCTGTAAATAATAGTAAAATAATTTTTAAATAATTAAAAAATAATACTGAATAACTTGTGTATAACAATAAATAATTATTTTTATCTTATTATATAAAATATGACATATATATTATTATTAGATGATAAAAAATCATTTAATAAAATGGCATCTCAGAATAATAATATCTTATATAAGAAAATAAAATAATAGTGTATTATATAACATTTTGGAAAATGATAATTACACATCATATTTCACAATACTTTACATAATAATATTTAAAAATATATATATATATTTTTGGAATTTTTTTATAAAATTAAAATTCAATATATATTATGTAAAAAAATTATAAAATATATTAAATTAAAAATCTACTCATATATAACTCAAAAGCAGCTCAAAACCTGCAAAAACAAATCTACTCATATATAACTCAAAATTTGCTCAAAACCTGCAAAAAAATATCTACTCATATATAACTCAAAATTTGCTCAAAACCTGCAAAAAAAAATCTACTCATATATAACTCAAAAGCAGCTCAAAACCTGCAAAAAAAAATCTACTCATATATAACTCAAAAGCAGCTCAAAACCTGCAAAAACAAATCTACTCATATATAACTCAAAATTTGCTCAAAACCTGCAAAAAAATATCTACTCATATATAACTCAAAATTTGCTCAAAACCTACAAAAAAATATCTACTCATATATAACTCAAAACCTGTTCAAAAAATCTACTATTATATAACTCAAAACCTAGTCAAAGAATCTACTCATATATAACAAAAAACCTACTCAAAAAATCTACTCAAAACCTACCCAAAAAATCTGCCCGCGTATATACCATATGATCCATATATATACATATAACCAAACACAATTTTCCACAACCGTTACTTACAAAAACCCATAATGTTTTGTCTCAAATCAGCCCAACGTGAATGTCAAAAACATTAGAACAAAAAACCCAAAAAATGGGTTAAAATACATTCACTATACAACAAAAATGGGTTGGAATACATTTCTTATACAAAAATATATCAGTAGTAACCCATCCATCAAACGAGGGTCGTTATTCTGTTGGTTGCGATCCATCCAAAACAAAGTGCAGCGGTTGTGATCCATCTAATCCAAATTCCATCTGTAAATCATAAATGCATCCATAATATATTAATCAGCTAAAAGATATAGTAGTAAACTTGGAAAAAAATTGAGTAGGATCCACTTACGCTTTCTTGACTCGGCATTATTGTTTCTGGGGACTGAGTTCCAGCAATGTCTAAAGCTGCGCTTCCTAGCAACTCACTCTGCTAGAAATCAAATATAAATTGGAGATGTTAAAAAATATGAATTCTGAATGAAAGACGGGAAAAAAATAAATAAATAAATACATAGATGATGCTGGATGTTACCAACATTGGAAAAATCCATCTCTGATCGACCAAATAAATTCCTGCATGTATCTCCCCTATCCCCAACTTGGGCATCTTCTCCATCTCGCTATTAAATAAGTAATAAACAAGAACACATTATCCAAATATTATTTCATTTTATTAATTTAAATAAAAGACTCATAGTCAAATAACTTTAAATAAAAGACTCATAAGTTTACCTCTTTACGCTTCCCCTTTGTTTGTGCTTTCTTTGTCTTTCCTTTAGCTTTCCACATATCCAACTCCATTCTGGAGGCTCTCCTTTGAGATGGGGGTCTGCCCTTCCCTCGCATAACACGCGGACTGCGTACTTGCACAGAATCACCGCCTGTACCATCCGTTCTTATACCATCAACATTGGTTATCAATGAGGGTTCCTGGTTAGTACGATACAACTCAGTCATTGCATATAACTTGCTTCTCGCATCCTCAGTATGCTCTCTTGAATATGCTGCATATGTAATCATCTGATAACAGATAGGCAACAAACTTGAGTATCTGCTAGATTCTTCCCGTTGGTCCCCTGCATCATATCTGCTGTGGATTAATGAATATTGCCTTTTAATATCCTTCCTCCATCGATCTAAAATATACATATCTGGCAAAATAGTAATTTCATTCCGCTGAAATAAACACAAAATGTGGCGACACAATATCCCCCTCGTCTCAAATAATCTACAAGAGCACTTTGCAACTGCATCTTTCTCACTGAACTCTACAAAATATGTAACCGGTTTACTTAACTCTTCAAAACGAATTTCATCCTTAACTAGATACGTCTTTAATGCACCATCCTCCTTATGTAACTTTGGATTCATATCGATTATGCCGGTGACCTGAAGTTGAACTTCTTTGAACTTCACATTCGTGTACAAGGTCTGGAACCTCCTCTCAATCGGAGATCTAGATATACAAGGAATCATGGCATTAAATGAATGGAAGTCCGCGAGATTTTCATTCTCAATTTTTCGTTTCAATGCGATATCAAATTGGTCCACAAACTCCTTCAAGTTTGTCTTAGAGTTAACATAACCATCAAAATATGCATTCATGCTCTCACTCCGCTGGGTTGTATTCATTCCAGCCCAAAAAGACTCCTTCAAGTACACTGGTACCCAATGCTCACGCTCAACATACAGGCTCTGCAACCATGGATTCTCAGTCAAGCTGTACGTGGTAATCAATTGAGTCCAACATTCCTCAAACTCTTCAACAGATTGGGTTTCATAAACGCATCTCATCAATGCATTCTTCATTCCAATTTTGTAGGAACCATACGAGCCAAGTTTCTCGGGGATTTTCTTCATTATGTGCCAAAGACAAAGTCTGTGTCGAGCTTCCGGAAAAACAATAGCGATTGCATTTTTCATCGCTCTATCCTGATCAGTGATGATAGCCTTTGGAGCGATACCATCCATGCACTTCAACCAAGTTTCAAATAACCAGATAAATGTATCAGTATCCTCATTGGCAATCAAACCTGCTCCCAATAAAATTGATTGGCCATGGTGGTTTACGCCAACAAATGGTGCAAATGGCATATTATATCGATTCGTTAGGTATGTAGTGTCGAACGTGACCACATCACCGAAATATTTGTACGCTGCTCTACTACGAGGGTCTGCCCAAAAAACATTTTTTAACACCCCGTCATCATCCACGTCCATTATATAAAAAAATCCAGGATTTTTAAACTGCATCCGCAAAAAATACTCTCGAAGCGCTCCAGCGCCTCCAGCGCCAAGTCGTAAATGCCTTACCTTGTCAACATAGTTACGACAATCTTTTTCTGTAAATGGAAGCTTATCATATCCACCTGCGTCAAAAGCAAGAGATCCGTATGTCTTACTTGTTTGGATGCCCACTTGATCATTTGTATTTAGAACTCTTTTAACGGCATCATTGACTTCTCTATTACATCGAAAAAATCGAGCCTTCCTTGGACTAAGGCCATGGTTATGAATATTGTGTACTGTAGTCAGCCGTAGCTTTCCATCTTGTCTTAAGGCATTAATTTTTGCTTTACATTCTGTTTTTCCTGTAGGACGTGGGTTAGAAATGTTCGTGGTCCTATTTCGAGCCTTCCCACCGCGGGCACACGCGAGAGTGACATATCTAACTGTATCAGTCTCATCATCTTCTCTCTCTGTCCGTTTTATCATCACCCCAAACCCGCTTTTCTTTCCATATTCCTTATAGTAACTTAATAAATCTTCAAAGGAATCAAACTCCATCCCTGATTTGGGCTCCTCAATCGTATTATCGTCCACTTGCACATTTTGAGATGTCCCAGCACTAACATCTTCGGCTTCCCTAAGAAGTGGTCTACCTTCAATATTTTCTTCAACTGTAGGAGATTCATATGGTAGTGGCCCCAATGATGGTTCTTTCCCGTCTCCCATGCTGTATAAGATGATACAAGTTCAATATATGTATGCCAAAGATCGAGTTGAATATTTGTGAAAAAAAAATCAATTTTTTTGGCTAGGCATAAATACTTTTGGTTACGCATACTTTTGGCTAGGCATATTTGTGAAAATGGGCTTTGAAAGGTTATGGCAAATAACTAAGGTGTTTGATTTACGCTTTTTTTTTTTACTGCTTGAGTTGTTTTTTGAGAGATGTCTGTACGTGTAATACGCTTTAGAAGGTAGAGTTTCATTAATGACCAGTGATTTAGACGACATGCTTTTCAACTCTGGAAATACTGATTCGGTCGGGAACTGAACTCACAAATGCACAAGTATGCACAACTATAGCTACTTATTTCATATTCTAGTAGAGGTAAACTCAAATAGTAAAAATATGGTATTTGATTTTAGAAGTTAACTATCAGCTAACAAAAAATAGGTAAAGATAATTTTGAGTTTACCAAAGATAGCTTTGGGTACTTTGAAAAGTAAACTCCAATCTCATTCTATAATTTGTTTTTTATTGGATGAGTCATGTCAACATCAAGCAAGTATCTGTTCATTGTTTCTGGTTCTACGTTAGCAAAATGTGGAGATTCATTTTTGACTTCCCCTAAAGAGTTTAGTGGAGATTCGTTTCTTGTTTCCATCTCTTCTAGACACTTGTATTTATTGGTCATATTGATGTTGAATTACCCATTGGTGGTATTTCATTCTCTACTTGACTCTATTTAATTGCAATTCTTTGGGAATGACAAGTTTACCAAATCTGCAAAAGGATGATATAGATACTCTAATTTATAGACGCGCGCAACAGAACCTACACATTCCTTTGTATAAAATTTCCAGTGCAGAGAATTCCATGGCAACAGAATCTACCTCATTTATTTGTATAGAAAAAAACGGGGCCAAAAATGACCGGCGAAGAAGCACAATCATACCTCTGCCCAGAAGAACGTGTATCTGGTCTTTGAGCGTGCCAAAAATCAGTTCTTTGAACGTCTCTCTGGGTTTCAAAACTGTGAAAAATCCATTCGCAATCACTAATGCAAGATGATAGCAAATAACGAAGACCAAGCACCAAAAACTGAACGCAAAAACAAAAAAATGGAAAAACCAAGAGATGGAAGAGAAACGAACCGGCGAGACCATTATCGGGATGACGACGACGACTGGAGACTAGGACAACGCACGGCAACCAAACCAGAGTGGTTGAGATCAGCTGGGCGGAGGTGGCTATGCTTTCCGGTGAAGTTCAGACGAAGAGGAGAGTGGAAGGTCGCTCTGCTGTGCTCTCGTCCTCTGCTTCGCTCTCGTCCGCTGCTTCTCGTCCTCTGCTTCGTCCTCTGTTCAACGTCAAAAAGTGAAATGAGTTTTCCCTCTCCTTTCTTTTCTTTTCTTTTCTTTTCGTTTCGTTTCGTTTCCTTTTTTTTTTTTAAAAAAATTAAATAAAGTGGCAGATAATGCCACGTCAGCCGCGAGGACGCGGCGGGGATCCCTCACGGGGATCCCTAGCTCTACTCAATTCATATGGGTAGTGAAGAAGGTCGGGAGATAGAAGCGGGGTAAGCAGTAGCTGAGAAGAGTAGAAATTCATATGGGTAGTGAAGAAGGTCGGGAGATAGAAGCGGGGTAAGCAGTAGCTGAGAAAGACCAGAGAGAGAAGGGAGAAAGAGAGAGGCGAAGATGGGGGGTGGAATGGAGGCTAACAAGAACCGGTTCATCGAGGATTGGAGCTCGGCCCGAGAGAACCTCGAGCACAACTTCCGCTGGACTCGCCGTAACCTTGCCCTCGTCGGTATCTTCGGCCTCGCCGTCCCCATCCTTGTTTACAAGGGCATCGTCCGTGAATTCGTAATTCTTATTCCCTCCCTCCCCGCAAATTCTCTTACTCAATTCACTTTATGCTTACTTATCCGACGCGATCGTTTCGTTTTCATTTCTATCTGTCGATCCGTTGCTAATTTTCGTGATTTCTGTTTTACTTTTTTTCAAATTTGTGTACGAGAACTAATAGAAAAGCCGATTGCATATGAATTGAAGATGAAGATTTCAAATTTCACGAGTTGACGTAGGGGCTAATATCGTCTTATTTGATTTTCATCGAAATCTTTATTTTGGGGAACTCTAGTAGTGATACGAGTTTGGATTTCCATTTCTGCTAAAATGGAATTGGACATTTTAATTTTGTTCAACGAAGTTACTCTAGCTGTGTTATATGATTAGGCTGTTCCGGGTACCGGTTCCAAACAAAGGGGAAACCTTTGGGTCCACAGTCGAGGTTATTGTTTCTAGAAACCTGTAATGTAGCTATCATATGAAATCTTGGGCAGGGACTATCATTGGAAAATAAAGAGTCTGCGGCATTATTTATTGAATATCAACAAGCTACGTTTTGTCAATAACAAATCTTATTATGAAATAGGATTTTTTTAATACTAATTTCTCCAGCCGCCCTATAGATTCCGATACTACTCTTTGTTTTTCATGTGAAATATTGTTGCACTGCATCTATCCCATGGATGATATAAAATCCTATTACAAAATACTAGTTTTTCATCAATAATCAATGAATTAAGATGTTCCGACTTCCTGTTGCATTGTATCCGAGGTTCTAAAAAAACTACTTGCAATTTTATCCATGTCCTGTGTTGGTGTAGGTGCCTATGAGAAAAAGCTATATTTTCTCTCAAATTTAAGAAAAGAGAATTTTAGGGATACACTTGATAATGACTTAATGGTTGGAAATACTTGTTACACTTTTTTTACAAGTAAGATTTGATACGCTTTGTAATGTGCGTTTATAAGTTTGTAATCCAATTCATACATCATGGATTTCTTATTTTGTATTTTTTGGATGCAATATTCATGGATACTAATTAGATGAACAACTTTCTATGTTTCAATCAATTCTACCAGTCCATTATTAGGGAATCATAGGTTTAAGTGACTTGCCAATGGAGGATGCCTTCGACAATCTTGAATCTTTGACATTTAAAATTGCTTTGGCTTTGTTCCTTGTTTTCTTTTATTTTTTTCTTTGTTTGCCTTGTTGCCTGAACTTTTTTCTAAAAACAGTGAGCAATTGACCTCTTCTCTTGTCCTTGCTCTGTGCATTCTAGTCCTTTCTTTTTTAGTAGCACATGCGAATTTAGGAGTGATTTGGATTAAGAATTTAGCCTGTTTTGCTTTGGGAGACAAAACCAAAAATTCCAAACTTTTCTCAAACTCATCATTACACTTTTTCAAATTCTCATACAAAATATAATAAAAAATTCAACATTTTCAAATTCCAAAATCACTTTTTCAAATCCCAAAGCAAAACTAATATTAAAAAAATATATACAATAATATATTATTATTTTTTTTATAATTTTTATCTAATTTTATCTCTAAAAACAAATGGGGTTAATTTTTGCGGTTCTGTAGTTTACTAGGATACAAGCATATATCATATGTGGGAACTGTTATTCCAGACTTCCAGTCAACTCATTGAGCTTTCTAACGTGTTTTATCAACTTTGGTTCAGCAAATGCAAGATGAGGATGCAGGCAGGCCGTACAGGAAGTTTCTGTAAGACTTCAGAACTGCTCGATAATAATCGTGGGAGTAATAGAGCTAAGTTCTCTGTTGAATCCCCTTACGATCGGGAAAGTATTTGGTTTCTTTTTTCCTTTGAAAGTTTTTAGAATGTGATGTTTGGAGGCCAGTTTTTCTCATACTTTGCTGTCAAGAATAATGAACAATAATTTTCGAGTTATTCTTTATCCGTTCAATACGTTTCCTTGCAACTCTCTCATGCAGAAGACATGACACTGATTTAGTACTAGGTAATTCAAAGGCACACAAAAATCTTATAATTTATTTATAAATTCACCTGACTTGTTAGGAGGTGTTAGATTGAAAAGTTCTTTTTTGTTACAAAGCATTAAGTTACGTTAGTTTATAAGTTTACTTTTATAAGATCTTTGTGTAAATTTAACACTTTTTTTTCCTAAAAATATATAGGCAAATTAAGACACTTCTAACTACTATTTATTTGATGAGAAATGATAGTTGGAGTCCGTGCACTAGATTGTAAAATTCTTTTTTGTTACAAAGCATTAAGTTACGTTAGTTTGTGAGTTTAATTTTATAAGATCTTTGTGTAGATTTAACATTTTTTTTCCTAAAAATATATAGGCAAATTAAGACACTTCTAACTATATTTGTCCGATAAGAATTGATAGTTGCAGTCCGTGCACAAGTATCGTGTAATCACTTTGAAAAAAGTGAATAAATACGTTATTCATATGAAAAAATTAATTTTTTAATAGTGGACTTTACTCTTTTTTAAAATGATTGTATTAATAGTGGACTTCAGTTTGTTTGCGCACTTTACGACTATGTAGTATTACTATTGTCCGATTCCGTGCACTAGATTGTAAAGTTCTTTTCTATTACAAAGCATTAAGTTACGTTAGTTTGTGAATTTACTTTTATAAGATCTTTGTATATATTTAACACTTTTTTTTTCTCAAAATATATAGGCAAATTAAGACACTTCTAAATACTATTCGTCCGATGAGAAATGATAGTTGCAGTCTGTGCACAAGTATCGTGTAATCACTTTGAAAAAGTGAATAAATACGTGATCATATGAAAAAATTAATTTTTTAATAGTAAGCTTTTTTTTCAAAATGATTGTATTAATAGTGGATTTCAATCCGTTTGCGTACTTTACGACTATATATAGTATTACTATTGTTCGAGTGATACATTATACTTGAGTTTTATATTCGTATATGGTATTTGTATGCTCAGACTTTTCTATTATGAATGAAAATTCTAGACAAGGATAATCGATCGAGCTAATTATTCATTCCCCTGACTCATTTGTTTCAATGTCCAAGTTAGTGAGGTTTTTTATTTTTATTTTTATTTTTAATGCCTATCATCATGTTGGCGTTACTACAAAGTCATGGGCATTGTAAGTATTTACATAATTAAAACTATCTATATGTTAAGTTTTGAAAATGATTAATCCCATCTTGATAAGCCAGACCATGACTACGATCGTTCATTCCTCATCCTTCTGTCATAAAAACAAAAAAATTAAAAAAAAAAAAAGAATAAGAAAAGAAGTAGGTAATGCAATGCTTCGAGAATTTATAGGACTACCAATTCAATGTTAGTTGTTGTGGTAAAGCATGCGTTTTAAATAAATAAAGGAAAATGAATTGAGTCCTGCTTTTGAGTTTGACTCATGTTTTTTTAGAAGTGTTAAAAATAATATTAAAAAAAAAAATTTCGAGATCTAGAGGGATTCCATAAAGGGAGCTGTAGCAGCCCCCATAAATAAGATTTGAGCCTGCTTGGACAAGTATTGAATATTAAACGATAGAATTTATATAAAATAACATAAATAAATAGGGATCCAAGGAAAAAATAAATTAATTATTCGTTAAGAACAATAAATTTGGGCTTGACTACGAAGGAATGAAACGGCTTATTATCTGAAAAAAAAAAAAAGGGCTTATAAAGGTTGACTAGCCAAATACGTCCCCAACTAATCTACGAGTTGGTCGGTTTTTCGCTCTATCTATCTCTCTCTCTCTGCAATGAACTAGGATCCCAAGTGAGAACTTGATCGTCTTTGGTTCTGGTGTCCATGCCGATCTTCTAGTCAACGAAGGTGAGTTATGCTACTTGTAAGGTTGACTTGCCAAATCTCTCTCTCTCTCTCTCTCTCTCTCTCTCTCAGTGCTCAGTGTGTCTATCCAATCGACAGGGATAACTGACCACTCGACCGTCTTTGCTTCCGGTTTCGATGCTGATCTTGTTGGTCAATGAAAGGCAGGGACCTCGCTTCCGCTTTGTTTCGAATTGTGTATTACAAATTTTCTGAGAACTGAGGATTGAAAACTTGGAGAGCTGAGAAATTCTCGGAGAAGGCCAGCGATCTCTACACGGATTAGTGCGTAATTTCTCTCTCAAATTTTAAATTTAAGAATTTGAAATGCAACACTGGGTTGAATTTCCTCCTTATTTTTTTATATAAGAACTGCAGTACTGCGTTGCAATTATTGTTTGTGTTGCTTTTATCCCATATTGGTAGGATATGAAGTAGGAGTAAGGCCATAGGCCAGGCCTATTTAAGGAGTCTTACTCTCTTTAGTTCAAGTACATCTGTCAAATATTTAATTAATAAAACTCTAACTTTAATCTCTTTTCTTTTTACAAAAGGATAATAGAAGAATTTTACTTAAAGTCAAGATTTACTAGTTAAGTATTTGACAGGTGTATTTAAATCAATAAGGGTAAGCCTCCTTAAATAGTCTCATAGTTTTGTTCCTACTTCATATCTCACTAATGTGGGATAAAAGGAGCAATACCAACAATTTCCACCTCTGTGATTTTGACTGATCCCATAGCCATACTTAAACTAAAGAGGGTAAGCCTCCTTAAATAGGCCTATAGCCTTGTCCCTATTTCGTATCCCACCGATGTGGGATAAAAAGAGCAACACCAACAATTTCTACATTGCAACTTTAACTAATCTCACAACTACACCATTTTTAAATTTAAGCTTCTTCTTCTCCCTCAATTTTTAAATTTAAGAATTTGAAATGCAACACTAAGTTGAATTTCCTCCTTACTTTTGATATAAGAAATGCAGTACTAGGTTACAATTATTGTTAGTGTTACTCCTTTTATTCCACATCGGTGGGATATGAAATAAAAGCAAAAGCATGAGCCTATTTAAGGAGGCTTACTCTCTTTGGTTTAAGTAAATCTGTCAAATGCTTAACTAGTAAAACTCGAACTTTCACCTCTCTTCCTTTTATAAAAGGACAACAGATGAATTTTACTTAAAGTCAAAAGTTATTAGTTAAGCATTTGACAAAGTGTACTTAAATCAAGGAGGGTAAGCTTCCTTAAATAGGCCCATAGCCTTGCCCCTATTTCATATCCCACCGATGTGGAATAAAGAAGCAACACCAACAATCTCCACCTTGCAATTTTGATTGATCCCAAAGCCACACTTAAACCAAGGAGGGTAAGCCTTTTTAAATAAGCCCATAACCTTGCTCCTATTTCATATCCCACCGATGTGGGATAAAATGATCAATACCAACAATCTCCATCTTGCGACTTTGACTAATCCCACAGCTATACTCCATTTTTAAATGTAAGCTTCTTCTTCTCTCTCTCAATTTTTAAATTTAAGAATTTGAAATGCAACACTGGGTTGAATTTCCTCCTTATATTTGATATAAGAAATGCAGTATTGGGTTGCAACTATTGTTGGTGTTGCTCCTTTTATCCCACATTGGTAGGATATGAAATAGGGGCAAGGCCATGAGCCTATTTAAGGAGACTTACCCTTTTTGGTTTAAGTACACCTGTTAAATGCTTAACTAGTAAAACTCTAACTTTTACCTCTCTTCTTTTTACAGAAGGACAACAGGGAAATTTTACTTAAAGTCAAAAGTTAGTAGTTAAGCATTTGATATGTGTATTTAAACCAAAGAGGATAAGCCTCCTTAATAGGCTCATAGTCTTGCTCCTATTTCGTATCCCACCGATGTGGGATAAAAGGAGCAACACCAACAATTTCTACTTTACGACTTTGACTGATCTCACAGCCACACTCCACCCTACCAAAAGAATCTAGTGGCTCTAATACCACTTGTTGGGAATTTAGGCCTCCTAAATTCATCCCATTAAGATCTATTTTTGACAGATATCAAGAAAAAGAGAGAAATAATAACAACACAATAATTTGTTATTATTTCTCTATTTTTTTGGTATTTTGTCAAAAGTAGATTCTGGTGGAGTGAATTTGATAGGCCTAGATTCCCAATAACTATTTGGTTTGATTTTATATGCTTTGCTTTGCAGGCTCTGAAAAGAGAGAGAGCAGGTCAAGTATTAACTTGAGGAACTTACAGCTCGCCTTGGCTGATACTTCATAACATAAATTTGGCATTTCATATAAAGTTAAAGAGCAGGTAAAAATTCAAATTTGCTAGTATTTCATTTTTTGAAGAAATGGTTAATAACACCTCTCTTTGGTTTCATGCGTGGTCCGTACACATTGTATTCTTCCATGTTTCCCTGTTTTCTACAAAAATGATAGTCAGAATAAATCCTAATGTCTCTAGTATTGAAATATGTTTTGATGTTTTTTGTTACATATGGACTTTATTTCATCAATCAAACAATATTTTTTGATATCCCAATTATGCTTTGCCAGCCTTAGAATGTTATTAGCTAAGAAAACAAGAGCAGCTACAGAGGAATATGGGGAATCAAATGTGATTTGTTTTCTGTTTATTTTCTATATATCTGTGCAGCATAGGCATAAGTTGGTTGGCTGGGTGAAAGCAAATTACTGTTGATGGTTAGTTGTTGGTGCTTTTGAAAAAGTTCTGGAGAAGTAAGGTCCGGTTTTTAGTAACTGTTCATGAAAACATGGTCAACTATATTATCAACTATATGGTTGATATGTTATGAATTTTCCCACAATGTCATATCAACACTACGTCTCAGTTGATGGAAAGTATTTCAACTTGTTTGGTAGTTTGGTAGGTCTTCATGTTAAATTAAGATGATATGCAAACTTACTCATCTTGTGAAAAAAAAAAGAAAAAAAAAAAAAGAGAAACTTTCGGTAATTTTTGAGTCATTGGAACAGTGTTATAATTCTCAAATGGAAGAGGAACTAATAGTGAGGACCACATTGCAACAATGTCAACAATAAGAAAAAGCCAGAGCACAGTTGGATCCAGCACAACCAGGCTGCAGAAGTTGGCTGCTGCAGTCGCTAGCAGTGAAGACCTCTTGAGAGAGATTCTTACTCGTCTTCCTGTGAGACCTCTTGTCAGACTCAAGGTTGTGTGCAAACAATGGTGTGTTCTCATCTCTGATCCTGAGTTTTCTATCAGTCATGCCCGCAGAAACCGTAGATCCAATGGTTTATTGTTGAAAAGTCTTAAACAAACCCCAGGACTTTCACTTGTACCCCTTGAGGAGTATCAACCTCCTAGAGTTTTACCGTTCAACTTCCTCAACATACGGGGTACAAATGTCTTAGATTCTTGCAAGGGCTTGTGCTGCTATTCTATATCAGATCTTCACAACCCCATGCTCATTTCTTACCATGTTTGTCATCTTACTTCCGGGAATTCCACTAGAATCGGTGTGTTTGATATGCTGTCAAAAGCACATGTGAGAGTTGTCATTGTATCTTTTGATCCTTTGAAGTCAATTCACTACAAAGTTATCTTGATTCATCAAATATCTTCCTCATCATCCGACATTCTACTGAAAATTGATATTTACTCATCGGTGACCCAATCTTGGAAGCCTACCAAAGTTGTCACAGTACCATATGATGCAGAGTTTAACAATGAAGCAGTTTACATGAATGGTGCTATTTACTGGTATGATCGAACCCAGAAAGCAGTTTGGTACCTTGATTTAGATGCAGAATGTGTAGACAGAGTGCCAGATTCAAAGGATTGGCTGAAAATAAGTTGTGTCAAGTATTTTGGAGAGTCGAGCGGCAACTTGCATCTCTTCGCAACATGCAGACTCCAAGCTACGCTACTTACTATCTATGAGATGAAACAAGACAGGACTGGTTGGTTTGTGAAATATCATTGTGATCTTAGTGTTCTGGCAGATGAATTCCCAAGGATATTCTGCTGCACTCACTATGATAACCTGCATGTGTATCATATCTTGTGCCTACTCGAAGGAGAAACACAGGAGGAGGCAACTCTTGTGCTGGCAGTACCTGGGGAAGTGATTTCTTACAATCTCAAGACAAATGCCTCAAAGACTGTGTGTCATTTTAGAATGTTTGGAGTAATACATGACAGGAATGTCGGGGCTTATGAATTGGAGACCCTTGGGATCAAGACTTATCAATACTTGGAGACCCTTGCTCGCATTTGAACATTGTTTTTATGATGCCATATCACGGAATGATCATTAAAATGATGATGTATATCATGATTTAGCTCCTTCCCGATTACGATAGCGATGAGATTATTGTTCTTGTGCTTATTTTCTTTAGTAAGATTTTAATAAAATAGAAAAGAGAACGAAATTAAGGAGTGGGAATCTAAAAAGTATGTTTGGCATTGGTTACTGCTGAACTCATTTGGGTGCATTATCTTCTTAAAGACTTTGGTGTCTTTCTTTCTACGTCACTTATGTTGTTTTGCGACAATGTTAGTGCTACTTTCTTTCTAAGTGACTTACGTCGTTTCATATTCGGACCAGCACTTGGAAGTTAAAGGGATGAGTTGGGTAAGCTTCTGGCATTTTAATTTTATTATTATATTTTTTTAAATTTTCACATAAAATATAATAAATAATTTAATTTTTTTAAATCTTAATTCAACATTTTTAAATTTTAAAATAATAATAATAATATTAAAAATAATATTTTATTTAACTTTTAAAATTTATCTTAATTCATCTCTCAATTCAAATTAGAGAATTTGGCACAGAGAGTGTTCTAAGGACACGCTCAACCAAATGGGGTCTCTTTGGTATAATCTCCTCTGCCAGGTCTATCCAGTACGATTGCTTTCAACAAGTAGTGCAATATAAAAGTATTCTATGAGCGAGAGCATCTTTTTCAGATTTCTATATTGCCTTAAGAAAAATGTTCTAATTATAAAAAAAATTTATAAAATTTTTTTTATAAATTAATGTAATTTGATATAATTTATCAGATTGTAAAATTATTTTTATTGTAAAATAAATCTAATAAATCAAATGAACTAATGTCAATTGATAAGATTGTTTTGTATAATTCATTTATGAATATAGTAGTATTTATCTTTTATTAAGATGCTTAATTTTGATTAATTGATTATATTTAGTGTCTTTTAACTCTCCCTGATCTACATCTGATATTAAAATGTTGTGGCTTTAAATAAAGCAGTGCTAATTATTAGTGCCATATTAATTTGCAGGGATACTCCTAATAAATCTCTTCATTTTCTCAGCAAACTTCATGCTGAAAGATCAATTATACACGAGATGAAATTCAAAGGGTAGAGGCCCCTCGTGCATATGGTGACGTTGGTTTAAAGCACTAGCTATCATAATTCTAAGAAGAGAATTGTTATAGTCACAAAGAGATCTTATAAACGTAAATTCATAAAATGAATTAATTTTATATGATATGTTAGATTTACTTTATAATAAAAATAATGTTATAATTTAACATACCACATCAAACCACATCATTTATGAATTTATTTTTTTGAGATATTTTGATGACTAAGGGTTCGTTTGGATGCCAAAATATCCTAAAAATATTTCATTTCCAAATATATTCAAACACAAAACATTTTCAATTTCAAATTTTTAACATTTTTATTTATTCGTTACAATTTTTAAAATTCTTAAACAAAATAAAAAAAACAATATAACTTTTTTAAATTTTAAAATAAAAATAATATTAAAAAGTTTATACTAAACTTTATAATATCTTTATTTAATTTTTACCCTCACATTTCTTAAAATTCAATAAAATTTTTTAATTTTAATTATTTTATTATTATTTACAAATATATAAAATATTCTAAATATTCATAGAAAGCCGACTGTTTCATCACGCAATTTAGGCGGTCTACCAATTTTCTCCTACACCCCTGGTCCATGACAACAAATAATAATCGACTTTGTCGATCTTCATGCAAATGTTGTCGTTACCTGCCAATTGGATAGATCACCAAATTTAAAATAACAATAATAATAGTAATGACCACGATTTGTGCAAGTGTATTAAGTGAAAATCGAGGTGATTACTTAATTAATGAATAATATTTATGATGTTGGTACGTTTTTCCAACTACTCTGTTGTGGAATCTTGAGTTTTTAAGGGGAATGTTTTTTTGTCCCAATTTTGGTATTTCTGATTGGGATCTGAATTTTCATTTTTTTTTTTTAGTTTTTTTACATGATTTTTAAGTAATATTTTTAAATAATTTCTTTACATAATTTTTTTAATATTTTTTAATATTTTTTAAAAATACAAAAAGAATTACAAAATTATTTTAAAATACTTACTTAAAAATCATGTAAAAAAAAAACTATAAAAAAAAAATCCATGGGAATGCCGTAGAAATCCAAAATCAGAATCCCTAGCATCTTCCATTTTTTAATTTTCATTGGGTTGGGTAACGGGTTTTCTTCAGCCCAGTCTGAAATCAGATAATCGGATTCTAGTCACGAGTTTTGGTTTAGAATAGATCCGGGCGGATATCTGCAAAGAAAAATTCTGAGTAAATTCAGCCTGGATGTCAAGTATAAAACGCCAAACTTGATTTTTTTTTTCTTATGGTTTGAATGTTTTGATTATTTTTATATTTCTTTCTAGCAATTAAATGGACAGAAACTCAGGAAAAATGTTGTTAGTCTCGACAATCGATCCCGATTGTCCTTTTTACTTATTTATTTAATGATTAAAAAATATTTTTGTAATGATATTGCAATTTTTTTAAGTGTTTAAATGAGTTAAAAATGTATGAAAAAAAACATTTAAATAGCCTTGTCAGTGTAGCAGTGTGGTAAAATTATTTTATAAACAATTTTATTTTTTCAAAATTGAATAAATAGAGTTTGAGTGCTACATCAACATAAAAAAAAATATTCATAACATGTATACTTATTTTTAAAAAATTGCCTACAAATCAAAATTTGAGTTCTGGATTTTTGAAAATCAATTTCTATCTGAGTTCTTGTCTGAATTTGATCTGAGTTAATCCAGTCCGTGTTTTAACTCGATTTTGAAACCCAGGTTTCAATCCAAGTATATACTCGAGTTCTCAAGAGAGAAGTCAGATGAACAATCTTAGTTATTTGTTTAACTGGAAGTACAAGTGAAAATCATTTTTTTTTTTTTTTGGAAAAGAAACCTCATCATTCATTAAACTCAGCTATGAGAAACCCCCATTACAATGCTTCTTAGATTGTCCCAAATGAAAAATCTCATATGGACCTTCTTCAATCCAAACCATATCTATAGAGAAATTAAACACTAATTTAGCTAATGTATGAGCTACAGTATTAGCCTCCTTATTTACAAAAACCACTCTTCTATAACTACTCAAATTTAACCAAGCTCTAACCTCCTCAACGATATTATCAAATTTAGTAGTAAGCTCTTCCTTGCTATTGGTAGCTTTCACAATCACTTGTGCATCCCCTTCGAGAATCATCTTGGAGAAGCCAAGGTCGTTACACAATGTTGAAGAATAAATCACACATTGTCTATGAGAGAGGTTTGCACATTGCTTATAAATATGTACAAGACCTTGTCCACAAGTAATATAAGATTTATTCATCAACATACAACAACATAGCTTTCCTCATTGCCAGAGCCTCCCCTACTGCTAGCTCTTGGAGACATTCAACCTTCAAACATAAGGAAGCCATGATATCACCCTCTTCATTGTGCACCACCACACCCAGTCCTACCTGCTTCCTAGCCTCACAAACGGATGCATCCCAATAGACTTTTACCCAAGAGACAAAAGGTTTTTTCCATTTTCTATTCCTATTGCATTTAGATATAGAATTAGAGAGACACCTCCTATGCTCATATGCTTCAATATATCCTTGTAGACATTTTGTGGCAGACTTGATCACTCCTTTGGGATCCAAGAATTTATCATCGAAGATAAAACAATTTTTTCTCAGCCATAACATTCTCATACTACAAGCAACAAATTCTAACTCCTTTTGCTCCAATCTCGTTGCCAAACCTCTCCATAGATCCATGAAACAAATATCAATACAACCCCACTTTTGGACAAGGCTAGAAGTTTTCATCCAAACATCAGAAGTTGCTGGAGAAAGTCAAAGTGCATAGACAATCATCTCTGGTTCTCTATGGTAGATAGGGCATAAGTTTGCTTTAATTATCATTTTCCTCCATAGGTTATCTCGGGATGGCAATATATTAAGGTTGGCCTTCCATATGAATTGTTTGACACAAGGTTGAGCATTGAGACACCGAATACTATCTCATACCTTACTGTCAATACCATTTGAGGGCTCCCCACCCTGTTTAAAACCCCTCCAGTACTCCAAATTATAAGTAGATTTTACACTGAATTTTTCATCCTTAGCAGCACCCCAAACCCTTTTATCCATAGACACAATACCTCCCAATTGGATGCTTCTAATCAATGCCACTTCTTCCTAAAAAACAACTCATTTAGGAGATCCAGCTTCCAGGTTTGCCTATCTTCATCAATCAAGCAGTTTACCATTGCATTTCTATTTATCCCCAAAGCAGGTGAGAGTATACAAGGACAAGATGACTTGGAAGCCATTTATCCACCCAAATTTTCTTAGTCTTGACATCCTTACTCTCCAAGCCTCCCTTGCCCTCACTAGCTTCAAAGCAGACTAGAGGCTTCTCCACATATAGGAGGGTCTTCTTCCTAATTTTGCATTAACTAAGACACCATTACTAAAGTATTTCTGCCTCATCACGGTTGCCACAAATGAAGAAAGCTTAACAAGGAAATTCTAGCACTGCTTAGCTAATAAAGTAGTGCTAACAAAGCAGTATTAAAATACTCCAAGTCTCGAAAGTCAAGTCCTCCTCTAGCCTTACTTTCATTTATTTTCACCAACTTTGCCGATGAATTTTCCTTTCCTCCTGGCCGTGACCCCACCAGAAGTTTGTCATAAGCAAGTTGATCTCAGAGCAAAATCTTTCAGGTAGTCGAAAGATACTCATAGCAAAAGTTGGGATAGCTTGAGCTACTATCTTGAGAAGAACTTATCTTTCTACTTGAAAGAAAAACCCATTTTTCTAGCTGCTGACCTTGGCCCAAGCCCTCTCTTTTAACATCCAAAAAATATTAAATTTGGATCTACCTACCATGGCAGGTAGGTCAAGATATCTCTTATAATTGCTACACACAGAAACTCTTGAAGAATTCTTGATATTCAATATGTCCAATTCACTTATGTTTGAGCTGAAAAACATAGTAGTTTTTTGGAGGTTTAGGCATTTTCCTGAAGCCACTTCATACACTCTTAATAATCTTTGAATACATTGCCATTTTGAGATCTTCACTCTCCCAAAGATTAAGCAATTATCTACAAAAATGAGCTGATTTACCCTAAACCCCCCCCCCTCCCCCGCCCGGCCCCTAACCACAACAACACCCCTTAAAGACCCCTTAACTTCAACTCCATTCAAGAGAGAAGTTAAGCCTTCAACACATAAAATAAACAAATAGGAGAAATAGGGTCTTCCTATCTGAGTCCCCTACTAGGTTTGAATCATTTACCTGTTGCCCCATTCACAAGCATTGAGTAAGAATTGGAATTTACAAGTGAAAATAATTGAGACTACACGTGCTCCACTTTTCATGCAACATTTGAAATTTGGCAGTGGACAATCATGCGATTGCTTTGTGTCCAACACTGCAATAATATATTGGAACAAATTGCTCCACATTGGGCGGTATCAACTTAAGTGGGTTAATTGATTCCAAACATATAATATTTAATTAAGAATAATGTTAGATAAAATTTTAGCATCCATGCACTTCCGTTGAAAAAAGTAAAGTACACCATTAATAAAATAATTTTTTTAAGTGAATTCCAGTTTTACTCATTTATTTTTAAAAAAAAAAGTGTGCAAAACTTGCATATTATAAAATTATAAATATCATTTCTCTTTAATTAAATAGAATGGAGTGTAAAGATAAGAAGTTGAATTTAAAGCCTTCTATTCTAATAGAAATATTTTATACACCACATTATCATCTTATTTTCATTCCACTGTATAAGATGTGATACATGTATCATAATCATCTAATAGTAATAAATTTATCCTATTTTATATGATGGAAAAAAAAGGATGAAAGTGTAATATATAACATTACTCGTTTAATATCATCTTAAACTTCTACTTATTCTAATCATTTAATTAAATTAAGAGGAAGCTATAGATTTGCTTATTTATTGTTTGCACACAATACCCAACTTCCAAACTTTTATTTGAAAACATTTTCCGTTTAATTTAGGGCAATGCTACATATAGTCTAAAAAAATAGACTTCTTTGTAGTCCAAGCAATAAATAAATAAATAAATCATTATTTTAGAATGAAATTGATTAAAATATTTTTATTTACAGATAAAAAACTTTAGAAATTTGAAATTTTCATTTAATTTAATCATAAAGTGATAACGTTTCTATGTGGACTACATTACAATCCACCAAATATGGACTGTAAAAAGAATTATTCTTTAATTTAATTGGAAAATCATGTATGTCTAATATGGAAAGATCCACTCTTATTTTAAATAATACATTTTGATCACAACCAAAACAAAATCTAAATGGCCAAAAAAGGAGAAAAGAATGATAATTTATTTGTGATGATTGAAAATATAAGTCTTTGAGGTGTATAAACTTCACACATTCTCTTGAAAAAAAAAATAGACAAATATGTAAACTACATGAAAACTTCACTTTTCAATTGTGAACCCTATTTTCTTAACACATCATGAAAGTGTACTAAACATAACTCAAGCCAAGAAGTAAAAGGGGAAAAAAAAAAGGAGAAAAGAAGAAACAGATTCCCAAGAAAAATAAGAACCAAAAGTAAAATTCAGGTTTTTTTTTTTTTCCTAAACAAAGTATAAAATTCAGTTGGATCTATTCTCGTGATTCTAAGATTAAATTTGGCCGTTGGGTAGATGGCCCTCTCATAAATTAATTATCATGATTGTTAGGTTTCAGCAAACCCTAAATCAGCTTCGAACAACTCTCAACCAAGATCAATGTAAACAAAAATAGAACAAAGATCAAAACTATCAGAAACAAAAAAAGTACACAAGTATTTACGTGGTTCGATCCCCAATGGATCTACATTCACGGTGGGAACTAGCTCAAAGATATTCTTATTGATCAACCACATATTTACAAGGCATCACTACAAGCTTCACCAGTTTAAACTCTCTATCGAGTTTCACTCTGTTTCACACTCTCTGATTTGTGCCCTAAGGAGATGAATAATTTCGCCCTTTCTCCATTTGCATCTATTTCTCTCTCTCTCTCAATAACTGAGATAAAGAGCCTTATATATGAGCGGCAGAATAAACCCTAAACATAATAAGATGACAACACATGACTTCTTCTTAAGTCATTAGATTACAGACCTTTGTAATTGATAAATTACAAATATAGACATACTATTTTTAATTATTTACACAAATACATTACAATGATGTATACGCTTTGAAAGAATTTCTTATTGTGGGACCTAATAAATTGATATGTGTAAGCATTATTGAGATTTTTCTTTTGTTTTTTTATTAATCATTTTCTATTTTTTAGTGACCACAATTTGCCGGTGGGAATTAAAAAATATGAAATCCACGTTGTTCCCACGTGATAAAGTACCTTGACATTAAAGTTAACAAAGATTTGGCTAGTATCGATTATCAAAATAGACAAAAATAAATAAATAAATGTAGATTGGGATAATATTTGTTTATTAATACTTTAGATCAAACTTATCAAAGGTTGATATTGCAGCTGAATCTGATTCAAATTGACAGGCAATACACTTGATGAGAAAAGTGATACTAAGGTCGATGCCATCTTTCCAAAGGGTGGTAATTTCGGGGTTAAGGTAATTTTCCCAAGTAAAAAAAAAAAAGAGATAAATAAAATTTAATTAGATCTAATCTCATCTTACTAATTATGAAATGAAAAATAATTTATATAAGTTCCAACTATACAAATCTTGCGAGAAGACTTCTGTAAAAAAATGAACCTTGCAAAGGCAATATTTAACAAAATGCTTGCACCAGATTTACACACATGAGACTTGTAGCAAGTATTACCCTTATAAATTATATGGTCACCTTTAGTTTAATGTAATGATTATCTGCCATGAAAATTGACTCTTTTTTTTTTTTTTTAATTGACACATTTGGCTTGTGAGGATTAAATATGTAATTAGTGCTGTCCCTACATTACAACTTGACATTAGGGCAAACTTTATGTCAACTCAACATATATAAGGTACCCGTGATTAACGTAATAAGATTCAAATTATAGAGTAATTGTGTGTTAATATATTTAACTTGTAATTAATTAATTCCCATAATTTGTATAATTAAATTAAATGTTTATTATTAAAGAAATATAACCTTAAGATCGCATCAGAAGAATCACAGTTTGGATTTTGGATAATTTATCTATTAGAAGTTTGGATGATATTTTAAGTACTGAAGAATGTATAAAAAAGAAGAAGAAGAAGAAATGTTATTTACATTTATGAGCAGTGCTAGCATGAGTTGGTCTCGATAAGAGTAATTCTTTTTTAATATTTTTAAATATTACAAAAAATTACAAAATTATTTAAAATTATTTTTTTAATCACTAAAAAAAAAAACAATTGTCGGATCGTCCTCGGACAAAATAATCCGAACAAGTAGATTATTCTTATCATAATGTGCAAAAGCGCCGCTCATTTTTTTTTTAAGAAAGGATAATGTTACTATCTATGCCTTCTAAGTTTGACTAATGGAAGTGCTGTTAGTACAAATTATATTTTATTTATTTATTTATTCTCAAAAATTTTAAAATATTTTAAAAAAAAAATCAATATACTATTAATTACTTTTTAAATGTTTATATGTAATATTACTTTAACTAAAAATCAAATAAAATATATGAGTAATAATAATTTCCAGACTTTCCCAATAATTATATAACTCATAACAACATTAATTTTACTTAACAAAAATTAGTTAACCAAGTTTTTTTTTTTCCTTCCGTGCTTCAGAGATATTTTTTCCTCCTAAAACGTAGGAACGATTTTTAGATTTTCTGTATTTATTTCGAGTACTTGGTCAACATGGAATAAGTGTGCAACTTATCGAAAATATAAAATTTATCGATCCTTGTGCACGTTATTCCCACCTGAAGGAAGCCTGCCGTTTGCAATATTATTATTGGGTATAGGTATATGTTTCTAGAAATCTGTATTTTTTTTGTATTTTTTGTTTTAATTATAATGATTGATGTAAAACATCCATGATTGCATGTGATTTCATAAATCATTGCGTTAATGAAAAGTCATTGAAATATAACACAATGAACGCCTTATAGCATTCTTATTAGATTAAAAATGAAATATATATATATAAATTTATATATATATATTTTTTTAAAATGTACTCTTTTTATTAAAAATGAAATTTTTAAAAAGTTACTATTCACTTTTAAAAAATATACTTATTATTTTTTTCTACTTTTATCTCCTCACTTTTAATAAAACAATATAATTTTTTTATATGCGTATAAATTTATATTTTCTTACATATATAAATACCTAATTCAATAAGAATAGTCTGAGTTAATATAATTATGAATGACAAAATCAGTTTATTAAGGATAAATATAATATTACTCTTTATCTTAAAATTTTAGTTTGTTTAAATTACATTTGTTGACACAATTTCTTGTACATATTTATTTATAAAATGTTTTAGTTAATTTTATAATTAAAAAATTTATAAATTAATATAATTTGACGTAATATATTAAATTACAATATTATTTTTATTATAAGATAATTTTAACTGATTATCTTTACTCCTTAGCCACCTTAAACTAAAATTGATTGCAATACTTTCACTAATTCCCAAGAAATCATCTCTCAGATTGGTCTCGAATTACAGGTCTATAAGCTTTTATAATGTCTTCTATAAAATCATTGCAAAAATTATAACAAATAGGGTCAAAACCATTCTTCCTTAGCTGATCTCTCCCACACAAAATGCCTTTATGCATGGAAGGTTAATTTCGGACAATATCATTATTACATATGAGTTGCTCTACTCCATACAAACCAAATTTATAAAGCAAACGGAGGGCTTTATGACCTTAAAATTTATTATGAGCAAGACATACAACATGCTAGAATGGAATTTTCTCAAGGTTGCAATGACAAAGATGGGTTTTGATCAAAGTTTAATTAAGCTAGTAATCCAATGTATTAGCACCATATCATACTCTCTCCTCATAAATGGCTCTTTGCAAGCTCATTTCTCTCCTATAAGAGGTATTAGACAGAGAGACCCACTTTCTCTCTATCTTTTCATTTTATGCTTGAAAGTACTTAGTCAAGCTTTTAACTTTGTAGAACAAAGTGGTATCATTATCGAATTCCCCGGTTGCTAGAGGTTCCCTTTCTATTAACTATTTGTTCTTTGCTAACAATAGTCTTGTATTTTGTAAAGCTCTCCCTTCGGAATGGAATAAGTTGCATCGCATCCTCCACGCCTATAAGTTAGCTTCGGGACAAAGACTCAACCTAGATAAAACCCCCATCCTATTCAATAAAAACACAAAGCAAGATTTTCAACAAGCAATCCTAGCAACTGCTGGGATCCAAGCAGCAGGACCATTTGAAAAATATCTCGGACTTCCTTCCTATGTTGGAAAGTATAGAGCTAGAGCCTTCAATCCAATATTGGAATAATCAAGACCCAAATGGGTAATAGGAAAACCAATTTCCTATCCCATTCGAGTAAAGAAATCCTCCTGAAATCAGACATCTAAGCAATCCCGACTTATAGTATGGGCATCTTCAAGATACCCAAGGTTGTCCTTAAAAGCATTAATCGTCTCATGCAATCCTTCTGGTGGGGCCATAACGAACAAAAATCTAAAGTGCATTGGTTGGCTTGGAAATGTCTAAGGGTTTTCAAAAAGCTTGAGGGTCTAGGATTTAGAAACTTTGAAAACTTCAATCTAGCCCTACTCACCGAACAAGGTTAGAGATTAATCCAATCTCCCTCCTCTTTGGTGGCATAGGTTTTACAGGCTAAATACTTCCAGCTTTCCTCTTTTCTAACCGCCAAACTGAAAATGGGTGATTCTATATTTGGCAAAGCCTTGTGACAGCTAGACCACTCCTTGAGGAAGGGTTGATTTGGAAGATTGGTAATGGGGAATCTATTCGCATCAGGGATGACAAATGGCCCCACATCCCTTCCACTTTCAGGGTCCAATCTGAGGCTCCCTTATTGCCCCAAAATGCCACAGTTTCAATGCTCATAGACCTGGACACCAAGAGGTGGAATCCAACTCTTCTAGAAGCAAATTTCAGTGAAGCCGAAAGGGTAGCTATCTCACAAATATTCATTAGCCTATGCAAGAGCTCAAACCAACGTGCATGGAGATGCACTACAAACGGGCAATTTACAGTCTAGTCAGCATATCATTTACAGGGATCCTTAACAACCCACCGAGTGGGGCAACCCTCGAAACCTCAGCCCCCTCAGCAATCTGGACTGCCTTGTGGAGCTTGCAATTGGCCAATTCCATTAAAACACTTCCATGTAGGGCAGCAAAGTATATTCTTCCAACTAGAGTTAACTTGGTCAAGATGAGGATCATAGACAACCCTACATGCCCACTATGTCTTCTTCAACTCGAGACAGTAACTCATGCCCTATGGAGTTACAAAACAGTGCAAGATGTGTGGAGCATGTCTTCTAGGTCCCTCCAGAAGTCTTCCGTGATGGACAACCCCTTTTCAGAGGTTCCAGAAAAGCTTCTCCTCGAGGCCCCAGATTCAACTCTCACCGAAGCTGCTTTCATGATCAAGCACGTATGGAATAGATGGAATAAATGGATTTCTGAATCTCATTTTTCCTCCCCCTAGCAGGAGATCCAAAACAGCTTATAAGAATTTTAAATCTTTCTAGACAATAGGAGGGAGCCTCACCAAAAACCTCCTAAGGCACAACATCCTATTTGGTGGTGCAAACCTCCCCCAAACCATTTCAAGATCAACTAGGATGTGGGCATAGAAAAGGTCCATTGCAAGCTAGGCATTGGGGTAATTGTGTGAGACTCATAGGGTCGTGTCATGGCAACGTTACAAGCTTCTCAATCTTTGTTTCCAAACCCACTGCTAGGTGAAGTTGTTACGGCTCTTAGAGCAATAACCTTCTACCAAGAACTAGGAATCACTTCTAATGTGATCTTTGAGGATGACTCTTCGCAAGTGGTGGATGGCATCATAGACGACAAGAAGAACTGGAGCTAAACAGGCTTGACCTTTAGAGATTCCAGGAGTCTCTTAGCATCTTTTTACAACTGGTCCATAACTCACTGTTTGGCCCAAAACTCTCTTATCCTGTCTAGGGAAAGCATCCTTATAGAAGATTTTCCTCATTGTATTTCCAACTTGTTATTAGTTTTGATATAAGAAGATTCCCCATTTCAAAAAATAAAAAATAATAATAAAATGTAAAACTCAAATCGTATCTTCGTATCTAATATTTTTATGATTAAAAAAAAGTGTAATTGATCGATTCGGATTCCGATCCTTGTTTTTCACAATTCAAAGACTAAAATTGTGAGAACAAATATACATGAGGTTGGCTATGGTTGCACATGAATGCCCTCCAAATTCTCAAATAAAATGTGTTTTTCTCTCCAACCAATGCTAAGCACCTTTCCGGTCTTTGTGATGGTGATAATGGTAGTTGTTAAAGAAAGAAAAAAACTTGCTTCTTTATGAAAAAAGGCAACATAATGCTCTTTTGATCATTTGGTCTTTCGTCTTTTATCAACAACAGCCCTTAGGCCCTTGCTCTTTACTTTTGAAGTCTCGATGGTTAGAGGTAACAATGACATCGTTACTAAGATCCTCCTCCGTGTCCCTATCAAGCTCATTCTTGGCTTCACATTCATGTCCAAGCATCAACTTGTAGCAAGCATTGCTCTTAATTTTTTTTTTTTTTTTTTAGGAAAATTGACACCATTCATTCAACAAAAAAATTTATATTCATAATCGGATATACTGTGGGATATTTCCATATCAAACATGACATCATAAACTAAAATAATACATTTGGAGCTCAACCAATTATGAGAGAGTTCGGTCCAATCCAGTTGGTCTTGGGAGGGTTATGGACCTGACCGGACCTATTTGATCCAAGGTATTTCCACTCTGGATTGGACTGAGTACTCCATAGAATTTGACTAAACAAGACTAGTCTGACTCGATTCGGTCCATTTGGTTTGGATCATGTCCAAAATGGCCAATCAGCCTCCAAATATGGTTTTTGTCTAATTTTAAGTTTAAAAAAAATATATATATATAAAAGAAGTAGAGAGGAAAATAATACTCTTATAAAATAATATTTTATGTAGTTAATAATTATAGTGATTTAATGCTAACATATTAGGTTAACTATATTAATACTCCCATAAATTTAGACATATACAGTTATACTATTATTATACTATAACTCTTATAATATATAATATATTACTACTATATATTATTGTTAATATTTATACATAAAAGAATATAATAATATTTTAATATTCAATAATATATATAAATAATAATTAATATACATTATATAATTAATTATATACAACTATAATATATAATAATATTTATATATAATAAAAAACATATATTGTATTATACATTTGGTTCGGTCCGATTTGGGATGAAAAATTCTTGGACTAGGATTGAATGTCTTCGGTCCTATAATTTTGGACTAAGACCGACCAGATCTAGTCTTGGTCCGGTTGGTTTTGTCGGTTTGGGCCAGTCGAAGCTCTCCCTTATAATCAATACACATTTTTCTTTTGTAATTGGTCTAGTCTTTACAATTACTGATACTCTCTATAAATAAATGTCTACGAGATAACATTCTATCTAAATAAAGGCTCAACCTTATCCTTCAAAGAAAGATAAAACTCAATGATGTGAACTCGTGAAATTGAAATTTTCTTGAATCAATGAACAAATTGAAATCCACCTAAAAAAGTCAAGAATCAAGTCAAAATGATTAAGACTTAGTCCACCATGGTGCCCATCACTCAACCTCTATAAACAAACGGCTGAGAGACGATTTTTTTTTTCCGTTAATTAACAATAAGGAAATCATAAAATAAAGTAAGAAGATAAATACAAAAAAAGACATATTACAATTTGTCCTTCTAGTAAAAATCATATCTTCAAGTATTATTCTTAGTAAAATATATATTATACGGTCACCTTCAATTAAATGTAATGATTATCTACCTTAAAAGTTGTCTCATTATACGATCAACTTCATTATACGAAAAATGATTAATGATTGAGTAATATACATTTAAATAGATTTGTGGATTAATATATGCACTAATACATGCATATTAGTTATATTCATATATTTTATTTTAAATGTAAGTATTTCATTAAGTTCTACTTTTCAATCTCAATATTAATGTGTGTATGGGTGCATAAAATTGTTTAAAGTATTTAGAAATTTCCTTTATTTAATAGTTTTTATTTTGTGAGTCATTGTTGACTTTTTTTTTTTTTTTTTTATATTGACACAATTTTCTTGTGAGGACTAAAT
Organism: Platycarya longipes; assembly: GCA_036559045.1. Taxonomy (NCBI): domain Eukaryota; kingdom Viridiplantae; phylum Streptophyta; class Magnoliopsida; order Fagales; family Juglandaceae; genus Platycarya; species Platycarya longipes. The sequence goes on along the minus strand of CM071803.1, from coordinate 39,310,152 downwards.
ATGTATTTAATGCTGTCCCTTCACAACTTGACAATAGGTTAAACTTTATCTCAGCTCAACGTAAAGTACCATTGAATACGCAACATAAGGTACCATGCTTAACGTAATGAGATGCAAATCGAATCTTGTAAATCTAAATAAATAATTAATAAACAGAGTAATTGTGTGTCAATATATTTTAACTTGTAATTAATTCGCATAATTTGTATAATTAATTTAAAATTTTTATTATTAAACAAATATAACCTTAAGATTGCATTAGATTTCAAGAATGACAGCTGGGATTTTGGAAAACATATATATTCGAAGTTTTGGATGATATTTTTAAAAAAATGAAATTTAAAAAAAAAATAAATATTATTTACAAGAGTAATGCTACATGCATGTACACGATTTTGTATACTTTTTATAGAATCGATTAACGTAATATTAGTTAAAATATTAAAAAAAATATATGAAAATTATAAAGATAAAAAATGATAAGAAAGAAATAAAAATAAAAAACATGAACGAATAGTTAAATTATAAAATATATAAAAATAATATTTATATATAACGTATATATAAAAAGTACAAATAATATTTTTTATATTTACAATTGTGCAAAAGCAACACCCATTCTTGTTTAAAAAAGATAGGCTATTATGTCTTCTAGGTTTTACCACTGAAAGTATCCCCAGTGCAAATTGCACCATTTTTTCAAATTTTCTTTCCAACATTTATTAAACATCTCTAAACATTTTTCTTTTAATAAAAGATATATTAATAATCATTTTCTTAATTATTAATTTAAAATAAAACAAAATACATGAGATAAAGAGACAAACTCAAGTGACAAAATATCATTTTTAAAAAAAAAAAAATAAGTAGATATAAAAAATACATACGAAATTAATTATTTAACAGTAAATGTCAGTCTTTCTCAAAATAGTGCAAGATAATTGTACAATCCACAACTATATTAATATTACTTAACAAAAATTAGCAAACCAAGTTTCGATCCTTGTGTTATGCCCACCTGAATGAAGCCTGCCATGGCAACATTATTATATGGCTATAGCTATGTCAGAAATCTTTATTTATTTTTATTTATTTATTTATTTTATCATTTTTTATAATGATAATGATTGAAGTAAAACATTGCATATGGTTTCGTAAATCGATTGCGTAAATGTAAAGACATTGAAATATAAAAATTTGTTGATATAATTATGAATGGCAAAATCATGTTATTTAGGATAAAAACAATATTACTCTTTATCTTAAAATTTTATTATGCTTAAATTGCATTTGTTGACATAACTTAGGTCTGATTTATTTTAAGAGATAAAATTAAAAATTTTTAAATTTTTTCAAATTTATTATTGTATTTTTAAAAAATTTTCATATAAAATATAATAAAAAACTAAATTTTTTAAAATTTTAAAATTACTTTTTCAAATCTTAAAATAAAATTAATATTAAAAAAATATATAATAATAATATTCTATTATTCTTTTAATTTTTATTTTATCTCATCTTTAAAAATATATAAGATCTTATTGTAAAAAATTTATTTAAACTTTTATTTAATAAATTTTAAAATTATAAATTCATAAATTGACCTAATTTATTATTTTCATTTGTAAAGTTTGTTTAACTGATCAAGTTTAACTTTACCCACCTCAAAATAAAATCGACTATAGTATTTGACTAGTGTTGGGGATTCTCGTCACGGTCATGTAGTATAATTTTTTTTTTTTTAATTTTTTTTTTTATAAAAATAATAAAAATATATATAAAGATAAAATATATGTAATTTTTTTAATTTTTTAATTTTTTTATTTAAGAATTTTCATGGGGCGCAAGGGGGACAACGCCTGGGCCCCATTGTGTTACATCAAGGGATCAAGATAATAAAATGTAAAACTCAAAAAATCGTACCTGCCTTCGTAGAATCGTATTAAATATTTTTATTCAAGGAAAAAAACTGTGAGAACAAATATACATAAGATTTCGTTTGTATTTAAAATTTATTTTTATTTTTTTAATATATTTATTTTTTTTTTTTATATAAAATATATCTTTTTATATATTTTTTTGAAATTTTAATATATATTTTTTAAATTTTAAAATAATAATAATATTAAAAAATAAATTAAACTCAACTTAATTTATTTCTATCTCCTAATCCCAACGAAGACTAAGTTGGGCTATGGCTGCATATTGCAGCATTATTGCACATGAACGCCAATAAAATGTGCGAATAAAATGGTGTTAATTGCGGTTGTTAAAAGAAAGAGAAAAGCTTGCTTCCTTCCATATGAGGAAAAGCAACATTGAACTGAGCGTAATGCTCTTTTGATCATCTGTTCTTTTGTCTTTTATCAACAACGTACAGCCCCTTGGGCTTGCTCTTTACTTTCGATCGAAGTCTCGATTTTGGGAAGTTTCCGACATAAAGAATATGACGAGTACTGCCGGAACCAAATCTCCGAACAACACCATAGCTGCAGCCGAGATGATCGGAGGTAACGACGACATCGTTACTGAGATCCTCCTCCGTCTCCCTGTCAAGCCTCTTCTCCGCTTCAAATGCGTATCCAAGCGTTGGCTCTCCCTCATCTCCGATTCTCATTTCTCTCGTCGCTACCGTCACCCCCGCGTTTCTGTCTCCGGCGTCTTCCTCCGCAGAAGACCTGCTTCAAACTTTCAGTTCGTCACTCTTGATGGGACCCACTCTAAACCTCCCTTCAAATCCCTCGATTTCATCGCCGACAATGACAACGATTGTGATCCTCCTCGTTCTTCGCGAATCAAGATTTTACAGTCCTGCAATGGCTTGCTCTTGTGCCGTGGCCTCAACAAGACACTGACAGACCAAAGTTATCGTTACTACGTCTGTAATCCTACCAACAAGCAATTCTCAAAGCTTCCACCTTTCATAAGTGCCGAGGAACACATCACGATATTCGGTCTTTCCCTGTCATTTGAGCCAACCAAATCGCCGTATTACCAAGTGGTCTGTGTTCGAAGCGCCGCCGTTTCAGTTTACTTCTACCAAATCGAGATATACTCGTCCGATACTCGCGCTTGGAGGCCATGCGGTTCTCCGTTCGTCGCTCCGTTCGACATGGTGTTCGACCAAGGTGTGTTTTGGAATGGAGCAATTCATTGGCTTAGTCCATCGGGAGCGGCGATGTTCTTCAATCTCGACAAGGAGATTCTCGGAAAAATGCCGAGTCTTCCCGTTCGGAAGCGTGGGGAAAGAGGAGATTCCGATATTTCGGAGAAGCCGGTGGCCATTTGCATCTCATCGAAATCTACGGCGCTCGCACAACCCAATTCCAAGTCTTTGAGATGGCGAGCGACTATTCTGGGTGGTTCGTGAAGTACGAGGTTGATCTTGATGGAATTGTTGCTGAATTTCCAGAGATGATCCGGAATTTTCTCGACCCATGTGACTTGTATTATGTTGCGTTCGTTATAGTTTTTGTTGTTAGAAATGAAGAGGAGGCAGAGCTATTGTTGCACGTGCCTGGTAAGATCTTATCCTATAATCTTAGGGAAAAGAGTTTCAACACGTGTTGCGAGTTAACGCCCTACAGCAATCAATCTAGTAGCTCTTTGCAATTTGGATGGCTTGATGCCTATCAATATATGGAGTCTTTGGCTTGTGTTTGATTGTTTATGCGTCAATCTTGGACTCTTCTGGTCATTTTTTCTTTTCTGTTGTGAAGTTTCATGTTTCCTTTCAAGTGATGTTGGATTTCATTTGATTTTCACATTCTTTTGATGGTATAATGAATGATATAATCTCTCCTTCACCTTTCAAGTGATTGTTTTATGGTTATTTTCAAAGTTGCACACTCAAATACAAGTTCGATGAACATAGTAAACTACGAGTATCTCAGATGATTTGTGAATAATAGCGAAATAGTTTGTAAACAGTAGTGAAGTAGTTAGAATATTTGAGAACGGTTGTGATTTCAAACGGATCCTAATCCGCTTTGCCGAATTCATTAGCATGTGAATCGGGGACTGTAAGAAACAATTCCTTATCTGAATTGGTGAATATGAGTTGGAGATATGAGGGAATGTCCTATGGGCTATGGGCAATATATCAATCCCACGCTCTTATGGCCCTGCTATATTCAGATCGAAAGTTATGTCCCCTTTATTAGGCAAGAAACTTGGGACACTTTCATAGTTATGATCAAGTTAGACAAATGGATAAGCAAGTCAGTCCTATATTAGAAAGCAGATTCTTATATTAGGCATGAGGTGCATGTGAGGCAATATATTTTATGTCAGGATTGTTGCTTCAGATCTGAACTGGATTCATATCATTTTTAATGAAACTTACTCATCATAGAAGCTGAGCCATGAGTGAGACCGAGAGAAAGACTTCTCAGAGTTTCTTTGTCAATCTGCAATCACTTTCGAAGAGCTAAAGTTATTATTTTTCACCAAATGTTCTCAAACAATGTCGGATCGCCTAATTCGTTTCGAGCAATCACACTTCAGAGTGGGAAATAAGCCATCCACCTATCTATCATGGCGGCACACTCCTTGACCATGTCTTCTGCAGCATGGTGGCCTCCTCCCTGCGCAAAGAATAACAATATATGAAACTTTGTTTTTAGGTTTTGGATTTGTAGCAAACATTGTGTATATTTGAAGAACATTTTTCTTTTCTTCTTGCCTTCACAGTAGCATATGTCAAAGTGAAATAATCATTGATCAACTTCTCTGTGTACCTGCAAGTCCATGAGAACAAGAGAACATATATCAGGAAAAGAATTCAAATTTCTAAGGGGATTAGAAACTTGAAACCCACCCAGCAGTTTGACCATCAACAGACCACACTCTCCAGCTTTCATCCGTGGTCAAATTTAGAGACTTTATCCATTCTTGTGTGCCAATGTTTGGAACTGAAATGTCATGATCACCACTGTCCAAATTAAAAGATTCGTGAAAAGGGTTACACTTGAAAGATCAATTAAGTTCTGGGTCAAAAAGTGAAGGGCTTACATATTCAGTTGGTGAAAACAACAATGAAAACAGAGTTGCTATGAGTATATCGCCAGATTTTACCTGTATACTAGAAGTCGCAGGTCAGCATTTGTGAGATTTCGATGATAACCAACAACATTGGTGACTGTTGTAGTATAAGCTAAGGTAGTATTACAGTACTACCAAAATTGTTTTGTCCCCTGTTTTGATAAACATCACCCAAAATATTTTATATTTTAGTGATTCCATGTATGTATGTATGTATGCGGTACAATGTGCATACCTCTCGAACACCAAGAGCTTCTTGGATGCCTTTATTATTCGCCCAGTTGTAGCAAAGCATATGGTTATAGCCCTGTCAAGAAGTTTGAACTGATTAAAATGTCATTTTAGAGAGAGAGAGAGAGAGAGAGAGAGAGAGAGAGAGGTTTACCCGACACCAAAGAGCAGAAGTGGGTTTTTCTGAGAAAGATTCTTCATTTAATTCTGGGAAGCCATTTAGACAATATGGTTGCAAAATGTGTAGCGTATTTATTTTGCTTAGCAGCTGCAGATTCAAATGGTCACCCATTCTAAGATTGTGTGGAGATTTGATGATCAAGTAGTCTAAGAAATGAATACTTTTGTGATCCACTGACCTCATCGATGGCATCTATGTCTGAAGAGCATTGATAATTGCTGGCATCTACATTCACAAAATTGCCATTGCAACTTGTTTTGGCTGACTAGAAAGCATGAAACATAACAAACTTTCCCATTTCAAGTAGTTAATATCGAAAAACATCCTTGTTTTAGGTATGAAATCTCACATTATATCATGTTTAGAGGATCTAATGCAACAATAAATGTCGAACAGTCTACTCATTTGTTCTTCTTTCTCACATTCAAAGCCTTTGATTTCGTACATCTGAAATTTGAATAGAGACAGAGACTTGTTAAGCACCAAACTACCTCGTAGAGTTGGTCTGAGATGAGAGTCAGCCGATGAGAAAGTGGGATTTTTGCATTACTGTCAGTGAATGAATCTGTCACTGGAGACCCAAGCATATACCCCTGAGAACAACTCAACAATATTTAGCCAACCAAACTCGTAAATTCAGAATCATAATGCTTCAAAAGATCTTTGAGGAGACAAAAACGAAAACAATCGACAGTTTATTCTAGGAAAAACAGTTAATTCCATGTTCTTTGTTACTGAGAAAAATAGTTGGATCATGTACTTTTAGATTAATCATTGGCACACTTCCAGTTTCATTACCTGCAGCAATGCCAAGAAATCAAGGCCAATTTTAGAGATGAAGTAATTAAGTTACCCATACTTTTCAATCAAATGGTTCTCATCAACATGTATTACCTATCACAATCTGTTGCACAATCATCGGAACAGGCTTGCCACCGTAAGATTCACCACTGACGAAGAGTTGATTTTCCGAAAACATAGGGTGTTCGCTCAGCCACTGCATCAAGTTGGAAACAGCTTATAAAAGGGCTTTAAACACCTCAATCACAGCATCAACTTTTGAAATAAAATAGACACCTGAATAAATTCATAGGCTTGTGCCATACATTTGTAGTCATCCACAGCATATCCGTCTGAGGTTTCTGAATAAGAGAATCCAGCTCCCACTGGTGCATCCAAATATACGATGTTAAGTCCCTGAAATTCCATCATCAGTTCAACACATAATTTACTTGACATGGAAAATGTAACAAAGATGAGAATCTGGTTGGCATAAACTGCACAAAAAGATCGAAGCAAGTGCAATTAAATTCACACCTTGGTCCATGTCCATGGGTTATCATGAAGCGTTGGTAGGCTTCCATTGTAATGTCCTAGTTTGAAAGTTAAAGAGCCTGCAAAATAGTGCATGATTTACAGATTAAGAAGGCTGTTCGGTATGAAAACATTTGGTGCACCAATACGCGCATCGATCTAATGTAATTGGTCAAAAAGTCAAATTTTAATGCAAAAATTGCAAATTTGAAGACAACAGCATTTGTACGCAGATTGATCCGCAAATTTGTTTGTACGTAAAAAATTCCGTTCGAAATTACAAATAATATTAGATACGAACTCGAACGTGCAAGGCGAGAAAAGCTCCTTGAGAAAAAATGGGATCAATCTACTAGAAAAACAGGTTTACATAAATTATTATTTATTAAGAGTAATGTTTTATGCAATCATGGAGTGTATAAATGTAGAACAATCATTTAAAAAAAAAGTGTGGTCCAATACTATTAATAAATTAATATTTTTCATATAAATCCTATGTTTATTCACTTTTTTTAGAAATAATTATACAATATTTACATACTCACAACTACCACTATAATTGCTCATTATATAGAGTAACGTACGTACCACTCTCAAAGACAAAGCTGCCAAGACCAGAGCAACCGGGGCCTCCACTGATCCAAATCAGGATTGGGTCTCGCAAAGGGTTCCTTTGGGACTCAACAAAGTAGTAAAACAGTTGGGAAGTCTCGTTTTCTCCTACTCCAATGTATCTGATCCATATGCACAGACGTCCAGCATAAATCATATGTTAATTATTCTTTTAAGCATCATCTTTTCATTATCATTGATTAATGAGCAAGTAAAAGAAAAACAGATATTTTTCCAAAAATTTGTGCAGATCTCAGTTACCATTTTGGCACATTCTGCAACTCGCATTTTCTTGTTTTATTCTGAATGTTAACATTGATGATCAATCATAGGTGATAGCTTGCATGGTAGAATCTCGCTTGTGTCAATTATGAAGATGAACATTAAAAACTTTTTGATAATCCAATAGAAACTCGAAAATCACATTGTAAAAAGGGTGGGAATTTAGATAAGAGTCCTCCTAGAAGTCACAGAAGAGGATTCCTGACTGAGAATCCTGGCCGTGTATTTTTTTTTTTTTTGGTTTTTTGTTTTCATCTATTTTTTTAACATTTTTATAAATTTCAAAAAAAAAAGTTATAAAAAATTATAATATCGTTATAAAATACATCTTTAATCATTTAAAAAAAATTTAAAAAATTTCTGTGACTCTAGCATTATTCTTTAAATAAAGGTACAGAATTAGGATAATTAATGATGATATTATCTTCGAGAAAGGGACTTAATTTGAAATTATTGGATCATAATATCAGATAGAGTAGTAATTACTCACCCAGTTTCAAGCTTGAAGGGTAACTCGCCTGAGTAACCCGGCAGAGTCGTGACGAGTTTTTGGGTATTCGAGCCGGCAGAGGTGGCTGCTCCTAAGAAAACCACTAGAAGCAGCAGACGCAAACCTATTCCGATCAGAAGCATTATTACTCTGATGAACTTGTTTAAATGCACCAATAGCAAAACTCTCTCTCAGTCTCAAGGCTGATAAATATGAAGTTGCAGAAAGATGTCATGCACACAAACCTTGGAGTCAATATATATCAGTGCTAACTGTAAGTCTGAAGATGAAATAGTTAGTTGGCTGTGTACATAATTTCTTCTTCAGATTTACAGTTGGCATAGATTATAATTATTCCCACAAAATAAAAAAAAATGACTATACCTTGAGAAAATGTGCACCTGTGCTCAAGACTAGCAACCCTTTGAGAATTGAGAGATGGAAATTATAAATAAAGAGTAATGTTACATACCCTTATGGAGGGAATAAGTACTGTATAATCATTTTGAAAAAAAAAAAAAGTCTTATCATTAAAAAATAAATTTTTTATGGGGATCGATCCCGTGCTTACTTATTTTTTTCAAAGAAGTTGTGCCTCATGGACTTCCCTTTTTGAAATAGATCATTTTATCTAGTCACTCATATATAAAATAAATAATAAAATTTACATCTTTTCATCAATTTAAACTTTTATAATAAATGCTGGTTTTATGATATCAACTTCTCCGTATACATGCAAGTCCATGAAAATGAGAGAACATATATCATTTGTGGAAATATTTTAGCTACAAAAAAATTATATAACAAGAATTTCATAAAGTGATTTGATTTGATATAGTTTGTCAAATTATAAAATTATTTTTATTATAAAATAAATTTAATAGATTAAATAAGATCACATTAATTTATGAATAATATTTTTGTAAATATAACAGTACTACTCATCAGAAAAAGTTTTCCAATTTTTAAGGGGATTAGAAACTTGAAATCCACCCAGCAGTTTGACCATCAATAGACCACACTCCAGCTTTCATCGGTGGTCAAATTTAGAGACTTTATCCATTCATGTGTGCCAACGTTTGGAACTGAAATGTCATGATCACCACTGTCGAAATTAAGTTTGGATGTTGGATTGAATTTAGCTGAATTGAGTTAAATTGAGTTGAATAAATTATTATTAGAATATTAATTTTTAATATTATGAGTATGTTAAGATTTGAAAAAATTAAATTATTTATTATATTTTGTATAAAATTTTAAAAAATATATAAAAATTTTAAAAAATTATAATAATAAAATGAAGTGAGTTGAGATGAGTTAAAACATAAGCCTAAAAGATTTGCGAAAAGGGTTATACTTAACAGAAATTCTAGACAGAGTCATGTTTAGGAGTCGATTCCGGAGTCGGCTGACGTGGCATTCGATAATTAAAAAAAAAAAAACCATAATATCAGACTGGGATAAGAGGCAAAAAGCAGGAGTCACGTTCAAATAATTCAAACCAAACACAGCTCATCCCCAACCTCGCGAAGAGAGAGAAAATCCTTGCGGCTTGCCTTCCTGAAATCAACCTCTAGTTTACAAAGACAGATTTTGACTCTTAGTTTTTCTTTTGCAATTCAGCCGTCCACCTTTTCACTCTTGTCGCAACTAGGGTTGTAAAAAGACCGGATCGGACCGGTAGACTGGTCCAGACCAGTTGTCCCGGACTGAGACCTAACCAAACCGAATGGAATTCGGTTCGGTCCGGTCCAAATTTTACATGGACCGATTAATTCCGGTTCGGTCCCGGTCCAAAGGATTTCTCCTCCTGGACCGGACCGGACTGGACTGGACCGAACCCCCCATATATATATATATATATATATATTTATATATATATTTATATATGTATATATAAAAATAGTATATAAATTATAATATTAATATATAATATAAATTAATATATTAATATATAATATATACTCTTATAATATTAACATGTTATTATTTATTTATTGACTAGTTGTAGTATAAAAATATAAATTATAATATATCTATATAGAATATTAGTAATAACTTATAAGTAATAAGTGTATTATTATTATTTGATATATTATTACTAATTTATCACTATTTACTAACATATCAATATATAATATACTAATGTAATAGTGTTATTAGTTATAATTTACTAACATACTTAATATATAATATATACTAACATATTAACATATAATATATACTCTTATAATATTAACATATAATATATACTCTTATAATATTAACATATTATCATTTATAGTAGTTAAATTTGAACAAAAAAAAAATTGATCATTATAGAAAAAAATTTGATCATTGTAGAATTTTAGATTAAATTTAGCCCATTAAATCATATGGGGCACCCTTGGACCGGACCGGACCGCCCCTGGACCGAGTTGGACCGAATCGGTATGGACCGAACTCCTATTCGGTCCGGTCCAAAGTGAGAGAATTCTTAGAGCGAATGGAATCGGTCCACAAATTTCCTGGACCGGACCAGACCATTTACACCCCTAGTCGCAACTCCTCCACGAAGCCACTAGCCACCTCGACAGTCAATCTCCATAGCAGCGGACAACCAGTCGATCTCCACTGGGTATCAGTTTTCAGTTTTTTAGTTTTCAGCCAGTCTTGATGGTTTTCAGTTTTCACGATTTCAACTCTTTTTTTTCTCTTATTTATTTTTATTTTTTTCAATTGAACATAAATGGTTTTCAGAATCTCAAATTGTTGTGAGCATTGTTATTGGGTTATTGGGTTTCTGCAATTTGCTATAACAAAAAAAGTTCTTACCTCTGGCCAAAAAATAGTTCTTTTTAACTATAAATTCTAGCGAGTTCCTAATTAATTGATCAGCACCATCGGTTTGTAATTCTAGAGAGATTTCCCGGCCATCTCCATCCCAAACTCCAGCCATCTCCATCCCAAACCCAGATAGAAACCTAGAAAACGTGTTGAAGGCGAGACTGAGGAGAGAGAAACGCCATTTCGTTCGATTGAATCCTGCGTGCGAATTGAGAGAAGGTTGCTATCTTCTGGTTTGGGTTCGTCAGTTTCATGGTGTCGACGTGGGTGTCTTCTTGGGGTAAGCTTCAAAAACCCATATTCATCGCTTGGCAAGCATAAGGTCCATTTTCTTGTTTCTGTTGGTAAATTGTTATCAGTGTTGGGTTAACTGAATTGGGTTGTTGTTTACTACATGAAGAATGGATGAAAGCATTGTGAGTGTAGAGACACATAACTATTTTTATGTGGGACATTTTTAACTACATGAAGAATGGATGAAAGCACTGTAAGTGTAGAGACAACTATTTTTATATATCCAGGGCAGTTGTTTTAGTTTCACCCAATACATGTAAAATCATTTATATAGGACCTTTTTAACTATTTTTATTTCTCTAATACCTTACCAGATTATGTGCCCACATAACTATAATCAATAAGTAAAATCAGCCAAATTGAATCATGATATTTCTATTGATTATAATCATTTTACAATGCATGTAATATAGAGAGCAAAGAAGTGTTTTATTATTTGGTTTATTTATTAAATAGCCTAATGATTAGAGGATAATTATAAGCAAGGTGAGGGATTCTTGTGTCTTCTTGCTACCTTTCTTTAGATCATTTGGGTATTATCTACTTCTGTATTGTGCCTGCACGCATCATATAAAGTAGGCAAAGTATTTTATTTATTTTTTTTCTAAAAATGATCACCATGGTAGCTAAATCTTCACTGCTAACTGTGGGAAAAGCTTGAACTTAAGCATATGCCAAGATGTGAGAAGCATGTAATATAAGTGTAACAATGATAATAAAGTTTTTTTTGGTGCATTTTTTAGAGAGCTTGAAGTGCTACATGGCACACTGCTTATTTTATAAAAAAATTATAACATATCAGTTTTAACTCTTAATGTTTGTCTGGACAATGATTAATATTTAGTACGTACATATAACAATTTCCTTGAATATTATGTGTTGGAAACGGTTTACCATATTGCAAGAATTTCAAGTGGGTGGATGATAACATTGAGCTAGATCTTCAAAACAGAAAATATGATATTTTAAGGAAGGAGAAAAAGCTACGTAAGAGTGGGGATGAGATCAAGAATAGGGAGATCAAGTTACGTAAGAGTATGGACGAGATTGATAATAGAGTGATGGTTCTATCCGTGTTAAATAAAGAGGTTATCAAGAAATAGTCGGTGGTTTTTGAATAACAAGCTGAAATAAGGCGTTCATGCACGCTAGTTGAAAGCACAACCAAATTTTCCTGTAGATGATGTAAATTCTTAGTTTCCTGTGGGAAGACAAAGTTCAAATTGCCTTAGTTGTAATTTTCTTATTTGTTGTGTCAATATGGTAAAGTGTCCTTGGTGGTAAAATTTGCATTTCTTGTTGATTCCATCTTTATTGTTGTGTGAATATAGTTAAGTGTGTGATGGAAGTTGGTTGCAATTTTCTTATTGTTGTGTGAATATGGTTAAGGATAGCTTCTTTGTCTAGAAAATGGCCAAAAGAATCCGCTGCTAACTTTGTTACAACTATGTATTTTCAAACCCCATACTTTTGGGGCATCCGAGTGATCAAATAGATGCTAAATGTTGAGTGCATTTTATATTTTTATAAAGCAGTTAACAATATTTAAGGGAAAAGGAACGAAAGGGACTTAACGCAAAAAAAGATGAAAAAGTTCAACTCCAATCCTCACTAATTGAAGCAATCAGAGTGGATGGATAAATTTAATAGTGAAAAGAAAGAAAGTGAACATTACACACAAAATGTCTTTCTCACAGTGTTCCAACCGGCGCCGAGACATGTTTCTTTTAGGAAACAAGAAATGCAAATCTGTAATATGCACTTATCCAAAAACAAAAAAATCTGGGACCTATGCACTTATCCAAACAAATATTTAGATGTACCTATAAAGATTCATACAAATTCATACAAATGCCCTATCGTCCATTCAATTCACAATGATAACATCCAACGCATTACAATGTCATGAAATCCATTCAATCCACAAAAATACATTCAAATCCAAGGAAATATTCAACACACAAAAATACATTCAATACACAATGATAACATTCAATCCTTTTCAATTCTCTAAAATATATTCAATACACAAAAATAAATTCAATTCCAAGGAAATATTCAACCCAAAAATACATTCAATCTCGAGAAATTAGATCGGGTACTGATCCATCCAACTCAAGTTGCACTTGTTGTGACCCATCCAACTCATGTTGCGCTAGTTGTGAGCCATCCAACCCAAATTGCATCTGTTAGGAGTAAAATTCAAATATTAATATCATGTAAACATTGCTATTAAAATGTGAAAAATGGTTGAAAATATTTCACTTTTTTGAGTTTCAATAGTTGTTTCTCCAACAAGTTTTAGAAATAAAAAATAACACTAAAGTTGGGAGATTTGATATATATGGTGTTAGTAGAGATAAATATTCTTCCCCTTTTTTCATGCCATGTACAAATTGTTAAATTTCTATGATCATTGTCAAGGTGGTTGGTGGCTTCGTGGAGGAGTTGCGACGAGAGTGAAAGGGTGGACGGCTGAATTGCTGAAGAAAAACTAAGAGTCAAAATCTGTCGTTGTAAACTTGAGGTTGATTTCAGGAAGGCAAGCCGCAAGGATTTTCTCTCTCTTCGTGAGGTTGGGGATGAGCTGTGTTTGGTTTGAATTATTTGAACGTGACTCCTGCTTTTTGCCTCTTATCCCAATCTGATATTATGGTTTTTTTTTTTAAATTATCGAATGCCACGTTAGCTGACTCCGGAATCGACTCCCAAACATGACTCCGTAATGCTGCTCAAGCAAGCATTACGCGCCGACAACCTTGCGCTTTTGTTGGGTTGCTTGTAGAACCGATACGAGAAGATTTGGTTTTGCTATTTCTCTACAGCTTTGTGTTTGCTCAAGTAATCAAAAGCTCAAATTTCAAATGTGTTTGGTGTTTTGTAGTTTATTGCGAAGTCAATTCCGTTGTTGAATCCGGCGGATGTTCTCAAGCTATAGCAGTCTCTTGCATCTATTATTCTGTCAAGGTAACGAATTTTATTCTTATTATTTTTTGGTATAGTTCCGGGTAGATATGACATATGTGTGGCCAATTTAAGTAGATGGAATTTTATCAACAAAGTCTGCTATGGGTGACCCTGAATTGATATTAAAAGCATTTCTTATCATTTAAGAATACACATATTAAGCAACTTAATCGTTGAGGGAAGTATGATCTCATATAGGATTATGAACATTTACATTCTCCATACAACGACCCCAACTAACACAGTTGCTTGTGCTGAGTATGACAAACTTTGTAGTTGAAATCTGCTTTACATTTTGTTAAGGAGATATATATATATATGTATTTTTTTTTTCAAACTGTTCAAAAATATGCCATGAAATATTTAAATATATTAACAAATATAAATGTTTATAAATGTGGTTTTTTTTAATATTTATGGGAACAATGGAATTCACTTTAATTTTTTTTTTCTTGCTAAAAGAAATCTGTTTTAAGTGTTAAGAATTTATTCCCCTGCACAAACATGTTTTGATGGAAAATAAGACATTAAAAATAAAAGAAACCCATAATTTAAATAGTGAAAGAAACATATACTTTCCTAAGCTAATAAGTTTTGTAAAGTTTATTATCAAAACCAAATAAAAAAATATTATCATATTGTTGTTTTTTTTTCAAAGCTATCCAATTCTAGTGGCCTATTGTAAATGAAATAAAGATCTTTGTATGAAATCTCCATCCCTTCCTTCACAAGTATATCCCTTCTCAAATATACTCACCCTGGTAGTTCTATACAAACAAATCTTTTTCTTTGGTTTCGAATCTTATTGCATGGTTGAGAATGTGATTGAATGTGAATGAGCAACATTCGAAGACAAAGAAAAATCATTAGATCAGTATGCATATATGTGCATATCATTAGTAACCATCATCTCCACAACCAAAATTGGAAAAAAGGAAAATCCATTATCCATTGTATAAAACACAGAATGTAACTGTCAATTACTAATGAAACTATAAGCGTACAACGGCCAATGACCAAGTTCAAAAAAAGTAAATGGAGTAAACCCTTTAATTTGGCCGTGCTTCTCTAAAACTGCAGTTCATGAGGTTTCATGCCAGCCTTGAGAGAAAACCTTGCAGCCAAGTAGGCCTTCAAGTCTGAAACTCCCTTAATGGATTTGAGCAATGCTGCATCAACAGCTTTCTGATCATCTTTTTTCTCTTGTGGGAGCACATTTCTCTCCTACAATTTAGACAAACAATAGATAATCAAAATAATCAAAAACCCAAAAAACAATATAAGTGTTATAGCCATAAAAAATCTTACAAAAATAAACTCCTAAACTGACATACCTTAATATGATACGTTAGGTTTCACTTTACTATAAAATCACCTTCATAATCTAATGTAACACACATTAGATCACGAAATTTGATAAATTTAATGTTGTAGAATCTCTTAGTGGCTAAATTTTTCTGAAGCTACTAACCTCTTTCTCTGCCTCAAAAAACTCCCCTTCTCCTTTCTTTTTCTTTTTCTTCTTTTGAAGTTCGTTGGCAAAATATTTATCATCAAACTTCTCCAAGTTTACCTCAGAAATGTTTATCCACGATTATTTATCTTCATACAACAACTTTATCATCCCAAAACAGAATAAAAAATTAACCAACACAAGCTAACACACACCAGTGACCCATATAGCAACCTGGATGCAAGCTGTTTTAGGAAAACAATTCTTTTCCCTTGAATCTCCCAGCAAGTATGATCAGCACAGTAGCCAGTGAAATACTCACCCTACAAATTGCAATAAAATAGATTAAATGAATATATTTATTCCAAAAAATCAAAGACCACATAATAAATACCCAAGTAGGGGCAAAACTCATATTTGTTATACTAGTATTTTTATTGTTTGTTTATTTTATAATTATTATAATATTCTCCATTACAACCTATTGAAGAGTGAGTTTCTTTTTTCCTATAGATTCCAAGTTGGATAAAATTTAAGGTATTTAATCCTTGTGTTAGCTTGGACAACTTCACATTTTGGTAAACCCATCACTCAATGTATGGAGTCCATTGAGATCAAAGAGACTGCCCATCTTTGAATAGATCTATCTCACCCTTTAGGAATGATCAACTGGTATGTTAGATAATATTCGTTTATTTTTTACAGCTTGTTCATATGTATAGGGGTTTCAGATGATTGATTGTTTGGGGGGTGGGGGGACGGGTGTTAATAAAATAGTTATTTGGGTAGAATAATATAATGTTCTATACTATTCTGCATTGATGTAATATTATTTAGTTGCTTTTGGTGGTTCATAACAACTTCTTGATATTTTGTTCTTATAGTACCCTGCATTGCAAACTTCATGATGCAAGATATCCTTTTGATTCTTTTTCATTTGCATCACAATTTCCAGGATCCAAATTTTTATATACCCGTTGCTATTAGCAATTTATTATTTGTCATTGCCCTAGGATTTTCGGTGCTATGGACATCCTCATTGTCATGAATAAGGCAATGTAATACCCAACCAAACCACACCAAATATTGTCAAGTTGATATGGGTCAATGTTATGTGTCTATAATCTGTTAATTAAAAAAATATCAAACTGGAGAATATTAGCTAGCTAGACAATTAGGTTATCATGAAGACAATATATATATATATATGGTATATTAGTCTGCTTACAGTTTATAAAATTTGATTTTAAATTGCACTCTAGGCTACAACTAGCAAAAGCTAAACACATCATGACATGCGAGTTAATGTTGTGGAAGGAGATATATAGTATTGATCATTTTATATTAACAGTATGTATAGATTTTTTTTTTTTTTGCGGGGCTGGGGACAAATAAATTTCAATACATGAGATTGCTCTGTCTGATAATTATTGAGCATTGGGTGGACCTAATAAAAATTGGAACGTTTCCTATGTTATATGTTGATTCTTGTTTTATTGTTTTTATCTCCAAAAGTGTTATAAGCATTGCAATTGATAATTACTCACATTAATTTCCTAAAGAAACAAATATTATATATTATATATTATAGCGACACGTGGGATCTATCTCTCTGTGATAAATATTAAAACTATTTCCATGATGATATGGTCCTATTTCGAATTTCCCATGGGATCTATAACTTTCAATTAAGAACTATAACTCATTATATGCAAGTTTGTTGATAGATTCATTATCACTTAAAATTGATTTTAAACTTCAGGGATTTGTATGGAGATCAACAACTTAATCAGTTAAGCCAGTATATGCCTACTTAATACCCACAATCTGGCCAATCCATACCATCAGAAAATATTTTTGGGTAGGTAAACTACTCTCGTGTTGTATAAGGTCTTTCTCCATTATAAAAAGTTATTAATGAAAGTTAGGGTACCATTTTTAAAAACTATACTCTACATGGTGAAAAAGAAAAAGAGGTAGTAACATTAAGATTTTTTACTTATTTTCTTAATTAATAAATACATGTCTAAGTGTCATCATTACCTATTTGTTGAGTTTAGACCTCCAAATATTCTGCATTATTACGAAAGTAGCTCCAATCGATTCTCAATGCCACCTAATGATCATTGGAATCCACAGCAAAATAATTCTTCAGCAGTTGCACTTAATTCTGTACTACCGAGGTACCTAAACTTTCAATTACAATATTGCAATTAAGTAAGTGTGTATATATATATATACATATTCAATTATCAATATCCTTTTATTTTTGTTTTCATTCGTATGTCTCAAAGGTTATACGATTATAAACATCAACTCGATCAACAAGTCTAGCATTCATAATTATATGGCTCCATGGTGTCTCCAGTTTCAAGGCTTTCTAGGTAGTCTACCCTTTACATTTTGTGCTTTTAACAAATATTGAAGAGTTACCCGCATAGCTAACTTTTAAGGTGGTAACAAATTCCATATCGAACAGTTTGTCTCTTTCTTATAATATTTTTGTTCTCAATATAGAGAGATTATTGGTTATATAGTCATATATTTATATAACTTTGGGTTAGCTACTTCCACCTAATATTCAATGTAGGCCTGAACATTTCAATCAAGTTGCTAAGAAAGAGACAATATTCAACATGATAACATCTTTTCTCCTCAATCTTCAAGCTCTTCTTGGTATGTACCTGAGTTATATGCACTGTAATTTAATTATAAAGTCTATTACAAACAATATCAAAATGTCTATGGATGAAGTGATCTTGGTGGTCTCTTTCTACTACAATTCGCAGACAACCAAAGTTCAAGGATTAGTGAATCAAGTAGCTACAGAAAGACTACATTCCTTCAACTCAAAAACTAATTAAAGAGTAAAATCCTTTTATAGTGCTTTATTATTAAGGATTCTCGTTCTTCTCTTTTCGTTTATATATGTATTTAAACTGCAATATTAATTTTGCACAGGAAACTAGGGGTCAAAACAAGATGACAATCTCTAATGATTTATTTGAAACATCACCTAGAAACATCACCTAACAATTTCAAATAGGTACTTGCTCTATACATTTTACTGTTGTGTAACTAAAAGTGTTAGCGTATATGTTTTTTAATTTGTCAAAAATGCCTAAGTTTGTCTTGGCATCTTGCTGATGACTTTATATATATATATATATATGTTTAAATAGTATGAGAAATTACGGTCATGTGGAAGGACATAGAGATGCAGCAAAATGATAATTTCTCACCTTACTTTTTCATGATAATTACTCACATTAATTTCCTAAAGAAACAAATATTATATATTATATATTATAGCAACACGTGGGATCTATCTCTTTGTGATAAATATTAATCCTTGTGTTAGCCTGGACAACTTCACATTATGGGAAACCCATCACTCAAACCGAAATATTTCAATCTTTAAGCTAGAGGGACTGGACCCTCAGCAAGTTCTCCAGCAGGACATGTCATTTGATTGTTATTTACATGTCACTGGGAATCGATTTCACAACACTTGCAATTTGAATCTTCTTTTTTACTAATATCTTCTAATTATCTCTTTTCATTTTTTGTTTTTTGTGTTTAACCCTTCAAAATACGTCTTATCAATTGGTTTTTTCATTTACATGGAATGAATATTCCTTAGAAATTTCTCAAAATACTCTAATGGATGCTTACATTTTAAACTGCTCTTCTTTACTTGCTAGTTTTTGTGCACTTCGAAGTTTTTTACTTGCTAGATTATAAGAAGATGTTTATTAAAAATTCCTCAATGGATGCTTACTTTTCCTATAATTTTGCAGGATGAAAAAGAATTGATTAGATGGACTATCAACAAAACTTTTCCAAGATGGACCATCAAGATTTCAATGAGCATGCATTGTCAACAGATTGTTTGCCATATTCATATGGAAACCAATCTCATCCAAGCATTACTCAGGTCTCAATTCATTATTCTTTTTTCGTTATTTATCATATATTTGGAAAAAGAATTGCCTTCATTATTTTCTCCTTTAACAGAACGATAGTTGCCCTTTTCCATGTTCAATGGGACCTCCGCATCCTCTCATCGCTATAGACTCCGTAGCAAGCAGAAGAAGCACGAGTCAAGATGATAGACTCGATTGTATAGAAGTTGAAGCATCATGTGCCTCTGCCAACGATGGCACTACCGAGACACCACAGTTAGTGCAAACAGATAGCATTGATATGATTGAGGAGCCGAAATCAGGGATGGAGTTTGATTCTTTTGAAGAATTGCAGAGTTATTACAAGAATTATGCTAAGAAATATGGGTTTGGGGTGAAAATATGGAGAAGTGAGAGGGCAGAGGATTAGAGCGTTAAATATGTCACCATTGGTTGTGTACGGGGGGGGAAGGCCTGGGTTGGGGGTTCCAATGTTGTCAAGCCACGTCCGACAGAAAAAACGGATTGTAAGGCAAAAATCAATGCCACAAGAATTAATGGAAAGATGAGTTTGACAACCATCCACAATGCACATAATCACGGCCTCAGCCCACAAAAATCACACTTCTTTAGATGTAATAGAGAAGTAAGTGAGGCCGTAAAAATAGTCTTGGACACAAACGACATAGTTGGTGTTCCACCAAATAAGAGTTACAGATCTATGGTCATTGGCGTTGATGGATATGAGAAACTCCCAATTACAAAAAAGGATTGCCGCAATTACATCCACAAGGCGCGGTCTTACGGCTTGGTGCGGGTGGTGCTAGAGCACTCCAAGATTACTTTCTAAGAATGCAGTTCAAGAATGATGGTTTTTTTTTCTTTAATGGACATAGACGATGAGGGAAGATTGATGAATGTCTTTTGAGCAGATCCACGTAGTCGGGCAGCCTACAAGTACTTTGGTGATGTGGTTACATTTGACACCACATACCTGACGAACAGGTATGACATGCCATTTGCACTATTTGTTGGTGTAAATCACCACAGAAAGTCGATTCTTTTTGGAGCTGGATTGATTTCTAGTGAGAACACAGAAACCTTTACATGGCTATTGCAGACCTGGTTGAAGTGTATAGACGGTGTAGCTCCAAAGGCAATTATTACTGATCAAGACAAAGTAATGAAAAATGCAATTGCTATTGTCTTTCCAGAAACTCGACATAGATTTTGCCTGTGGCACATATTAAAGAAGGTTCCTGAGAAGCTTGGGTCATATGCTGCCTACAAAAGTGGACTAAAAAGTTAGTTTAATAAATGTGTGTACGACACTCAAACCATTGAGGAATTTGATGAGTGTTGGGCCGAGCTTATTCAAAAATATGACTTACATGAGAATGCATGGTTGAAATGTTTACATGCGGAGCGTGAGCATTGGATACCAGTCTTCCAGAAAGAGCACTTTTGGGCTGGAATGAGTTCAACTCAATGCAGCGAGAGCATGAATGCTTTCTTTGATGGTTATGTGCAGTCGAAGACAAATTTGAAAGAGTTTGTCGACCAGTATGACAATGCGCTGAGGAAGAAATTTGAGAACGAAATAGTGCGGACTTCTAGTCATTTAGTCTCACCATTCCCTGCATATCTAGATGCCCAATTGAAAAGAAATTTCAAGAGTTGTACACGATGGCTAAATTCAGAGAAGTCCAACAAGAAGTAATTGGTAAGCTCGATTTGGAGCTTTCTATAACTAGCTCGGACGGCGTAAGGAAGAGATATGCAGTAGAAGATGAAGTTTGTATTGAGGAGTTTACTAGGCCCGTTACATATTTAATGGACTTTAATGAGGAAGATTGCACTACAAAATGCTCGTGTGGGTTATTTCAGATGAGGGGGATTTTGTGTCGGCATATTTTGGGCGTATTTAAATCTAACGGTATAAAAAAATTGTCGGAGTAGTACATACTAGATCGGTGGAGGAAGGACATTAAAAGGAGATACACGTTAGTCTAACTAAGCTGTGACGCAAGGGATCAGAGGTCAAATGGTATACGACACTCAATCCTCTTGAATATGTGTTATCATATGATACC
The DNA here is from genome assembly GCA_036559045.1 of Platycarya longipes. Taxonomy (NCBI): domain Eukaryota; kingdom Viridiplantae; phylum Streptophyta; class Magnoliopsida; order Fagales; family Juglandaceae; genus Platycarya; species Platycarya longipes. Next base: position 39,288,461 of record CM071803.1, on the reverse strand, counting down.
TTATGCGGTGGATGATATTGATTATTTTGAGATGGCAAAAAAGATGATACATGAGATGATTGAATTCTTTCGTCAGAACCAACGGCCCCCGTCTTTAACCCAAACAGGTTTGAAGGCGACCATTTTAAATCTTTCTCATTAAAAAGTTCTTTACTTGTTCAAGGCCGCATTTTCTATATTTATATATGCACTACCTTAATAGTTCTCTGATATTCGACAGGTTCGGATGCACCAGTCACGCGTATGGCCACAAATGCAGTTGGAAGTTCACAACAAGTCAAGAATCCACTTGTTGCCAGAGGGAAAGGAAGACCTCCATTACTTAGGAGAGTAGGAAGGATGGAGAGAGACTTGCGGAAGGCTAAAGCCAAACAAACAAAAGCACCAGTCAATCAAAAACGTAAACAGGTGCATGTTTTAACATAAGTATACCCAAATTGAAGTGTTAAATTTATAATGTAAACTAATGTATTGCTTTTGCTATTTTTGCAATTTACTACGTAATTAGCGAGATGAAATAGTACCACCCTAAGGAGATACACTAGCTATTAACACATGTAGGAATTTATTCCCCTCATCACAAGTAGACATCAATGCCCCTGGAGAAGTGCAGGTGCATTGTTTGTTTCTTTTTATATTTGAGTTTTTATATGCCTATGGGAGTAACCGTTGGATGCAACACACTTTCTAATATTTTTTGTTATTCATGGACAGCCTATTCGAGATAGATGGGTTTTTGACTGTAGTGGAACCCAACAATCGATTGGCATCATTGAGAGTCAAGAAATCGTGGGTTATTTACAACTTTTATGCTTTTATTACCTAAATGGGTACTATGTTAATATTAGCAATTTAATCTATATAGATCCAATTTGGGCTGGATGGATCACAATCGGTGCAGGAAGGGTTGGATGGATCACAACCAACTCACTGAAGAACACTAATTGGTATGGATCACACTAATTTTTGTTTGTCGATCATTCCTCTGTTTCTACTTCATGATTCTTATAGTTAGATAGTCTTGGTTCATCATTAGCTCGGGAGTGTAGTTGAAATGCTCAATTGACTTTGCTGGGCATTTTTATGGCTGAATGATATAGTGATTGGCGGAAGAGATATAGTGATTTTGCTGGGCACTTTTGATAACCAAATATTCAATCTTTAAAAACTCATGATTGCATATTCCTCACATTTGCAGTGTTTCTACTTTTCTATATTTTTGGCTGAATGATATAGTGATTGGCTAAATGATATAGTTGTTGATGCTAGGGAGTGTTGATGCAAATGATATAGTGATAATCCCATATATTCTTGTTTGATCAACTCTTCATACATTGGATTCCTAATAATTTAAAATTGTCACTTTTGCTCCGGTTAGTTTAATAGATTTTATTCATAGATTTTGCCTCAAGAAGACTAAAATTGATTCAGTAGAGGAGGATTAAATTGGTGCTATCCTAGTTGTACTTTTGGGCTGCTAAGGAGTGTTGATGCAAATTAACATGACATTTGGTGTTTGGTTGATGAGTGGGCTTGAACTCATGTAAAGTAGTCTCCATGGTATAAATATATACTTGATAATTTGCAGGCACATGACATGATCAATGTGGGCTGGAGTAGACAACCAGACGTGACGCAATATATATATATATATATATTTAGAACACCAGACTCATGTAAAGTGTCCCCATCACACGGGGAGAATAAGATAACTTTTGAACTTTTTTTTTGAGAACTTTACATACTCATGTAAAGTGTCCCCATCACCAGGTTATTGACTGGAATTACATTGTAAATACAGTTTAAGTTATGAATGTAAAGCACCATTCTTGTTCATGTAAACTTTTTGAGCTGATTGTATAAAACCAAGATAAGAGAAAGTATGGCCTTTGTTCCTGAATTTTTTTAAGTCATATACTTGGAGGTGGATCCAAGTATATAGCTGACTCAAAATTGTAAATAATATTGTAGTTGGTGTTAGAATAATGCTGTTGTCTAAGTGTATATAGCTGACTCAAAAATTTCGGTTTCAATTATTTTAGTTTTTTTTTTTAACCACAATATTTTGTGTTGCAAAAACTATTGTCTTTTCTACTGTCATATATTATTGCCAAATCCAATTTCTAAGACATCAAATTCACTATTCTTTTCCCTTTTATGATAAAGAAAATCAGGCCAATCAATTATTGGGTATTATGCCTTCCCTAAACGTTAGGACCACATGGTTCTATTGCGTACTAAAGTCGTCTCCATGAACTAATGGAGTTTTGGAGACAAAAGAGATTGTCATTTTTCTCATGTTGGACTAACGAATGTTCCTTAAGGGGTTTATTTAACTCCATATTTACATGCAAATAAGATAAAGAAGATTTGATTATGAGAAGACTGATAAAATGTTGAGTGGTAGCTTTGATTTTTACATTTTTTTACAAGATCCTGACAATGAAATAATGGAGATTTTGAATAGAAAAGCGTACCTTAGGTAGTTCCACAATGGTCCCACTCATCGAAACTATAAATTTTATGCAAGTGGAGATTTTAGTGTGTTATGGAAATGAAGATCCAATGTAGTTTGAAGATGCCTGGGTTGATTTTTTTTTTCATTGATTCCAATTTTGCTTAAAAAAAATTACATATAGAAAAATCAAAGCTACAAAAAGCATCTTATTTTTCTCAAGCTTCACATGGAACATCGATATCAGATATAATATCAAATATAACATTGCCTTCAACTTACACGAGATCAACCCAAAACAGAAAATCACAAAACATAAATTTGATTGTCATCTTAGCATAAGCCCTTACACAAAATCAACCCAAAACACAAATTCGATTGTCATGTAAGCATAGGTTGACATACACAATTCATATTCAAATTTAATTTAATTATAGCACAAAGTCCAACAATACAAAGCCATGATAACACTAGTTTTTTTCTATTTGCCTTGTACTTCTTTTCAAGAGTTTTTATTTTGCATCTTCAACCATTACACATTCTTGATTGATTATTCCATTCTTTTTTTCAGCTCAATCTAATGTCATTTTGCAACATTTGTTCTTCAGCACTGTTTCAAAATTAATTAACTTAAAGAACTTGCATTGCTTCTTCATTTTATAACTGCGACCACAATTGAAAAACCGTCTGTCAAAACTAGCCACCTGGCTAGAAATCTTTAGCTTCGAGGGAATCCCACAACGGCAAAGGGGTATCTTCAACCCACTATCTTCATATGCTCTTAAGTTCAAGATTGAGAACTAGCAGTGCTATGAGCCTGCAATTTGCCCCAACAAGAAAAGAACTAGGAAAACACATAAAACAGTAGGAAGAAGATCCTACAACATATAGGGCTTTTTGCCGCAACAAGATATTGCGGCAAAAAGCCGAGTTTTTGTCACAAAAAAATTTTTGTGTCAGAAATCTTTAGACGCTGAGTTTGTAGATAAAGAACTCTCAATTATGTGTTTTTGCCGCAAAATAACATTTTGTCACAAAAGTTTACTTTTTCTTAGCAAAAGTCTAATTTTTTGTTACAAAAACACATCTCACATGGTTATAAAATATTATTTACCGCAAAAAATTACTGTCACAAATAATTATTGGCTATGAGTAAACTAATTCTACATAGACATAAAGATTAAACTCAAGCGTCTATTATATTTTTATTGGTTTCTTTTGAATATTCTTATTGTACCAGAACATGAATTGAGCACTTGTAAACATTAATTCAAGGCCCCAAATAATCAAGATTTCAGTCAAGATTAATAGAATTCATCTTATCAGGTTTTTATATATATTAAACCCAAAACAGGACGGTGATTAGTTTCCCAAACAACTCCCATGTGGAGAATAAAATTGCATGTACAGAACAAGCCTCATAGGTAATCTTTCTTTTGGCCCATTTAATGTCAATAGAACCTTATATTATTCTACCCAAATAACTATTTTCTCAACACCCCCCTCCAAACCACGATTAATCCACCATCTGAAACCCCCATACATATAAACAAGCTGTAAAAAAACAAAAAAACAAATATTATCTAATATGCCAATTGATCATTCCTAAAGGGAGAGATCTCTTCAAAGATCGGCAGTCTCTTTGATCTCAATGGAACCCATACATTCATCATCTGCTCAAGTCCCTTAGAAACAAAATCATCATCAAGGCCTGGTACTATACCAGAACATGAATTGGGAAATCAAAGCTCAAAATCGAAGCACAAATAGAGTTTATCAAATAAAAATAAAAACCCAAATAGAGGCCAAAATAGAGTTTACCATTTTTTGTGGGTCTATTTGTTGTTGTGACAGTGGAAAACCCGAAGACAAGGACCTACAAAGCACATAAAATTAGAAATTAGGTATTACAAAAATTAGGGATTTCAAAAAAGTGAAATCAATGAAAAGTATTAACTGAATCCAGCATTATTGAGGAGGATGCTTGGGTTAGGAAAAAGATCAAGGAAAAAATATGACTTAAATTTTATCCAACCTGGAATCTACATGAAAAAAGAAACTCACTCTTCAATAGGTTGTGAAGAAAAATATTATAATAATTATAAAGTAAACAAGATTGAAAAATACTAGTATAACAATGATAAGCTTTGCCCCTACTTGGGTATTTATTATAGGTTTCAAATCATAAGTTATAACTGGCTCTTGATTAGGAAATATTCAAAAGAATGCAAATAAAAGGCCTATATATTGTGGTTTTCTGTCTACTGAGGAAATATAGAAAAACAGAGTGCATTTAACTTGTTGTCATTCTCTTTCGGAACATTTCACAAACACCTGGTGCCTTGCACAATCCTTCACTTCAATAGGCGATGACTTTTAACTCGTCAGTGCTATATTGATAGACTTCTACCATAAAAAAATTTAAAGGCATTTATGTCACTGTGTGACTAGATATTGAAGTATTTTTATCCTATTGTGACTCATTAATTAAGTGATAGAATTTAGAATCAATATGATTGTAAGCCTAAGAAGGGAAAAAACAACATTCAACTAAATGATTGTAAAAGTGAAAAAAAAAATGAAATTGTTTCATACCCACCAATCAATCTTGTTCAACTAAATTACTAATCATCACAAACAAACATGTATTCAATTTACAAGAAGGAAAAGAAAGAAAGAGCTGGCTAGAAAAGGAAAAAAAAAACATAAAATAAAAGCCTTTAGTCTTGGATGTTTGAATTATAAAAGCCTTTATTCAATTTACTTTATCGAACCCTCCACCTCCAACAGCAACACCACCACCAGGGCCATCACAAAATCTTCCAGGAGTTTGAATTATCCATCTTGGATGTAGGCTTTCACAACGAATATAATATTATTGTATTGAAAGAAAAAATATATATCAATGCACCATCACTAGGGACACAAATCCAGATCAATCACAGTGGCCAATGTCATGGTATGGTAAATATAAATTCTAGACGGAGTATGGACCATTTGACCAACAGGTCATGAGTCTTAATGAGAAACACGTACAACAGACAGTGCCATGGTATGGAGAAGTGGCGTCGATCGCATTGAGAGTGTGCCACCACACACGATATGGTCCTGCTAATGGATCACCTTGACCACGAATCACTTGACTCATTGCCATGATCGCATTATAGCTAGGCAAGCATATGGAGCTTAGCAATATAAAGAACTAGGAAATCAAACTTATACTGCTATTTTCTCTCTATTTTTGGTTTGTCTCCCTTTGTCTCTTTTGTGGATTTATATGGGAAAAATGCCTAAGTTTTCATGGGCCAAGATCCTTTAATTTCACATGAAGCTGGACAATTCATAATGTGCCAACAATGTCATCCAGTTATCAAACTTTATTCATCATTCCGTCGACGACAAACACCAATAGCATGTAAATAAAGGCAGAGCAACAAACGAAGATTTGACCCAAACACGTCCAAATACTACCATCAAACTCAATCTAATTTCACACAAATTTGAATTTCACCAAAGAATGAAAAAAATTGTATGTGAAAGAACAAGAGAAATAATAATAACAATAAAACACACATGGGTATGACGTTGCAACAATTCTGGATGTGGATATGACTTTGAGATGAAAAATAAAAATAAATAATGGATAAATATTTTAATCTCAAAAAATAATTTGACCAGTCCAAAGGGCTAGATATATTTGGAAAGCCCAGAGAAAGAGAGTTATTTTAACTTTAGAATTGTTGAGGTTATTGCAGCATGCTTTTAGTGTTTCTTAACTATTACTTAGCTAAGCAATAGATTTGACTAATTTATTGTAAATGCTCTAACAAGCACCATTAAGGGTCAGCCCATAAAAAACACTGAAGTGTCTATGAAGGATCATAAAGTCCGGTTTGGTTACTCAGTTCAGATGAGATGAAATGAGATGTTTTAAATAGTAGTGAGATTTTTTTAAATAAGCGAGATAGTTTAAAAAAGTGTTATGTTTGAATAGTGAAATGAGATGAGATAGTTTTAATGAGATGAGATGTTTATTTTTTACTGTTTGAACAGTATTCATGTCAGAAATTATTCGGATGAGTTTGAAATTTCTAGAAGAAATGACTTTTTATTGTTTGTTAATGTTCATGTCAGGAAATATTAGAGATGAGTTTGAAAATTTAGAGATAAAATGGAGATGAAACTAATTTAGAGTGTCTACGAAGGATCACGATTTGTTTTGGTGGATGAAATCAAAAACCCCAAACTCATTTCAAACTCATCATTATATTTTTTTTAAATCCTCATATAAAATATAATAAAAAATTCAACTTTTTCAAATTCCAAAATTACTTTTTCAAATCTCCATATAAAAATAATATTAAAAAAATATATTACAACAATATTTTATTATTTTTTTAACTTTTATCTCATCTCATTTCATCTCTAAAAACAAACAAGGCCTAAGATGAGTTTCTAGCATTTGGATAGCTAAAACCATAAAACTTGCAAATCAAGATGAAATAGTTAAAGAGCCTATGTTCCATTATCAATTTTCTAAGTTATAAATGCAGTGTTAATGCTTGAATAAGCCTTGTTATAAAAGTGAAATCAGGAAAATTTAATTCCCGTGATTGATACCCGACTAAAATAAACAAAATTGTACCCCGACAAAAGAAAGGAATAAACACAACAAATTATATTAAATCAATACGATTAAGCTTTGAACAAATAGATTAAGAAATCTTTTTCCTAGGTGGAAGAACACCCTGAATACCAATATAAACAGTATCTTGATGCAAAAATTTTAAGATATATGCAAGTTGACCAAACCCTGGAAAGGGTCAAGTTTTTTTTGAGTATTTTTGAATAAATTATAAACTGAATGGACCTCAGTCCGGGCCTTTTTCCACCAAATGAATCCATCTGTTTGCTGTACATCATAAACAAATGAACATTGGAATCGGGGCAAGGAAGAAGCAAGATACGTCAGGACATGGAGTTGGATCCCATTGCTATCTTAAAAAAATCAACTTTCCTACCACATAACCCCACCTTTTCCTGTCCCCCTTCCCCTGTATCTTCTATGTTGTATTTGAACATGCTGGTTACATCATTGTTCTGAGTCGTTTGGGTCGTTAAGGTGTGGCTTGGAAAGTAAGTTGATATGAGATGAGTTGAAATAAAAGTTAAAAGTTGAATAAAATATTATTATAATATTATTTTTTAATATTATTATTATTTTAAAATTTTAAAAGTTAAATTGTTTATTATATTTTATATGAAATATTGACAAAGTTGTAATAATGAGATAAGTTGAAGATCATCTCTCAATCCAAACAGGGCCTAAAAGAAAAATTTCCGAATCTCAAGAACTAACTAGCGTGAGGCACTGTTGAAGAGGACATTTCTCTTCAAACGTTGTTTTCGTTGCATAGAGCACTAATAAGCAACTATGATGCAGTCATTGTATGATTATCAATTGATGTGTTTTAAAAGAGATAGCTAGTCTTTCCAAACTATGTCAAATTATTAAGCAGAGATAACAATATCAGAATTCTTTTAAACACTTGGTAGGATTAAGTGTGGCCTTATCATAAAACAAGTGGGCAGCCACGAATAAGCATATTTTGTTTGTATAGTACATTTTTTTTTTGATAAGTTTGTATAGTACATTTATAAGTTGCATTGTAATACTGCTAACTTTGTTTATAATAAGTAATTCTTATATGCAACTTACTTATTATAAACAAAGTTAGCCACGAGCATTAATAAAGCACAAAAACAATCAACTAGTTTTTTTCTTAATACAAAGAGTTAAATGCAAAAGCCAGCAGAACAATATTAAAAGGAAAAATACTTACGTTCCTGCAATCTCCTGGTATGTACTCGTGATGATAAAATCAGCATTGTTCATGGCTATAAGATCGGCAGTGAACTGGCATGCGAAATGGTACTTATCCTCGAAGTTTTTCCAATAAATATCAAAATCTTGACTTAAATTTTCTCCAGCACATGCGCAATTGTGCACTATAGAATATCAAAGCTTTTTACCATAAGATTGCCCTCTCAGCAGATAATAGCATGTATGTCACATTTGCATTATCATAATACAAGAAATCATTTCTAACCTGTGTGACTCCCATTTTACAAGCTAGTAAAGATGCAACAAGGTTTCCATCACTGTAGTATCCTATAATAAAATCTGGTATGACCTGTAGCTCAGCAAGAAGTTCACTTGCTGCATCCTGATCAAACACAACCAGAAATGATAACAATTTTAGCAAAAATTGTTTTTAATTTCTGTAAGCCTGGACAAAATGACTCCCAAGTGGCAGGGTGCTATTGAATAATAAAGGCCGTAGCAATGCGGGTAGTAAATTGTAATTAATAATGCTTATCAATAAAACTTAATGAAGTAACAATGGTCAAGCTATAATGGTGGTAAGGTTTATCAGATTCTCTTAAGAGGAGTCAATTTTTGTAAATAATTAAAGATTTGCATGCAAAGCTGATTTGAGTAAGCAAGATGTAATTATGTCCAGTCTTTCATTTCCCCTCTTCTAATTCCCCCCCCCAAAAAAAAGAATAATGCTTTTATTTAAAGAAGCTAATTCTGTGATGTTTATAAACACAATTTTTTTTCTCTCACAAGGAGTTTAGACTTAAATGTATTACAAAATGAATCTAAAATATATGTTCCAACCATAGCTGTTAAGCATAAATTTAAAACAAGAAAACTCCATAAGAATAGTAATTCACTTTACATGTAAAATACTTTTACCTCTGCAAAGGTCTCCAGATAGGGCCACACATCAAATCTTGAGATCCATTTACGAAGAACTCCTTTCTCTGACCTAAAAGGAACTCACAAAATATGTGCATGCTCAGTTCCAGTGACTCATTCCAGTCGCTGATTGCATGTGGTTCCTTTTGCATCAGGTATTAACCTGGTCACCTTGGATAACCAGTAGAAGAAGTACAATGTTAAAAAGAACATTAGGAAAGGTTATCTAAACAATGTCTACCGATCAAAGCTAAGCACAAAAATACTTACAATGAGAATCCAAGGAGTGATATCCAATCCCTGCTTATGTATTCTAAGAAGCATTTCTTTCTCCAGTGCACGAACTTGGTCCAGTATGTACACAACCTTTACATTTTAAAGAAAACATTGACAGAATTTAACCAGTGTTTTATGCCAATCTATGAACAAGGGAAAAAAATGAACAAATGAGCTAGACAAAAGATGTAAAAAAAGGGGGGCATGTATATTTTGCAACTCAATTTTAATGATTTATTTCGAAAAAAATTAAATACCTGGCCGCCAATGTCCGGTAAACCAAGAACATTTGCTTGCCCAAAGTAACCATGTGGAGATAAAATGACAACGTTAAACACCATGGGTATTCTACCAAGGAATGTCTCTAGTGTAGATGGGTCAGAGGCCTGAAGAATGTCCAAGAGAAGATGTATCATCTCCAATACTCGTTCTGCTTTATCACCCCAACCTCTTTCAAAACCCATTGCTTGTAATTTGCATGTAAGTGTAAAAGTAAAACCAGAAAACATCATGGAATTGACTCTTGACAAATTACCAATCAGGAAAAAATTACCAACAAAAAACATTGTTTTAGAGTTGACATCATGTGATAGAACGTACGCATATTCAAAATCAGAAAAGGAAGTATCAGACCGAAGCTTAGAAATACATTCCTCAGCTTTCGCCAATGCAGACTGAAGTCGTGGTATGCTCTGTATCCGATCATTTAACATCAATTCCTGCACATGCACATAATCCCCATAATCCTCAATCAAAACATATAGCTCTTCAAATTTTCCATATGAAGAAAGATTTTAAATATTTTTTTTTTTCAAGATATTCCACTCTTAACATCAACCCCTGCACATAATCCTCAATCAAATCATATAGCTCTTCAAATTTCCCACACCAAGAAAGATTTTAAATATTTTTTCAAGATATTACACTCCAAAGCATAATAATACCAAATACGATTAGACCCACAGTATGCAGAGAAAGGAATTTACACCACGATACCTTAAGAAAAATAACTAAAATATTTTTTCGGTGTGCGACGAGTTCCATTTGGGTAAGATGGCCGCGAGGACAGGATAGAGAAGGGGTTTCGGTGGTCGGAGAAGATGGCCGGAGGTTTCGCCTGAAATCGCCCGTCTCTCTCTCTACCCAAATGATTCTCTCTACTCATCCCGCCTTCATCTTAGTTTTTTTAAAATTTATTTTATTTATTCTTTTTTTTTAATTTGTCGGGTGACACCCGATTACAAGTCGACTACACAAAACCGTCTATGTGTAGAATTATCCGAAAACAGAGTTGCTATGAATATGTTGCCTGATTTTACTCCCTTTTTTTCAAAAAGGTTGTGCTTCACGACTTAATATCATTTCTATTTTTAAAATAGATATTTTTATCTAGCTACTCAGATACAAAATAAATAATAAAATTTAGAAATTTTTGTAATAAATAATAATTTTATGATATTAAAGTAGAAATTTTGAGTTTAAATTTTAATTGTATATTTGATCCATACATAAAAAAAAATATTAAAATATAAAATAAATAATAATATTAATCTCTTCCTTTCGTGAGGCTGAAGAGAGGTGCGTCTAGTTTCCAAGCTACTCGGCCCCACTCACGGCGGAGTGCGGGTTCAATTTTACACATTGCCCGACGTTACTTTAAGCGTTGCATCTCCATTAGCAAACAGGGTGTCCGCACTCGTGCCATAACCATTGTAGTGGGTTACCTTCGAAATTGAGCCTCTGGAGTTAAAATGCCTCCACTCCATAATTGCCTCGCATAGGTTACTTTTGGGAACGAATTGATTGGCTCGAAGATCGCGTAAGGTGGGCCCAAGGGTCTACGGACCTTTTGACCACTTTGTATAGGTTACGACAAATAAACTCCAACGTTAATACCAATTCACATTGAATAAGAAAGAACACCAACATACCATCGAAAACAAAAACGTCAGATGAAATATTCGCTTTTCGACAACGATAGACAAGTCCAGTCTTGCGCACTACTTGACCTTCACCAGGAGAACAAAGGGGCTTCAGTCTTTCATGGTTATGAACATATAAACAAACGATCGAAGTGACACCGAAACAGAATTTTCAGAGTTTTCTAATTGATCAAACATACTAGTGTGACGGATTTTAACCGGTCACGGTACTCAAACAGGGAAATAAGCCATCCACCTATCTATCATGGCGGCACACTCCTTAACCTTGTATTCTGCAGCAAGGTGGCCTGCTCCCTATACAAGGACAAACAATATATGAAAACTTCCTCTTGACTTGAAGACATTATCTAGATGAAGGAAACATAGGTAAGAGATTTTCTTGCCTTTATAGTCACAAATACCAAGGTGAAAGAATCACTGATGAACTTCTCGGTGTACCTGAAATCCATGTGAGAGTACACATTTCAAACTACAAACATCTCAGAGATTCGAGCAGGGAAAAGTGGTTGGGTACTGGGTATTAACATATAAAATAAATCATAAAATTTATATTTTTTTATTGGCTTAAAATTTTTGAGACAAGTGATAGATTTCACATAATATGAGAATAAAAATTCTGAATTCAAACCATGACTTTATAATCTATCTAATTTAATTAAATATTTTACTTATTTAGCCTACTCATTGAGAGAGAAAATCTGATTCACAAGTAAGGGTCAAAAAGTGTTAAAATATAAAATAAATAATAAAATCTATATCTTTCCATTTAAACTTTTGAACAAGTACTAATTTTCCACCTGGGATCAATGTTCTAATTAGTGATTGGCAACTCAAAACTCACCCTGCTGTTTGACCATCTAAAGACCATACTCTCCAGCTTTCATCTGTACTCAAACCAAGAGATTTGATCCATTCTTGCGTGCCAATGTTAGGGATTGACATGTCATGATCACCACTGTTGAAATTAGAAGAAATTGTATTAGCGTTTAGCCTATATACTGTTGCTTATAACTCCGATTAAATTAGAATTCTCTTAAGTTTAAACTTTAAACTCTTGCGTTTAGAGTAAACAAGAGATAAACACATAAAATGAATTCCACAACATTTAGCTTGTACTGTGACTAACTTCGGTTTGGTTGCACTACAATTGGGTACTAATTCTATCCTAGTTTTACCTGTATATCAGAAGTCTTAGGTCGGCATTTGTGAGATTCCGATGATAAGCAACAACAGTAGCCACGTCCTTAGTATAAGCTAAGGTGGTATTGCATTTTTGCCATGTGGTTTTTGTCCCCTGGTTGACATAACATGCAAGAATGTTCTTGTAATTAAGTCTTTGTTTCAACTGTTTTATTTTTCATCGTTTTCTGATAAATGATTAGCAAATAAGTAACAGATAACAAACAGTTTCCAATCATTTAATATAATGTATATCATAAAAGACTTCACATACCTTTCGAACACCAAGAGCTTGTTGAACACCTTTGTTATTCGCCCAGACCACACAGAGCATATGGTTATAACTCTGACATATATATATATATATATATATATATGAGTTGAAACAATGTGTTAATCGCATGGACTTAATGTTTCTGTATGAAATTTTATAATACATGCACTACTCACAGAGAGAGAGAGAGAGAGAGAGAGCTTTACACGACACCAAAGTGCAGGGTTTGATTTTTCTGATAGAAATCTCCGTACAGACTCCATGTCTGCATTTGGTTTGGGGATTGCATTACTGCATTCTGGTTCCAAAATGTGTACATCATTTATATCGTTTATCAGCTGCAAATTCCAAATTATGATCCACGTCATGTGTCTAAGAGTTCTAGAGTCTTATAGAATATAAATAGTTTGTTAATAAGAGGATTATATTGATCATTAATATAAGCTTAAGTCGTCCATCTTTGTCTCTTGATTAATACATGTTTTTAATGAGTATATAATATATTTATCTCTTGTCATTCTTAGCCTTTTATTATGTAATGATCATGTAGAGACGCTACATTTAAATATTATTATTTAAGTGGCATATTGGGTCTATGAATAAAAGCATGAGTGAATGTTTATTCCCGAGCTTTTGTGTTTGAATGAGGCGCGCTAAGTATCTCTAATAACCTACTATTACCATTAAATATTATACCTTGTTACGGGACCCATCATCCCGACTTGTAATAATTGGTACCAAGCTGCCCGGCAATGTCTAATATCATTTACTAAAGACCCAACCAACTATTGATCTAAAAGTCTTATGATTGTTAGATACTAATTTGGTTAAGAGCAGTAGCGAGTCACGTTGACCCAACTACTGATCTAAAAGTCTTATGATTGTGAGATACTAGTTTGGTTAAAACCAGTAGCAAGTCACGTTGGGGCAAGGGGCTATGGCCCTCTGCCCATGGGCCCCACTCTTTTCTTAAAAGAAAATTAAAAAAATAAAATATATATTTTTTAATTAAAAAAATAAAATATATTTATTTTTTATGATTTTATAAGATAATATTAATTTTATTTTGTGTTGACCTCCTTTTTAAAAATTATCTTGGCCTCCTTTTACAAATTAATTAATATAATTTAAAAATAAAATACATCGTATATAAAATAAAATAATATAATGACATAATGACATATTTTTATTATAGATAAAAATAAAAATAAAAAAGAAATTGGATGGTTTCTAATATATTTTTAATTATTTTTATAATGATGATATATTCATGACATATTATATACTTTTTTTAATACATAAATTATATTAAATATATTTTATTTTTAATATAAATCTTACTATCAGATTATTCTATACCTCATAAAAAATTATATATAAATAGAATACAAAATATTTTATATATTTTATTTTAGTTTTATTTGACTACTCTAAAACAAATCTCTCACTCTATCACTGGTTAAGAGTAATATTACGAACTACATTCACATCCAATTCACATCCTACTATGGCAATCTCATCACCCTTGGATTGTTTTTTAGCTTTTTTTTTTTTTTTTGAAGAAAAAAATATCTATAGGTTGATTGACAATGCCACCTCATTATTATAGTGGGATGAAGGTGTAGTTTGTAGAATTTCTTTTTGGTTGAGTTTTTTAACCCTCGGGATCATAACAGACAGGCTTGCAAATAAACTTTTTCAATTATATATAATGTAGATCTAAACAAAGATCACAAGATTTGTGATCCTCGATCTCTAACCTCATCGATAGCATCAATGTCAGAGGAACATTGATAATTGCTAGAATTTACATTCACAAAATTTCCATTGCAACTTTCTTTGGCCGACTAGAAATCACAAAACACGAGCTTAGCAGGAAACTTGTTAGGTATAATAAAAAAATTCTCACTCAAAAAGGGGAAAAGATTTTGTTAGATACCAAAGTACCTGGTAAAGTTGATCTGATATTAGAGCAAGCCGATGAGCATAAGGGATTTTTGCATTTGTGTCAGTGAATGAATCTGTAACTGGGTTCCCAAGCACATACCCCTGCAGATAACAATATTTTAGCAGTATCCAATCAATTAACAAACTTTGAAAACTGAGAAAACAAAATCTTTATATTCAAATAACATATTTTCATTCATTTTCTAATACTTCATGAATGAGAAAAGATAGTTGAATTACGTACTTTGAGATTAATCATTGGCACAATTCCAGCTTCATTGTCTGCAACACCATGATATGATCAAGTCAAATACGAATCAATTATAGTATATAAAAAAAAAAAAGGAAAAACTTAATGATTAATGAAAAGAGGTTGATTCAAGTAAAGTTCTGGCTCAACATATATATATTACCAATCACAATCTTTTGCACAATCATTGGAATGGGTTTGCCAGAGTATGAGTCACCTCCGATATAGAGTTGATTTTCCAA
Source organism: Platycarya longipes (assembly GCA_036559045.1). Lineage (NCBI taxonomy): Eukaryota > Viridiplantae > Streptophyta > Magnoliopsida > Fagales > Juglandaceae > Platycarya > Platycarya longipes. The sequence continues at coordinate 39,273,129 of CM071803.1, read as the reverse complement.
AAATTGAGGATGTAAATTCAACCACTGTATAAAGTTTGCATGAGTTAGCAAACAAAAACTAAAAACATATCAAGTCACATCAGTTGATGAGTTTGCTCTCCTATGTCGATAGTTTGGAGATTCAGTCGTCATATTTCCAAAACTTCTTTTCAGGAAAAGAAAGAAAGAAAGACCGAGATACCTTTTGAATAAATTCATTGGATTGTTGCACATGCTTATAATCATCCATAATGTAGCCGTCTAAGCTTTGTGAATAAGAAAATCCAGTACCAACAGGAGCATCCACATATATGATGTTGAGGCCCTGAAAAAGCATGCATCCATCATCATCACATTTCATTAGGATCCATGGAAAAGAAAATCTCAGAATCTGGTTAATTGTCAAGGTATAAAATTTGCACCATTAATCCAGAATCAGGCCTATTCATCCGGCCCGGTATAACCCGGCCTGGCTTATTTATTTATTTATTTCAATAATTTTGTTAATTTTTATAAAAAATGTTCAAGAAAATTAACCATCCTGATTCCTGAATCCGAAATCGAATGAACAGGCCTAATTAAAATATTCAAATAAATTAATCAATATGCGCCAATAAAATTCTCACCTGCGTCCATGCCCATGGGTTATCTTCAAGTGTTGGTAGGCTCCCATTGTAATTTCCTATTTTGAACTGCAAAGGACCTAATATATGTAATAGATTATGAGTTATTAAATTTTATATATTTTGATGTTTTCTTATAAAATAGGAGTAGCTTTCAATTATTAAGACAAGAACAAAAGACAATATACTATTATACACAACTAAAGTAAAAAATCACCATACGTACCACTCTCAAAGAAAAGACCTGTGAAACCAGAGCAACCGGGTCCTGGAGGTATCCAAAACAAGACAGGGTCTTGCAGAGGGCTCCTTTGAGACTCAACAAAACTGTAAAATAGCTGCACCTCCTCGTTATCTCCTACGCCAACATATCTACACAATCACATGATGTACCACCATTAATGCACGCACCAAAATCTACATTAATATATATTACAAAATATTAATTACCTTAGAAATAAGAAATTAATCAAGATAGAACAAATAGGACGGTCATAGAATTAAGTTACTATGTTATGTACTATATGTACGGATGGATGAGGTATATTTTCTTGCAGCCGTTTTCTTTGTTTATTATCTCTTATCTGTTTGTGTTGACTTTTTATTGTAGGTTGTTTTTATTTTAAGGGTTGTTTTCTTGGTTTCTGTGTAGTTTTCGGTTTTTTATATGATAGTTTGATGTCAAGGATTTTTTTTTTTTGGTATTTCTTGGTCTCTGTGTAGTTATAAATGACGGTTATTAATAAAATTAGAGCACCTTTCCCTTCTTAAAAAAAATAAAACCCATACCAAGAAAATGAAATCTTCGAATGCAAGCATGCTCACCCAGTTTCGAGCTTAAACGGCAGCTTGCCGGAATAGCCCGGTAGAGCTGTGATGATTTTTGAGGTGTTTGAACCGGCCACAGAGGTGGTGGCTGCCACCCTGAGTAGAAGAAGATGCAAACACAAACCCATTATGGAATGAGAGTCCATTAAAACCATTCCAAGTTGATGCTTAGTTGCCTTTGATCCCATATGTTTCTAAATTCTACATGCTACCAGTTGAAGTTGATACAATATATATATATATATATATATATAGAAATATAGAAATATAGATAGATAGGCCTATAGTTTTTGAGGCTATCTTTTGATTGAATAAAGTTTTTGGCATGTTGCTAACGGTAAGTCTCTTTTGTTTAATTAATTATGTTGCTTGACTTATGGGTAGGGGTCAAGGTGTGAACCAATGCGCTGCCGGCGATGTTTGTGATTCCATGAAGTTGATTATGGTCTCGTATTTAATTAGTTTGAGAAATGTTGGTCCAACAATAAGTCTCTTGTTTATGTTGCTTAGTTGATAGTTAGATGTCAAGGTCTGAGTTCGATCGGTGCCCAAATTCTTGGAGTAATGATTCAAATTTTGAAAGACAGAAAAGAAAGTTAGGTACTGAAATAGAATATAATCATAATCCATAGATGTTCTACGATTGGTTTTTTGACCTTTTTATTTTTATATGATGTTCGTGACACCTGGCATAATCTCGTCGGTGATGACGTTGCTAGCTTACAATTAAGTCTCTTTGCAAGAAATCTATTAGGACTCATTTGAATTTTGAGCTCATAAATTATTAGATTGATTGACATTTTTATGAATAGTAATAAATTAAAATGGTGGAATGAGTTTTGTGAAATTCTATTTAATATTTAAGATGAGTAAAATTGTTTAGATGTTAAGATAAATTTATTATAGCCCGCAAAACACTTTATAGGTTCGCGTCGCTCTCGCTCTCTTGCCCATGAGCCTTCTCTCTAGCCCCAAACCCTAGCTATTGGTGCGGGAGGGTGGGAGCTGAGGCTCCCCCCTCCCTCCCTCCAGCCTTCTCCTCCCCTCCCTCCCTCCCTCCCTCCCTCGGCCCCTTCTTGCGGTTTTCCTTTATTTTTTTGTTTGTTTTGCAGGCGGAGAGAAGAGATGGCCTCAGGACTCCTTCCGTTGGTCCCCGACCAGCACGCTCGCCACCAAGGGATGCGCTGGGTGCTGATCCTCCAGACTGCAACAGGCCACGCCGAGATAGCGGCGCGTTTTCCTACATGCGTGAGTCAAAGTTGGGGCGGGGTGACCACGCGCCTCCAACTCGTGCTCCACCGCCTGCATTTTGCGGTGGTTCTGGACTTAGGCTCGGTTGTAACTCTTAGGTCAACGACTCCATGCTCCCCCAGGTGACTCGTGGATCTCACGCGCCACAACTGTCCACTGCTCCGCCGGTTTTTTTTTGTGCCGAACAAGGCTCTGTTGGCTTGGTTCTCAGTTTTGCTATGTTGTTCATTTCTTTTGATGTTTGGTGGCAGTGTTTATCACTGTTTGTGTTTCAGTTTATTTTCTGTTTATGCAATGTTTGTAATAATGAAAATGAAATAATTTATTCCTTGGTTGGTTCATACTCCTCTATTAGAGGGTGTGTAAATTTTCCTCTTTCTCTTTTAGAGAATAGAGGTGGTGATCTCCTCCCCTCTTCGAGATGTGGGAGTTTGGTTACCTTGAAACTCTCATAGACAATTTACTATCATGTGATATTGTCTATTGAGAGAATAGAAGTTTAGACAAAGTCTGCCTCTTTGTGTGGGGATACTACAGATCAATAGTTAGTGAGGCTTCTAATACGAATGTTCCCGTTTTATCAGTCTCAGCTGTAAACTTCATTTGATAAAATAAATTACAATCATTTCCTTCAAAAAAAAAAAAAGAAGATAAATTTATTATATGTATTTATAAAAAATTGAAAAAAATTATGGATCCTGCATGTAAAGAGGTATGCGTTGAGTTATAAATATTGTGAATCTCGTATGTAAAGAGGTTTTGAATTGAGATAAGTTTAATAATTTGAAAGCTTGGTGTTTAGATGTTTAATTCAACTTAAAATTAAAGTTAAAGTTTCAAATGAGACCTTAATCAATCTAACATGTCTGTAATGGAAGGATATATGGATCAAAACGATCGAAGCTAAAAGTATGAAAATGAAAAAGCTGATTTTTTTTTTTAAATCGAGAAATAAATTGTCCAGGGGCTAAACTACACGGACTCATTATCCTAAACAAGTTCAGTAATTTCAGTATGAATTCACTACTTTTCACAAACTCTCCCAAAAAATCCAACGGACCTGAAATATATATGAGTCTACAAGCCTAGTGATCAAATACTAATTTGAGATATCCATGAGTTCTAAACAAAGTAAAGTAATTTGAAAGCTAAAACCCCTCTTTACATAAGAGAAAACCCCCCACTCTACCTCTTTTTTCACCTTTGTCTCATTGCTTATATGTTTTGGTTAGTCAGAATACAAATGATTCCCTCAGAGACCAATCTTCTTTAATTCATTAATTGTAGAAAAATCTACAAAAGACGCTGAAGATTGAAGTACTTCCCTCTCACAAGAAGTTAAAATCTAAAACTTTTTAAATTTGAAAAAGGTCAGCACAGCTGCACATTAAACAAAGTCTTCAGCCCGTGACATACAAAAGTTGACCCAATCTTTGTGACAATCTTTATGGTATTGACACCAAGTTTTGTTTTTTTTTTTAACAAAAGTAAACTTTGGGCAGCGTAGTTGCCTTGGGGCGAGTCATATATAGGGTAATCATCTCAATTCTAGATTTAAGATTTTGAATTATAGATTCAGAATTTTCTTGAATCTTTTAAAAAAAATATCAAAATTATTGAACAATAAATAAAATTTAAAAACTGAACCAAGTAAAACTCGATCCAAATAAACAGGCCTAATCATATAAATCAAAACTTATTGAATTTGAAATTCCGCATTCATGACGCTCTTAGGACCATCAGACAAGAAAGTTTTCACTTGAATTATTCAAAAGCACTTGCAAAAAACTCCCTTTTAATGATCTATACATCCCTGAGATTAATCAAAACTTTTTCCCAAACACCTAATGCCCTCGGCACCACATACTTCATTTCAGCTCATATCAGCACAACTTCATGCTTGGATGATGTTGTTCCAAAGGACCACCATGATCACACATCCCTAGCAAAAGCTTCACAAGTTGACTTCTTGCATATCATTAAAGTGATGCCAATATGAGGGATAACCATCGTGATCACACATCCCCAAACAAATGCTTCACAACATGACCTCTTTTTTTCTCTCTAAGCAAGCAAGTTTTTATTCAGCTAAAGAAAAGATGATACATGAAAAGGGGATGAAATTCCTTAACAATGTCCCAATGCAATAACCACAGTGCAATGGTGGAGGAAAAAAGAAAAAAAAAGAAATGGGTTTTGGGACTAGTTTTAGCTTGATCCCCACCAATGCCCTACAAAGAGGGTGTTGTCTTAAAAGACTGTTTTTTACAGTTTGCATAGTCATACGAACTGTAGAACCACTACTTGAGGCAGTGGAAGCTGTAAGTGCACTGCAGTTTATTGTGTTGTGATTTTTCTTGGATAGATCTATATTTATTTTTTCAAAATCATCAGTTAGGAAAAACGAAAATATAGTAAAAAGTATGGTATTGGATGCACTGATATGCAACAGATCATCTGTGTTCCTACGCACCTATGGTGGCACATGGAGACCATGTACCGATAGTTGGGAGATGAGGTGGGTCAGGTTTGAAAGATTTTGAGGTGGGGAATCTGTTGGTGTGACATGTGTAGCCGGCAAACTTGTCAGGGGGAGGTGGCGCATGAAGGCCACGTGTGGAAACAAGCCGCACATGAGGGTCATGCATTGATATTTTCGTTGTAGTTCCACTTTGTCCTAGTAGATCAACGGTTGTAGGGTTGCGTGGTGGGGTGCGTGTCAATTGGTGGTCTTCGAAATGCAGTAGATCTGATCAAAACTAAACCAATGAAAGGGAGGGGAGAGGAAAAAACAATACTACCATGAAAGCATATACACAAAACAAACATATTTGAGTTTTCTAAAAAGAAGTGAGAGTTTCTCTTTCTAAAAGACGAAGGCGCACCGCACCCCTCTTTACAAAATGACCTCCTGCTTACAAGGAAAGTGATGCAAATAAGAAGGATGACCATTGTGATCATGCATCCTTGAACAAATAGTTCACAAGATGAGTGTCCCCATTGATCATCTAACATTTGATAATACAATTGTGTTGCAAGGACATAGATGTCTTAAAGTTCCTTTCCAAACTTTAGAGCTTAAAAGTAGAATAGTGATAGACACACGAAATGTGGAATTTCTCACGACATTATAATTATAAGAGTGAATTTATCAGACAACATTAAATACTTGTAAAAATTTATTCTCTCTCTTTTTTTTTTTTTACATATTCTTGGGAAAAAAAAAGGAAGAGGGAGTCTTGACTTTTGATAGGGACAAAACTTTGAGACTGTTAAGATATAAAATAAATAATAAAATTCTACATCTTTATATTCATTTAAACTTTTAAAATAAGTGGTATTTATACATAATATCATAACATAGGTTTGAGTTCAAACCCTGATTTTACATTTCACCTAATTAATTAAATATTTCACGTGTTAAACCTCCTTATTAAGAGAGACTATCAGCCTGTGCATCCGGATTTCGAATCTAGGAACTCGAGTATCTTGAATCAAAACCGAATTTCAATTTCGAGCCGAAACTTGACCCATATTAACCTAGGTCAAATTCGGGCCAGAACCCATGTGATTCTGAGTTTTAAAAAATGAGGTTTCCAATTTTTGGATTTGGACCCAATTTTATTTTTTTTAATATTTATTAAGGGTGGTGTAAAAATATAATGTTGAAAGGCTATCATCACTCTAGAAATAAAATCAAGAAAATGAAATATACATGTATTTTAGACACAAGTTGTAGTAGGGAACAAAAGCTACACAGACCCAAATCAGAATAAAACGGACCAAAATCGTAGAGAACAAACTTGTGTTAAAGAAAAAAGAGTAGATTTAAGAAGATTCCTCAGTCTCTACCACAGCGCATTTCAAACAAAATATTTTTTCACAACCCAAATTGAAATAATTGCACCAACATAGAGAGAGTGTGTGAAATGAAGAAAAACTAACATTGGATTGTAGAAGTCAACGATGGAGCGAAATGTAGAAGACGACGACCATGAAAAACAGATCTTCAATCGACAGAGGAAGAGTGATATAAGCTAGGGTTTTGACACGAGAAAGTTAGGGAGAGAGAGAAAAAGATGACAGAGCTAGGGTTTTGAGTTTTGGCAATAGTGATGGGGTTGCGATGATGGTCATGCCATTACGGGGTCAGTGGGTTAGTGGGTCGCAATGAGGGAGGTTAGGGTTTTTAATTTCTGCTGCCTGAAAAATCATAGAAAGAGAGAGATTGAGATTTGAGAGTCGAGAGTCGAGACTTGTGCCGCAAGGGGGCCGGAAGGGGACTAGATTAAGTCCCGCTTGGATTCTAAGATTGATATGAGTGAAAGCGTTGTTTTAACTTATTTTTTAAAAAACGGGATGCTGGGGTGGGTTGATAAAAGAGGGTTCTGGATTCAAAGCGGGTCTCTGGCCTAGATCAATCTGGGTTGCTGAAAGCGAGTTCCGGCCCGTGTTTATGCAATCCAGAATCAGGGTATCCGGTTACTAGGCTCGGCCGAGTAAAACCTGGCCTATATAAACAGGCCTAAGAGAGAGTCTAACCTATTCATGAAGATGAGTATTAAGATATAATAATAATAAAAATCTATCTCTCTCAATCAATTTAAATCTTTAGAACAAATGGTAATTATACTGGAATGGAGGCAGAGAAATGCAAGTTACTTGTACACTGTTACCAGGCGCATCATACCTGTCCCTTATCTTATCTAATTACTCCTAAACAAGTCCAATAATTTGAAAGCTAAAACCCCCGAAACAATCGCCACTCAACCTCTTTTCGCACCTTTGTCTCATTGCATATACGTTTTGGTTGGTAGAATACAAATAATACCCTCAAGATACATTGAAAACAGATTTCCCACATAGACCAATCTTCTTGATTTCAATTACTAAGGATTGAGCTTCCCTCTCACAACAAGTTGGAATATAAAACTACCTTTGAACAAGATCAAGCATAAACAAAGTCTTCAGCCTATGACAAACAAAAGTTGACCCAATCTTTGTGACTATCTTTATAAATATGGAATTAGTTGGCATTATTTTTCTTATTTGCACTCATAAATTTTATTGAATGCCCAAAATTGTTAATGAATGCATGATTATCAGGAATGAAATCCAGATATCTACAAAAGGTCAAATAATTTTAGAGAACACCTAGAAAGAGAAGAAAAACTACAATTATAATAATCAAGCTGTTAGGTTTTGTCATTTTCTTTGCGAAAGTAACCTTTAAGGGTATTGTGGTCATCCTGGGACGAGTCATATAAATTGAACTATCACGTTGAATTTGAAATTCAGCAATCACGCTGACTATCAGACTAAAGAACCTTTACTTGAATTATTTGAAATACACTTGCAAAAAACTTATTCGTTATGTACACTCTCGAGATTAATCGAAACTTTTTCCCAAACACCTATCCTCAGCATGCCACGAGTAATGTTATATACCACACTTTCATCCTACTTTCATTTTATTAAGTAAAATGTGTCACATTCATCACTATTGAATGATCAAGAAGCATGGTGATCATTCAATAGTGATAAATGTGCCACATCTTATTTAATGAGATGGTAGTATATATGGTGTATATGTGATCACACGTCCCTGAACACTTCACAAGATGCCCTCTTGCAGCTTACAAGGAAAGTGATGCTAATATGAAGGGTGACCAGCATGATCGCGCATCCCTGACCAAATACTTCGCAAGATGATTGTCTCCATTGATCATCTAATATTTGATCATGCAATTGCGTTAAAGGGTATAGATGTCTAAAAGATCCTTTCCGAACTCTAGAGTCTAAAATTTATTCTCTCCATTTCTTTTTACATTTTCTTGGGAAGCAAAAAAATAATGGAAGGGGTAGTCTTGACTATTGAGAAGGAGACAACTTTGAAACTATTAAAATATTAAATAAATAATAAAACTCTATCTCTTTTTATCAGTTTAAACTTTTGATATCAGTAATGTTTACACATAATATTAGAGCAGATATCTAAATTCAAATATTCATGATTTTATACTTCACTTAACTAATTAAATATTTCATGTGTTAATCCTCTTATTTATGGGGAGGCCTATACATGAGAGGGAGTATTAAGATATAAAATAAATAATAAAAAATCTACCTCTCCAATTTAATTTAGATTTTCGGAATAAGTGGTGATTATACAAAACCGGAGGCGACTAAATGCAAGTCACTTTGTTGAAGTATGTAGCTCATATCTGATACGTGTACAACAGCAAGATGTCAGATGCCGAAGCAAGTGGAGTGGAGCAAAGTGGAGCGAATGTATTTTTGTAAATTTTCTTAAAATATACATCCTAGACCTAGAATTAGTATAAATACATATGTTATAATCCTACTTTTGATATAGTAAAATTTCTGCCGCTTACTCCCGTGGATATAGGCATATTGTCGAACCACGTTAAATCTTTGTGTAACTTTTTTTTACTTTCTCTTTTCGATTATTTCGTATATTTATCGTAATTACCGCATGGTAACAAGACAGTTGTATACCGTTACAAAACACATCATGATCCATGCATGTCCTATCTTATCTAATGACTTTCAAATTCGAAAGGAGATGTTTTTAGACCTAAGCCACAAATAGGGCTGGCTCAATAACGTAGGGGTCCTAAGGCAGAATTTTTGATTGGGCCCTTTTCTTTTTTGATTAAAGTAAAATCAAATTAATTAATTGTAATTTTTACATTAAATTTTTATTTAAAAATAATGTCTATCATTTGCCAAGTAAAATTATTAATTAAGATTTATTCTATCTTTTCAACTAATAACCAACTTAATCTTAATTAAAAAAAATTTGATTTAGAAAAGATTTTATCAAAACTAGCTAGTTTTATAAGATGTACTCTTGAGTTTTATGGGTCTTTTGGAAATACAACTGTTTTTATATATTCTCATATATTTTCAAATTTAACTTTTTTTTTTCTCATTCAAAACCCAAAAAAATATTTTAATTCAAATTATTTCACTACCATACTTTTTAAGGTATTCTTAATATCTAAAAGAGATATAGAAGTAATTATAATAATCATCATCAATAAATTTCTATAAAAAAAAAAAATAGGTCATTACCCATTCAAAGGATCATACAAAAATTATTTATGAACATTCATAAATTAGATTTTGTTATGTATAATTCTCACATTATATATTAAAGTAATAATGATAAAAAAATAAATATATTTTTATAAAAAGAGTACTTGAAATAATTATTATATGAAATACTTCTAAAACTAATAATGGCATATAATATCTATTTAATGATTTTATTCTCTTATTAAATTAATTGAATTTTTTAATTGACTTTTTTTTTTTAATTATACTTCAAATTTTTTTAAAATTATACTTTAAATTTTTTAAAAATAAATCTGTTGCCACTAGGCCGGGCCAATTGCCTAACTTGCCTAAAGCAAGAGCCGGCCATGGCCACAAATAAATTAGCTTGTAGGAAAATTACCTGATAATTGATAAGGAAGGCAGAATTCGCCATTTGGATGGATGGATGTTTGAAGAGGCTGGCTTGGACGAATTTGAAGAAGCTGCTGGGAGGCCCCCTATCTAGAGGCCGTTTGAGAAGCTTGGCATGTTGCATCCAGCGGGCCCAAGTTGATGACTTTCTGATCGATGCTGCATGCATGTATACCTTTCAGAATCTTTTCAGCAAATTGACTCGTTCTTGGCAAGGACGTGAAGTCCTGAATTGAATATATCAAAGTGTGAACAACCGGAACATCCATCACGGAGAACAGTGGGTTGGGGTTTGAAATTTGAATGAATGGATTAATTAGTCGGTGGGTGGAAAGAAAATCTGCGATATCTTTTCAAGTCCGATGCAAATCAACCTTTGAACAGTAATGGTGTACGTGTGGGATGTTATGTCCTCGACAGTCGACAAGAACATTTGCCAAACACATGACATGCACAAAAGATTCGAAAGTTATAATTACTTCCGAAAAATGTCAAAAGAAATGAAAAGTCAAAGAACAGATAGCAGAGTAGTATATAGAATGCTCAGTGCTCACGCAAAGGGAGAGAAAAAATTGATCAGCAAAATGAATACATTCATTGACTATGGACATGTACACTGGTTAATTCAACGTACTCGGTATATGCGCAGATCTGTCTATATAAATAGGAACAAACGTAGCTCTGTGCCCCCAAAGAAAGAAATAATTAAAACTCCGGGAAGTTCCGGCCGGCATCATGGCAGATCAGCGAGATCATCAGGAAGATAAAGAAACGGAATCGTTGAGGAAGAAGAACGCAGAGCTGGAGAGGGAACTCCGGAAGAGCATGGAGAGAGAGGAGGAGATGAGGAAGGAGTTGCACAAGGCGTGGGAGAGGGTGAGAGTGGCGGAGGAAGGGGAGGAGAGGCTCTCATCTCAGCTCGGCGAGCTCGAGGCCGAGGCCGTTTTGGAGGCTCGCGCCTCCCACGCTCGCATCCTCTCCCTCATGGACCAGCTCTCCCACTCCGGCGCCCTCCATCATGCACGGCCAACACCCTCATTGACGTAGTTTAATGGATCGATTATAGAAAAAATTTTATTATAAAATATATTTTATAAATTATATTAATTTATAAATTTTTTTTGTGTAATTTTTTTTTTTTTTTTATATGTAACAATTTTTGTTTTACAAATCTTTGATGTTCATGGGTACGATCGATTATGTATGTTTGATTGCTTCGATCCATACAAGGTTTGGAATTTTTGTTCCCATCCTTTCTTCTGTTTTTCCCTTTCGTTTGTGTATTTGTTCTTTGTTTGTTTCAATTTAATTTTGTGAAAGAAAAATATGTGCTTCTTTCTCTACAGTAGTTCGCTTCTTTCCTTAAATTAGTTAATGCATATGATTAAATGAACATGAGAAAGTCGTTGGAGATTATATTAATCTCTTCTCACTTTAATTACAGTATAATAATGCGATAATCATTAATTATTAATTATTAAATTAATTAATAGAAGTAGTGGATGTTAAATTATTGTGGCATCTAGTTTTGTTAACATCGATGACCAATCACATTAAATAATTAACTAAATATATAGAATAGTGTACGTCAAATCAAGAATTGAAATCAAATTACACGTAAAATAATTATTTATTTTAAATATTTAAATAATAAAAAAAGTATTGAATTATTTTTATTATATGCTTAATTAATCGTCCGCATTATAAAAGATGTACAGCATGATTCTTACGTTACAAATATGTCTAGAAATTTCTTAACGTGCAACATCCGCAACCAGTAAGAGGGATCTAGATTTGTTTATCTAATCTTGACTTTCAAAGCTATTGTTAAGTTCTAATATGGCCATCGGTTCGATTTGTTAAATGAATTGATCGATATAATTAATTTGATTTTTTCAGATCCAATATATAAATGGCTTTTAGCTATGAATTTTTCTGTTTAGAAGATCATATGGGAGCGAAACAACCAATTATGTCATTATAATAAAATTGTTTATTTGTGATCAATTATTTTATTAAAAATAATTATTTTTAATCAAAATAAATTATAAGTAATTTTCAAATAATTGATCACAAAAATTTAATTTTCCTATAATGATATACTTAGATATAAAATGAACTAATTAAAATAAAAGAACGTCACTGCTATGTACAGATACTAGAATTTGTGTAAGAAGTTAACGTAGAGATTTTTCTGGACTATTTCTTCACTTGTACATGATCAAGTGATTTTAATATTAATTTACTAATGGACCTCATATTTTATACTTATTAAAATAAATGCATCTCTCATATCAGAGTGTGCGCAAACTCACATACATCAAGCTTTTTCTAAAATAAAAATATACTTTTACCCCCAGCCAATTACTTAGGCATTGACGATGAAATTTTTATAAGGTGTATTCTCATACGCCTCCAAATTCACTTGCAATTCAAGTAGCGCGAAACAAACTACGTAATTTACTAATTTGTGCGTGAGAAGTTTTGGCTAAACAAATTTTAATGAGTAGCTAAATATTTGTCTAGGCCCGTTTGGATATAGAGTCTCGGCTCAACTGATCTTTGACTAATAATTTCACTTTTATTTATAAATAATCTCAATTCATCTCGTCGCATCTAACTATTCAAACCGGTTAATTATTTGGTTTTAACTCTCAATTTTGTTCTATTTTCAAATCTCAACCATTATCTTTCATATAACATGTGGAGGCTAGGCTCATCTCGTTGTAATCATCACCCCTCTAAGAGCACAAAATCACAGGATCATATGCCCCTAAAAGTGGTTCATTTTGAATGTGAATGGATCAGTATGAAGGAGATTGCTTAAGCATGAAGGTGGAGCTCTAAAGTCTAACCAAATCTCAGAAAAACGTGCACGCAATACCTTTGAAATTGTTAACAGTAATTGCTCTTTTAAGAAATCAAACCGTTTTTAGTACTTTTCTTTTCTCTCACCTTTAATTTGACTTTTGTATGAGAATTAAGACAAAAGACAGAATTTGATCTACACGAATTCAATAGACCTAAACATTGTACCCAGATTCGAGACAACCACGGCGGAGCCACGTTGGGCAGAACGGGTGGGGGTATGGCCCCCACCCCACCCCTCCCCTATAAAAAAAAATAAAAAATTAATAATAACGTGTATTTTTTAAATATATAAATATATATATATATATGTTAGTTTTTTTATAATTTAGTAAGATAATATTAATTTTATCTTTGCATTAGCTCTCTCTCTAACATTATCTTGCCTCCTTTACGTATTTTTAATATATTTTTATTATAATAAAATATTCTTAACATATCATATGTTTATTTAATACATAATTTATATTAAAGTATTTTTTTTATTATAGATCTTATTATCAAATTGTTTCATACCACATAAAAAATTTGTATAGAAATAAAATAAAAAAATATTTTTGGTATTTTGTTTTAACTTTATTTGGCTCATTTAAAACAAATTCCTTATTCCGTCTCCAGAGACAACATATCTTTAGATGTTTCTAAAATGAAAAAGGTTAAAATTATTCTCCGAAGTCACACTTTAAAATCACACTTAATTATTATTTTTTTACTTAATAATTAAGTAAGTATTTGTTAACAATATTTTAAAATTTTTAAAAATATATCTTAAAACTATTAAAACACATATATGAAAAAAAAAAAAAAAAATTCATTTTGCCTTGGCAGGAATATCCCAATCAGGATCCTACATGAGTGACTATACAGCTACCCTTCTAAAATATAGGAATAGGAAATCTTGAATATTGAGAAGTTTTAAAAAATTTTGATAATACTTATGAATAATTTGAGAAGAAATTAAAAAAAGTTTGTGGATCCTATTAAAAATAGTTTGAGTTGTTTGGATGTATGAAATATATTGAGTATTGATTTTGAATTGATTTGATTATTAATAATAGTGAAATAATGATTTTGTTTGTATTTTATAATAAAAAAAATTATTATTAGAAATCATTTTTATCCTATTTAAAAATAATTTTGCACAATATTTTTTTATAATATTTTATTTAAACTAAAATTGATAAAAAATCACTTTTTAATTATTTTTTAAATTTGCAGTTTTTTATTTCAAAATTTATTTTGATTTAATTTATTTATAATTATAATAAAAACTAAAAATTAAAAATGAACCAAAGCTTTTAATTTCAATTGTTTTTTGTAATGTAAACGCATTAAATGCGATTAAGTCTGGTTTTATTTACTTGGTGCGGTTATACATTTTTGAACAAAAGATGAGATGCTGCTTTTTGTGTTTGGATATAAAAGTGTTCCATCCAATGAAAATTATCAAGAAAGCATGAAAAGACCTGGGCCACTTGGATTCAAAAATGTGATGAGATGAGTTATGAATAGTAATAAAATGAGTGGAGATGATTTGAATGAGTGGTTGAAATGAATTGAAAACAGTTTTACAAGAGTAATGAGAGTAATATTTCAAGAGTAATTATATATACAATTTATGAATATATAAATTTTGTGTATTTTTATTTTTAAATTGAGAAGTCTATTATGAAAAAGTTGTTTTTTTTTAAGAAGATGATAATACTCTAATTTTATTAAAAACTCCCAATTTTAGTGGAAGAATATCGTGATACAAACCTGACACCTTTTTTTTTAAGTGGAAACATTTCATTTACTATAAACTGTAAACGAACATACAAGCAAACTTGAAACAAATTACAAGTTAACTAATAGACAATTTAAGCATCCCAGTACATTAATGTGACTGACCATTTCTAACTCTAACTCTATACAAAACGGAGTTACAAATCCAACCATAGAAACTAAACCCCATAAAGGGGGCCAAAACCCCATACATGGGACTACAACTAACCGAATCTAAAAATTAACTGGACCCCAATTCATCACCTTAAAGGAAATAAAAAGAGCAAAATAGGAACCACTATCTTCCATGGCCCGTGACCGTCACGCGCCGCCTGGCTGAGAGCAAACAAAATAGGGGCGGACCGCCAGAGTCTCTGGACCACCCACCACGCGCGTGGATGCCTATTGATCCTTCGTCGAAGGCGTACAAAGGGACGACTGTGAGGGACACGTGTATTGCACACGCCGCTTCGATCTTCCCACTTCCAACGCGGCTGAGAGATCAGCACCTTAGGAGGCAAACGATGGCACGCGTGCGTAGTCCAAACCGGCAGAGGCCAACACATTGAAGAGCAACGCCCAGAGCCCGAAAACAGTACCTGCATACCAAATCCAAAAATAAGAAGAAACCAGAAAAAAAAAAAAGGAGAAGAAAAGACGGGAAGGAAAAGGGGCGAGGTGGAAAACGATGGCCAAGAGGGACCAAAGAGGGGGAGAAGGGTGACGAAGAGAAGAGCCCCAAGAGAGAAGAAAGAAAACGGAATGGATGGAGGAAAAGGAAGGGAGACGGAGAAAGGGAAGGAAAGAGAAAGGGCGAAGTAGGGACGGGGAGAAAGGGGGGAGGTGGAGGCGCAGCTCGCAACCCCCCCACCCCGCCGGCCCGCATCCCCCCAGATTAGTGTTTCTGAAACCCTAGGACTTCGCTCGGGAGAGAAGGGGGCCCCTGGGCCAGAAAGAGAATGAAAGCTTGGGGGTTATAGATAAGAAAAATGATAATACACGACAATATATTTCACAACACTTTACATAATAATATTGTAAAAAGAGAGATATTTTTGTAAAGTACTTTATAAAATCAATATTACTTTATAAAAATATTTGTATTCTACAATATGTATTGTGTAAAATGTTATGAAATAAAATATTATGAAATATGTTGTATGTATATTTTTTTATAAATAAATAAAAAAGTCAAAATGCAAACGTACATCCAAAAACAATAACAAAATATAATATTTTTATAAAAGTCTAAAGTGGGGGTGGCTTGTCCCCCTACCTTTACTCATTTTTCTTCAAACCGTCCCCCCCCCTTTATCTTTTCTGTATTGTGAATGACCATCTACGATCATTTACAATCCAAACTCTTTATAAATAGAGAGTTTAGTTCGTTTATATGTAGGCAGAAGAAGAAAGAAGAAAAGAAAAGAAAGATGAGAGAAATGAAGAAAGAAATGAAGAGAGAAAATTCAATTCTTGAGAAATAAAGAGTTCTAAATATTTTCTCTTGCAATAATAATTTATATTTTATTTTATAACATGTTATCAGCACGAAATTCTACCAATTCTGAAGTACGTGATCTTCTACTTCAAGTAAATTTGTTAATATATTATTTGCAGTCTTCAAGATGAATATAAAATGTAATATTGCTGAATATTACTTAATAAAAATTCTGATTTTATTATGTTGATTATATGAATATATTTTTTAGATCTACATATTTATTTTTGTGATTCATATATATATAATATCAAATCTTATAAAATTGAGATTTATTACTCTTGACATTTCTGGAAAAAAAAAAATTATTTATCCAAGATCCTTGATGAGATCCATTTCGATATAATGAACTTGGGAGATACAATCAAATAAGAAAATCACGTATCTCTACAAGACCGTACTGTGTATCTCATGGTGAAAAATCTTTTTATTGTGTGAAATAATTTAAAGAAGAAATATAAGCACTAGAAGATGTAATCATTTCAAATGATCATTATGACTTATTGCATCTGAAGTTACAAGATTTTATGAGTAGTAATGAATATAATTCCGCACTCTTTAAAATCAGTTCAATATTAAAATTATGCAGTGAGAAAGTCATTGATGATGATATATTTAAAAGAAGACATATTATTTTTCATGTCTTGAATGTGCTCCTGCAGCAGCAATATCAAGAGCTCAACTAATATTATGAATTTTTATTTTGTCTTTTTAATGATTGAGCTAAATAATGAGTTTTTATTAATAAATCATCAGTTACGTCTTATTAATAATATTAAATTTACACCATTCCTAAAAGTGAACGGTGCATCATTTCAAAATAACCAAGGGTGCAGACGTGGTAGAAAAACTATAGAAGTGTTAGTCCCAAAAGCGACAACACTAAAAATGATAATAATATACCGTATCACCAGAAGTGATCCAACTCAGATAAGGATAAAGATCCTTAGAATAATTTTTTATAAAAAGATGAAAATGTTTGTCATATATGTGATATGACGGAACATTGGTCACGTACTTGTTGTGCGACAAAACACTTGATTTACTTATACTAAACTTTTATATATAAGCTTATTAATATTTCATCATGTTTTCAAATAATAAAATATCGGTGCCTGAAGCATGACAATAAATTACTTGGGATAATAAAACATTGTCTAAATTTGATCTTCCTACAAATGAATGTAAACTAGAAGTTCAGAGGATTACATATTTGCAAAGTGTTGTAAATCAATTACTGGATGTATTTACTAACACTAAAAGTATTGTAAAATCATATATTACTGCTGTTAATGCTTAAGCAAGAATTGAAGTCTCTGAAGGACAAGTTGTTAAAATAGCAATAGATAAGTCTAAGACACACCTGAAGTGTTGAAAACTTATTGGTGCAAAAAAAAAAGAAATTGATGATCCTGTAGAGACCGTACCCATAAAACAAGCAATAAGATTTATCCGAATTTTCTGTACAGAAAAAAAAAATCCTGAAGAGAAAACCTCCTGAAGAGGTAACTCCTTAAAAGTATAACTCCTGAAGAGTATAAACTCTAGAAGAGAAAACTCCTGAAGAGAAAACTCCTGAATAATACAAACATCCTGAAGAGGTGTTTCATGAAAATTTTTTTTCTAGAGAGAAACAATGAGATCTCAATACATTTCATGAATATTGGAAAAATTATGGATAGAAATAAAACTGTTGTCGACAATATTTTTTCATATAAAATGGTCATTGACATTACCAGAAGTAATGAAGAAGGTGAGTCAAGAATCGTCGAAAAATGTCGACGTAGAAATGATTGACCAAAATGAAAAGCAGCTATTGAAGCTGAATTAAACTCGCTAGCAAAGCGAGAGGTATTTGGACCTATTGTCCAAAAAGTAAATGGTGTAATGCCTATAAGATAGAAGTGAGTATTTATATGAAAGCGTAATGAAAAAAAATAAAATTGTGCGGTACAAAGTACGATTTGTCGCACAAAGTTTCCTGCAGAAAACCGAGATTAGTTATGAGGAAACATATTTCCTTATTATGAATGCAATCATATTCATATTTTTAATCGATTTGGTTATTACAAAAAGATTATATATGCAAATGATGAATGTAATCACTGCATATTTATAAGGACCATTAGATCATGATATACAATACTTAAAGCATTTAATTTAAGTACATTTAGGAGTATGTACTTTATAAAGTTTCAAAGATCTTTATATGGGTTAAAACAATCCGGACGCATGTAGTATAATTGAATCAGTGAGTATCTATTGAAAGAAGGATTTGAGAATAATCCTATATGCCCATGTGTTTTTATCAGAATCCAGATTTGTCATTATCACAGTTTACGTTGATGATTTACCTTATTAGAACTCCTAAAGAGATCACAATGACTACTACAAATTCAAGGAATGCATTTAAAAAATAAAGATCTTATTATTCAAATGCTAGATAAGTTACAAAAATTTGAGATTTCTATCCTCATATCTCAAATGTATTTACTCTTCATAAAGCAACATGTCATCCTTATCTAAAGGATTAGGCAGTCGAAATAAAGAGGGAAGTAAGGATTTCAAATCTTTATTCTCTTACTTTAAGTCTGCTATTTTTCTATGAGACTTTTGATTGAATCGTTGAAGTACGGAAACCTTCTCGTTAAGCTCCTCAATCTCACGATTTTTGGATTGTAACCGGTTGGAAAAACCAACAATAGAGAAGGAGTAAGTGCCGAGAGTCACCAGCTCATAAACAGCTTCACAATTTGACTTATTAGCCAAATCATTCGCTTGCTGCAACATAGCACCCGCAGAAGATGCATGAACAACTTGTAACTGAGGTGAAAGATACATCATATGTTGATCGTGAGATATATTGAAAGGAAACTGATGAGCCATTGAAAATTTGTAGAATAAGAATGCAAATGCAAATGAATTATAGATATGAGAAGAAGATTTTATGCAAACTAAATGAAACTAAAGACGATTCTTATAGAGATGAAAATAAGAACAAGACAAACCATCATCTCTTCAAATCTCATTTAGTCAAGATTACAAGATATGCTGGATGCATAATTTCAAAAGCCAGCGAGATTAATTGTAGCTATCCTGATTTTCTTGTAAACGCTGAACCTCTGCCGTTAGCTGATGTTGTTGATTTTGTATTTGAGCTCTCTCTCGTTCCAGCTCTTCTATTCGTGTTTTCAGGTCATGAAAATACTAATTTACAAATTTATTCAGCTCATTGTTTTCTTGTTTTAAATTTTTATTTTTTCTATCTTTAGTTGCAAGCGTCTGATGCAACTCAGATATTTGATTTTTAAGATGATCAACCTCACTCGTTCTCGCCAGTAGCCTCTGAGACATGGTTGTAAGAGAGACATCATATTGAGCATTGAGAGTTCTTGATACTGCAACAATTTCAAGATCAGTTTTACTAGAAATATATATCTCTGCTTCTATCATGGTGTTTACAACCTCAGGAGAAAATATGAGTGGTTGAGGTATAAAAGGTTCATGGTTCAAATCTGGGACATTAAAATTTTTATCAGACATAATATCGTTCTGGATGAACAACAATTGGATCTATGAAAAATGTGAGATTTTTTTACTGGAATAAATCAATGGTAAAATGGTTATATTTAAATAGCAACCTGAAACCTTCAAATTTCTTCAAGATTTCATTTGTCAACAATCTCAGGTGGATTTGATTTTCTGCCGAACTGATAAAATTAGACCTCAAACTTTTACAGCTTTCATCATACATGAATGGTTTGCAATGCTTTTTCCGCTGTACATAAACAAATTCTCCCTAATAACGCCGAATAAGGGAGAGAAAATTTTAGATGAGAATATTATCATGTTCTTTCTAATACATTATTTAGATGGAAATTATGTTTGAATTATTAACCTGTTATATATATTGAAATCATGTTTTCTTATTACTTAAAACATTAACGCATATTATTAGTGGAAGTTTAAGTATTACTGCAGGTATCATATTTCTACTAAGTCTGTCAACCATATATTATATTCCATATCTTCAAATCACTAAGAGATTATTGCAATTCATGAAGCAAGTAGAGAATGTATTTGGCTGAGATCAATGACTTAACATATCCAGGAAAAATGTAATCTTTCATGATCAATGATAGTCCAACAATTTTATATGAAAATAATACTGCTTGTATCACTCAAATCAGAAAAGGATATATCAAATATATGATTAAGTGATAATCTGGCAGAATTATTCAAGAAGGCATTACCAACTGCGACATTCAAGAAAATTGTGCAGAATATTAGAATGTGAAAACTTAAAGATCGATCGTCATGCACTTTTCAGGGGAGTAAATGTCTTGAAGACTTATGCTGATTGTACTATTTTTTCCTTCGCTAAGGTTTTGTCCCACTGAGTTTTTTTTGCAAGGTTTTAATGAAGCAATCTTAAAGCATTTGACGATATATAAGAATAATGTACTCTTTTTCATTCGCTATTGGTTTTTTTCTACTGGATTTTTCCTTTGCAAGGTTTTAACGAGACAGATTTTTTATGGATGATCATTCAGGGAGAGTGTTATAAAAGTCTAAAGTGGGGGTGGCTTGTCCCTCCACCTTTACTCATTTTTCTTCAAGTCGTCCTCCCCCCTTCCCCCTCCTTTTATCTTTTTTGTATTGTGAATAACCATCTACAGTCATTCACAATCCAAACTTTCTATAAATAAAGAGTTTGGTTCGTTTATATGTACGCAGAAGAAGAAAGAAGAAAAGAAAAGAAAGATGAGAGAAATGAAGAAAAAAAAAAAGAGAGAAAATTCAGTTCTTAAAAAATAAAGAGTTCTAAATATTTTTTTCTTGCAATAATAATTTTTATTTTAGTTTTATAACTATTATTACAAAACTAGACCTTATTAATAAAACCTTGTTATTAGTTTTTTCAGCTGAATATGAGAGTTCATCCTATTTTCAAAAGTAGTATGCAAAGCTTAGCTGCTTTAAAATTGTATAAACTATTTCACATCTAAAAAAAGATAAAGAATTGCGAAGATAGGAATCCAGAGATGGCAGCTTCAAGAGAAATGCAATTCTCCTTTCTTGACCATAAGAAATTTCTTTAGATTTAAATAATTCCAAGGGCACGTGTTCTACGTGGAATGGATATTCAAGTTGAAAAGGAATCGCTATTATTATTAGTTAATTCGGTTGTAACACTAGAATAAAGCACGTATCATGCATTCCACGTCTTAGAAGCAGTAATAGTGACTTTTCCACGCATTTTTTTTTTTATCAGCCCGTGTTACGTCAAAGTTCCAACAGCTAAGCAAGCAAAAGTAGTCAAAATATTGAATTTAAAATAATCAAAACAAATCGTACGTTTTCTAGCATTTAAGATTGTCAAAGTTTTAAAACTAGAAGTTGTAGGTCGAGAGCCTTTGTGATGGGTGTAATCGGTTTAATTTAGTATAATTTTAAATAGAATTTAAAATTAAATTAGTATGTATCCATTTTATATTTTTAAGAATTGATTTCATAGTATTAGTATAGCTACTACTAGCACTATATAGTATTAATATAACTATTAATACAAATAGACTATAGTGATATAAGATTTAAATTTTAATATTATATTAATTAGTAATTTATAATATAATACAAAATTATTTTATATATAATTATATATAATATAAAAAATTTATATATATATATAGACCTATTCAATTCGGTTTGATCCGATCCAATCCAGTTTTAAAAAAAGAAAATCTAGAACGAACCGATCTTGACCTATTTAAAGAAAAATTAAACCAATATCGAACCAAACCAAATTTGGTACAAGACCAAACCCATCGATTCGGTTCAATTTATCGGTTCATCAAGTTTTTTTGCACCCAAACTCTATCATGCAAGAGCTCCCATCTTATGAAGGTGTGGAGGCAATCTTTTGTTCTTTCTTTCCAATGCGGCGGCAAGTGTAGCTCTCTACATATGCCTACCCTTGCATAGGCAATTTTTTGCGATGAAGGGAATTCCTCCTGAACTTTCTCCTAGGCCTTGGAGGGGTGGAGATTGAAGTCTCGTTTGGATATTAAAATGAGATGAGATATGGATAACTTATTGTTCAGGATGTATTTCGTGACTCAGCCTTTCACAAAGGTCCAGTCGACTCTAACCTGCAAGTTGGGAGAGAATGTGGGATCGAGGTCTAAAATTGAGGTCCGGGATGACTCCGTCGGTAAAGTTAGTTCAGTGGTTGAAATCTAGAATGGTAAGAAAAGCGAGAGTATTTTTTATGTCACCTAGTTTATGATGGGCTGGGTGCTACTTATAGACGTTCTTACATTGGACCTGTGAAGGGGATGGCTAGTGACGTCCAATGACACTGCTCAATCGTCACTCGACCAATGATGGCCTAGCTCCTTCCGTTCCATCCCAACTGTATTAATTCTCCTAATTAATGACTGGTAAGGTTTGGGTACCCGAGCGACAATTAATGCGACACACATCATCCATCTTTGGCAATTAATGCGGCACGACACTCTACATAATCATGTCCTATTGCCTTTAATGCAGTGGCAGTGTCAATGGAGTGGGCTGGATGCTCTGACACCTCCTTGAACCTTGTGGACTTCCAGGATCGTCCGGTCTCGCCTTCCCAGTCAGGCGAACACCCAAGATTACCTGAGCTCATCTCCCTAGTCGAGTCCCCTTACATCCTTAGTATGGGCTCAGGTCGACCATGGGGTTTCTGAGCTTTATGGTCCTAGTGGGCCTAGGTTACCTGAATCTTAGATCTCCCTCTCACTCACTTACCACAAAATCAGCAAAGATCTCCTTCAAATTAGCAATACCATGATTTTAGGATAGCCATTAATTTTGTAATTGTAATTTCATACCATACTTTATCAATTACCATAAATAACTTAGTCTCTTGTATCTATTTATTTGACCATTCCCTCAATATAAAATTCAAGTTTCATGAAATACAAGTTTACATTTTTTACATGATATCAGCTTAATCAATTCTCTATCTCACGTCCAAATGGCCTATTCCTCAAACCCTCTTTCCTCCCTATACCTTATACATGCCTCCGACTCCTCTAGCCTTATTCTAGTCTCTAGTTTTCTTATAGGGGATAATTTTTTCCAATGACAAAAATTCATGACTAGTGCCCTTAATGCCAAAAACAAAACTCAACTTTGTCGATGACACCCTCTCTCCACCCGAACCCAACTCTACAAATTATACCCAATAGAGCCAAACAAAAGACATGGTTATTACCTAACTTCTTAAATCCATTAATCCCTCTATTACCTGGCTTGATCTCCAATCTCTTTTTACCATGACAACAATGTCTGAATTTATCATCTCAAATGTGAATTGTCCTCCCTGCAATAACATACCCACTTTGTCCATGAATATGCATGTTCATTTAGGCTGGGTTTTACCTGGCCCAATTTTGCAATTGTATTTATTTTTTAAAAATTTTGACAATTTTATTTAAAAAGTTTAAGAAAATTCTGGATTTGGAACCCGGATTCTTAAATCTGAAATCTAGATAAACACCCATATCCATAAGTATTACAACCAAATAAAACAAATCCAGGATGAACTCAATCACTTACAAAGAAGCAACGACTTTAAAGAGTTGCAACAATAAGCTGAAGATGAACGTATTTACCAATTCTTGCTTGGCCTCGACGATTCATTTTCCCAACTCAGAACACAAATCCTAGCTATGGAACCCCTTCCCCCAAAATTTTTCTCCACTCTTTTTCAGGAATAGCAGCAGCGCCTCCTCTGTGTCAAGCCATTACCATTGGATGCCCGCATCTTAATTGCTCACTCCAGTGGCTCCTCAGAAGGCCTCTTGCAATGCACCAAATGCGGCAAAACTGGTCACTCGTGTGACCATTGTTGGCGAGTCATCGGCTGCCAAGCATGACGAGAACACAAAGCAAGCAGCGACAAGATGAATTAAGTTGAGATGAGATAAGATGAGATTAGTTCTGAAAGTTAAATAAAATCTTATTTGAATCTTATTTCTTAATATTATTATTTTTTTAAGATTTAAAAAAAATGAATTGAGATTTGAAAAAGTTGAATTGAAATTTGAAAAGGTTGAATTGTTTATTATTTGTGTGTAAGAATTTGGAAAAGTTATAATGATGATATTGAGATGAGTTAAGTTCATCTTAAAATCCAAATAGGTTCAAAATGTGATGAGAAATCTGTGAATAATAGCAAAATAGTTTGAGTTAAGACATTTTATAGAATTTTAGATAAATAGAGAGAAAAAAAATTATTAATATATTTATAGATTTATAATATTATTTTTTATTTTAAAATAAAAAAGTTAAATTATTTTTTATGTTTTATTTAGAAGTTGAGAATAGTTGTAATTATTTAATAATAACTAAATAAAAAAATTAAAAATATAAAATTAGAAATGTTTATATTTATAATATTTAAATATTAAAATGAGATTATACAAGATGAGAAGAGACTACCTTACCATCCAAACGAGTTAGATTTAGGCATGGTTTGGATTCGGAGTCAACCCATCTTAAACTCATCATTACACTTTCAAATCTCAATTCAACTTTTTTAAATTTTAATACAGTTTTTTCAAATTCCAATACAGTTTTTTTTAAATTTAAAAACAATAATAATATTAAAAATAATATTTCAATAATATTTTATTTTATTTTCAAAACTCTTTCAACTCATTCTATCTTTATCTCTAAATCCAAACGAAGCATTTATCATGATAAGAGAGTTGAGTGTCTCTTTCATTCTTATCATTGTCGGGTTGTATTTGTTTAAAAAAACAATTAAACTTTAACAAGTATAAATCTTATTTTGTACTTATTAGTCTTTGTATGAATATTAGTCAACATACTTTTCTTAAAAAAACAGGAATATTTATTGGAAAATGATAGTATGCTCACTCATTTGATACTTCATATATTTTAATTTTTTTTTTACTTAATGGTTAAGAAAGTGATTATCAATATCTTTATTTTTTAAAATGTTTTAAAATAATAAAATAAAAAATAAAATAAAATAAGGCTAAATGGTAAGCTTTAAAAGTCATTTGAGGCCGGCGGCACCATAGCACGACGCATATTTATTCCTTATTTTAGGCATAGTTATTCCCAACAATAATAAAGTAACCAAATAGTCCCATTTAGATTTAGAGACGAAATGAGATGAGTTGAGATAAAATAAATTGAGTTGTATTTATTTTTTAATATTATTATTATTATTTTGAGATTAAAAAATGTTGAGTTGAGAATTGAAAAAACTGTATTGAGATTTCAAAAAATTGTATTGAGATTTATATTTTATATAAAAATATGAAAATATATAATGATGAATTTGAAATGAATTGAGAAGAATTCATCTCATCTTCAAATATAAAAAGGGCCTAACTTTACTCCATCATGTACTAAACGTTGCAAATTATCAAGTCACTCATAAGTTTGATATTATTATAAACAAGCGAGTCTATCACATTAGTCTCATCTTTCCCATCATAGTTTTTGTAGTTTAGAATTTTAAAATTTGTATTATCATTTTACTGTGCTTAGCATATTCAACTTGAATTTCAAAGTTCAAACTATTGGTGGTTAGAAGTCAAAAAAAAGTAATGCGCGCTGAAGTCAGTCTCTTTTTTTTTTTTTTGAGAAAGCGCTAAAGTCAGTCTCAGTGTGTAGGTTCCAGGTTTTTTCAATTTTTTTTTTTAAATTATATAAAATTTATACATTTTAAAATTATATACATTTTTCAAATTTTGTTTAGTTTAAAACCAATAATTGTGATTTATCGAAATCCACCTCGTGAAGTATGTATTAACTTCAAGGAAAATATTATTATATCATCTTCACTTTGCTCACTAATTTTGACCACTTATTAATTAAAATAATTTTTTTTTATTTGTTTAATGATTAAGAAAGTGCTTATTAAAATATTGATATTTTTTATATTTTTAAAAATATTTAAACATGTTTAAGAAATTATTGAAATAAAAAACAAAAAAATAGAAAAGTGCAAATTACACTAAAGAGCACACAAAGCAAACAAAGTTGAAGAAAAATAATAACACCACTCAAATTTCAAAGGATTTTTGTTCATTCATCTTTTCCTTGTGTCGAGATATTGTTGGTGCCTTTTGAAAGGATATTAAATATACAAAATGTGGGATGATTGAATTTGAGTTTGTTATCTTTCCCTATTTTATGAGGTGTGGATTTAATCGTATATGCTTAAAATTGGCTTACCCTCAAACAATTCCAATTTCGCACTCAATTAGAAACAAAGAAGGTGACCTTTAATTAACATGATTCAAGAATAGAACCTTAGATTTGGGTTGTATCTATTATCAGCTAATGAGTTGGATTTTTTTTTTTTTATATAAACACGTATCAAGTTAGATGATTAGGACCTTTCTTTCATCATTTTGCTAATATTAAAAATAAATATGTGAAATGCTGGTTTACAAAAGTAAAGTTTACATATTGACATGATGATTATATATAATATATTTAAATCCATTTTTAAAATAAAAAGAGATTTTTATTTGATGTAATTTTTTTTGGTAACGATATAAGTACACGGCATCGCATAACTTTTACAAAATTATTGACGTGATAATAATAAAAAGAGATTTTTATAATAAAAATATATTTTTATCTGATATATCTTTTTTTTTTAAGGATCTGATATATCATGATAAAGTATATCAATAAATTTATTTTATAAAATCTCTTCGTAAATTAAACATTTCTCAACAAATATTGAGATAATGGGCGTTGAGTTTTGTAAAAATAAATAATAACTTGATAAAAAGTCAATTGAAAGTCACCATTAAAACTTGACATGTATGATGTTACACGTAATTTTGAATAAAGAGAGACAATACTCGATTATCTTATTGAAAGATTTTACAAAACTACAGTAAACTCTTATTTTAATGTGGTATTAGATTAAGGTTTGATTTTTTGTTTCAATGATATGAGGGTCATTATAAATGTCATATTTTATATGAAGTTCGGTTTAGATTCAAAATTCATCTCAACTTATCTCAATTTCATCATTATTTTTTTTCATTTTTCATATAAAATATAAAATTTTATTCACCTTTTTCAAATTGCATTACATAATTTTCAAATCCTAATTCAACTTTTTTAAAATTTAAAATAATAATAATATTAAAAAATAAATTAAACTTACATCAATTCATTTCATCTTCGAATTCAAACGAAGCCTAAATGAAACTGAGATAAAAATATAGCACATGAGATTATTATTATTTTTTAATCAAATAATCAACTTTCATTTAGCAAAAAATAGTCACTCATTACAAATTTTTTTAGAAATTAACTTGCTAGATATTAACACAAGACGTTCTTCAATCCAGCATTGCGTCTCTTGTAATGATAAAGCCAAACTTGTTATATATTAGAAATGAGATAATTCTTGAATTAAATATTACAAATGAGTTCAAGGATTTTACACATTTTAGGATTCTAAATATGTATAAATGAGGTTTTGAATTTTTAACTTATGAGAAATTTGCAGCTTTAGAGCGTACAAAGCTTGTATATTTTTAAAAAGTATATAAATTTGATATATAATAATATATATAATTATTTTATAATAATTAATCATTTTTTTTAAATGCTAAGATTTACACAATATAAAATTGCATATTTTCGAACTGCCCAAAACTGGGTTGGCTCAATAGGTTTTAAGTCCTAAAATGATCAGTTAAAATGAGCTTTTTTAATTAAATTAATTAAGTTATTTCTAAATATATTTTTATTTAAAAATTATTTTCTTGCTTTTTGAGATGCAAAATTATTAATTAAACTTTTATATTCAAGTTCTTCTAATATCTCTTTATCAATTTATAATATGATTAGTTCATTTAATTTTTTTGCGGCATTGTTAAATTTAGATAAGTTTTTATTAATTTTAATTCTGAAAAATTTCTTTTATCAGAAGCAACCATAATAAGTATTAGCAATTATATTTGTCGATTTGAGGTATAAAATGGGAGTTTTTGAAATATTTTATTATAATTTTAATTTATAGAGAAAAATAAAAATCATTGAATTTACAATCATCATTATTGTAAATTTTAATTTTCATAAAAAAAATTAGAGAATCTATTTAATTAAATAAAAATTTATATTTCTTTATAATTGTTAGCTTTTTTTAATTGTAGAGTTAAGAATTGATTTTTTTTAAATTTTTTATGTTAATTATTTTTGTTTAGTTTAAATAATTTAATTTTTTTTAAAGTAATTTTTTAGTACATTTTGAGCACTTTTCCATTGTGAGGTAACAGGTCCTTAGAACATTCTTATTGATCAATTGTTCAAAATTAAATTTAAAAAAAAAAGTATAATTTTGCACATATATAAAAAAAATTGATTATATTTAATCAAAAATAAGGAGAAATTTATAGAAAAAGAGAATAAAAATATTTGTTGTCTTTAAAAATAAACAATAAAATTAAAAATTTTGCTAAATTTGACTCATATTAGACAAAATTTTAATTTTATTATTCACAAAATTATTTTAATTTTATTTTCTCACTTTTATCTCTCTATTTATTAAATATGATTAAAATTTTCTAATAAATATATAAATTTATATTTTTTAAAGAGAAATCCTAATCAAACCGATCATTTGACCGATAGTTGACCGACGTTTTTTTTGCTTACTTAATGATTAAGAAAATAAATATTATTTAATATCTGTATTTTTTATTAAAAAATAATAATCATAAAAATGTTTAAAAAATGGTTGGAAAAAAAACAAACACAGAGAAAAATACACTACATCGGTAGGTATTCGGTTGAGACCTTCGATCCAGTAGCACTGTCCTTTTTTTCTAAAAAAAAAAAAAAATTCTCACTTTATCTCCTTAGAACATCATCATTAGTTTCATTTGTCTCGTCAAATTCTATATCTTAAATTATGAAATACAGTAAAAATAACTAAATCCTTCAAATTTTGAAAGATTTTTATTCACTCTTCACCTCATTTATTTAATATATTTTATTTCTCTTATATTATTTATTTATTTAAAAATAGTAGAGAAATTTTAAAATTATTTTCTTAAAAAAATATTATTATATTATTATTTTGATAAATTTAATAATAAATTTATTATAAAATTATGATAAGTATGATATATGTATTTTATTAAATTTATATTTTTTTATCAAATTTTAATAATTTATTTGACAATATTAACGTAGATGCGGTTACTATAAATGCCGGCTCGGCCCTACAGGCTATAAATAATATTTAATAATTAATAATTTATATTTTTATAAGTAAAAATGGAGAAGTATTTCAACTTTCAAGACAGCGGGTGTCTGTGATAAGTCTCTCCGTCTCTCTCTCTTTCTTTGCATCCACACGCAGAAAGAAAGAAAGAGAGAGAGAGAGAGGGAAAGCTGAGAAGGAAAACCCGTGGAGACACAGCCACAGCCGAGAAAGTAAGGTGAAAGTAAGGTAGGGATTCGATCTCACACGGATCCCAATTTCCCATTATTCGATGTTTTCGGTGCCCTTTTAAAGGTCGTATCATCTCCATGACCTTCTACTTTCCGTTCATTATCGATTTCACTGTTCCCATTTCCCTGCCCTGCTTAAATCTCGTTGTTTCCTGAATCTTGGTTATGAAATTCTGGTAATTCTCCTTTTGCTGAGATTTAACTTTCATTTCTTGGTGTCTAAATCCTCTTCAAGCTGCCAAATTGACTCCTTTTATTCAAATTCATGTGAATTTTCCGGTAATTCAAATCTCGTCAGGCATTCATTCATCTTCTGCATTAGGATTCGTAGCCCTTATTCTCCTTAGATCTGTATTTTCCAACCCTGTTTTACATGTATTTCAAAGTCTATTTTTGTGTTGGATTTAATTCGGTTCGTGGATATATGTTTGCAGGTCTTGGGTCTCCTTTAGCCGAGCAAAACCGTGCTCAGAGTGATTTTGAATCAGAGGAATAGAAGAAAGGGTGGTAGGAGAAATGGACTATGAAAGCAATAGTTGGATATGGGAAGGCGTATACTACTACCCACACCTCTTTGGCGGTTTGATGCTCACGGCGGCCTTGCTCGGCTTGTCCACCAGCTATTTTGCTGGGATTGGCGTGCCTTCTTTGCCCTTTTTCTGGTCTGATTTCGGGATTTTCCACAAGAAGAAATGTGGAAAGAAGCGCATTCGGGTTTACATGGATGGTTGCTTTGATCTCATGCATTATGGCCACGCGAATGCCTTGCGGCAAGCCAAGGCTTTGGGGGATGAATTGGTGGTGGGTGTTGTGAGTGATGAGGAGATAGTCGCCAATAAAGGCCCGCCTGTTTTATCCATGGCAGAAAGGTATACGTGCGGATACGTTTTTTTTTTTTTCCCCTTCCATTGTAGTTTAGCATTAAATTTCTTGACCGATAGCTATTTAAGCAATGATCATCTTGGCAAACATTTTTTTTTTATTGGCACCGGGTGTCCGGAAGCGTCCTGACTAATCTGGAGGTGCATAGGCCCTCCGCCAGGACTTTTGCACAAGTGCATCTCGGTTAATTCAAGAAAATCCCCTAATCCAATGGTCCCTAGAGGTTATTTGCAGAGATTTGGACCTTAGACTTAAGGGGAGCATACCCCTAAGTCCAAGGCCTTTACCACTTGAGCCAACCCCTAGGGATTCTCTATAGCTCTATTGATAATTAGATGAGTCAATGATTTTAGAATACAGCTAGAACTCCCCTACAGAAATCTCAACCCCATGGTGATCTGTGATAGAGTGTCTGTGTGTTTTGTTCTGTCTAGAATTTTGTTGTCTCTATTACACCCCCGATCCCCTACAAGCCTCCTTGATCTGTGATATATTTGTGTCTTCTGGAAACTACTTCCTACCGTTCTGGGCACTCAAAAGGATCTTCTGGGAGTATAGGTGTTAATAATGTCTAGCTCTATCATGCCATTTAGTCTTGCTTATAATAAGTAAGCATTGGGCTCACCATTCTTGGATTTTTACGAATGTTTTCCATGTTATTTGCTATCCTATAAGACAGTTTCTGGAGATTTTATGAATTGAGAGACTAGTTAGATTCAATAGGCCAACTGCTTGTAAGTTAATTAAGGGCTTACTTTGAAACTATTTGGACTGTTTTCCAGGCTGGCCCTTGTTAGCGGGTTGAAATGGGTGGATGAAGTCATATCAAATGCTCCATATGAAATTACAGAGCAATTCATGAATACTCTCTTTAATGAGCATAAGATTGACTATATTATTCATGGTGATGATCCTTGCCTGCTTCCGGATGGAACTGATGCTTATGCCTTGGCAAAGAAAGCTGGCCGCTACAAGCAGATCAAGCGCACTGAAGGGGTGTCCAGCACAGATATTGTAGGTACTATGATTCTCTCGATTGATCTCTGATTATTCCAAGAAGTATTTATTGGACAAACAATGAAGTTTTTTTTACTTTTTAGTTCAACATGACTACAGTAAGCGGTTGGTCAAATGAGTTTGAACTTATGCAAGTATGAGGACATCACATATCTGGAGGAAGTTTCGTTAAAGAGACTTTTTTTCTCTATCTGCAATACTAACTGATTTAAAAAGTTTACTTCAGCACCAGGTTCACTAGTTTTGTGCCTGTATGATCATCACTTCACTTTTCTAGATTTTTCATGTTAAACTAGTTATATATATATATATATATAAGTAAGAAGTAATTTTATTGATATGAATGTTATCTAGTTATTTTATTTTGTTCTAAGTCTGCTTATATTGTCTGAATGTAGGTAGAATACTCTCTTCTGTGAGTGACACAAAAGTTCATCAGGATTGTAACGGCAGTTCTCTACATGGAGAGCCTCAAAAGGAAAGTGATTCTAAGGTTGCCCACGTATCACAATTTCTGCCGACATCCCGAAGGATTGTACAATTCTCAAATGGCAAGGTATTTGTTAGTGGGGTTGGGCTCTCATTGATTGTCCTGCAAAGACTGTCTAGTATGACTGCCTCTTACTCAACCAAAAATAAAAAGGAGAGAAAACATAAGCAGGAATGCTTTTGGATTGCAACAATTTAATTATCCATCTTTTGTAGCCTCTTTCTGATTCGAATGACAGTCAACCATATGTCTAATTTCTTTGACTAAGATGTTGTTGTCATTAATAGACTAATGCATTGAGATATAATCTACTTGCTATGTGTTCTAACATAATTACCTTCTAAGACTTCTACAGAGCTATCTGATTTAATTATAGAATAGAGAGTTCATTGAAGACGAGATTGGAATGATTTCTGTATATTAAAATTGGTGACCAGTGGCTATTTTTACCCCAGTGGGTGGGTGGGTGAGGCACCAATTACACATTGATGTGTTTGTGTGTGTGTGTGCGAACTAAGGGCTGAGAGGTGGATCTTTTCTCCAATCATGTAAGCATGTTTTTTCTTTTCTCAGGGACCTGCACCAAATGCTCGAGTTGTGTACATTGATGGGGCATTTGATCTCTTTCATGCTGGCCATGTTGAGGTAAAATGCTCATATACCCTTCTGGCATTTCTTTGTTTCAGTCTTCTGCTTCTGCCATTTTTTACTTGGTTGTGGTGTCTTTTCAATTAGTCTATAAAATCTGAGCAGAGATTATTATTAAGAGGTGACAATTTGGTATCTTCTTTGGCCATAACTCTCACTTTGGTATTATCCTATGATGGCCTTTCTACCGTATTATTGGGAATTTTCTTCAGACCCTAGCATGTCACATTGCTGAGCCCTGTTCTGGCATAGCTCTGGTTTGCACCTTTTAGCATGCTGTATAATGTCATCGTGGCACCATCAAACTTGATATGGCTATAACTTAGTTTGAGATTGTTGCAGTGCATTTAAATGTTGCATGATTGAATATTGTTTTGTCCCTGTTCTTTTTGAAAATATAATTAATCTGTTTTGACAAGCTTCTTATCATTTGTCAGATTCTCAAGAGTGCTAGGCAACTTGGAGATTTTCTGCTTGTTGGCGTTCACACAGATCAGACTGTGAGGTAGATCTATTGGTTCTTAATGCATGATTGGACTTGAGTTCACAACTACTTCCCCATTTTCCCATGCTTTGAAGTCTGGAAGCTGTAAATTAGATTACTATCTACACCACCTTATGTTACTGGAAAACTATTAATAACTACGTTAAGTTGTTTCATGCAGTGAACACAGGGGGAGTCAATATCCAATTATGCATTTACATGAACGTAGTCTTAGTGTGCTGGCTTGCCGTTACGTTGATGAAGTTATCATTGGTGCACCTTGGGAAGTTACAAATGATATGGTGTGTGATTCCTGTCTGATTGATTTTTCTAAGTGGGTATCAGTTCATCTTTCGTTTGCATGTTATAATGAACTTCTCTGAGTGCATCCCTTGCATGCTGAATTGAGGTTACTGGTGACAAGCATACTATTAAACAAGCCCTCACACAACTGTAGAACTTACAATGTCTAAACTGGACCATAATGTCTATAATCACAGAAATATCTGCTTACAATATCTGTATCCGTGCTTCACAGAAAACGGTTGGATGTTAAGTTCATTGGATGTTAAGTTCAGTGTCCAAGATGAGATAAGAAAATGCTGGACATGTCTCCGTGAAGTAACCTTGAAGAGTAGTGTGGATTTTGGTGCCTTAATAGTGCATGTATCATTGGCAAGAAATATTTCCTTCTAGGAGTAAATTTAGTACTTGGCCATATTGGAGAATCAAAATTCAATGCTGCTGATTTCTAGTATCGAATGATTATTGCAGCATTGAATACTTTTTATTTTCCTCTCAGGAGTTATGGGCTCATTGCAGTTTTTAACTGTGTTATCTTTCTGATACATCACTCTTTATCGTCATTATCATCTAAGATGCATTTTCTTGGGATGCGCAGATTACAACTTTCAACATCTCTTTGGTTGTGCGTGGGACAGTTGCTGAGAACTCCTTGTTGACTGTAAGTTGGTGGATACTTTTTTTTTGTAAAGTCAGATATGTTCAATTATTATTGCCCATTTTATATGTTCAGTGTGGTTGATGATTATCTTGTATTTTTCAGGGTGAAAGTGATCCTTATAAGGTTCCCAAGAGCAAGGGAATTTTCCGGTTGCTTGAAAGCCCCAAAGATATAACCACGACTTCTGTAGCCCGAAGGATAGCTGCTAATCATGACGCTTACACGGTATGCTTATTCTCTTGCTTTGTTGCATGTATGCATGAAAAAGTTTCCTAGATTTTAGTTTCCCCATCTGAAAATACAAATCAGTAAGCTATGCATGCAGTCAGGGAACATGTTAATGAACTGATTTGACTAATCTTTCAACTTACATGGGACATAAATGAGACCTTTTTTCGTTCACATGCAGAAAGTAGGGGGGAGTGCTGGAGTTTTGGCATTTTTCTCTGTCCATTTGTGTTGATATATATGTTGGCCAATCTTGTACAAATAATTGATGGGCTTTTTAATAATGCCATTTTTTTTTCATTTTTTGTTTTGTAGCTAGTCTGTTAGTCTTCATAATGTGCATTTGGCATGGGCCCTTTTTGTGTTTTTAAGTTTCAATAATTAAAGAAATGCTTTTTTATGATTTTGTTATCTTATCTTCAATGCAGAAACGCAATGCAAAGAAGGCTGCAAGTGAGAAGAAATACTATGTAGAGAAAAAGTATGTATCAGGAGATTAACTGCAGAACAGATTTGATCCCGCACAGCCTAGTTTGATACACAGTTCATCATCCACATTTATCCCCTCATAGAGTTGCCTATTGCGGTTCGACATAGAGAAGTCCCATACAAGGACCGGAGAAGGAACGACAGGAGAATACATGCACGACAGACTTGGAAGAACTATTTTTCTTTCCTTTCTTCACACTTTTTGTGTTACTCTTAATTGAAATAGGGCACCAAATTCTAAATTGTATGCCAAACTGAGCTAGCTCCTTTTGTAAACATCTTTATTTATATAATTTTTTGTGTATGGAATTTAGTTTTTAGTGGGTGGTATTGCTTTATTTATGCATAAATGATGTGGTGGAATGTTCTCTTTTTATCCAGATATGTGAAAAAACTGCCAAGAAGCTAAAAAAAACTGTTCGGTGGGCTCCAAGCTGTGTGCTGATTATGTGTCATGCCTGCGGTACAGGGACAATGATTGTAGGGATTGACCATGACCAACTTCTTCTTTTCTGTGTCAGAATAAACAAGGAATTGAACAGACTTTCTTGTAAATTGTTTTCAATCTTCTGCACTCTTTAATTCTAAACTACCAAAATGATTCACGCTACTTCGAGTAATGAGATGGAAGAAATGTTGTAAGAATTTATATTTGTAAGAAATGCTGCTTAATGAAGGGTAGGATCAGGAGGTGCATTGGAATCCTCGTGAACAATGCCGTGTAGAGATTTATATAGATAATGAGATGGTCTCTAGTTCAAGCTATATGATAATTTCCTGTGCCTCGTTGATATATATATATATATCTATATGTGTGTGTGTGTGTAAGATTTGTATACATCGGTAGATCCAAGAGAAACGCAAAGAGAAACGCACTGTGCTAATATAAAATTGGAAAATGATGGATGCAAATAAAACCTACCGATTTCTTGTTTTTCATTTTCCTAAATTGCGAAGTATTTTTAAA
This sequence comes from Platycarya longipes, assembly GCA_036559045.1. Taxonomy (NCBI): domain Eukaryota; kingdom Viridiplantae; phylum Streptophyta; class Magnoliopsida; order Fagales; family Juglandaceae; genus Platycarya; species Platycarya longipes. Next base: position 39,237,140 of record CM071803.1, on the reverse strand, counting down.
TGAGTTTGTAAATTTCTGCTTTAAAAAAAATGTTTAAATTGATTTAAAAGATGCTTAAAAAAGCATATAATAAAAACTCATTACTTCCTTCGAACAACCAAGTAGATAGTTGAACGATGACAAAAACTTATTGACTCACCAGTAAACCAAAACTCGAAAACTCGGATATTTACCGTTGTAGAATGCCTAAATACTACACAATCATTTAAAAAAAGTGAACAAGTACATACACTACAAATATAAACCTAATTTTAGATACCATTGTTATTTACCGGGTAGACTTCACTTAATGAACTCAATTTTTATGCTGATTCCCTACAATTTTCGGTCCTATTCAAAGATAGGCACAGCATACAAACCCTGAATTGATTTGAGCATTTAACCGTTTGAGCCGCATGAATCAGAGACCCTAGTGCCATTTTAAACAGATCTATCAGTACTAAATGTTATAGCCAAAGGCATCCCAGGCAATCCTTTACTAGTATCTAACAAGTAAAATATTCTGTCTGTCAGATTTATAAGATTAAAAAATATATTCTAAAAATATTTTACGTGGCTCACTCATTTTAAGGTTATTTCACGTGGTTATTTCAAGTGCAACCCGAGTACGAGGAAAAACACAAGAATTTACATATAGGGTGCACATTACAGCACTATTTTTCTGCACACTAATTTCTTACAGCGAGTTCCCCCCAAATTCAAAATGCCTTTCATAGGTTGAAGGGCAAAAGCCAACCAAGAGCGTTTCCACCAAGCAAAACCATCAAAGAAGGGGGCTCCATTCTCGGTCCCCCAATCCCATCTACTTACACATCTCTATAATTCAGCTTCTATCCTCCATTACAACCATGAAATAAAATACCAATATGGATCCATATCCAACTAAATACATCATTACCGGAACCATGTAATGGGCGTGGACGTGTTTTGAGGAAGCTGTGGTATCAAGCAGTGCTGTTGCTGCCACTGATTTAAGCCCTCGCTTCCAGCTATTCCGCCATAAACACCATGTACACTTTGGTGGCCTTGCTCTATGTTCGCATTTTGGCTGTTGTTATTGGCGTCTTCTTCAATATCCATCGCTACTGCCATTCCTTCAGACTCTGCCGACAATGGGGAAATGCCGGTGGCCGGTGCAAGAGGAAGTTGAGAGGGAACCCAAGGAACTACAGCCAAACACCCATTATCTTTTTCTTCCGTAGACTGTTCCTCAACCGATTTTACGTTACCGTACGGGCTCGATCCATATAATTGATCTGCCAAACGTGCAAACACTCTAAGAGGCATTTTCACGAACATAACTAAAATAAACTATTAATCTAGTCTGCGAAAAGGGACATTTTGATATATCAGTAATTACCACCTATTTTTAGCAATAAGCCAAGGGTTTTGACTACTGAAACAAACCCACAATTAATATCCTGTACTGAATAATCAAAACCCAATTGAAAGAAACGCGCTTAGAATTTGTAACCAATCTCCGATATCCTTCATTAATTTTTTGCTGAATCAGTGAATTTTCATTATTTTGTGAAGAATCAGTGTCAAAAGTCGGTAGATAAAATAAATAGAAGGTAAATGAATGATGGGTGCTTACTCTTAAAGCCAGACATGATGTGAGAATCAACCGAGAAAGAAAGATTCGAAGATGATGAATGTACAAGAGGAGTATTCAGAGGCTTGAAGAGAACAATAGCCTTCTCATCGTTGGACGGAGATTCCAACTCCAAACCCTCACGAAGTCGTCCGACTACATCCTGGGCCAGAGGAATCTCCGCCTCCTCTTCCTCCAAAATCGGTGGCAATTCCGCATCCTAAACGTGAATCGAACAACGGTAATTAGCAAGCGAGAAAGAGAGACACAGAAAAGAATAAGTAAAAGGGAAGAGGAGAAAAACGAAGAAAAAGGTACCAGGCGGCGAATCTTTCGAGCGGGAGAAGAGAGAGAAAAGTCAGAGAAGTCGTCGCTGAAATCGTCGAGCTCAAGGTCCTTCCTCTTCAGGTTCATCTTCATCTTCGATGTTTTCAAGTTCATGTATGAAGCCATCTTGTTGCGAAGAAACAGAAGCCTATAAAACAAGAGCACGCGCAGAGAGAGAGAGAGAGAGAGAGAGAGAATGCAGTGCGTGGGTTTGTCTAGACACCAGACTCCATAGTCTAGACCCCTCCAGAAGCTTTAACTTTATTTATTATTTATTTATTTAGAGAGAATTTCAATTTTTACTACCTCTTGGTGAGTCAGTGACCTTAAAATGTCAAACATGTGGGGGACCGACGTAGACTGATTGGGATGACTTTAACTAGAGTATAAAGCAATGTTATTATTATTATTATTTTTTATAATATAATATTAAATAATTAAAAATTATTTATTAAAACAATAATATAAAACCTCATGATAAAGACCCTTTTGCACCTTCTTCTACACATAATTTATTTTATACTTTTTTATAATTTATTTATTTATTTATTTTTATATAGAAATGATAAAAAAAAATGTATAGACAAAACATATTTAATTTTTTTCATTTTTAAACAAGTCTATGGTGTTGCAAAGGGGGCCAAATTATTTCTTAATTTATTATGTTTCATTTATTAATTTATTATTAAATATCACATTATGTAATAATAAAAATATAATAAAAAAGAATATAATAAATAGATTTATTCTTTTAACTATAGATGATTTTATATCTCATCTACAGAGACGTTTTAGAAGAAAAAAATTTCGATAAGGCAAATTTTATTTTTTCTTTAAATATGTTTTAAAAAATAAAAATTTAATAAAAAATTCTTATTTGAATACTAAGTAAAAACAAAAATAAAAAGTCAATCAATGATTTTTGTGTGTGACTTTTCTACGTAGGAACGTCATTTCCTTTGAATTACTCATATTTTCAGATATTTTTTAAATACTATTCAAATATGAAGTATTTTTTAATTTCAAATCTTCAAAATTTTTATATAATTTTTATAATTTTTTTCAAACTTTCAAACAAAATATATAATAATACTAATAATAATTTTAAAATAGAAATTATATAAAAATTATATTCAAATATTTTTTTAACCCAATAATATTTTTACTTATTTTTTTTTTTTCACTTTTCAAAATTCAATAAAACATCTAAACTCAAACATCACTATTATTAACAGATCTACTGAGATATTTTGACGAGCCCTTAACGTTCATTTTAAATATTGTTATTTTGGTAAATGATGGTCGTGTTTTAAGGTTGCAAATTCCGTATAAATAATATTAATTTAAAATGTTTGATCCCAAATAACAAAGATTAAAATAAAGAAGAGTTTAAAATATAAACTCTGTAATAGTGTTTACAACTTTATAGGGTTAATATATATATATATATATATATATATATACACAGAAATAAAGAATGACAAGTGGTCGATATTTTGAATCTGTATTCTTTAACAAAGTCAAAAAGAAAATTTGAAAATAAATGGTTTTGTTATAATACAACCAATAAACTGAAAGGTTATGGTCTATTTTGTTATTTTTATAATAAATAATATTTAAAGTTATAGAGTGTATAAATATCATATCTTTTAAAAAAAAAATTATGGAATCCACATTTTTTTTATGGAGGCTCCACTTATTTTCAAAAAAGTACACCTTACCCAACCCATAATTGTATCTACCAATATTATAAAAATTCTCACTTGCTCTGCATTCATGTTTTCTTTAAGATAAAGCAAAAATATAACAAAATCATTTCTCTCTAAAAACCCGCATTTGGATGTCTAAACCTTCATTTATCCTAAAATTTAGTGTACACATTTAGGAAAAACCCCAAAAATGCATGCTTCATCCGCCTCCCCATTTTAGGACTTGGATTTGGAAATGCTATAGTGGAGGCTCCCCACATATCGGGAGCCACTGTACTTCCCAAATCCTCCCTTTCAGTTCTTCATCCTGTGCACCTTACTATTGACCAACTTTCGCGTCCCCATCCGGCACACTTTCAGTCGTCATCTCCTAGTAAGTAGGGCTCTACGTCTTTGAGATGCACACCCACATAAACACACACACACACACTCTCTCTCTCTCTCATTAAAATGCTCTGCACTGATTCATCTGCATGTATTCACTTTTCAAATTCCTTGTGATTACATCTATTTGTGTTCCCCCATATTACTTTGTGATATACCTCCAATGGCTATTTGTGATTTACTCGAATGGGTATTTCTTATTGACAACTTGTCTTGACTTGTGATTAACTCGAATTTTTTTTTGTGATTATTCATTGTGATTTACATTTGGGTCTCTGATTATGGAGACGAAGTAGTGCTTTTGAAACTTTCCCCAATTGAGCAAAATTAGGCTCTGATTAACAGTTCACCTGAGTTGTTAATTTGTAATTTGATCTGATTAAGGTTTTACATTTGAGTTCGTGATTTTCTTACTATAGATGTGATTTTGTAGGCTGCGATTTACATTTTTTACATTTGGGTCTTTGATTACATGTTACGATAGCTCTCATGCATGACCTTGTCATTTCTACTGCATTGGACAATATACCTATTTTCATTTAGTTCTCTAATTCGATTATTCCTTGTGATTTATTATGCTTTGGTCTCTGATTTACATGTTATTATAATAGTAAATTGCAAGTTTTCATTTCTTCAGCATTGGGGATTTATAAATGTTTCTATTTAGGTAGATATTTGATTATTTCATGTTCTTTACATTTAGATCTTTGATTTATATGTCACTATAATTGTGAATTTCGGCAGTCTTTTTTACAACATTGGAGCTATGATTTACCATTAACATGATTGTGATTGTGACTCTGTAATTTTCAGATTCTGTGATTGGCAATTGATTGGCGTTGTCGTTTAAACTGTATACGTACGTGCAGGGGCTATGATGGCCGGATTGTTGGGTGAACTAGAGTGTAATATTTGCATCTCTAATGAATGCTCATCAATCAGTATGGAAGGGAAACCCTAATGGCCATTTAATTGTGAAATTTTTATAAAGGCAATTGGGATTTGCAACCATCCTATCTTATTATGTAAAAATATTCTACAGTTTTGTTTTTTTCGCTTTGTGCATTCTTGTGCTTTCTTGGCTTATTTGGTTGGATATGCATGAAGGGCTGACCCTTGTTAGTTCAGGTAAAACATGTTTTCTGCTTTGACTTGTACCTTATATCCTGTTTGGGAGTTTATTTTTATGATTTCTTAGCAATGCTTGGTTGGTTCCAAGTTGCTGTTCTTTGTTAAAGTTGTTTGGTTTTGTGAAACTTGGCACTGAGATATATACATGCATGTTGTTCTCACTGCCAGGTCATAAAATGGTGTTTCTAACTAATATAGACAGTATCCTTTTAATTTCTCAGTAACTGACATTATGGCACGAGTTTTTTGATTTAGTTATTCTACTACATTGCATGCATGCTATTTAGTTTTCTAAAATAGAGACAGATTACTTTGATAAGATTGTTATTCAGTTATGATTGGCCACGGATGGCCAATTTTTTAGGAATAATCAACTTTTTATTTCACTAGTTTTGATGTGAGATATCTATACTAAACATCATTTCATCTTCTTCAAAGCTACATCATTTCTTGCAATTGTGCTACGATATCTTATTTCTTATTATGCTATCGTTTGTGATAGGAAATGTATATTTTCCTTGGGATATTTTTCTAATTTGGCATGATTTTGGATGTGTATCACCTCGGCAGTGATGATAACAAAATTGAATGGAAACACGAAAATTTGTAACATACTCCATGACAGGGTAACTCAGACGGCCAATCACGGAGCTATACCAGATGATTTTCAATAAATTAAAATCTACACCTTTTTATACAAGGCCAACGTTACAATCCTGCCTCGACTGTTATAATACAAAGTCCCTTTGATAGTATTTCGACTATTCTTTTTCTAACGTTGCTTCCTCCTTTTTCTTCGCTTATATGCATCTGACAATATTATATCTGTTTTTACCAGTTCTACGATCTGCTAACATATCCAAGACTACGAATGATACAAGAAATTGAATATGTACTAAACTGATTTTGAGGCAATTTATTTTCAAGGTAGTTGGGTTTTGAGCCACACATTACCTTTGAGCTAAGCATTTTCTTCTGGAAAGAGCAAGAGGATGATGGAAGAATAGCTAAGCATGGGGTAAAGGTTTGCATCAAGGAAGTGAGCATACTGTTTAACTGCAACCTCTTTTTCGGGAACATCACTGGAAAGGAAGTCATATGGTGCAGGCTTGCTAGTATCTACCAAGGGCTCCCATCTGAATCCCGGTCGCTCGGGCAATGTAATTGTAGCGGGTAGATGACTGGCATTGAAAGCAATGTAGATTTCTCCCTTCACTGAGTCAATCTGGATTCAAGTTCATGCCTTATCAGGATACATTCTAGTTGAATAAAGTGTTGTTATTGGAAGTCAATAGGCAAAACACAATGAAATGGCGAATCGTGATCATATTTCAGTTAAATCAACCATGAGATTGACAACATAAGACCACCAAAGTCGTTACTCAGAGCTGTTCTCCCATCTTGGTAAAAATTGGAATTTCTTGGGGTGAGAAGTTCCTCAATGGAGGACAATATGCTTCATATATCTCCAGCAAACCGAAAAAGTAACAAATAGAAATAAGAAACAAAACACTCTGTATCTACATTTAGCCTATCTACTGAGTCACATATCGTGTGGAAATGGAAAGGGAAAATATCATCTATTAATGAAAAGTGAAATAAACCAGTACTTAGGCATATAAAATCCCCAATAGCATATGATCGGAAAGGCGAAGCTAAAGAACTATGTAAACAGAAAAGGACTTGTTTTACAAATTATCATCTAGATGAGTTTATAAAATAAAACTAATAATTGGGGAAAATATAATTTCCACCCTCAAATTCCAAGGCGTTTTATACTTTGCACTCAAAACTCCCAAAACTGACAGTACATCCTCAAACTCTCAAAAGTTGTAATGTGCACCCTCTATGAAGATTCAGTCCTCAAATTGAATAAACAACTATTTTTCAACCATCTCAATGGCCAAAATTGGAAAGGTATATTATTTATAAGTTTTGGTAAGTGTGACGTGTCAATTGGATAATTTGAGGTGCAAAATATAGAACACCATATAAAGGCCCACAGAGGGGTCAACAGTTGCCATAGGCAATTGGCAGCATAGCTTTAACGATTATGGGGGGAGAGAGAGAGAGAGAGAGAGAGAGAGAGAGAGAGAGAGAGAGAGAGAGAGAGAGAGAGAGATGGGAAGAGTGAAACTATAAGTGAGGAAAGGAAAGGAGGGGCGGCTGCAAAGACCAAGCAAAGAAAAACATTTTTTTTGATAGGTAATCAAAAGGATTTCATAAAAAGAACAATGAAAGAAAAAGATGATGGGGCAAAGTAAAATACTAAGGCCCCATTTGAATATAAAAACGTTTTCATCTCATTTCATCTTATCAATACAACTTTCTCAAATTCTCATATAAAAATATAATAAACAATTAAACTTTTTCAAATCTTAAAATAATAATAATATTAAATATTAATATTCTAACAATATTTTATGGAAAATGTTAAAGATCCCTACTTTGGGATCCCTATTTGGGGATTTATACTTAGGATATTTTTATTTTATTTTTTTATTTTACATGATTTTTATATAAGTGTTTTAAAACAATGTTGTGCTTTTTTTATATTTTTAAAATTTTTTTTAAGATGTTAAAAAAATCATGTAAAGAAAATATATATTTTAAAACATTAAAATGTATATTTTCTTTACATGATTTTTTTAACATCTTGAAATATTTTTTAAAAATATAAAAAAATCACAACATTGTTTTAAAACATTTATATACAAATCATGTAAAATAAAAAAAATTAAAAAAAATGTCCAAAATAGAGATTCCCAAGTAGGGATCCCAAAGTAGGGATCCCTAGCATTATCCATATTTTATTAACTTTCATCTAAAACCATCCATCTCATTTCACTATTCAAATGGGGCCTAAAGCTAACAATGTGTTCTCGGGGTAAAAATGTAAATCTAAGACCTATTCTTTATTAGAATTACTTAAAAGTATATGTGAAGGGACTGTTTTGGTTCAGTCTTGCTGAACCGGCTCCCTTAAACTGAGGACTGACTTGAGCCTGTCGAGTTTGAGAAAATATACATCGAGGACCTGACAGAACAAGTAAAAAACTGGCCTGAAATGATCAGATTTGGCCAGTCTAATTCAGTCATTCAAACACCCCTAGCCATTTTAATTCAGGACAAGTAACAACGTGGTCATTTTGAACACCCCTAACCATTTGTAACCAGGAGAAATTCAACCACAGAAGCATCCTTGCAAGAAGTTATACCATACGGTTCTGGGTAGTTTTCTTCACGGCCTGATCTTCACCCCACACATCATGCCAAACCCTAATGTCAGACTAATCTCCCACCTCACATCTGACAGTCCTGGAAAATTCTATCCATCCTCAGTGAATGCTTTTGCACACCCCTACTCCAATAGGCACATTGACTGTATTATAGCACCATCCGGTCCACCTTTTTCCCATATTTATATTCCACCACCAAACTTCTCTCGCCTTTGCATCTTTTGGAAATTTTACTAATTCATGCTACCTTACCCTATCCTTATGCTAGGTGCCCCCTTTGCATACCTCTAGTTCACTTGGGTTGTGAACCCACCACTACTTTAATAAAATGAAATATCTTTGCTAATAGAAAAAATGAAGCCATCTTCTGATTTATATCCACTCTGGTATACTAAGCCCGGTTGTGGAAAATATGACTTTAGTCTTAATTCAATGAAGGTAATTATACGTGGTAATTGGATTAAAATTAGGGGATTGCTACTCGGACCGATAAATGACTCAAAGAGCTTGACCAATCAGTACAAATTTATTTTTTTTCTTTTATTTCAATCATTTTAAAACATTTTTAAAAAATACAAAAAAAATATCAATATATTTATAATCATTTTCTTAATCAATAAGAAAAAATAATAATAATAAAAAATAAAAAGTATAATCGGCCAAAAATATCGGTCAAGTTAATAGGTCTCAGTAGCATTTTCCTTTAAATTATGATCCGGTTATAAGTAGGCCTATATCAATTTTGGTCTGAATACCCTTTCAATAGGGTTTCCCTTTCATTATATAGAGGAGATTACAAAATTGGTGCCAGATTTCCAGCATATAATATTCCATACAAGGTAACTATTTCTAGCCTAATTATCTGCTATACACAATCTGATTATAAAGGAAAGCATACCTAAATTAGTCTCCTAAATTATCTCTGTAACAACCCATACCCACAGGAGATTGCACTATGTTGATCAATATGACATGGATGCTGACTAGATGCTGACTAGAAAGCATACCAGCGTAAAGGCCACAAAACGGCTGGTTTCAGACCAGTCTGGAACGCCAGGAGCATGACCATGCCACTGCAGCCTCTCTGCTGTTGGAAAGTCATCCAAGCCAAGTGATTCACATTCACTGTAAGATCATTTCTCACATGGATTTAGCAAGATAAGAAAAAGTTAATCAATGACAAAAAAAACAAGTAATTCAAAGATCTAAAGCAGTAGTTACTGGCGGAATTTGGTCATAAGGCAGCAAAATCTAAAAAAGTCTGGCAAAGACTCTTCCTTCTTATCCCATCGCATGTAATTGACCTGCAATATGGGTGAAAATCAGTGAATGTGAAAATCAGTGAATGGCTTCAAAAGGATTTGAACAAAAAGCCGAGAAATGCGAGCTGTAGAGGATCACATAGCTATCATGGCAGTATGTGTTGTTGTTTCCACCCTTCGTGTGACCATATTCATCACCCATAGATATCATTGGAACTCCCTAAATAGATAAAAAAAGTTATGGTCAGAAAACGGCTTAAAAGCTAATGTATTAGAAATAGACATCATTTTCAGCACCATTGTGGGGAGTTTTGGCCACATTTATTCCTAATACAGTACAAAAGCTAATTGCGCAATATGTAAGAACTTTCCAGGTCATGTGAACCTCGAATCTTATATCAACAAACTCTTATAAAGGTTTAAAGCATTGTTGCATTCCTATTCCATCATACTCTTACCTGGGGAAATTTTAATGCACCTTTTTACAGATTTTTTTTTTTTCAAAATCTAATTATACTCATTCAGTTATTTGTAATTATTATTTGATATTTTATTCAAACACTATATAATGAGTCTGATGCAACGCACAGAGGTCACCAGATTTGCATCACTAGAAGAAAGAGCTATTTGTGATTGTACCCACAAGCTACCCGATGCAATAATTGAAATATTCAACCATGTTCTCTGGAGAGTTTTGCAGGATGTATCAAGCCCTGAGCAGATTTCAAACACACGCACACACAATTGCACATGTACGTATTAGGGTTCTTGAGGTGTGTTGATGCAAATTTCAGTACCCCTGCTACCACCTAGCTCCCTGCAGACAGAATCACACTTAGATCCCTGAGTGGGGATGCCTCCAATGCCGAAGTCAGTTCTTCCCCATAGTGTGTGTGTGTGGGTGTGTTCTATTGAGGAAAATCCGTGTCGCAGTTTACCTCTTTTTTCCTATATATATAGCAGTGAATGATGGCATGGGTTTCCCTCTTCCTGGGCCTTTAACCCTGGTGACCTGGTGTGGACCCATGTCCCGAGGGGGTACTAGAGGCACATTTAATGTGCCCGTCCTGGGCCTCTTGCGGCCTGACATGGGCATGTCCCTCGAGAGGGTACTTCAGCACATTTAATGTGGTAACCCTCTTCCTGGGCATTTGGTGACGGCTTGGGTCTGACTTGACTACCAACCGAGTCTGCAGGGCATGCCCATCCTTACTGGGCTAGCTACCACAGAATGTACCCTGCTAGGATGTGGCCAAATGGTGACGTCCTAAGGTCACCCCTTGCTGGGGTGATCCTAACCGTTGTAGGAGTCCTCCAGGCCAATCTGCGGGCCTGGAAGATGGGCCCAAATGTCCCTTCTTGATCTTGCAACTGTTTGAGCACATTCCCCCCCCCCAACAAGGGGCACACACATACTAGAAACTATCATAGTGAATGTTTAAGAGAAATTCAGGGTCAATAACAAGGTTATGAGAAACAAATATACCCACTTGAAAAGCTAGTTGAAATGCAATGAAATCAGCTATGCATGGGATGTCTAAACAACCTATAATATGTAACATAATGTTTTTCAGCCCAGGAAAATTGGTGAAGCATAGGCAGTAGTTAAGTGATCCAACAACCATATCATGAATTGCAACCTCTTCCAAAGGTGTAACACACCAGTCCCACATTGGGAAAAAGAATAACTCAAATAGAATGGGAAAATTATAAAGGTAGTCATGAGTCTCAATTCCCAAATTGACTAATCATCAAGTGAAATTGAGTTTTATAAATTTTAGGGAAGCTTCATATTGACTATTCTATTTGGGGTTATAGGTCGTTATGTATGTTATCAGAACCACCTACTAAGATCAACCTTGTGATATTAGAGTCCTAAGTGGCATGAACCTAATGAGGATGTCAAAAATTTAAGAGGGGTAGTGTATAACACCTCAGCGCCACATTGGAAAAAGGAATAACTCACATAGATTGGATAAGCTATGAAGGTTGTCATGAGTATTAAGTTCCACATTGGCTACATACTAGGTGAAGTTAAGCTTTAGAAGTGATTTTAGGATATTGGCCGATCCTTTTGGGGTAATGGCACAAATGTGGCTAGCACTTTCCTCAGCTTGCTTCAGTAGGTCAAAACTTCAGCACATGATACCGAACGTCAAAACATTACGGCTTAATTAGTACCCCTATGTTCAAAAATTTTTATCATCATTACTGTTATATTATATTATATTATATTATATAAATAGATACATATATTAGTAAACCCTTTTCTCTTAAATGTAGATTTAATTTCTACATTAAAAACCTTCCCAGCACCAACTTTTCTCTTATATATGTAGATTTGCTCCATAGAGAGCTAGATAAAATAAGTATATTTTATTAACCATGGTTTGGTCTATAACTACGGTTTTCCTACCCCATAAAAGTAATCATTCAGTGACAGTTGAACAATATCTTACTTAGGGAGAAATGATATGGGGCCCCGTGGTTGGGGCCCCTTGCGGTCTCATAGGCATATTTAATTAGAAAAAAAAAATTAAAAAAAAAACCAAATATGATTTGCCTGCACATCCTTTTTTATCATTTCTGTGAAAAAAAAATGAACCATGAAAAAGTATAAAATAAATTATGCCTACGGGGGCGCAAAGAGGCCCCAACCGCGGGGCCCCATATCATTGCTCTTACTTAGGATATACATGAGAATCTGTACAAATATTAAGACAGAAAAAAATGTAGAGAGACAGTAAGGTTGTACGGACTAAACTTTAAGAAATTGTAGCAGATAGCAAGCAACAAAAAGTAGGTCTCTCAGAGGAACTTTCAAGAAAATATAATCAACTAACACATTCTCCTCAGGAATAGATATTTTAAGAGTACAAAATAAATTAATAAAGTAAACCTTACTTGAGAAACCATGAGGCAGAGGAAGAAATTACGCATTTGTCTTTTCCTCAATTTCTTCACAGAAATCCTCACAAACTCCCCCTCCTAAATGATTGTTGCCAGTAACAGAATGAGAAATAATTGTGAACCGGCTCCGAAATCGTTCAGAAGATGTTGATACAAGTAGATGCACAAATGTTGATTATACGTTAGCATATATATTCAGTCAGCTGAAGCTTTGGGCCTTCAATAAATACCATAATGGAAAGTTGGAAACCTTGTATTTCGTACACAAATATCAGATAGATGGCATTCATGTAGCAGTATATATCACTGAGTAACACCAAGCATCAAGCAAAACCCAAATGCAAGAATCGGAGCCTTTGTGTTTAGTAACATCTACCTGTCCACAATTCCAGCTATTATTATGATTCTCTCCATCATTGTTATCTTCCCCATTTGACAAGTTATGTTTGTCGTTATATGTCACTAAATCAGCCAAGGTAAAACCATCATGTGCACATACAAAGTTGACACTGTTCCATGGCTTCCTTCCTCCTTCCTGGTTCAAAGAAATAGTAAGGGAGGCTGCTCAAGAAAAATATTGAGCAGAAAAACATCGCATATTCCAGTGTATGGTTTTAGTACATTTCAGTTGAAGGACATGAATTGGAAATCACTCCCAAGCAATGGTTTTAATAAGTCAAAATTCCACAATAACATCGAGACGGGACATTGTCAAATTGTAGTTTTAAGAACAGAGGATTATTATAGCCAACACCATGATTTTTTTATTTTTATTTTTGATAGGTAAACAAGTATTATTAATCAAAGAATGAGCATGAATGCCAATTACAAAAAGATGTGCCCTAAACAGGAGGCACATTAGTAACAAGAAGCCAACACCATGATTTTTGCAGCAATAGAATGAAAGAAAAGATAACAACAGCACTACCCGGTATAAATTAGGAGTCCCGCATATGCATTCAGCAAAAGCCCCAGAAAAGGCATTGGTACCCTTGATAAACTGTCGCACTGTGTCACGATACTGAAATGGAAAATAATGTATCAGAAACTCCCACTCTCACACAACATTGGAGAATAAAGGTAAATGGATGCAAACAGTCAAGCATGACTAATATGCAATTATTAACTGCACCATGTATAATTGTCAATGGCTAGGCAGGAAAGGAGCACCAGAAAGTTAAAAAAAGCTGGAAGATAAATAGTAGAATTGAGACAATACAGTCATTACCAAGACAGGCTTCAAGAAAGATATCTAAATTTTCTATCTTTAAGCTATCAATGGACTGTACTCAGATCTATTAATTTTGGCAAATTAGATTAATCTTAAAAAAGATCGAGAAGCCAAAGCCAGGACGATTGAAAATCTGGCACAGATTATAAAGACTTTGAGAAGATGAAGTGCTTGGAAGGTGTTGAAGGCAGCTGTGTCAAATCTATGGACTATTCTGGTCAGTATTCCAAAAATAAGCACTAAATGTGGAGATTTCACAAGCCCTACACCTAAAGATATGCCTACAGAGGAGAAGTATTTGTGAGAAGCAATAAATTTGTATAGTTCTTCAGATAAATTCAAATAGATGTAGGATGAAATTCCCACGTTCTTGTTCACATGCTCAACCCAAGAAAAGTTATTTATTTTGTTGTAGCTAATGGAAGCGAGAGATTATTTTTGTACTGATTGACAACCAGTTAGAAATCTTCGTTTATTTATGTGGAGTGAATAAAACTGAAAAAATAAATAAATAAAACTATTAGAAGAAAGTTACCTTCCATTCAGGTGTTCACAAGTTACCTTTCTACTAGGTATTCACAAGCATGGGATTATGGACCAGGTAGTTACTTACAATGAGAGGAAAACCAGACGGAGCAAAATGGGATGCTTTGCCATGGTGTACTGTGTTATTCTTTTATCTTTCTAACAAAGCTACTGGGATGGGGAATACAACAGTTCAATAATGTGCTCTGACCTTCCCATTCCATTCTGACCAAATACCCCAGTGAGGAAACGTGCCAACTTGGTACAGGCCACCAGTATCCCATGCTTCAGCAATAAGCTATTTAAAATAGGAAAAGAAAAAGTTTATATGAAATCGTTTTTTAAAAAATATTGGCAAAATTACAGACAAGAATAAGTTTTTTTTTTTATCGGTAATCAAGAAGTTTTATTCAAAAGGGAAGGCAAAGCCCTGGTACAAAGGATGTATACATGAGAAATTACAGACAAGAATAACTGTCAATCAATACTTGAAAAAAAAGTTAGAAGCTGGTGCTACATACATTATTCCAAGCAAAAGTCCCGAAGTCAGATAAACAAAAAATGCTAGATACTGAGAACTAGGTATAGTAATTATGACAAGAAAAAGAATATAGATCATTTAAGATGATGCAAGAAAGCAATGAAATCCCAGAAGAAAATTAGTACATCTGATCATCTTAAATAATCAGGGAATGGTGGTGGTAGCAATGACCAATGCTCTGGGAGTTTGTGCGAGCGCATTAATGTGCAAATTCAAGTATGTGCAAGGAAATGAATAGATCCCAGTTTCTGGACAATTTTCCTGATCCAAGATAATTATAATTAGTGGGAAAGCTTTTCAAGCAAACAAAACATTCATTGACATGTGTTTTTTTTTTTGAGTAAATTCTTGGACATATATAAACATAACAGATATTGTAATAATTGCAAACCCAACTGAATAAACAGAAAAATATCTGCAATCAGAGCTTCTAAGCTTATTTTTCCTCCCCCACAGTAGACCTTTACTAATATTGGTTAATTCATTAAATAATCAGTGCTTGCATCTACAAAGGAATCTAAGCCAAGCCATATAGGAAGATTATTTAAAACTTCTCTACGCCATTAAAGACCCAAAAGTTATATGTGAATTCTTTCCTCTTCATCGAGCATATGGAGGCTGAAGCAGTATTTGTCTTGTTAATTGAGTTTAAACAGGTTAAATCATTTTCTCACGGCCTTGGATGTCTGCAGACCTTTCTTTCATATAAATAAATATGTATGTTGACTTTTATCAGAGAAAGCCTTGAAGAAAAGAGATTAAGATTTGCATGGGAGAATAAGAAGGAATCTATGGTAAAAACCTTTACTCCACGAAGTATTGGATCGTTACTTATCATGTCAAGCAATGGAGGGCTGCTGAGAGGAGAGCCAGTTGTCAGCAAGTCACCTTCTATTGGTTTACCATACACATTAACTGCATCCCAGAGACTGTCAACAAGAAAGGAAAGGAAATAAAAGGTGAGAAAAGAATTAATCTCCACTATGAACTCAACTAGATCGAACAGAATTTGGACGCTAGTTTAGCAGATAACCTGCTACCCCTGGTCATAATAGATGCGAGATCAAAGCGAAATCCATCAACATGCATTTCTGTAACCCAATATCTGTCACAGAAAACAGATATGAAGAATTTCAATTCCATGTACGGTAAAGATGATGGATCAAAATTCTAAAATAAATAAAAGTACGAACTTTCAAAACTTTTGACTACGAGAAAACTACTGATGGAAGTTAAAAAGTGAAGTGTGTATGTCGCACACCTCTTTATTACCTGAGGAGATAGAAGACAGGGAATCAAACCAATAAAATTAATAAGACATAGCGTGGGATTTGAATATATAAAAAATAGCTAATGAATCAAAAACAGAACGTGGCCGACTCATCGTAAAGGCTCTTCTTTGTAGCAATTTAAAAATCCTCTCTCATGGACTCATTTAGTAAGGAAAGATAGAATTAGAGAGTTTGCCACAGAAAGTGTGACCGACTCCTCTATTTCTAATGTTAATTATATAGTAAAAGTCCAATATTACTCACTATTCTCTCTTGATACTGCCCGTCAACTGAACGAAGGTGTTTATCATGCCTAGATTATTAGAAAATTTAAAAAAAAAAATCTTTTTCTTAACTATGGTAAAATATCTCCCAAGTCCCAACTGATCACATTACTTAACAAAGGCCGTAGAAATGTATATTCTTATTACCAGATCTCACTCAATATGACAGTCAAACTCAATGTGTCTGGAATAATTCGTTATGGTGAGATTGCCACCAGGTTAGGACAAAATCACAAAGCACCTTCATGAACTTTTTCTTAAGAAATCCCATCTCTTCAAAGAGATCTCACCCAAACTTCTCAATGTATCACAAACTGAGATGTTTATCTTTTATTACAAACAATATAGTTTCACTCACATGCATTTGTGAAGAAAAAATAAGTACATACATATGGATATATAACCAAAAGAAGTTTCCATAGTATCATAAAAACTACCATATACAACATTTTCAAATGATAATTTGCGGAGATATTTTCTGGCTGAAACAGGAAACTTGAGGACATAACCTATGATAAGGTCTGCTACAAAACATTATGAATGTACCTTAAGCAGTCCACTATAAATTGACGAACAACAGGATTGTTGCAATTGAATGTGTTACCACATCCAGAATAATTATAGAACTCACCCTGTAAAACCATTAAAGAAAATATAGTTCACGGTGAGCAATTTGAAGGGATATAAAAGAGAAAGGTAGAATTAGATATATGTAAATAGTTTTAAGCCCACACTAAGTTAAAACTTAATAGGCCTTCAAGGCCTACTGGTACCATTTTTACATCAATACTGCATTGAGCATTAGATCTCCAAATACCCAACAACATAACTCATGTTGGTGTGTGGTTAAATTATTTTATTGGAACAAAATGGAACAGAAGTGATTAACTGGTTGTTTGCTTCAGATTAACAGCAAAGTAGCTAATGGCAATAAAAAATAAAAATAAAAATAAAATAAATAAAAATAAAAATAAAAATAAAAGAAGAAGAAGAAATGTGTAAAGTGCTTAATGCATAGAAAATTAAGAAAGGGAGGGTGAGGAAGAAGATATTTTATAACAAATAAAAAAAAGTTAGCATAAGAACGATAGGCATGGCCCAACTACATGGGACGTATACAAGAAAAAGTACTTAATTATGAAATAGACGAGGATATAGAAAATCATGGAAGCTTGTTCCATTAAAATCTTTAGCAATTGCCCAAAGAACAAAGTATCAAAGAGGGAAGAACAAAGTATTAAAGAAGGAAGAACAAAGAAGAATAAAGTTAATAGTTGGGATATTGATCAAAACAGAATGACTAGAATAGACAGAATCAAACCAATATGGACGATATTTGATGGAAAAAAAAAATCCAGGTCAAATTAGACAAAAGAAGATACAATATGGGAGCCTTCATCTTCTAGTTTCACATCAAAATTAATCAGGCATGAATATACTAATTTTCTTAAGGGAAAAAAAAAAAAATCAACTTATTTAAGAAAACCAAAGGGTAAATTCCATTCAATAGGAAACATATCGTCTTTTTTTTTTGTTCAACCATTTTTTTTATCGGTTTTTATTGATAAAAAGAGTAGAACACAACAACAGCAACAAGTTTATATTGTTCAACCACTTTCTACCACACGTATCATAAATAGACACACAAGCATAAGATAAGCCCAGCTTTACTATTTGAATTTCACAAGCATGAGTCAGTTTTTTCCTCCAATCAATGGCAATAAAATACAAGAGATAAACTGGCATAGATCTCCACTCAAGTCATAAATAATCATACTGATTTTTACACATTAAATCATCAGAATTGCAGGTGAAAAAGCGGTAGCTAATTACCTTACACACCTAGAGGGGGGGTGAATAGGTGTTTAACAGAAACGATGGCAGTTTAAAAAATTAATCAACATAAACAAGCAATCAATGGAGAAATCAACACACAGATTTTGGTTACGAAGTGGAAACTCATTTGAAGAACCTCTTCAAAATCTAAAACTGCTCCGGGTGTAAGACACCACCTCTAATCCACTATAGAAATTTTAGTTTGTTACAACCAATTTAGAAACACTCACAAACTCACTGTAGCAGCTAAACTTGGCTTGCAACACCACGAGTGACCCACTCGATCTCTACACGCATGTAGTGCCGGAACTCCGACCTTTCTATAGCTTCTCACACGACCATCTTGATTTCTTCATCCAAGCACCTTGAAGAACTCTTCCAGCTTGATGAACACGTCCACTCCAATGGACTCACTAGAGATATGAATGTGTGTTGTGGGGGAGTAATATAATCCAAGAGAGAATGATCTTTGAATCAATGGAAGAGTTTCTCTCAAGGGATGAAATGGGGCTCCTTGGCTTTTTCTCTGTTTTTCTCCACGCTGCAGCAGAGGACTTAAAGATGTTTTTCTAGGCCTCCTGCTGAAACGGCGCTCAAACCCTAGAGGAATTCGTTTGACATGAATTTCGCTCGAGCGGGATATCGAGCGAGTGTCGAGCGAAGTCTCTGCCTGGACTTAGCTCGAGCGCGATGTTGAGCGACTGTTGAGCGAGATCACTATGTTCGGTTTTTCTCGAGCCATTTTGATCCTCTTCATGTGTACTCTGTCCACCAATAGTTACAACTCAATTATATTAGGTTTTTCACTAGAAAATTGCCAACTACCAAATTTTACATCAACAATCTCCCCCTTTGACATTTCTGTGACAAAACCTCTAACCTATACATTGGACCTAATCCTATCACACACAAACAACAGGACTTCCACATGTAGGTTTAGTCTTGGCAAGTGAAGTATCTGCACACTTAACAAAAATGTAAACGTACCAAAAGAAAACACTTGCAAGGAAATTAACAGATGAACTCAAAAGTAAAAATAATTTTGCCACAAAAATTTAACAATAAACCTTCAATAGCAATTAGTCCAACACAGAATACATCAAGAGTTTAATCACACAGCAAAACTAAAAACATCAAGCTACTAGGTACTCCCCCTACAAAGTAGCTTAGCTCCACCTAAAAGTAGCTTAGCTCCCCCTAAATTCTAGCTACTCCCCCTAAGATCACTCCCCCTTTTTGTCACAAATGGTAAGGGGTCTCAATCGTCATCAGTCTCTTCCTCCTCAGCAAGAAGATGTTGAACTTGAGTGCCAAGCTCAATCACCTGAGTGTCAAGTGTGTCAAACCGAGCATTGATATGAGTATCCAATCGAGTAACCCGAGTCTCAAGGCTGTTAAGTCGGTTATCAATGCGGGTGTCCATGCTGGTCACGGACTGCTGAATGCTAATCAGAAAATCCAGTAGAGTGCCTGGTTGGTTCTGTAGCTAGTGGCGTCAGACCGAAGCTGGAAGGACCCGAGCTGGACTCAGGAGCATGAGGAATAGGTCCGCTCTGGGTAGAATGTGCAGGAGGGGGTTCAGCATTAGGAAGATGCGCCTGACTTAGCTGCATGGTCTTCCGGCCAATCGGTGTCTTAAGACTCACTCTAAGCTCTTGGGGAGTCATGGACACAGACTGAGACAAGGCTATCCTCGTAATGAGACAGGCAAGAGGAAGACCAGCTCGAAAATTTGACGACATATGGGCCTCAATCATGACCCGACAGAGAAGACTGCCCAAATCAATAGCGACATCAGTGAGCAAGGCATGTAAGAGAAGGGCACGATCCAGACCAATGTCACTATAATGACCAGTAGGGTATATGTTGGTCAGAACAATCCGACTCACAATTTGGTATGCATGGGGAAACGACTTGGTCGCTAGAGGAGGGATCCCAGTCCAAGTCATAGGAGTCCTGGTGAGAAAACGACCCAAATCAGGTCTGCTAGGGGCTGGGGTATGGAGATAGGGGTAAATTGGATTATTGACTCGTGGTACCCCTAGTAAATTTGCCACAAGATCGGGAGTCACCCGAAAGGTGATATTCCGGAGATCCACTTGAAAAGATCCCTCTGAGATGTCATGCCTGTTAGAGTAGAACTCCCTGACCAACTCCACCGAGGGAGCGGGATGACCAGTGGTTAAAGCGAGCCACTGGCGCGACTCAAAGATCTGAGGGACAATAGGATAAGTATCCCGAAACTCACCGAGAAGAACTTCACGTTCCACAAGAAGGGAGCGATGAGAAAAATTCTGTGTGTAGAGTTCCTCAGCTTGGGGACTGTGGAAATAAGTCCGAGAGGCGGATGGGGCAGTGCGAGGACGAACACGCCGTGATGCCATGGCAGCTGTAGACTGACCAAGCACAGACAGTGAGGCATATATGACATGATGTGGTGTTGCATATGGATGTCCAATATGCCTAAAATGCTTAGAATGCCTGATATGCCTAAAATGCCTAAAATGACTAAAATGTGACCCAACAATGTTCTCAACAAGGTGTGCAGACTATGAATGAGACCTACATTTTGTCTAAAAGATCAATGCACCAAAGGATAGACAAAATGGAAAACAAATTTTCATTGAGGCATTTCATCGAACAGGTAGTGTGCATGCTGTGCAATCATGGGTTTAACACCCAATCAATAATCCCATCCCTCCCTAAATACAACAGCACTCTCATAGGATCATCCATACCCAGAATGAACCCCCAGGTTTCTTAAATACAAGAGAACCCGAAAATACTATAATCCAAACACAACCCAA
Organism: Platycarya longipes; assembly: GCA_036559045.1. Taxonomy (NCBI): domain Eukaryota; kingdom Viridiplantae; phylum Streptophyta; class Magnoliopsida; order Fagales; family Juglandaceae; genus Platycarya; species Platycarya longipes. The sequence continues at coordinate 39,216,089 of CM071803.1, read as the reverse complement.
CATTTTCCATATGAATGGAATGAGACACGGAAATAAATGGAAGAAGAAATGGAGAGAAGAAAGCTTACCGTGAATGAGATGCTTTTTCTTGATGAAAATGGAGGGAGTATGGCGTGGATTGAGTATTTGAGAGGAGGGAAGTGTTAGAGAGATGTTTTGAAAAGTAATCCGGCGATTTTGGCTTGTCGCACGATGCAGAGTGCAATATAGGGGTTTTTCGCCCGAGCGAAATTTTATGGTCGAGCGAGAAATCGAGCGAGATTCCATTTTTGCCCAGATTCAGAGTAATACTCACAGTAGTGACTTCAAACTTCAGTGGGGACAATTTAAAAACATCCATAGCATAGCAAATGTAAAATAATATCATATTCTAAATACCACGCAAGTATAAAGATTGTATGTCACAATTAATATGAATATGCGTGTTTAGACAGTGCCCTTGCTCAATCAAGAAATTCTAACCGAGAGGCGTGAGTGGGGTTGGGCTAAACAAGAAACCATAGGTGCTTGGGAGACCCTTCAAAGTGCAGAAAGTCAAACCCAATGCTGCTAGGACCTAATTTCTTGTGTCTAATAGAACCAGATTCAAGATTTGTATTGTGGCCCTTTTTCTTTTTTTTTTTTTTTTTTTTTTTTTTTAAAAAAAATTTAATACAACGATAGAGCCTCTTCATTTTCTTTCCTTTCGAGATACAAAAGTTCTTACACAGGTCATCTAGCCCGAGGTCAATTCTGAACACTCGTAAGGCTCCCTTACACTTTTGATTGCCTCCCCAAAGTCTCACATAAGGTCAAATGTCAAGAGATTGAGCTAGGCGTGCAGTGTGTGCGGCAAAAACGCATATTAAAAGTGACACACATCTTACACCTTTGCAACATAAGCCTATGATACAATTTTCACAAGACACATGCTTGAAAGTGTACTGTCTAGTAGTAAGGCCATTCATTACATCTAAGGAAGGGCAAATGAGTCAGAGGAAAGACAAAGAAGAGAATAAAAACAAGAAAAATAACAAGGCAAAAGATAAAAAAAAATGATATGCATGCAATGTATGAAATGCATGTTACATCTCTTGTGTTAAGGCACAAATACCAATAGCCTTTCTAAGACACTCAAAACGAAGACCATCTAATGGTTTGGTAAAAAGATCGGCTAATTGATGTTCGGTGGGAATGTACTCAAGAGTAATTACGTGTGTTTCCACAAGTTCCCGAATGAGATGATGCCTAATGTCAATATGCTTGGTCCTAGAGTGTTGGACAAGATTTTTAGAGATGTTGATGGCACTAGTATTATCACAATAGATGCTCATCACACCTTGAGTAATGCCATAATCACGAATCATTTGTTTCATCCACAGCAATTGAGTACAACAACTCCCAGCAGCAATGTATTCAGCCTCAGCTGTAGACAAGGAAATGGAGTTTTGTTTCTTACTCATCCAAGCAACAAGATTTGTTCCCATATAAAAACATCCACCTGAAGTGCTCTTTCTATCATCTGCATTTCCAGCCCAATAAGCATTAGAGTAGCCTGCAAGCTCAGTGTTAGACTCTCTGGAGTACCAAATTCCATAATTCACTGTAGCATTCACATAGCGAAGTATGCGTTTGACAGCCACAAGATGAGATTCTTTGGGGTTTGCTTGGAATCTAGCACAAACGCCAACACTGAAGGCAATGTCAGGTCTACTAGCAGTGAGATACAGTAGACTCCCAATCATGCTTCTGTACAGAGATTGCTCAACCCCCTTTCCTGACACATCAGTACTAAGTTTTACACTTGTGCTCATGGGAGTTCTAGCATGGCTACTCCCATCTAATCCAAATTTTTTCAGCAGGTCCTTTGCATATTTAGACTGGGATATGAACAACCCTTCATCTAGCTGTTTTACTTGGAGTCCCAAGGAAAAAATTAGCTCACCCACCATACTCATCTCAAATTCATTCTTCATTTCTTCTGCAAACTCGAGAGCTAGGTCATCAATGGATGATCCAAACACAATATCATCCACATAGATTTGAGCTACAGTTATCTCCTCACCCACTTTCCGGATAAAAAGTGTCCTATCAACACTTCATCGCAGAAACTTGTGCTCCAAAAGATACGAAGTTAGCCTCTCATACCAGGCTCTGGGAGCTTGTTTCAAACCATACAGGGCTTTCTTCAACCTGTAGACATGATTAGGATATTTTGGATCCTCGAAACCTTTTGGTTGCTCGACATACACTTCTTCTTGAAGGATTCCATTTAGGAAGGCACTCTTTACATCCATTTGATAGAGTTTGAAACACATATGGCAAGCAACACTCAATAGTATTCGGATTGACTCAAGCCTTGCCACCGGTGCAAATGTCTCATCAAAGTCTATTCTTTCCATTTGGGCATAACTTTGTGCCACCAATCTTGCCTTATTCCGTACAATCATTCCATTTTCATCAGATTTGTTCTTGAAAATCCATTTGGTACCTACAACATTGTGCTTTTCAGGCCTTGGGACCAAGTACCACACATCATTTCTCACAAATTGATTAATTTCTTCATGCATGGCATTTGTCCAATTCTCATCCTTTAAGGCTTCTTCTACCCTCTTTGGTTCGATCTGAGAGATGTAACATGAGTGAGCCAGTTGACTTATCACTTTCTTCCTCAATCTCATCTCCTCATTTACATTCCCGATTATGTTATCCTGAGGATGATTTAGCTTCACTCTCGAAGAGGGCTCCTTGTGAATATGAACTTTTTCAGTTGATGAGGTCTCTTGATCTTCATTATGTTCACTAGAGTTCTCTTCAGTTCCACTCGGTATGTCAATTAGATCTTGATTCAACTCCTCTTTAGGGGTATCATCTATAACCACATTGATGGATTCCATGACAGTTTGAGTGCGTAGATTGTAACATCTGTAAGCACGACTGTTTCTGGAATAACCAAGGAATATTCCCTCATCACTCTTTGGGTCAAACTTACCCAGATTTTCCCTATCTCTCAAAATGTAACACTTGCTCCCGAACACCCTGAAGTACTTCACATTTGGTTTCTTTCCTTTCCACAGCTCATATGGTGTCTGAGAAGTGTTAGGTCGAGAGTAGACTCTATTCACAATGTGACATGCTGTGTTCACAGCTTCACCCCAAAAATGAGCAGAAACATTTTTGGTATGCATCATAACCCGAGCCATTTCCTGGATAACTCGCTTTAACCACTGGTCATCCCACTCCCTCGGTGGAGTTGGTCAGGGAGTTCTACTCTAACATGCATGACATCTCAGAGGGATCTTTTCAAGTGGATCTCCGGAATATCACCTTTCGGGTGACTCCCAATCTTGTGGCAAATTTACTAGGGGTACCACGAGTCAATAATCCAATTTACCCCTATCTCCATACCCCAGCCCCTAGCAGACCTGATTTGGGTCGTTTTCTCACCAGGACTCCTATGACTTGGACTGGGATCCCTCCTCTAGCGACCAAGTCGTTTCCCCATGCATACCAAATTGTGAGTCGGATTGTTCTGACCAACATATACCCTACTGGTCATTATAGTGACATTGGTCCGGATCGTGCCCTTCTCCTACATGCCTTGCTCACTGATGTCGCTATTGATTTGGGCAGTCTTCTCTGTCGGGTCATGATTGAGGCCCATATGTCGTCAAATTTTCGAGCTGGTCTTCCTCTTGCCTGTCTCATTACGAGGATAGCCTTGTCTCAGTCTGTGTCCATGACTCCCCAAGAGCTTAGAGTGAGTCTTAAGACACCGATTGGCCGGAAGACCATGCAGCTAAGTCAGGCGCATCTTCCTAATGCTGAACCCCCTCCTGCACATTCTACCCAGAGCGGACCTATTCCTCATGCTCCTGAGTCCAGCTCAGGTCCTTCCAGCTCCGGTCTGACGCCACTAGCTACAGAACCAACCAGGCAGACTCTACTGGATTTTCTGATTAGCATTCAGCAGTCCGTGACCAGCATGGACACCCGCATTGATAACCGACTTAACAGCCTTGAGACTCGGGTTACTCGATTGGATACTCATATCAATGCTCGGTTTGACACACTTGACACTCAGGTGATTGAGCTTGGCACTCAAGTTTAGCATCTTCTTGCTGAGGAGGAAGAGACTGATGACGATTGAGACCCCTTACCATTTGTGACAAAAAGGGGGAGTGATCTTAGGGGGAGTAGCTAGAATTTAGGGGGAGCTAAGCTACTTTTAGGTAGAGCTAAGCTACTTTGTAGGGGGAGTACCTAGTAGCTTGATGTTTTTATAGGCCTCCTGCTGAAACGGCGCTCAAACCCTAGAGGAATTCGTTTAACATGAATTTCGCTCGAGCGGGATATCGAGCGAGTGTCGAACGAAGTCTCTGCCTAGACTTCGCTCGAGCGCCATGTCGAACGAGTGTCGAGCGAAGTCTCTGCCTGGACTTAGCTCGAGCGCGATGTTGAGCGACTGTTGAGCGAGATCACTGTGTTTGGTTTTTCTCGAGCCATTTTGATCCTCTTCATGTGTACTCTGTCCACCAATAGTTACAACTCAATTATATTAGGTTTTTCACTAGAAAATTGCCAACTACCAAATTTTACATCAACAGCAGGGATTTATAGTCTGTCATCAAATTATGATAAAAGCTGTTGTATGTCTAAGAAGAATCAGGAAACAGTGAACCACTTGTTTATTAAATTGTGAGTAGCTAGTGCCTTATGGCAAGCTGGTTTCAGCCTTTTTGGGTTGGATTGGGTCATGCCTTGACGGGTGGTTGATCGTTCAGGTGTTGGAAATGTCGGTTTGGCTGCCAACATAGTGAAAATTTATGGATAACAATCCCCATCTGCTTATGTGAACTTGGAGGAAATGGAACGATGGAGTTTTTTAGGATTTTGGGGAGAATGTGGAGCCTGAGGATTTCTTTTTTAGGTCCCTCTATCATTGGATGGCAACATAATTACGTATCTCCAGTTTTAGCATTCAGGATTTCTTAGAACTATTTTCTATTTCTACTTAATAATAAAAAATTAATACCCATACAATTATAAAAAACTGCATATATGAAACAAATTTCAAATATTAGAATTTCATGCTTCTCTCAAAAGAAAAAAAGATAGGATAATATAGAGCAGTGTGTACTATTGTCATTTTTAAGAATAGAAGAAACAAATAATATCAATTTCAAGAGAAATACCTTCGGTGCAAGCATGTAATAGACACTGTTATCAACACCTCTAAAAGACAAAATGGGGCCATTTTCATTCCCTTCAGCTGTGTGATTGAAAACAACGTCCATGAGGACCTGCTTAAGTAGCATTAGAGCTTAAAATTTTTGCTTTTTTTAAAAGGCTAAATGTTAGAATGTATTGCAAAAAGTTGTCACCTCGATTCCTCGTTTATGTGATTCTCTAACAAGAAGCTTGAATTCATTTATTGCATCCCGCCCACAGTTATGCATACCAGCAGATGAATATCTTATCATCGGTGAAAAGTAATTGACAGTTGAATACCCCCAAAAGTTCACCCTGGACAGTAAATAATATTGCATTATGCATGATACAACTAAAATGTGCCAATATGCTGTTTCCAAAATTATTGAAGTGCATAATTTCCAAGGACATAAAAAACATCTTCAGACCTCCATTTTGATTGAAGGAAATTAAGATACTGCAAATCAGTAATTCTTTCCAATGCCACATTGACACCTTTTTTTAGGTTAACAGTTTCAGGTAAAAGCAAAAGCCAAGATTTCCAAGCCATCCAAAGTTAGGGTCCTGTGGTGTAGCCACAAGTCTGAATAATGGTCAACAGAGCATCCTAGGACTTGTTTACAACATCATGGTGGATTTCAGATCCAACCCAAAGTACGTAACAAAAGTTACAAGGGTCAACAACCCCAGGCATAAGAACAGGGTCACGCAACCTGCAGGGTTGGGGGACGGGGGCAAGTCTCAACAACAACCCCCCCCCCCCCCAAAAAAAAAAAAAAAATCAAAGGCCACATGCCACCTGTTCTAGACATCTGGTTTGAACTGCAGACTCTAGCACATTATTCAGCAGCTGGCTACAAACACAAACAGATGAAATATTTCATACCCTCCCCAAGAAAGAGTTTTTAGTAATAGATAGAAACATCAATTTCATAAATTAAAAAAAAAAAAAAAAAAAGGGTAGAAACATCATACTTGTAGTCTCCCGAGACAGAATTGTAGCTGAAGTACTCCAATTCATTAAACTCATGACATGGCATTAACTCTAGACAGTTGACACCAAGTTCCTGCAAGATAAACAGTAACTCTTGAGGACATCAGTAATTAACGAGGTATGATTATACACTTCTTATAATGAAGAAATCATTGCAGTGGTTACATACAAAAGTTGGTATACGACATTTACAAATTAGAGAAATGCTTGGTCTACAAAGAAATCCTACGCAAGTAAACTTACAAACAGGTGTGGCTTCTTAATGTGGTATGTCAAATAGTAACTTATTGTAAAGTAGATCTAACGTCTCACATCAAGCCACATTAGTTTATTACTTTGTTTGTGTAAAACCTCTTTGTAGATTCTTCATTAAAAAAAAAAAAAAATACCCTCTTAGTAGATGTAGCACTTCTCATACATTTAGTACATAAGATTACATATTTATTTACCTTTTACTTTTTTTTTTTTTGATAAGTAATAATCTTTATTGATTGAATGCAACTAGGCAAAATCCAAGTGCACAGGAAGTATACAAAAGATATTCCTAGTTACACTCTAGCAAGCTGAAAAGTAGTAAAAAACTCATTAACATTCCCTCCCTTTAATACAAGGGCAGAAAATCATTGGACCAAAGACAAAACAAAAAAATCCCAGATTTATTTACCTTTTACTTGCCTGATTCCCATACTCTTAGTAACCTAACCTCTTAAGGATTTTGGCATTAGTGCATCCATTCATTGTTTTTCCTCATTTTATGTTTCATGTCATAAGACCACCATTTTCTAACTCATAGGATATGTTAAATCACAACTTGTATGGAAAGAAGTGTCTCCCCTTTAATAAAGGCCCACCATGTGGAATATTTAATTGAAATGGGGGATGAAGTGTGGAGTGAAGGTTTGAACTCTTGACCTTTACTTTAATACTATATTAAATCGCCACTTATTCCAAAAGCTTAAACTGATAGAAAGATGTGCAATTATCATTTAATTTATATTCTAACAACACACTACATATTCCTCCTGCTCAAAGCGGGGTCTGAAGCACCAGATAAGGTCTCACCATCAACAAGTGTCACATTTTAAGCCTTACAAGACAAAAGAGCTCCTCCCTCCCAACAGAAAAGGGAAAGAAATCTCTCAAAAACAAACATTATTACATTGGTTACAATCATGTACCTAAGTTTCTTGTGGTGCATTGTCTGGTTTGGCATCTTACTCTCTATCCACCACAGGATTTGGATCTCGATGAAAACTTATCGGGCCAAAATCCTCATAAATACTTCATTTACCAGTAGCTGGTAATTGATGAATATAATTTCCCTTTTTAAGTTTGGTCATTGTAGAAAGAACATGTAACAAGGTTGCAAAGTAAGACTAATAAAGTTACCCGAACTGCCTTCCATTTTCACTTTTAGCTTTCTCAATTATACCTTTAAGTGGTCAAGCTTCTCCACAACACCAAGATATGTACCAGGGAATTCAGTCCCACTGGATTCATGCCTTGTAAATCCTCGCACATGCAATTCATATATGATAAGATCCCTCTGTGGGTATTTCAGAGGCAAATCCCCTTCCCAGTCAAACTGAAAACAAGAAATGGAAGAAACTAATTAGTGTGAGAAATCAAAGACGTAAATTTAAAAAGGAAACAAATAAAGGAATTTTATATCGGGTGAATATTGCAGTATTCCAGTAAGTTTTTTACAGGAATGCTACTTTCCCTAATAAAGTTCTTTACAGTAAGAAGAACAAAAAAACTATGGCTTTAATCGAAGGAAGCAAAATCCAGGTTTAGGGTTTCTTCCCATAAGTAAATAAGGTAAGAACAAAACATATTTATTTTAATTTTCGATTAGTAACTCATATTATATTAAAAGTGCAGAACGGCACAACCAAAATATAAGGAAGTATACAAAAGGATACACCCAACAAGAATGAAAAGAGAGGGAGAGAGAGACACACACACACACAGAGCAAAAACCCTACAATTCTAATAGGTTGGATAATTGCGAGCTATTATGAGCAGCCACCCAAACATAGAGATTGCTGAAGACTATGGCCTTTAACCCTGATACTGTGCTTCCACGGTATTAAGAAAATTGGGCATTGCCTTCTTGTCAGATACACCAAATTAAGCACGTTGGGACCATCCTTCAAGCGTCTGAATTTCTGTGAGTTCCACAAGGATTCCACCAACAAGCCAACACCCCCCCCCCCTTTCTTTATCTCTCTCCCACCTTCTAGGGAATGACCCACTCAATCTTAGAAGTGCTGAATACCATTGTCCATAAATCCAGCGAAAAAAACTGAATAGAATTAGCACACACCTCATTAGTGTCTAGTTTGTAGTTTCTGACCCCCACCCCCCCACCCCCCTTCCCCAACTCCAACACCACAAAAACCTCCCTGATGTAACATAATAAATGGTGAGACAGGTTCCCCAAAAGAATTTAAGCAGTAAGCAAACAATCAAACAGTGTATGTATATCTACCCTAGACTAGAGCCAGATTCAGATATAGTCCCAACGAACTCGAAGCTGTTTCCAAAATGTGGAACTTCAGGAGAATATTACCAAAAAGAAAATTCCCCAAGACTTTACTATAAGACGTTTTACAGGGACCCACCCTGTGCCAAATTGATTTATAGGATTTCAAGCATTAGATTGGTGAAGATGAAAGTGGTGTGTGTGTGTGTGTGTGTGTGTGTGAGAGAGAGAGAGAGAGAGAATTGAATTAAGTCTTCTCCCATGCTCATCAATCAAAGATTTGAACCTTTCCCATGAATAAACTCTAACTTCACTTGCATCAATCCCGTCTAATTAGAGTTGGTTACATAGAGAGTAAAGCAGACCAAAAGACTGAAAATAATAGTACAAGATCCCCACAGTTATGAAGTAAATGTAGCCGTAGTACCTCATCATCAAAAGAAGGTATCATGCACGCCATTTGCGGCCAGCAATTACCATCAGTTCCCAAAGCGCCAAACTCCCCTCTGCTTAGAATTGCCTAAACAAATAACAAAGAAATCAGAGTCTACAGCATTTTAAAGGCAAAACCTGGATTTGATTTACTCTTTTACAGAAGGCCTGAATAAATTAAATTAGTTTGTCATAGGAAGCAAAGAACAAGCTTAACATGGAGTCAAAGGATTTGAATATTCCACCCATAGCCAAAAACAGAAAAAATATAATTAAATGAACTAAGGAGAAAAACAAAACACAAAGCCTAACAATCTAAGTAACTAGTGTAGGGCATTACTTTTGCATAAGGGTCCAACAGTATCCGAGACGAATCATAGTAATTCCCATCTTTTGGGGAGAACTCCCCATCAAATTTGTAGCCATAAAGCACATCGATAAAATCTCCTTTCAAAAATACATGCCAAACATTGCCAGTCTTATTAGTCAGTGGATCAAGAGAGATCTGTTCAGTCAATTTATTCTGCATCAGGTAAACGACAATAATTAGTTATACATGCTCCGCAAACTACAAGACCTAAAAATAATATCAATCAAATTTTTAAAAGTTTGGTACATCTTTTATAAGAAAACTGCTCAAGCAAACCTCAAAACTCAGGATATAAATCTGCTAACCACAACATGCAACAACTCTCCTGATGGCTATTAGTTTTTCAAGATACACTCCAATCCAGAATTTTATAAGTAACACTGGCATCCATAACTACTTGTGTTCCGTAATGATAATGTCTCAAGGAAATATTGTAATTCATATGTGGGAAGAGTACAAATGAAGCCTATTTTTCTCCTCATAAATACCAGTGAGTCCTAAACTTCGTTTCTCTGTTTTTTTAATAAGCGATTCTTAAAATGTTTTTGAGAACTAGCAAGTATTATTTTCAAAGTGTCATTTCAAATAATTTCAACCAACAGAATTAATTTTTAAAGTACTATTTTTTGAGGGAGAGTAGCTTATAGTTTTTTATATTCATGGGAGTTACAAAAAAAATCTAGAAAGTTTGGGAAATTTAGTTTCATTAATAAAATTGATATTTAAAAGAGGCCTCAAGAAGTTAGTAAGTATTGATTCAGGAAGAGAGAGAAAACCCTAAGAGGGAACCCTATTGTCACCCCTCAACCTAGGCTCTGTCCAGCACCACCCTTTGCCACCACCATAGACATAGTTGATGGACTCTGGTATCTTTGCCGAGAGTACTTCCAGTGCCGGCCCTCCCTCTGGCGACTCGGAAAGTTCCCATTTTTCTCAAGAGTTGTTGGAGGTTCTCTCTCGAAGGCACCTTCGATCATCACACCTATGCCTTCCCAATATGGGTGAAAGTTGGTCAGTCAAACCAGGATTGAGACCCGTCGATCTCGGTCCATGAAATTCCGGAACGGCAAGTTTCGATCCGGTCCCGATCCAGGATTTTCCCACCCTGGACCAGACCAAATTCAAAAAATTAAAAAATATATATATATTTTTTATATAATAATTGAATAATTAATCATGTGATTTTCATCTAACCTATAACTAATAACAATATAAAATTTTAGCTATGTTATTAACAAATTAATATTCTATCAATTAACTAATGTATAATATCATTTAACTAATTGTATATAAATTATATAAGTTAATAATGTAATTTTCATCTAATTATTGTCATTGACCATATAAAATATTTTTCATTGAGTTAGTTACATAATCCACATTAATAATTCACTTAATTTTAATTTAATATTTTAAATAAATTTTTATTAATTATTTAAAAAATAAAAAATCGGATCGGACTAGACCGAACTGAACTAATAGCTACTGGTCCAGTCTAGTCCCTAGGGATGCTCGGTCTAGTCCAGCCAACCAAGGAAAAATGATAGACCAAAAATTTTGGTCCACACCCTCCGGACCGGACCGATTTACACCCCCTACCCCCAGACACAAACTTGATCAACAAGCTCTGGCAACCCACCTGAGGGCACTCCAACGTCGATTCTCCCTCCAATGACGAGACAATGACGTCAAAGAGATCTCTAGGACCGTCGCTCCGGATCTGTTGCTTCCACCACTAGGGATCTGTTGCTTCGACCCCTCAAAGGACACACCGGCAGCAGTGCTACCTCCAGCGATCAGTTTTTGTTCAAGAAATCATCACCAGCGTTAAATCAGAGTTTGTTCTCGGGAGATGATACATGAGATGATGAAGTGAGAGGAAGCTGAATGTTTTGGGGGACGATGTTGTGATTTGAGACAAGGGGATGATGATACGTGATGCTGAGTCGCTTCAGATGGATGGCGAGAGGTGGTTGAAGGTGGAATGAAAAACGTTCGTTTTTACAAAAGAGGGAATAGCTTTCGCATTTCTAAAAGTAGTACAAGGATAACTAAGTTCATGAGCCTATGTGGGACAGCAGCTTCATGGGTTGGCAAAGGGATAGAGGAATGTTTAAATCTCATCTGTCACGATGGATTCTTCAAGGAATTAAGGATGGGTAATGGAGTTCTCATCATTCAACATCATATCAATGTAAGGGATAGTTTTTTGCAACTTCCAAAATTCTACGACAAGAGGAGGAAAGGTTTGTTGGTTATCCCTGAAGGCGCAAATCGCAACGAATGGAAAGGTTTTCTAAATTCTATTTGAAGCGTCACTGGGTCTAAAGCCACAGTTTTGAAGCATGCAAATAGAGGGGATTTCGTTGATGGAAAGACGGTGGGAAGGCCTTCCTTAGTCAAATCAAAGGTGCTTCGTATGCCTCGGTGTTGAGATCACCGGCAGGCAATCTGATCAAGAATAGTCCACGGCCAAAGGGAATGGTAAGACACTTGGAGGAGACAAAGTTTGTCGGTTAGACACTCAATTGAGTGTTTGAGTATGGGAGAAGTAGAGGGGATCTTGTGGGCTGTTAAAGCTCAATTGACTAGAGTTATGAATTATGTAAGAGATCTTATGATTAATGTGGATAACAGGCTAGACCTGGTCAAGGATTTGGGTGGTGGGCTGAAAACGGACGATAGGGGGTGGGGAGTAGTTGCTACGAGTTTTAAAGCCTCAAGTGCGTCGGCAAAGAGCACTTCGATACCGTCACAAATAGGGTCGTTGGAGGATGGGGGTTTGAGTACTTTGGAAGATAGAGTATGTGAAGATCGGGGTCCGTCTAGGGTCTTGTATACTTTGGAAGAAGTCAACGAGCCTCTTTTAGAAGATGACAATGGGGTAACATAGGGTAATGTTCCCCCTACCTATTCTATGCCTCCTCAGGGAGTAATAGAGTTTAATAAAGTGACAGAAAAGGTGGGGGGGGGGGTGGGTGGAGCACCTTCAAGCAATGCTCTCATTTATGGAATGACAGCACCTATGTTGGAGGTAAAAGAACCTCTAATGGTATACAGCAACAACAGACATCAACAATATAGCTGTTGAAGAGGTTAGGGATTTGAATGCAGGATACTATGGGGAGGAAACTAGGGGTTTATTGTTTGTGCCTTGTGAGGAAGGTCTAGGGTAGGTAGGGCAGTTGGGAACTATGTTTGGGGATATGGTTGTTCCCTTGGTTTCCCTTCCCCCAACAAACAACATGGCAGGTTTACCATTGGATTGGGTTTTGCATGTGGTAAACAAGATTCAACATATTGTGGGGCTTTCATATGGTGGATATAAAGACAAATTTAAAGCGCTACACACTGCGATAGAGGCGGGCCACTTGTTTGAAACCAAATCAAGTTTTAAGAAAAGCAGAGAGTTAAAAACTTCTTTCTTGAGCAGTCAACATGACACTAAGGGAGGTAGCTCAAGTCAAGGGAAGAGGAAAAGAAGGAGGGCATTATGAAAACGCCCTAGTAGAGGGAGTTTTGGGTGGAGTATTAGTCATTGGGGGTTAGGGTTGGGGTTGGGGAGGTGTATTTTATTATAATTTTCATGAGCTTTTTGTGTCATTTGGGGCTACTTAACATGGACTAGGTGTTTTCTTGTAAACGTTCAGTGTACTTAATTACTCCTATTGATATATATAAATATATATCTATAATACCTTTACTTATCAAAAAATAATAATTGATATTTAATGTCTTCCTGGTGCACCTGTAACTCCCATATAATGGAGACTTACGTAGTTGCATATCCAACTCTATGAAGTACCTTTCGGCAAAGTGTCAAAATATTAGCAACTCACTTCTCTAAAAATGATCATGATAGAGTTCTATTTAACACACAGGAACATATGCACCCAGCCAGGGAGAAAAAAAAAAAGCCACAAGAGTCCCGTTACCAAGAACACCATGACATATTTTCGGGAGCGTTACTTACAAACACCATGAGAGCAGTACATTCTATGCAAAATCAGGATTTCGTCCTTATTGATCTGCGCTTTCCTATTTGACGTTAACTAAAGTAGCAAAGACAGCCGAATACTATTTTTCCTCATAACAATATATTTTCCTCGAGAGAACTATGGTTAGCAATTTTTCATATTCTTGGGAGTGTCATGATAAGTACAAAAAATATAGAGCCTATACATTGAAAAAAGTTTATATGCTTGAAAGGTATGTGCTAGATGTGTTCACTCGGGAAAAAAAAAATAATCAGACAATCACATTGGGAACTACCGCTTGTCCACCATTAAAAATTGCTAATCTGAGCCTTATAGTTGAGCATCAAAATACTTTCGCAGTAGGAGTACTATAAATTCAATACAATTATAATACGATTCAATCACTGAATGAATTACTCAAATTGAAGGTCCAGAAATTTCTTTATCTGGTACACAATGGGGAATGCTTTCACCAACCGAGTGACGAAGCCAGATGATCAAAAATAAGAAAAACAAATATGAAACTTACGTCCTGTAAATCGGAGAGTCTGATCAGGCAGAGAGTGGCGGAGACGGCATTGGCAGAGCAGATGGCGAAGTTAACCCCGCCATCACGAGCCGTAGCCCCAAACGGCGCCGGATAGCCTCGGGACACTCGGAAACGCCCGAGCATGGGCTTTTCGGTCACCACAGCAGCAGCAGCAGTCTCGACCTTGGGCCCAGCTCCGTCTCTAGCACTCACAACCAACGAAGACTCGCTCCTTCTCGAATGAAGGCCGCGTGTATCCAAATTGACAGCGCTTTTCTTCCGCTTCGGAAATGTTCTCTTGGGATTGGTGAACAGTCGAGGCTCTCGAGGAAGAAGCTTAGTGGCGCATGGGAAGCGTGAAGTAAATGGAGCTACCTCCATTTGCTCGCTCAGCGAGAGAGAAAGACACGCTCAGAGATTCATGAAGAAATATCGAGAGAGAGGTAGGATCAGTGGCGTGGCTCTGATCTGAAGTCTATGGAGTTGGTTCGGGAGAGTGTGATTCTGGGAAGATTTTTTTGCAACTATTTCCTCCTTGGCGCTATATTGAGACGGGCTGGGTCACTTCTTCCTCATATCCTTATCCTATTTGGGGCCATGTTTGTGACCGGCTTTTACTCCCAACTCCACCCAGCGGCCCAGCCCAAACTTCTATTCTCGTATGCCGATGCAGCGCAGAAGATACGATCTTGAGGCATGTCACGTGTGCGAAATTCAATCAGTAATCGATCTTAATTTTAAATTAAATTTAACATTCAAATACTCAATTATTAAATAATTAAACTCACTTCAACCAAAATCTTTTTACACATGAGATATACAACATTTTTCAACTCAACACCTTTTTACAATCACGATATATAACATTTTCAACTTTTTAAAAATGCATCTAAACTCATTTTAAATAGGTCCAACGAAATTTACTTCACTATCTCAACTTACTATTATTCGTAACAAATTCAATTCATTTTAACTCGGTCCACATCCAAAACATAGATACATAGATAATTTTCTTTTGTTAAATTCAAAACATATATACATTTATTAAGAATAATCAAAACAATCCATCATTACAATATTTTTCATTCAAAATCAAAATCTGCTAAAAGACCTTCCTCTGTCCACACATTCTTTTTTGAGAGAAAGAGTTAGTAGCTTTGCAATTTTGTGAGGTACACTATCAATTTCTCTATGTATAAAAGAAACACTCCAACTTGGTCTTCTAGAGCTTTAGCTTCAAAAACCACTTCTAACAGCCCAGCTTGAAGCATAAAATCATTGTCATTCGCAAAATAAGAGCTTTAGCTATGATTGGTTTCATGAGATGATTAATGTGTGAGCATAAAGAGGCCAAGATGTTCCTTGCTGCATCTCTGATTATAACTCCAATTCCCACTTTCTTTGACTGGATATCCTCAGCAGCATCCCAGACTACTGTATCGTATGCCTTTTTCCAATTGATCAGGTGTCTCTCAATACTACTCGAAAGTTTGTTCTCTTATTGATGACTCAAAGCTGAGAAAAATTCATCCAATCCTTGTTTTGTAGCTTGAAATACCCTTCTCGAGTCCTCAAATTTGTTTTCAAAAATTTGAGAATTTCTTTTTATCGATATCCTTTTCATTGTACATGCCACCAACTGCACATTCAATTTCTTGCATAAATCCAAGAAATTTACTTTTATGTTGGACCACTTTCGAACTGAATTAGCAAGTTCTGCCCGAACATCAGTTGCTGCAGGACAACTCCATAGTGCATGAACAATAGATATTGTTTCTCTTTCACATATTGGATACATGTTATTATCACTAATAATTCTTCTTAAAAAGATTCATACTAGTTGGAAATAAGTCATGTCCATCCTTCCAACTAAATGCTTCATCATACCGTGTACCTTTAAATCCCAGATCAACTTTCAACTACCTTCAGTTTCAAGAAACTCAAGGGCTCCCCTTTCAACAGTCTCACTCTTGGGTGCTCTAGGTGATAAGCACCATTGATAGAGAACTTCCCATTATTAGAAGGGCCCAATACAATTTGTCCTCAACATCCATTTATGTATGATTTCAACTTGTTCTTCACTAAAAGTATTACTAGTCGAAGTTTCTTTCCATCAACCAGTCCTTGACTCAATCAATTCATTCACATTTATATTTATGTCTAGATTCTTAATAGGGGATTGAACCCAATAGAAAGTGGGTGTGGGCAACCAATATTTATACTTCTAAATTTTAATGTTATTATCATTCCCAACCCTCCAAAACAATCCTTATATAACCAGGTCTATAGATGAACACAAACTCCTCCAAATCAATAGCCCATTGCCCAACTTGGCATTTAACAACTTCCCATACTTGAAACATTTATCCTTCATTATTTTTGCAACTAGAGAGAGACGATTGTTCAACATCCTCCAATACTATATTGCAAGTATGACTTTGTTGAAATTTTCAATGTCTCTAAATCCGAAGCCTCTCTCTCCTTTGATTTCCCCATCTTAGACCAACTCATACATTGAACTCTATTCCCATTGTGCTTATGGCCCACCAGAATCTCGACATCAAAGAGGTAATCTCTTTTCACAACCATCTTGGTAACTTGGAAGCATGCATGGGGATGTTAGTATTGCTTGTGTCACAACTTTTATCAAGATTTCCTTTCCTACCTCAAATAGAAAATTGTTCTTTCAATTGTTAATTTTTACTTAAATCCTCTTCTTTAGCTGCCTAAAAGTATTATACTTGATCTACCCTCCATAAATGGTAAGCGTAAATATCTTTCATAACTACCACAAGCTAACACACCAATTACTTGCAGCATTTGTTTTATGACTGACATATCAGTATTGAAGCTGTAAAAAGTAGTGATTTTCTGCTTGTTCAAATATTGACCCAACGTCTTCTCATTCTTATAGCTCCTGAATCCTTAACCATTTAGTAAGATTAGCCCTTCCAAAAATGACATAGCCAAATATTTGCAAATAGTAAGTGATTAACCCTTATGCCACCTCTTGAAACAGCTAACCCCTTGTGTCTCCACATCTTTTATATGAGTCAATTAAGGAACTCAGTCCTTTAGCATACAAATAAATTAGTATGGAGATATATATGTGATCCCCATGCCTTATTCCTCTAGAAGGTTTGATAATTTTTTCAGGAAAAATGCTAGGGATCTTTACTTTCATATCTCTATTTGAAAATTCCTACTTGGAACTTTTTTTTTAGTTTTTAGTTTTTAGTTTTACATGATTTTTATATAAGTGTTTTAAAATAATGTTGTATTTTTTTATATTTTTAAAAAATGTTTTAAGATGTTAAAAAATCATGTAAAAAAATTAAAAATTTTAGTGTTTTAAGATGTATGTTTTATTTACATGATTTTTTTAACATCTTAAACCATTTTTTAAAAATATAAAAAAATCAAAAAAATTATTTTAAAATACTTATAAAAAAATCATGTAAAATAAAAAAATAAAAATAAAAGTTCCAAATAAGAATTTCCAAGTAGAAATCCGAAAATAAAAATCCTTAACATTGCTCTTTTTTCAGACTGGCTATTGACAAGCATAAAGTTTGTTAGTGAAGTAACACACTCTTGATTATTGAAATCCACCTAGCTCCAAAACCAAACTTCTTCATTACTGCCTCTAAAAAACTCTATTCAATTATGTCGTATCCTATGAAGAGCAGTGTCATAGAACAGATTCAATCTATCCAGATATCAAGCCTCAAATTCAGCCATCACTTCAGCCTCTGATGAAGCCTTAATCAATGTCTCGGACATTCCAAAGTCCAAACCAAGCCACTGCACCTTTGGCAAGACAGCAAGCAGTACAGCTGGAAGATCTTTGACAGTTCGTTATGTTTATAAACTTTCCTTGTATACTTTTATTCTCTTTATAAGTATTTGATTGTAATTATAATCTTTTCCTTTTATACTTCCAATCCCTTTCAATGGGAACTTCTGTATTTAAGCAGCATGGCTGCCCTATAAACTTTCATTAATTGAATACGTACTTTTTTCAATAGTTCAGTTTTCTTTGCATATACTTATGAATGAACCTAAAATGTTATGTTTTGAGTGGCAATTCTATTTTATCAATATTTTTTAATTTAAATTTAAAATTTAAAGTCTTCACCATTTTCCTTTATGGGATTAGGATATGGATGGAATATGATAAAATATAGTTTACTTTTACTTGCATTTTAAATTTTGAATATTATTATATCAATAAAAACTAAAAAGTGTGTCCGCTTTCTACCAATTTAAAAATAAAGAAAATGAAAATGATAGTATGGCTTTCAAATATATCTAATAAATATATTTACTCACATATTTTTATGTTTTTATTATAATTAAGAAAGTGACTAATAATGATCTGACAATGTTAGGGGGTTTGTTAGTGTGCTCCGCTAGCTTGTCCTATTAGTGTTAAAATATATTATATATATATATTTTTTTTTTCATATCATTTTTTTAAAATGCTTAAATATTTTTTTTAAAAAAAGGAAAAAATCATAATATTATTAAATAATATTTTTTTAATCATTAAATAAAAAAATAAATTAAAAAAAATAAAACAACAGAATGAGACAATCCAGCAGGTTAAAAAGCAATTCCTATTAATGATCAGATTGTATTATTTCCTATTTTTTTCATAATAACTGCGGATAATAAAAAAAAATACTCAAAAGAAAAAGAAAAGAGATCCATTTCCGTACATTGGTGTGCATATTTGGAATTTACATTTGGTGCACCCTAGCATTATCCCAAGGATAATATAAAAGACTTGTATGCTCTCTGTATAGTATGATTTGATTGATCGGTTGCATGATTCAGCACATAATCTCACTTAATTAAAATTATTTAAAACTTTTATGACTCATACCCTGCGTGGCATCCTACTACCCGTGCCGTTAGAAACAATGTCATCTGGATATACTTGAATAAAAAAATTGACCACATGAATAACAAAACAACAAAACCTCAAATTAAAATAAATAAATAAACAGATAAAACTGACAAAAGGGACTGTAAAGATGGGAGAATAAAGTGAAGCAAAGAGTGAATCGAAAGTTTGAATGCAGTAGAGTTTAAACTGAGTTGGATTTCATCTAAATGAGTCATTTAAGCAATTAAAAAGAAAAAATGTAACTTATTGACCAATATAATTTGAAATGTTAAATTTAAAATAGATAATAGCATTACTCATTATGGAAATAGTAATATTTTTATCTAAAAAAGAGGTAAAATATCATCGAATTTGATCTCAAGATTATTTCTTTAAAAATTAGTGATTGTCTCAAAAACTGTCTAACTTTTCTTCATAAATAATACGAGATAAGATAAAATTAAATAAAAATTAAAAATTAAATAATATATTGTTATAATATATTTCTTAATATTAATTTTATTTAAGAATTTAAAAAAAATTGAATTATATACTTTATTTTATATAAAATTTTGAAAATTAATAATACTAAGATAAGATGAAATTATTTATAAAAACAAATAGACTAAATTCATATACGTAATCAATTTCGGTGATTTTCTTAAATTGATATTTTTTTTAATTGAAATCTCACAACCTTTAAACACTTAAAATAATTAAAAGGAAAAAAAGAGATTTGAGTCTGGTCATCGGTATGATTAGGGAATCCCACCTTAGTTTGACACTTTGCCAAACAATTGCTTTTCGAGATATTGTAATTTTTTTCTTTTGATGTTATTTGTGGGAAGTGAAAGAGATTTTCAACAATACTTCTTATTATTAATCACGTCAGACACAGTCATATATAGGTGTAAACTCTGCTCCCTCTTTTTAATATAAAAAAGTTAAATTTATTATTAAAAATGAATTTTTTTCATGTAGTTTTCAAATTTGCCCACTTTGTTAAGAGTGCACAACATTTAGGCTTAGTACGAATCATTTCACATCTTAATTTGCACCTATGGAACAATAACTGGCTTGGATTGTTTAAAAATTAAATAATATATTATTATAATATATTATTATAAATAAGAGGTAAAGATAGAGTTAATCAATCAATAACAGAATCAAAAATTAAAAAATATATTATTATAATATATTTTTTAATATTAATTTTATTTAAAAATTTAAAAAGATTATTTTGAAATTTAAAAAAGTTACATTATTTATTTTAAAATTTGAAAATTTGAATTGTTTGTTTTATTTTGTATGAGAATTTAAAAAAATAATAATGATAAAATGTGATGAAAGTGTTTGTAAAAGCAAACCAAGCTAAATGTAGGAGTGTTAAATCATGTCAACGGGTCGTGTTCGTGTCGTGTCAAGACATATATATTATACTATATAGGTTAACCCTAATCCAATCCATTAAGTTTATCGTGTCAAAATCTCAAACCCTAACACGACCCGTTAACATAACGTGTCGTGTTATATCGACTCGTTATGACCCATTAGTGATATTATGAAATAAATTAACATGACAAAATATGATTCGTTTCAACTTATTTATATAAATGTGTTGAATATGACCGAAATTAATCCGTTTGACTTTATTAAACTTAGCATAATTTTATACAAATGTTAAAATCACAATATCTTTAAAAATTATAATATTAATTACAAGTATGAATTAATTACAATATAAATAATAAAAATATTGAAATTAAGATTCTAACAATTTTATTTTCAAATATAAGGATATAATTATAATTTTAACTTTTTTAACGTGTCATAGCGGATTAAAATAGGTTGATCAGCTATCAACCCGTTAAGCAATCATATCGTAAGGGGTCAACCTGTTTTGACCCAAAATCCATTAAAACTAAACCCTAATCCGCTATTATCTTATCGTGTTCGTATTGAGTTAACAGATTATTTAACATATTGCCACCCCTAGCTAAATGTCAAATTAAAACACAGTACTTAATGTCAAATGAAACGAAAGTCTGGTCATCACTTTTTTGAAAAGAAGTGCATGAAACTTACATGCCTAAACTATACAAATTATTCCCTGCCTTAAAAAGGCCAATAAATCCAAATTTTGAATTTTAATTTTAAATAGAACATTCTCAATATAATTATTAAATTATTTTTTCCTTTAAAATATAACTAAAAGTATACAAAAATCCACTCTATCAAACTCTTCAAAATAAAAAAATTTTGAAAGTATGAACAGTGATTTAGTTACATGTAGCGAAATACTATTCACCTTCAAATGTTTATTTTATAATTTTTGATATTTTAACCGAGGTCCCTTTCTACTAGCTAAATATTTCGAGTTTCAGTTTCACAACAAAGTGCTCTTCGACACTATCGAGAGCCCCAATTTTGCAACTTCATTACACCATCTTGGATTTACGAAATCGACTCCATCGTCAAGCACATGAAGGCCGAGCCATCGTTACATGTAGAGAAACGTTCGTGCGTTTCTAGTTTTAAGAAATCGTGTTCAAAATAGTCTCCATCGCCAGTCCAATCTTCACTACAAGAAGGTCGAGCCATCGTGTTCGCCGTTTCCAGTTCCTGCATTTCTGGTTTTACGAAATTGTGTTTGAAGGTTGAGCCATCGTTTTCGCTGTGACGCCCCCAACTTACGTCTGGGATTTAATGTAAATTAAGGTGTCTGGATGAGCAACACTTGGCTACTCACCCTCGTACTTAACAAGAATAAAAAACATAAATCATAGAATTCGCAGCGGTCAGGTCTGTAATATAAGACTTTCTAAAGATCACACGGAAAATACATATACAACATTCATTAAACTTAAACATTGTACTTCTTACATACACAAGTCCCAACTATAGTAAAATATTTTACATTCATCCCAAAAGAACTTTCCTTCACCTCACTCTTTCTCCCTCTTAACCTCGGGATATTCTCTCCCATAGCGAAACCTATTCATGCTAATACCAAAGTCTCGCTGGAGCTGTTGTCCCTGTGGAGTCACACAAACTCCACACATGGACAAGGAGCCGTCTACTCCTAAGGTTAAGCAGCATCCCGTACGTCGCCTCTCCTCAACAAAAGTGGATGCGTCGAGACTCCAAGATCCGGTGGGTTGACTACTGGTAGGAGGTCCGAAGGAAACAAAAGAAATGTCCAGATATGGACTATAGTCGGAAAGTCCCTCAGGACTCCCCGAAGTCTCCTGTATCATCGGGGCTGTCCCCCTGCTGGTCATCGAATCCTGTATGAAATAATATGCACAAAATATATGGAGCCACAAAAGAGTGAGATTTCGAATGAAATCTCAGTAAGTACATAAACAGCTTAAAGGAAACAGGGAAAACAACCATAAAGTCATTACCACTAATGACAAGGGAAATACCCTAATATACCCCTCACAAGACCACTGTCTAACAGATACCTTTCTCAACTCACCCATGATCTTATATTAAATTATATTGTTTTTCCCCTTAAAATTCTTATTCTTTCATATCACTGATGGGCGTTACGTATCGCCGTCCCCATCACATACACTCATCAATCATCCGGGCGTTACGTATCGCCGTCCCCGTTATGATGAGTCTGGTGTCAATCATCCGGGCGTTACGTCTCGCCGTCCCCGTTATGACACAAAACATATACACATATTACTGCGGGCGTTACGTCTCGCCGTCCCCGCCATTCAAATCAATTTCACGGGCGTTACGTCTCGCCGTCCCCGTGAGGATCAATCACACGGGCGTTACGTCTCGCCGTCCCCGTGGAGATCACATATTTCTCATATCACGACAGGCGTTACGTATCGCCGTCCCTGCCGGCACGTCAGTCATCCGGGCGTTACGTATCGCCGTCCCCGTCACGACGTGACTAACTTAATCTTATAAACATTATTTTCTTTCTTTTTATTCTTCTCTTATTCACATGAGTTATTTCACTTATAACCCTTCCCATTTGAAACCCCCAATTCTATTCTAAGGAAACCCTAAGTCCAAGCAAAACAGGGCATCTCGCTCGAGCGGCTTGTCGAGCGAGTATCGAGCGAAGTCTCGGGTTGGGACTCGCTCGAGCGGGTGTCGAGCGAAACTCTAGCGAGGGTTCATATTTTGCCTTCGCTCGACTCACATGTCGAGCGAGGGTCGAGCGAACTTACGGCTCTAAGGGTTTTTCTATTCAAAACTTGCCAATCTCTTCCATACACCATATTTATCTTCTTAAAAGCTTAAATCTAAGTTTCTACAATTTTATTGAACATAAAAACAAGACAATTTACAATCAATCCTACTCATATGTCCATTTCCACTTAATCATGTTCTCAAGTGTTCACTACTAGCAAACATAGCTCAATCATGCCAATAAACCAGTTCCATGCTTAATTTAAGCTAGAATATGGACTTACAATTTCTTCCTAGCTCAAGAGAATTGATCCAACCAACTTCCTCCAAGTTTTCTCCCACACACACTCACTTAGTTCACAAGTGATCACTTTGAGGGTTTGGGGAGGGTTTTCTGGTATGGCTTCAAAAGACAAGTGTTCTCTCCTTCTAAAGGAGCTTAGGAAGCTCTCAAGGCTCTATTTATAGGGTGGTGGTCGACCAACATGAGGGAGAGAAAGGGAAATGCACCTAAGGTGCCCTAGTTGCCAGATTTGCATGTGATGAGGTGTCCATCTAAGTGAATCTAATGATGAGGATTAAGCCTCCCAAATCCTAGGCTTTGCAGCTAAATTAGTCATCCAAGGGCTCACATTTGAGATGGTTTGGCTGCCCATTTTGATCCATGGCTGAGAAGTATGCTAAAGGGATAAGAGGTGAGGTGGCATTTCACCTAACCATGCATGCATCTCTCATCTCCAGCTCTCCCCTTGTGTCACACGCCCATCTCCAGCTTTTCCTACCCATTTGGTTCCTTCCCAACTCCCTTAGGTCTTCTCTCAACAAGTTCTAGAAGGTCACTTCATAGTTTAGTTAAGGTAGAGCCAAATTTGATCCACTTAGTCACCAATCAACCAGATTTTGGCTCCCTTTGAGCTCCCATCACCCTAACTATTCAATTGACTTCCAAATCAACTTTCCATTCATTCCTAACTATCCCTACACATGTCCTAATCCCAGAGAATCCTAAAACCAGTTGCCTAATTAGTTACATGTCCCAATCTAGTTCAATTATCCAACTCGGGTTCCATTTAAGCCCATTCCAAAGCTGCCTATTTGATTCCTAAATAAGTTATTGATTCCTTCCGAATCTCAGGAAACTTCAAACATAAAAGTTTTAGATCTATCTTTTAAGGTTCTATACCAATTGGAATTACCTCATTTAGACCCCATATGAATAACTTATGCCCATTTTTCTAAAACTCGACAGATTAATCCGAAAATGCATAATTTCCAATACTAAGTGTAATTTCACATTCCTCAACTAAATCTCCCATTCTAATTTCCTAATAAATAAATGCATCATATAAATCTCCTTAAAATAATATCTATAAAATAATTTACCTTAGAAAAATTTGGGCTATTACATCCTCCCCCCCTTAAAAAAGATTTCGTCCCCGAAATCGCTAAGATATAAATAATTAAGGGTTTAAGGAATCTATACCTCGGTTACTAGCAGTAGATTCTTCTGAAGAGGTGGGTACTTTTTCCTCATTAATTAGTGAATCCTGAGAGTGATAAAATATCATGTCTATATCGGGATCATAGTACATATTCACACTTATCTCTTGCAACATACGAAATCTCTCTTCCTCTGTCTCTTCTATTATAGGTCCCTCTTCACACTGACGTTTACGCTCTTCAGATCCATCAGATGACTCTATCATGACAGCTTTTCCTTTGTCCTCTCTTCTCAAAAATCTTTTCTCTGCTTTTAACCATTTTCTGGCGGGTTATCTTTCCTCACCTGGTAACGCTCTTCTACTTATAGGATTACCTTTTTCATCTATATCCATAATATGGGTTCTGTGCTTCTCACTTTTATTTAACCAGTTCAATCTCTCAGCTTTCCACTGTTTCAGTTTTTCCCTACGAAATCTCTCTCTAACTCTTTCAGATCTTTTCTTTAATTGATCTACAGGGGTGACTGACATACGTGCGGTTCTTTTTGGAGCCATAATCCTGTATAAGGTTAAATATTAATGAATATAAATATAAAAGAAAACACAATTATCATACAGATGCAAGACAGTTAATTCAATTTATAATGTATATTATTACAACTATGTTTCAAACAAGTGGGGATAATTAACTCTCATTACATCCTCACGTTCCCAAGTGGCTTCTTGAAAAACAGGATTGTTCCAAAGTACTTTTACTAACACTATGGTACGATTCCGAAGGGTTTGTTCTTTCTGATCTTCAATGCGTACAGGCCACTCTTCATAAGTTAAATTGGAACGTAAATTACTAGGACGCGGATCCATTACCGCCACTGATTGATCATTCAAACACTTTTTCAGAGAAGATACATGGAAGACGTTATGAACTCCTTGCAAATCATCAGGTAGAGCTAAACGGTAAGCCACTGGACCTACTTTTTCCAGAATTTCATAAGGTCCAATATAACGAGGACTCAACTTCCCTTTCTTACCAAATCTCATGACTCCCTTTAGTGGCGAAATCTTCAAATATACCCAGTCTCCCACCATAAAATCTAAAGCCCTTCTACGATTATCTGCATAACTCTTTTGTCTACTTTGTGCTGTCTTTATCTGATTTCTAATCTTTGTGATCTGTTCTTTGACTTCTTGTAAATATTCGGGTCCCAAAACGCTACTTTCACCCACTTCATCCCAATAAATAGGAGACCTACATTTCCTCCCATAAAGTGCTTCATATGGTGCCATCTGTATAGTAGCTTGAAAACTGTTATTATATGCAAATTCAATTAATGGTAACAGACTTTCCCAATCTTTGTCAAAATCTAACACACAAGCTCGCAACATATCCTCCAAAGTCTGAATAGTTCTTTCTGTTTGCCCGTCCGTTTGAGGATGATATGCGCTGCTGAAATTTAAATTGGTACCCATCATCTTCTGTAGACTTTGCCAAAATCGAGATGTAAATCTAGGATCTCTGTCCGATACTATAGTCTTGGGTATTCCATGTAAACGAACTATTTCCTTCACATAAATTCTTGCTAACTTTTCCATAGAATCCGTGTTGGAAATAGGTAAAAAGTGAGCACTCTTCGTCAGTCGATCCACTATCACCCAAACTGAATTCTTTCCCGTAGATGTTCTTGGAAATCCTACCACAAAATCCATAGATAGATCCTCCCATTTCCATTCGGGAATTGGTAAATGTTGCAACTTACCGGCTGGTCTTTGGTGTTCAGCTTTTACTAACTGACACACTGGACACTTCGCTACAAAGGTCGCAATGTCCTTCTTCATTCCTTCCCACCAAAACTTTTCCTTTAAATCTTGATACATCTTAGTACTTCCAGGATGAGCAGTATATGGTGTACTATGAGCTTCTTTCATCAACCTTTCTTTCAATTCTGGGGCATCCGGAATGATTTTCCTTCTTCCAAAGTATAACATTCCATCGCCTGAAATCATAAAGTGTGGAGACCCTTTTCCTTCCAGTATTTGCTGTTTTATCTTCTCCAGCTTGGCATCCTTTTGTTGTTCTTCCTTAATTTCTTTGTTTGTTAAAGGAATAATTTCTTGAATCTCCATTAACTTGAGGTCCTGTGATAATCTGTTTACCAGAATTTCTCGCATCGCTGCCAGCACTGAAAATTCTTCTGTTTGAACTTTCCTACTCAAGGCATCGGCTACTACATTAGCCTTTCCAGGGTGGTATTTGATTTCGCATTGAAAATCACTTATAGTCTCTATCCACCTTCTTTGTCTCATATTCAATGTTTTCTGGCTAAAAAGATACTTAAGACTCTTATGGTCCGTAAATATTTCACACTTTTCTCCATATAAGTAATGCCGCCAAATTTTTAGAGCAAACACTACAGCTGCTAACTCTAAATCATGCGTGGGATAATTCTGTTCATGGTCCTTAAGTTGTCGGGATGCATACGCAACTACTCTTCCTTCTTGCATTAACACACACCCCAATCCCATTTTTGAGGCATCACTATATATCACATAGGGTTTGTGGGATTCTGGCAAGGCTAAAATTGGTGCTGTAGTCAATCTCTTCTTTAGCTCTTGAAAACTCTTTTCGCATTGTTCACTCCAAACGTACTTAGCATTCTTTCTAGTCAATGCTGTCAGAGGTGCAGACAGTTTGGAAAATCCTTCCACAAATCTTCTGTAGTATCCAGCTAATCCCAAGAAGCTTCGTATTTCATGAGCATTGGTTGGTTGCTGCCACCCTATCACTGCTTCTACCTTTGCTGGATCCACGGAGACTCCTTCACTTGAAATAACATGACCCAAAAATTTAACTTCTTGTAGCCAAAATTCACACTTACTAAGTTTGGCATACAGTTGATGTTTCTGCAAAATTTCCATTACTATTTTCAAATGCTCTTTATGATCTTCGTCGGTCTGAGAGTAGATCAAGATATCATCAATAAAGACCACTACAAACTTGTCCAAATATGGTCTGAATATCCGGTTCATCAAATCCATGAATACTGCTGGTGCATTTGTCACTCCGAATGGCATAACCAAAAATTCAAAGTGCCCATAGCGGGTTCGGAAAGCCGTCTTAGGTACATCTTGCTCCCTGATCTTCAACTGATGATAGCCAGACCGAAGGTCTATTTTTGAAAACACAGTTGCTCCTCTTAATTGATCCAACAAGTCATCTATCCGTGGCAACGGATATTTATTCTTAATGGTAACTTTATTCAATTCCCGATAATCTATGCACATCCGCATTGTCCCATCCTTCTTTTTCACAAACAATACTGGCGCTCCCCATGGGGATGAACTAGGTCTGATAAATCCTTTTCTCAAAAGTTCCTCAATCTGCACTTTCAATTCTTCTAATTCCACTGGTGCCATTCTATACGGAGCCTTATGGACTGGAGTTGTGGCCGGTTCCAATTCAATAACAAATTCTGCTTCTCGATCAGGAGGTAGTCCTGGTAGATCATCAGAAAAGACTTGAGGAAAGTCTTCCACCACAGGAATTCCTTGAATACCTTTAACAACTTCTGAGGAGTTTAACATGATTACCCAGTAGCCCTTAGTTTCTTTGTTAATACTTTTCTTTATTCGCTTAGCAGTTACTATGGAGGAAACTGCCTTCAACATTTCCCCCTTGTAACACAATTTCCCTTCCTTGGGTAGGCTAAAAACTATTTCCTTTCTACGACAGTCCAGTTTAGCATAATACTTGGCCAACCAATCCATACCCAAAATTAAATCGAACTCCATCAAATGGAATAATATCAGATCAGCGACTAGTTGAGAACCTCCAATCTCCAAGGGGCAACTTTTCACCACTCGATGGCATCCTGCTACCTTTCCATTGGGCATGACTACTATAACTTGTTGGGTCAACAATTCCGTTTCTAAATCACACCTTTGGACACAATCATAGGAAATAAAGGACCTGGTTGCTCCCGAATCAAATAAGGTATAGACCATGCATTGCTTCAGCTTAAGCTTACCTAAAGAAAATTTTATTATACTATTATTATTATTACCACTCCCAAAGAATTCCTTCATTAACTAAAAGAGGGGACTTGGAAATTTACCAGTAATGACATTAGCATCTATTGTCTCGTCTGCCTCCATATCTACTTCTCCCGGCGTGATAGCATAAACTTTAGCTTTTGCAGGAGCTTTGGCTTTTCCTCCGGGTAGAGCTACTCCTTGAGAGGTATTCTGAGGGCAGTCTCTGATCAGATGTCCTGGCCGACCACATCTATAACAAATTCTATTATCCACTCGACAATCTCCCTGGTGTCGACGTCCACATTTTGCACATTGCGGAAATAAAGTTGGCATATTTGGATTAATTGCGACTCCTTTTCCTCTATTCGTGGATCTAAAATTTGGTTTCCTCCTAACATCATTTCCCCCAGAAAATTGAAATCTTCTTTTTCCATATGCTTGAGTTTGCGCCATAACACTCCTCTGTTCAGCTTCCGCTATAGCTGCTACATTTACTAGTTCTTGAAAATTCTCAATTTGTAAACATGCCACCTGCATACGAATTCGTGGCTGCAGTCCTTCTTGAAATTTCTGGGCTCTCATCTTTTCAGTAGCCACCAGATGCGGAGCAAATCTCGCCAATTCCATAAATCGCGCCGAGTACTGTTCCACCGACATACTGCCTTGTATTAACATAGTAAACTCCAAAGCTTTCTGCCACTTCATAGATTCCGGAAAGAATCGATCGTCGAACTCTTTCTTGAACCTTTCCCATGTAGGCACTACATTTTCTCCCAATTCTAACTTTAGCAGCTTCCTCTTTGTGTCCCACCACAGTCCGGCTTCTCCTTGTAACAGATGTCCTGCATACTGCACTTTCTGAACTTCGGTGCAGCTACTAACTTCGAAGGTGCGTTCTAGGTCTACAATCCATTTATCTGCTTTTAATGCTCCTTCCGTTCCGATAAAGGGCGGGTATCGATACGCTAAAAATTTCTCATACGGACACCCTTGAGCTTCTCTTCTATTTTCATTCTGCTGATGATAACGACTCTGTTCTATTTGGTTTTTCACCACTTCCGTCATTTGCCGAATAGCTTCAGCTATTGCCTGGCCTCCTTCTAATGGGGGGTTTTGTGCCATCGATCCCCCTTCCAAGGGTGGATTCCGTGTCCTCTGCTCTTCTCCCGATAATGGGTTCGGTGCCGTCTGCCCTTCCCCCAACGGTGGGTTCGATGGTGTCTGTACTTCTCTCAACGGTGAGCTTGGTGCCGTTTGTTCTTCAGTACGTGGAGGGGTAACCAGAGAAGGATTCTGATTTACCACTTCTACTCGTTTCAAGGGAGGACGACCTCTCGGCATATTGTTTTCCTGAAATATACCCAACTTCACCATAAGCCATACTCACTTTAGAAACTTCCAATTTCCAAAAAAAATCCAAACATTCACCCATATTACTCCAAACTCCAATCTGATAAAGATTCAAGCCTATACTAGTACCATGTGATCCATTTTTCCTAGGACACGTAGGTTTTACCCAGAGACGTAATAGCTCTGATACCAATCTGTGACGCCCCCAACTTACGTCTGAGATTTAATGTAAATTAAGGTGTCTGGATGAGCAACACTTGGCTACTCACCCTCGTACTTAACAAGAATAAAAAACATAAATCATAGAATTCGCAGCGGTCAGGTCTGTAATATAAGACTTTCTAAAGATCACACGGAAAATACATATACAACATTCATTAAACTTAAACATTGTACTTCTTACATACACAAGTCCCAACTGTAGTAAAATATTTTACATTCATCCCAAAAGAACTTTCCTTCACCTCACTCTTTCTCCCTCTTAACCTCGGGATATTCTCTCTCATAGCGAAACCTATTCATGCTAATACCAAAGTCTCGCTGGAGCTGTTGTCCCTGTGGAGTCACACAAACTCCACACATGGACAAGGAGCCGTCTACTCCTAAGGTTAAGCAGCATCCCGTACGTCGCCTCTCCTCAACAAAAGTGGATGCGTCGAGACTCCAAGATCCGGTGGGTTGACTACTGGTAGGAGGTCCGAAGGAAACAAAAGAAATGTCCAGATATGGACTATAGTCGAAAAGTCCCTCAGGACTCCCCGAAGTCTCCTGTATCATCGGGGCTGTCCCCCTGCTGGTCATCGAATCCTGTATGAAATAATATGCACAAAATATATGGAGCCACAAAAGAGTGAGATTTCGAATGAAATCTCAGTAAGTACATAAACAGCTTAAAGGAAACAGGGAAAACAACCATAAAGTCATTACCACTAATGACAAGGGAAATACCCTAATATACCCCTCACAAGACCACTGTCTAACAGATACCTTTCTCAACTCACCCATGATCTTATATTAAATTATATTTTTTTCCCCTTAAAATTCTTATTCTTTCATATCACTGATGGGCGTTACGTATCGCCGTCCCCATCACATACACTCATCAATCATCCGGGCGTTACGTATCGCCGTCCCCGTTATGATGAGTCTGGTGTCAATCATCCGGGCGTTACGTCTCGCCGTCCCCGTTATGACACAAAACATATACACATATTACTGCGGGCATTACGTCTCGCCGTCCCCGCCATTCAAATCAATTTCACGGGCGTTACGTCTCGCCGTCCCCGTGAGGATCAATCACACGGGCGTTACGTCTGGCCGTCCCCGTGGAGATCACATATTTCTCATATCACGACGGGCGTTACGTATCGCCGTCCCTGCCGGCACGTCAGTCATCCAGGCGTTACGTATCGCCGTCCCCGTCACGATGTGACTAACTTAATCTTATAAACATTATTTTCTTTCTTTTTATTCTTCTCTTATTCACATGAGTTATTTCACTTATAACCCTTCCCATTTGAAACCCCCAATTCTATTCTAAGGAAACCCTAAGTCCAAGCAAAACAGGGCATCTCGCTCGAGCGGCTTGTCGAGCGAGTATCGAGCGAAGTCTCGGGTTGGGACTCGCTCGAGCGGGTGTCGAGCGAAACTCTAGCGAGGGTTCATATTTTGCCTTCGCTCGACTCACATGTCGAGCGAGGGTCGAGCGAACTTACGGCTCTAAGGGTTTTTCTATTCAAAACTTGCCAATCTCTTCCATACACCCTATTTATCTTCTTAAAAGCTTAAATCTAAGTTTCTACAATTTTATTGAACATAAAAACAAGACAATTTACAATCAATCCTACTCATATGTCCATTTCCACTTAATCATGTTCTCAAGTGTTCACTACTAGCAAACATAGCTCAATCATGCCAATAAACCAGTTCCATGCTTAATTTAAGCTAGAATATGGACTTACAATTTCTTCCTAGCTCAAGAGAATTGATCCAACCAACTTCCTCCAAGTTTTCTCCCACACACACTCACTTAGTTCACAAGTGATCACTTTGAGGGTTTGGGGAGGGTTTTCTGGTATGGCTTCAAAAGGCAAGTGTTTTCTCCTTCTAAAGGAGCTTAGGAAGCTCTCAAGGCTCTATTTATAGGGTGGTGGTCGACCAACATGAGGGAGAGAAAGGGAAATGCACCTAAGGTGCCCTAGTTGCCAGATTTGCATGTGATGAGGTGTCCATCTAAGTGAATCTAATGATGAGGATTAAGCCTCCCAAATCCTAGGCTTTGCAGCTAAATTAGTCATCCAAGGGCTCACATTTGAGATGGTTTGGCTGCCCATTTTGATCCATGGCTGAGAAGTATGCTAAAGGGATAAGAGGTGAGGTGGCATTTCACCTAACCATGCATGCATCTCTCATCTCCAGCTCTCCCCTTGTGTCACACGCCCATCTCCAGCTTTTCCTACCCATTTGGTTCCTTCCCAACTCCCTTAGGTCTTCTCTCAACAAGTTCTAGAAGGTCACTTCATAGTTTAGTTAAGGTAGAGCCAAATTTGATCCACTTAGTCACCAATCAACCAGATTTTGGCTCCCTTTGAGCTCCCATCACCCTAACTATTCAATTGACTTCCAAATCAACTTTCCATTCATTCCTAACTATCCCTACACATGTCCTAATCCCAGAGAATCCTAAAACCAGTTGCCTAATTAGTTACATGTCCCAATCTAGTTCAATTATCCAACTCGGGTTCCATTTAAGCCCATTCCAAAGCTGCCTATTTGATTCCTAAATAAGTTATTGATTCCTTCCGAATCTCAGGAAACTTCAAACATAAAAGTTTTAGATCTATCTCTTAAGGTTCTATACCAATTGGAATTACCTCATTTGGACCCCATATGAATAACTTATGCCCATTTTTCTAAAACTCGACAGATTAATCCGAAAATGCATAATTTCCAATACTAAGTGTAATTTCACATTCCTCAACTAAATCTCCCATTCTAATTTCCTAATAAATAAATGCATCATATAAATCTCCTTAAAATAATATCTATAAAATAATTTACCTTAGAAAAATTTGGGCTATTACATCCGTTTCCAGTTCCTGCATTTCTGGTTTTACGAAATTGTGTTTGAAGGTTGAGCCATCATGTTCGACTCCATCGCTACATGTAGAGAAACGTTTGTGGGTTTTGCCATTTCCAACGCTCTCTATTTTTTTTTTAATTTGTGAAATAAATATTATTAGAATAAAATATGAATATTTTAAAGGACATAGAGAAAAAATAAAGAGGTTGATGGATGGTCAAATATAAAACTAAATAGATAAAATAGAAAAAATAGATTTTTAGTAATCTATTTTAAATGAAAAATAGCTATTAGGACTTAGGAGTGCTCTAAGCATGCTATTTGCTTAAGTATATCATTCTTCCGAATTGTGTAGACACTTGGAATAATTCAGAATTTTGTAAAATATAATAATAAAATGTTTTGTAAATTGTAATAACATTATTTGAGCTAAGATGTTTTTGATTGAATTTTGGAAAAAGATAAATAAAAAATTAAATAAAATTATTATAAAGTTTAAAAATTGTTTAGATATTATTTTTTAATATTATTTTTGTGTTAAAACTTAAAAAAGTTGTATCATCTTTATATTTTATTTTTTATTTGAAAGTTTGAAAAATTATAATGATCAGGTAATTATGATTAGATGAAAATTTTAAAATATTGTTAGAAAGAAAAAATAGGAGAATATCTTATATGTTTGTGTTAGCAAACAAGGCCTTAATCTCTTTTCACAAAGCCTTACATATTAAAAAAAATTTGAGTTTTTGTTTGCCCAAAACTGATCATATTAGTTCCTAATCAATACTCTAAAACTAATCGATTCAGCCGTTAGATGTCATAGAGAATTTGCCCCTCTCGATTCGGTATGCTGTTGGAACATCAAATCATGTCAAGAACCGATTTACAACCTTACTTTGATCATCACAACAAACTTCAGTTCTTTTTTTTTTTTTTCTGGATTACATAATTCATGTTGTTCTAACTTCTTTGGATGACAAAAAACAAAAAATTAAAAGTTTCACATCAATAATCAATTAGGATTAAAAAAATATTCATACTCGCAATAAATCTCATTATTATGCACCATCACAAATGAATTTTCAAAGATGGAAGATCAAACCTTTCCCCAATTAAGGAGAAGGGAAGAAACTTTTCAAAGAGCTATCATATAACCAAGAAAAAGTTTTCATACTACCAACATAATATTGTTTTGATGCCCCCAAAAAGCATTGAAAAGAACATAAAAAACACCAAGGAAAAGTTCAACATACATCTCATTGAAACCCATCCAAATCGCCAATAAAACTAAACGATGGGCTCAAGGATGGCTCCAAACAACAACCTCCACAAGTAATAGGAGAGCATCAAATTCTCTACCATCATATACAGTTCAATAACAAGAGAGAAAGAAGAAGAAAACAAAAACGAAAGAAAGCAATCAGGAAACAAGCAGTGTCAGACCCTCGTTTTCTGTAGCAGGGGAGTGGCCATGCGGAATGAACTCGACGCTGCTTCGTTGCAAGATTCAGAGCCTATTTCCGAAACCAGCTTCAAGAAATCATCCAAACCAAGACGACGGAATCCACTCTCATCGGTCTCCAATAGTTTCAGCATTTCTCCGAAAAACCCGACCTCGCAGGGCAGAACCAGACCGCCGGTTCTCTGAAACCCGAACTCTTCCTCGGCTTTCTTCAGTAGACCTACGAACACTGGTAGGTTCAGGAACCGAGTGGGAATCACGAACCGTTTGCGTTCCGGACCTACATAAAGCGCGATAAAACCTCGCGGTATGCGGTGACCGGAATCGGAGTAGGAAGAGGAACACGAATCGGTCCGGCGCCGGAGGTTCATGTGCTTCCATCGTAGCATGACTTGTTTGAGCCGTACGATTTGGCGGATTTTACCTACCCGTTTCGTGGAGGTCGCCATGAGAGTCGCACCGAGAGCGAGAGAGTCTGTACCAACTCGTACAAAGAGAACTTGGTGACAGATTTAGAACTGAGGGGACGAGGGCACGTATAGCATAGGAGCCCATTATGTACGTAATATCACTCATATTATATTGTCTAAAACTAAAATATAGTTTTATTCAATCTAATTCTTATTTTAATTTTGATTATTTCATTTATATAATTCTCATATTAAAATAATTATTTTTTCAAAATATAACAATAAAATAATTAATAATACATTTTTTTTAAATTATTTGTAATTATTAAATTAATTATATTTATCATATTTAACTATTTTTTCTATTATATATTAATTAATAATCATATTTTAATTAAATTATAAGTTTAAAAAATAATTAGTAATTATATTATATTTAAATTAAATTATTAATCAATATTTAAAAAAATGATTTTTACTTATTTTTCATCCAATTATATTTTTTTATCAAAAAAGAGAGAAATATGAAAGAGAAAGAATAAAATAATACATATGGCCAATCTAATAGAACATTCTCATTAGATTGGCTAAAAGTCATTTTTTAAAAAATAGATTTTTATACAAATATTAAAAAATAAATGTCACAATTGATCCAATATAACAATAAAACGTGTGGAAAAATATTTAAAAAGTACTTATTGTGAATATTAAAGTTAAAACTTTATCCAAAAAGTTAAACAATTGTCAAATTTAATAATTATTTTATTTTTTGACAATTATTTTAGTTTTACTATTTACAATAAATATTTTTTAAATATTTTTTCACACATTTTATTGCTATATTTGATCAATTGTGACATTTATTTTTAATATTTATATAAAAATATACTTTTTAAATAATGATTTTTAGCAAATCGAATGAGAATAGTCTAACTTGCTATATTTGAGATCTTATTTGAATTTATTAGCACAAAGACCAAGAAATTTAATATTTGGACAATCTAATATAGAGTTAAAATGATTTTAAATATCTAAATTCTTATTGAATTTAATTTTTAACTAATCTAATAATGAGAATGCTTTAAAAAACCCTACAAATTTCTATATTCCTAAATAAGAAAAATAAAGAAAGACACACAACCTATTTTATAATTATTTATGTAACTATATTTTAAATGAATAATATTTTTAAAAAATAATTTACAAAATTTTCATCAGTTTAAAATATCACTGTAAAAAGAACTATTTTATTCTTCTAATAAATCTATGGAAAATGTTTGGTTGGCCTCCAAATGTGCCCTTTAAAAGTATTCAAAGTGTTTTTTTTCTTAAGAAAAAACTTTTTAAAAAAATAATGTTATATATAATTATAGAACTTGCAAGCACTGCTCAATCATTTTGAAAAGAATAAAATTTATTATCAAAAATTAATTTTTTTCATATGAATTTTATATTTATTATTATTTTTTTTAAAAAGATTGTGTGATGCTTATAAACTTCACATTGTAAATATATTTTTTTCAGAAAAAATTACTACTAATAAATTTGCGGTTGTTTTTTTTTATATATATTTAAAAAAATTTACTAAAGATAAATTTGGGAGACAACCTAGCATCATCCCTAAATCTATTTGATCGACCTGTTCCTAAAAACTTGCCGCGTCAATTTATTATTGGTATTTTGAAGCTTTTTTATGAAAATAATTAGTTTTTTATTGATGATTTTAGATTAATTTCTAAAAATAGTATATTTTATCTTAAATTTAGTATATATGCCGTTTCATCCCTAAAATTTAAAAAGGTATTATTATTTTTTTCTATTTAAAAGGTGGAAATGTCATTCTTGCTTTTATTATACATAAATTAAAAGCATACCTTTTTTTTGAATAAAAATTAAAACTATACCTTACTGACAAAAGATTGACGTGATATGGTTATAATCTAGAGTGACATGTACACATAATTCACAAAACAACTGATAGTGTTATGTTTTAATTTTCCAAATGAGGACCAATCGATTAGAGTATTTTGACAATAACTCAAACGTCTTTTGGAGTAATTTTATATACAAGTTCAGCTGTTCAGGACATATAAGTTCTGTGCAAATGTTTAGAAAATAATTTGATTCATGTAAAAAACTTATTTTTACAAAAAAAAAAAAAAAAAATTGTTTTCAAATGACTTATACAAATCATTTTCTAACCTTTTAAGAAATAGCTAGTAGAATATACGCATATCCGACCTTTATTATAAATCTAAATATATATATTCTTTAATGGAAATCTAAGGCTCTTTTGGATTTAGAAATTACATGAGTATTAAAAATTGAAAAAAAAAATATTTTTAATATTATTATTGTTTTTAAATTTTAAAAAATTAAATTAAGATTTAAAAAAATTGAATTGTTTATTATATTTTATATAAAGATTTAAAAAAATATAATAATAAATTTGAAATGAAATGAATTCTAATACAAATGAAGGCTAAATATTAAATTAATATTATGAAATAAATTTTGTAGAATTTGGATAAGAAGTCTAGAATCTGAATCCTGAAAATTTAAGGTTGAACAACAAATATATATTATCCAAAGGACAACACTACTTATTCCGTTGGTTTTCATCTTGATTTTATCCTATTTTAGATTTTTTTTTATATAATTTGTAAGTAAGTATTTTTAAATAATATTATGATTTATTTTATATTTTAAAAAAATATTTTAAGATATTAAAAAAATTATGTAAAAAATTTATTTAAAAATCATATAAAAAAAATTCCAAAACGGAATGAATTCGAGATGAAAACCAACTGGAGAAACAGCTTTTTCCATTATCCAAAATGAACGGAATTTAACAGCTAACTTTTTTAAATAAGTAAAATGACTTGTCGTTTTTTTCCTTTTTTTCACCTTCCAGTTGTTAAATGCCTCTATTTTGGTCAACAATTCTTCCGTAAATGTAAAACATCATCATCAGACATCGTACCAAATTTCAATTTTCATAAATAAAGAGGATGATGATGAGGATGAGGATGGGGATGATGAGTCAAATGACGTTTTAACCGCTTTTGGCGGTTCTGCACCAACCACCCAATCCTTTTTTACCACATTCTCTCTTTTTTCCTTGCATTATAATACCTCACTGTCTCGCTCTCTCTCAGCCATAATAAAGCAGATCTATCTTTTGCATTATAACAAGTTCGGTTTCGGAAATTCGATCTGATTGGCAATAGCACGATTGCATTACGGAAAATGGGTGCGTTCTCTTGGCCATCTGAAGAAGAGGTAACTCTTGATCTATAAGCTTCACATTCGCCAACATTTTGGTTTCTCCCTTATTGGGTTGTCGCAATTTCCTCTAATTTGCTGGTTTTGTTTTGTTTTGTTTTGTTTTGTTTTATTCTGCGTTCTTCATTTTCGTGCTGTTATTACAATTTCAGTGCTGTTTGAATATCAATGCAGATAGTTTTGTTAACATTTTTAAAACAATTTGACATTCGTGTGAAAACTACTATAAAACTGTTAAACCAATCAAGACAGTAACACAGTTGAAACTTTAAATGTGGGTTCTATTTCGATGATATTAGTATGTCTTTCATTGGCAGTGGGTGCATCTCCCGGTATGGCCCACATTCCTGCGAGCACATATAAATACACATTTGCATTTGGTCACTGGTTCTTGATTTTATGATGTTGTTTGGATTTATCATGAATATTTTATAGGCTAAGGGATATGTTTTTACATGTTACAGTTAAATGGAATTAGAAAGATTGTTTCAGAAATGGCTGGGAGAGGTGTTGAGGAAGTTCGAGTTGCGGTCTCTCCTTATCGGATTTGTCCATTGGGAGCTCACATTGATCATCAGGTTAGCTTTGATGTTTTATGCATATGAAATTAATATTGATCTCAATGGCTTTAGGAATTTCTATCACAGTTAACAAACTATATTTTGAGCCATTTTTCATTTTGTCGACTTCAATTTTTATAGCTTCTTTCAGTTCCAATATTTATTTTGGCCTCCGTTTACAGGGTGGGACTGTTACAGCTATGACAATTGATAAGGGAATACTTTTGGGGTTTGTTCCTTCTGGTGACACTCGGGTAAGTATATACTCTTTTCATGGCTAACATCAACAATAAAATGAGGGATGTTTGGAAACTTCTGCAGTGCATTTGTATTTACATGAAATTTAGCCATGTAGAATGGCTAGTCCTTATTGCAAAAAGTGAAAATAGCCAATGCCAATTTCAACTAGCCACATGTTGGGAATCCAGGCTATTGATTGTAAGAGTGGAGGGGCCTTGTAAGTATTGAAGGATCTAAAACAGTTGCTAAAAGAGGAGAAGTTTGTGAAAAGAGGACAAGAATAGCTCAAGGCCTTTCCAGCTATGTGTCAGCCAAAAGTAGAAAACTTAGATCAAAAACCTAAAAATTGAAGAAAGGAGGCTTATGGTGCTTAAGGTGTTAGCAAGAGAAAGTTTCTAGCTGTTTTTTGTAATTAGTCAAGGAATAGGACAATCCACATTTGAGCTTAGAGGAGTGCTCTAAGCATAAAAGATTACACAAAAGTAATCCCTCAAACTGATAAGCCACGTCAGTTTGTAAAATTATTTTTGGTTAATTCTTTTATAACTAGAGTATTTTCTCTTGAGACTATGTCCAAAAGGAATAGTCAATGTTACAATTGGTGCCTACTAGAATCATTATAAAGTGCAAGAACTTCATTTCAAGTAATAGCAGATCTCATTATTACACTCTTATACTTAATTTGAATGTATTACAATCTCCCCCCTTAAATTTTATAATCTTTATGTCACTTTATTGTATTTAGCATGACTTATGTATTAAAATGTACAATCCAAGGAAAAACTCAAAGCTTATCTGAGCTTATGATTTAAAAAGACTAGTCAATATTATAATCGAGAGCCCTTTAGATCTGTTATAAACCCAATAACTTCTCCACCCAAGTAATGTGAGGTCCCATTTACCACATTCTTCTACTAAACTTGGGGTATTACATCTTTATAACTGGATTTGAAGAAAAGGGGAGAAATGTCAATTTGAGAGGAGTGATTTAGGAGGGAAGAGCTTAAATCAAAGTTAGAAGGGTTGTCCAAGATGGAAGATACTTCTTGGTGACAAAAATCAAAGGAAGTGTGGCTTAAGAAGGGATTTAGGCATGTTTGTTGTATACTACTGGTACACTTAGGCGATGCCTTTTATATCAATAAAATATTACTTTTACTCATAAAAACAAAAACAAAAAAGAGAAGGGAATGATGATGCTAAACTCTTCCTTAGACAGGAAAACTTGCATAAAAGAGTTAATTTTGTAGGATCGGAGGTTGATGACATTTTTCTCTGAAGGCAGAAGCAAAAGACGGGTGTTGGGTTCTATTGTAATCTGTGTAAAGAGTTAGTTGATTGGGGGGCCAGGATTGATGGCTTGTGCCTCTACACTATTGATCAAGAGTATAGAGGCTGCAGACAGTTTTAAGAAGAGATATTAGGGCTTTTAAGGATATAATGGGGGACAACATACCTGGACCAGATGGTTTTACTTTGGTGTTCTTTCACCATTGTTGGCAAGTGTTAAAGCAAGACATAATGGGCTTCTTTCAAGAAGTCCATGACATGTTTAGGTTTGAAATTATTTTAACGTACAGTTTTTCACTCTTGTACAATCATATTGGTTGGTAGTGTGTATAAACTGCTGGCCATTGGCCAATGTTGGTTTCAGACTACCAGAATGCTTTGAGGAGGGGAGAGCGATGTTGACTCAATAACTATTGCTAATGAATATTTGGAAAGAATGACTAGATGTTGCAAGTTCCATTGAAGAATTTGATATTGAGATGTCCTACAATAATGTGAATTGGTATTGTTTAATTAATATGCTAGATAGATCTGGTTGGTGAGAAATGAAAAAAAGTGGACTCTCTACTCACATTTTCTACTGTCTAAGTTTTCGGTTTGGATTACTAGATGCCCCTTTGGCTTCTTTGGGACATTTTCTACTTTCTTCTTTACCATCTTACTTGCGGAGATCCTTGATAAAATATGAATGGACCAGCCAAACATGGGCATCTATCTGGATTTCAAGTTGGACGTTTCCTGGAGAGGAGATCATCTTTGGAGGGGTAATATTTTTATAAGACTTGGGGTTCTTGGGAGTTGGGCCAGTGGTCGACAACTTGGTGATAGGCTTCATGGTTGTAGTATTTGGAAAAGTTATAGGGCAGATGTTTGTGGTACTTGATGGTAGGAAGGATTCATTTTAGCGAAAAAGAAGTCGGACCTTCAATGTTGTCGAGCTTTCTATACTCGTATGAGTGGGTGTTGGGTTTTAGTGGTGAGCATGTCTCTTCTTTTGTATATTTGTAGATTGAAGTTTTCTTTTGTAATTTTTGGTGACTTTTTAAATCCTTTATTGAAGGACATGGATGAACAGAGTGCATCTACAACCCTCACATTCCATACATAATTTGTGGTGTTTAATATGGATTTGATCCATTTCACAAATTTCATCATTTTGGATTACAAGTTTATACCTGTGGAGAGCCTATAAATTGGTTTCTTTGAAAGATAAAGCAGTTAAGCCTCATTTATTGCCAACTATGAAAGAGACAAACTGAAAGTTATTCAAATTTATTATGAAATAGAATGGCCTCATTCGGTATCTGAGTATAATCTAAAATTTTCAATTGGTTCACCTTGTTACAGTCTGTTTTTCAAAATCTACTTATTGAATGAAATTCTTGGGAGATGACTGAGTTATATCTTTGGAAATTTAAAAGTCCAATAAACTTTTTTACATGGATCTGCTTTGACTGTTGTAGGTTGTACTACGCTCAGGACAGTTCAAAGGAGAAGTTAGGTTCAGGTGTGGGAATTATTCTTATAATCACCTTGTTATTGTTTCTAATGTTTTTGTATTCTAATCCATTAGTCCAATTTTCATGATAAAATATATTAATATCATCTTTGGTTTTGAGCATATCAAGCCTATGTAAACGGCAACATTCACTACTACAAGAAAAGTAGATCCATAGCGACGATGAAATTAATGGTTGACACATTAAGTTTGCTTCTTCTTATGTGATGTAGGATCACTTTTTAACAATACCCACATACGGAATCTTTCAATAACTTTGATTTTTTTTTTTTTTAAGTTTCTTGGATAGTTGATAGTGGGCTATGTGAGGGTATAAATGGGACTTCTACAATAAATTTAAGCTTTAAGGGATTGGTGGGGGTCTGGTTGTGGCTCTAAATTTAAAGAGAATTAGGAGGAGAAAGAAAAGAAGAGCTTTGGAATCTCTAGAAGGCCTTCAAGGAGTCTTATCCAGGAGTCAAACACATAATATGCTTTAATTAAGTAGAGTTCTCCCTGTAGTTGTATTTAAATTCTTGCATATAGAAATGAAAGAGAGTCCTAGAATTTACATCCCAATACAATCTGGAAAACTAAGAACTCCCGATTAGAAATGGAAAAGATTTTAATTTTACAAGACTTGAAGTACAAGAGTAAACAACCTAGTTTGTAAAATTACTTGATACCGCTAAAACTAGAATTCCCATATTTTGAAAGAAAAGCCCAAAACAATAAAACTAGATTAATGGAATTTTCACTAACATAAATTGTGATTCTTTTTACTTTTTAATTCGACATATTTTATATAATGTGGCTAATAATTTATTTGGTTCGTTTTTTGTTCTGCACTCTATAGAGTTGATGAAATTCAGCACCCAAGAAAAATCATTCAGCAGAATGGTGTGATGCATTCAAATGATTCTTCATCATTACAAGAAGAATGTAGATGGGGAAATTATGCTAGGGGAGCTGTATACTCACTAAAGAGTAGAGGAAATGAGCTTCCCCAGGTTAGAATTGTTTCATCTGGCTTATTTGAAGTTTTGTTGCTCTACCACAAGCTTGAGCTTTACAGTACTTTCACTTTCAAATATTTTATGATAATGAGAATGGGTGGAATGAAATAGGGTAGCAGTGCACATTATGGTCCTTAAATTTGCTTAGGGATATGTGTTATTATTTTACTAGAAGGCATGGAGAAACTAATTGACAAGTAAGCCTCTTGTTCAAGGTTTATTGTTATGTAATTGAGCGAAAATGCACTTTGGAATTTATGAAATTGATTCTTTTGTGAAGTCCATGGTGTTAAATTTGGCCGAAGTCCCTTAATTGAGGTGTTTCCTTCTCATTAAAGAAAATAAAAGTTCTAGGGTTACAAAACTTATCCTATCTAAATATGTACAAGTTTAATTTAAATACCAGATAAACTTAGAAAACATATCCTATCAAGAGACTACTACATCATAATAAAGGAAACCCTTGTTTCCTTTGATACCCTTCCTCAAATTGATGCTAGTGAGTTAACTATCAGCAATTTGCTAACTAAGTATTGATATCGTTGTTGAGTCAAGACTTTGGTGAAGATATCAGCTACTTGGTGTTCAGGGGGCACATGATGGAGAATGATAGCTTTAGACTCATAGGCATCTCAAATATAGTAATAATCAATCTCGATGTGCTTCGTATAGTAATTAAGAACCTAGCTCTTGATGCCATGTCAAATTTGGCTGAAATCCCTCAATTGAGGCGTTTCCTTCTCAGTAAAGAAAATAAAAGTTCTAGGATTACAAAACTTATCCCATCAAATTATGTTCAAGTTTAATTTAAGTACCAAATAAACTTAGAAAACATATCCTATCAAGAGACTGCCACATCATAATAAAGAAAACTCTAGTTTCTTTTGATATATGGATTATATAGTCTAACTGAATACAGAAGTGGAATATATGTACAAAAATGATTTCGGTTTTTTCAACAGTAGCAATGATATTAACTTATTTTTAACCGGGAGATGAAGGGTTTAATATATTTCACTAGTTCAAAAGAAATACCATGTTTAAAAGGCAAATTTAAGCATTAAAGTAAAGTGACTCCACCTCTTATATAATTCTCTAGTTTGGATCCATCCAAATGGATAAGATTGTCAAAGGATAAACTCTGAATTTAGGATGATACCTATATTGGTCCCAATCTTCCAAAAATATATTTGAGGGAAGAAGGCATAACATGGGAACTTGCACAGAAAGGAAGAGAGAAAATATTTTTGGGCTTCAAAAATCTTAGAAATGTTAAGGAACATACTGAAATTGACTCAATTAAGCTCAAATAAGTCTTAACCTCAGCTAATTTGGGTAAGTATTCAAATGCTTTTATACCCCAGTCTTTTCTAGGGCCATATCTTTAAGAATTTATCAGATAATCATGTCTCTTTTCTTATAGTTCTTCGCCCTGTTATCATTATGTTTGTAATTTTTGGCATTCTCTGTTGTTCCTGCTCTT
The DNA here is from genome assembly GCA_036559045.1 of Platycarya longipes. NCBI lineage: Eukaryota > Viridiplantae > Streptophyta > Magnoliopsida > Fagales > Juglandaceae > Platycarya > Platycarya longipes. The sequence goes on along the minus strand of CM071803.1, from coordinate 39,171,910 downwards.
TCACATTAAGATGATCACCCTTTCTTACTAGTGCCTACGTAGGCCTTGGTTGGTCATGTCCAAACCATTCAAGCATTCCTCTTTTCTTTTTTTTTATCTTTAATTGGTTGGCCTTTTGATGAATAAATTCGTTCTTTAAGGACATGTTTATCTCTGCTTTACTCAACCATCATATTGCCATAACTATTTAATGGAGATGTTTATTAATTTTTCAATATTCTGAAACATAAGCTTAGCTAACCCTTTTGCAATTTTATTTTTTTTAATAAGTAATAATTTTTATTGATTGAATGCAACTAGGTAGAGCCCATGTACGCAAGTAGTATACAAAAGAGACCTAGTTACACTCTAGCAAGCTGAAAATTAGTCAAAAAATCATGGACATTCCCTCCATTTAGTACAAGGGCCAAAAACCATTGTACCAAAGTAAATACAAAAAAGTATCAAATTTCCCCTATGGACCTCTCCTTACTATTGAAATATCTCTCATTTCTTTCCATCCAAAGACACCACAGTAAACACGAAGGGATCATCCTCCACGTCGCAGCCAATTGATTGCACTGATGATGTCGATTCCAGCATGCTAGGAGATCCGCCATACTTTTGGGCATGACCCAGTTTAGTCCAACCCTACTAATGATACCATCCCATAACATCCTCGCTACTTCGCAATGCATAAAGAGATGGTCGATCGATGCCCCACTTTTCTTGCACAAGTAGTACCATTTCATGACTATCATCCCTATTTTTCTTAAGTTGTTGGCCGTCAAAATCTTACCCCACACCGCTGTCCAGACAAAAAAAGCAACTTTTGGAGACGCTGGAGCTTTCCATAGACCCTTCCAAAGAAACTCACCTGGCTGGCCAGTTTGCAACACCTTGTAGAAAGACTTGACATTGAATTTTTTGTTTTTGGAGTGGTTCCACAGCATTCTATCCCTCCCATTTCCCCCAACCTGCCTAGAATAAAGAAAGCTGTAAAAATCCGCAATCTCCTCAACTTCCCAATCCTGCAGGTTTCTAGAAAAAGTCAGATTCTAGTACACTGTGCCATTGGCTCTACGCAGCACATCTGATACAGCAACTTGTTGGTCTTCAACTAAACTGAAAACTCTTGGAAAAGCAGCAAAAATAGTACTTTCTCCACACCATTTATCAAACCAAAATCTGATTTTTGCACCCTCGCCAATGAAACCTAATGTGTTGAAAACGCATTCCACCCCTTCCTAATATACTTCCAAAGACTCACTCCATAAGACCCCCTACCTTCCTTAGTACATCACCCTCACCGGTCACAACCATATTTTCCCTCCATGAAACTTCTCCACCACGACTCTTCTTCCAACTGAAATCTCCACAATCACTTCCCTAAAAGAGTTTTGTTGAAAGTAGACAAGTTCCACACCCCTAAGCCACCCAACTCCTTTGGCATACACACTTTGGACCAACCCATTAGATGAGATTTATGCTCCTCCCCCAGGGCCCCCCACATGAAATCTCTAAATAGTTTTTCAATCCGATTTGCTACCCCCGCTGAGAGAGAGAACAAAGAGAAGTAATATATAGGGAGGTTAGAGAGAGTGCTTTGGATGAGGGTTAAATCTCCCACCCTTTGATAGATAAAGCCGCTTCCATCTTGACAATCTTTTTTCAATATTTTCTACAACCCTGTCCCTTATGGATCTTGCTTTAAAAGTAGCTTCCAAAGGGATTTCAAGATACTTCATAGGAAGGGTAGTCACTATACAACCCAACAATCTGGCTAAATGGTTGATATTCTCCAGGACCAATTCCGACTTTGTTAAGTTGACTTTAAGACCTGAAACCGCCTCAAAACATAGAAGTATGGCCCTTAGCGCTTAAATGTGGTTGCTGTCTGCATCACAAAAAATTAAAATATCATCTGCATAGAGTAAATGGGTGATGGATAACCCATTACCCACTGCCCTGACAAAAATCTCCCCAGGTTGGCATTTTATTAATTCAACTATTAATTTTCTAGGCATCCTACAATCACAATGTAAGCCAATATACCTCTCTTTTTAATGAAAGCCCTATTCCATCTGTTTGGAATGGTCAACCATATAGAAACAAGATTATCAAGCAGACAAGACTGAGAAAGCAACTAGACATGGGCTCCAATTCTGTCCTTACCCTTGTCCCATCCAAGTGACACAAACAGATTTGGCTTTGGAAAAATCTCTCCCATATCATTTTTTCAGGCACCAGCCAAAAGCCTGTATGAACTTGTATTTGAGCCTCTAATGAAACCACCACCAGAACTTGGAAGATTTTTGGGAGACAGGGTTAACTAAACTATTTGTTGGTTAGATTCTTTGAAAAAAATCTTGAGTCCAAGTAACATGCTATTTCACATCTCCTAAGATTGTGCTGCTTCTGGAGTTCATATCTCATATAGTTTGTTTCTATTGTTGCAGGGTATCATAGGGTACATATGTGGAACTGAGGGTCTTGACAGTTCAGGTGTCAGCTCTTCTGCTGCAGTAAGTTTGTATTACTTTTTAATTTCCTTTGTTCTAGCTGCCTTATCTTTTCTGGATTTTTAGGTGGTGGGGGGAGGGAATTAGGTCTTATGATTTAGGAAATCAAGTTTAGATTTGATTTTTATCATGTTAATCGGGATACTGTAGCTGAGTATGCTAGAATTTTGTTTACCTTGATGTGCTTGCGTGGTGTATGAGTTCCTAGTCAAATAGGATAACCTCAGCCCGTTGGAAGTTGATGAAAATGACTTGCAGCGAAAAGCTTAAGGCAGAAGGGGTTGTTGAGGTCTCTATTCCAACATTGTTGATTTAACTCAGGAGCTTAAGCCGATAGAAGGTGGCTACAGTAGATGTCAAACCAATATATGGGACACCTTTCTTCATACATGGCCTAGTCTAATTACCTTAAACTAAATGCAGGTGCTGTGAGTGCAATGATGATTAGGTTTGTGTCCTGGTCATTGCTGCCACAATCTTTAGATTTGTGTCCTGTTTCCATTCCTAGTTGAAGTAGGAGTTTTCTTTTTCTTTTTCTTTTTTTCCTTTTTCTTCTGGAAATGAACACTAGTCCTTGGAAATTAAAGATGAAATGAGGCTCTGATGCCTTGTTCTGAAATCATAAAATAAGAAAAGATAGAATTTGTCTCTCATACAAGGTTGCAGGCCCCTTTATATTTGATCAACTCTTGAATAATAAAAGCTACAGATCTCTCAATAATACATAGCTCCCTTGAAAAACAACAAGACAATATTTTAAAGTATCCATTACATGTGCTGGATAAAAATTTTCATGGGAGCCTGGGTACATATGTCCAAGGGAATAAAGGGGTTGATGCATTTAGGAGTTGAAGTGAAACTACATGGTATGATTTACTTACAATGTGATTTTCTTCACCGAAAACATTACTTAAAAAAGAAAAGAAACTGTTCAAGGAAAGCTTTACTGTTTTTCACTAGTTTGCATAAGAGTTTACTCTTGTATATAGCTATTTTAAGGCTTTATTGTCTTTGAGAAGAACCTTTTCTTTTTACTCTAATATGTTAATATATATAGTTACGTGTTTGACAGGTTGGCGTAGCTTACCTTTTGGCGTTTGAAAGTGCAAATAATATAACGGTCTCTCCTACAGAAAATATTGAATACGATCGGTAGGTTCTTTAAACATCTGAATATGCTTTCATTTGTACATTTCCTCATCCTTGTATTACAACCAAAGATCACATGTGCTAATTGAGTACTTTGAGGTTAGTTTTTGGAGGAGCGGGGGGCAGAAAGAGAGACCTGTTTCAGACTATGGGATTATTTGTTTCCCCTTTTGTCCAAAACCAACTGCTCATCTAAAATTAGATTTTGGAAAGACTGCTGACAATGAACTTTTATCTTGGAAAACATAAGTTTAAAAAAATAGAAGGCAGTTCCTATTTAGGATAAACATATAAATTCTATTGCCCTTGGGCTTTTGCTTTGAGCTTTATATAGGGGGTTGCAGTTATGTCAGGTCATGCAAAAAACTTAGGAGGAAAAGATTTACCTTTCGTCCATCTCCACTACAGTCTAGGAGCTCATTTATAAGAAGCCCCAGGAAAGATATGACTAGAATTCTTGTTGGGAAAAAAACTTAATTAAGAGAAAAATGTCCAACGATTAAATGAATTTCAAACCTTCTTTGGTTGATAATGGGAGATGAAAAGTATTTTTATCTTTTTTTTTTCATTCATATACAAAATTCAATCCTCACTTTCTGCACTTACATATTATCTTGACAACTCTCTAAATGATGTGAAGTTCCTATGCTTTCAGTCAAAAGTCCATTTAACAGATATAAATTAAATTAAGAGAATCAAATCTTGTTCCAATAAAATATCAATGATCTTAAAATTGCTTTAAATTACAACAGTGCTTTAAATATGAATTTGGCTAATTAAAAATGCCTTACTTCTATTGGAAGCATAGGAATGAAGAAGCTGCACAAATTTTCTCTTAGGTATTGAGAAATGAGAAGTTATGTTATTGCTTTGAGAAAAGGAAAATTGTTGAGGAACAGTGTCATGCATCTCCTGGAATTTAGGTGCCACCATTAGAATAAGACCCCATTTGTTTGATCGTACTAGACCTTTCTAAAGTCTGATTTTGTACAAACGCAGGCTTATCGAAAATGAATATTTGGGTCTGAAAAATGGCATATTGGATCAATCAGCCATATTGCTATCGCACCATGGTTGTCTAACATACATGGACTGCAAGGTATAATACAATATGTTCTAAAAGGCCCTTGATTATCTCATAAACAACAGATGGGTGTTTTAGGTGCTGAGTTTAATTCTATATCTGTGATTTTGAGCTCCTCCTGGTTTGTCTTACATGCCATGACATGTATTACGAATTCCTTTTTGGGTGCACTTTCGCTTATGTGTTTGTTTTGTTCTCTCTCAAATGCAATTATTTTTTATTTTTTTGCTAAGCTTTCTTAAACGCGATTCATTCTTTATCTTTTTTGCATAACTCTGAAAGCTGTTATCATATTCATGTATTGATCCCATGAAGCCTACATATTGTTATCTCCCAAGCGTAATGGCTAGTTCACTTGGAGGGCTATTGATGAAATTCTACTGCTTTATTGAGGCATATGAAAGAAGATAACTGGATTGTGGGGGAGGTTATGGGAACATGTATGAGCATTAGACCGAGATGCTGAAGTTATTTGGTGGATAGGCCGAACTAGAACATAGATCTGTAATTACTAATTACTCCCATATGCATCCCACTATCAGTTAACCCTAGAAACATCCAGTGCTACTGTCCTACTTAGTTAAATATCACATTATTATGCCTCTTCACATAGCTTGAGCTTTTAATTACCGGTTTTGTTGGACTTGTTCTAATTTTTGTTGGGGAATCACAATCTTCTTGCAATACCTTTCTAGAACCCCAAATTCTGGGACCTTGGTTGTACTAGGAAAAAGAACTAATGTGAGAAAGTGACTTGATGGAAGCTGTCCAATGAGAGTGGGAAGGTGATAGAAGCTGCTATCCTAGTTCGGCAAGTTGGGCCATATTTACACTTGCCTGCAGCAAAGACCCTGCCACGGTGCTTAGGAGTACGTAGGGAACCCCATGATTGGAGTTATATAACACTTTGTTCATAGATGAATACACCTATTCTTATTAAGAGTTAAAGAGTCCATGGGTTGAAGCCACTAAGCCCATTTTCTTAAATGAAAATGTAAAGCCTAATAACATGTGAAATGCATAACAAGACCCACGAACCACAAGAACAGAGCATATCTAAAATCTCTGAAATTACAGAAATTTAAATTAATTTAAGTTAAAACAAAACCATCTCCTTGAAGCTCGTGGTCAACTGATGGGGACATTTTCTTTGCCACATTCCATTTCTTATTAATTCTTCTCCATCCCTTCTTTTATATTTTTAATTATCCTAACTCTGTGTTTTGTGTTAAAATAAACTAATTTTATTATACAAGATATTCTTTATTTAAGTTTTGACATTCTCAGTTAGGACTAATTGTGGGTGTGTTTCTGGGCGTTTAAAATATCCTAACCATTTCCAATGTATACTTTAAGATTAATTGATGAATGTTTCCATTAATGCGTTGTGTGTCTCATAACTCATTTCACACACACATACAAGCACTCTCACATGGCTGTTTAGTGATTTATGCCTTGTATCTGCATCTCAAAGCATGATATCTTTTCCTTATTGGTGAAATACTTTTTCTCAATTTTACATGGGTTCTGATTTATCCGAGCTATTTCTTTTAAAAATTGACCTTCAGCTCTTGGATTCTGATTCAGTTCTGAAATATAAGAGATATTCTCTTAGTCATATATTTGTTAAGATTATGCTGTCTGGTGAATCTTTGCTGGAATTTGTAGACCAAAGGATATAAGCTAGTACACCCACCGAAGCTGCAGAAAACATACAAATTATTGCTGGCATTTTCAGGCTTGAAGCAAGCTTTGACTAGCAACCCTGGCTATAATCGCCGAGTTGCAGAGTGTCAAGAGGCCGCAAGAATTCTTCTGCAGTAAGTTACATTTTCTTCATTTTTTTTTATAGGCTACTTTGAGTATTCTTTATTTGTTTCATATCTGCTTAAGATGCATGGTCATCTTAACAGTCATAACACCTCTGCGCTTAGGTTCTGAAACTGGATTTCATGACTGCCAGTTGAGTTACTTTGATTGAAATTTTGTTCTTACAAAGACATTTAGAGGGAATTTTCATTAAAGGGAGCAGCACTTGGTAATATGTGGTGTAGGACATAAATATCAAAGGAAACTAACTGTTATAAAAACTAACTGTTAGTTTTTATAGTATGTGGTAATGTGTGGTGTAGGACCCTAGTTTTCCTTTAATAATAAAAACTAACTGTTATCTAAGAAGCTAAAAATGTAGAAGTAAGGCAAGGGTAAAGTAAAATGAGCACGATAAGGGCTGTTAGTACTTGGTATAGAAAGGAGATAAGAATATTCATGCTATTCAACCGTTACTAGAAAAAACATAAATCTGTTTTAAGTGTACAAGTCCCAGACTATAAAGTTGTTTCTATAAGGTCCTTATAACCTCACAATATCACTCCTTCCCTTGGAGATATTTGGCATATTAAGGAGCTTTCTAGAGCAGCTTTTTTTCCTTGACAACCTCCTTAGGAAAGATCCTCACCATGATCACTTAAGGGAAGATTGTTTTAACGTGACAGTTGATGTTGTATATGCAGAAAGAGTGGGAAATCTGTAGCCACCTTTTACCCCCTTTGAGATTGAAGTGCCCTATGCACAAAAGGATAGTAGACCCTTGCCAATTGGAGCAAGTTATATGGCAGTCCAAAAATTGCATCCGTTTGGAAGATGGTTCTTCTGTCTAGTGGTATATTTGAATGAAATGAATGATAAAAATTTTGAAGATCCCCAAGCAGACAACAGAGGAGCTTAAAGCTCTCTTTTTCAATACTCTATTCCTTCGGGCAGCTTCCATGAATTTCAAAGGGCTGACTTTTTTGCGATTTTCTGGTCTCTTTTTTCTATTTCTGATTCCCTGTTCTTGTATTATACTTCTTGTGTAGCTAGGAATTTTGTTTTTGGATTAAATCTTTGATGACATAAAAAATGTTTTCTTCATTCCACAGTGCCTCTGGGAACAAGGGAATAGAGCCTTTCCTGTCAAATGGCAAGTATTTGATTCACATCCTTCTCAAGTTTTGAAATTAGTTTCTTAACTGCTTTGTGGAAGGAATGACCTTTTGTTCATTTTTTCGTAATGTAAACAGTTAAACCCGAAGTTTATGAAGCTCACAAGGTAACCACATCTACATCAGAAGTTTGGTTTTTAACAGATATACAAAATACAGCTATGCTTATGAGTAACCTTCATTCTATTTTATTTTTCTTTCTTTAGAGGAATTAACCTAAAGAAAATTAGCCCCTCGCATTTGGATTGTTAAGTAAATATAACTCATGTATCTGTGCTATGAGGTTGAACCTATGATCTCATCCCTCCACTCTTAACACAAAGACCATTGGCAACCAATGCTGGAGTTTGTTTCGAGGATGTTGATTGTTTAGAAAAGAAGAAACTTTTGCACTGTCTTTGTTAGATCTACTTGCATCTAAGGGAGCTCAAAGTAGTTTAAAATGGCTGAATAGAGACTAGATGCATTTGATGTGTTCGTGTATTGGACCTAAAGCAAGCTTTAAGACTTCACAACAGCAAATAATGATCCATATCCACATATATTACCTTTTGCCAACAGGTTAATGCAGAGAGGTTCTCTGCTGTCCAGTTAAGATTGTGCATGTGAGGTCCAATATTTCTACATTTTAACAGTTGCAAGATAGCCAATAATGGTTGTGCGGTTGACTGTTGTCACATGTGAAAATCTTGAAGGGTTAACAATTTCATTAGGGAAGTTCATTTGTAGGGGGACTTCTTCATCCTGCTCCATCCGTTCTATTTCATTCCGTCATCAGTCTTTGCAAAGTTCTGAGAAGTGGAAACAGGAGTCTGAACTTAACGTTAAAAACTCACCTCATTTAGTTTTTTTGGGGTTTGGTTATTATGTTTTGTTTTAAAAATGTTCTCTTACATGATATTGACTCCTTGTTTTATCATAATGTAACTGACGAGTTTGGTTTTCTTTACCTTATCTTATTTTTTATACACTAAGCTTGTCATTAGTTTCTAATCTCTCTTTCATTCACTAGTGCCAATTAGAATCCAATCTAGCTAAAAGAGCAGAGCATTATTTCTCAGAGAATATGCGGGTAGCTAAAGGTATAGTCCATTAAATGTGATCCCAATTTTTTTAAGTGACAGTCCTTTGTTTTGTGATTTCTTTGAGTTTACAAGTAAGTTAATTGAGAGAATGATTATGTCAGGACTTGAAGCTTGGGCTTTGGGCAATCTGGAAGATTTTGGAAAGCTCATTGCAGCATCGGGTTTGAGTTCTATCAAAAACTATGAATGTGGTATAATCTTATACCCTTTCTTCATAGCTGCTGTTCATAATTGTATTTCCTGCCGCCCATTTCTCTTCTGCCACTGTTGTTAGAGAACTAAAAATATATAGACACACATGTGATGATGGGAATTATCAGAATAATCAATGACTATAAACTTTTGTGATTGTTGAGGTGCTGAACCAATGATTCAACTGTATGAGATCCTGTTGAGGGCTCCCGGCGTATATGGAGCACGGTTTAGTGGGGCTGGATTTAGGGGTTGTTGTCTTGCGTTTATAAATGCTGATCGTGCAGAGGAAGCTGCCTCATTTGTCAGGGAGGAGTATTTCAAGATCCAACCAAAGTTGGCTTGCCAAAGAAAACCCCACAAAGGGGTTTTGATTTGTGATGCAGGAGATTGTGCCCGTGTAATCTGTTGAGCAACCACTCGTCCATCTGTTCTTTGTTGATTATGCAATGTATTTTACTGATGCCGTTTACTTTATTGTATCTATTGTATTGCAACTCCTATTGTTTCATTCACTAAAGAATGTAAAAGAACACCGTGTTGTTGTTGGAAATTGGCCAGATCTGGTTCAATTATTGATAGAATGAATATATCTGCCATTTCTTATGGATGTGTCTTTATAAGCTCCACTCCACTTCAAGCATGCCCAGATGACCATTCTTTTCACCCCGCAAAAATGAAGAATTTTGCTTATGTTTGGGGGAAATAACAAGTTTCCTGGTTTTGGCAAGAAATTAGAGCACTTGTGCATGTATTCATGCAACTAGAAGTAGCTAATTTCTTCCTGCTAGAGTATTCATTCGGTTTCTTTATTCCTTTGTTCTCGTCTTCCCCTGAGTGTCCACCCTCTTTGGATCCATCTCAGTTACTCCATGATTCTCTCTCTGATCGGTTATTGTGGTTTGAAGTTAGTCTCAAAGCAGAGAAGTACTAAACCTCCTTTAAGGTTTAAACCCAAGAACTTTGACATAAATGCCATGAGTATGGCTATAATCAAATCAGTGAAAGGAATTTGAATTTTATCTCCACTACACATCAAGACATTAGAGAAGTGAAACGTAATCATCCATCTGACCTCGTGCATTTTTTCCTTTGTATAAATTAGTTGATTCTCGTAAAAAATAAATAAATAAAAAGGTACATGTTATTTATTCCACAAAGTTCATTAAGTTCATTAGGTTGGAAGACAAAACCAAAACAATTGTATTTTCGAGAACATTACCGAAAACAACATTATTTTGAAGATTGTTTAGAGAAGTGGAAACTCACCTTGCATTGATATCTGATCAAATGGTGGTGAGTACTTAAAAATGACCTCAAAGTGTATTTTACTTCTTTTTGTCAGTAGGTAAATAGAGTTTTTGTTTTCGAATTTGGCTTCATACGATCATTTTTGCGCATTCCTTATCCACTTCAGTGATCGGGCAAAACAGTATTTTTACGTTAAAAAATATAACAACCGATCACATTAGTAAGAATACGCAAAAAATGACTTCATATAATTTTTGTTTCCTTTAAGACTTCCAAGAGACTTTATTTTAGAGACTTTTTGCATGTACTAGAAAAAAGGAAGACTGATGAACAGAACAAATGGTAATCCATTTTGGTTGTCAGGTACTTAAAAAGAATTACAGAAGAAAGAAACTTCTTCAAAAAGACATTAAAGAATATACATTTTCTGGGAAATGAAAAAATTGATTTTCAATCCTTGTTCTTTGTCAGTCATATGCACATTCTCAATACTTGAACCGTCCATCCACGTCTCAAAGCTACTACTCAAGATAGTAGTGTATCCTTCTTGCCAATAGTCTTATCTTGTTTACTTTTGAGAGGTGGCAACTTCGGTAGCACCCAGCCCGGCGAACCACTAAGCCATAAACCCTCACCGGTTTCTTTGTGCTTAAAGTCGGGAGATTTTGCATTCCTCTATGAATACCAGTCCAGAGGCATGAGACAAAAAAGTGGGAAATTGAAACAAGAAAAGGATAATCTGAATCTAGAGGGCTTACCTTATTTGATCTATTGTCCCACCATTTATCTGGGTTTTCCACTAAGTCCTTCCATGAATTATCACCTAAACCAAGCAGGAGGAGATATGATGTCATATACAAGACCCATAAATAAGAAATGTGAAAAAATAATGAAGACTTCAAATACCCAAATTGAGAACCTTGAATTCTAGAATTCATACAAAACATGACAGTTTAATAAACTGAAGGATGTAGAATTTTGAGGTTTGAGAACTCAAACAAGATCATAGATTAGACACAGAGAATCAATTCAGTTAACCACTAAAGACAGTCTACCATGGAAGCTATTTTATTTCCTGCCGCATTGGGCAGGTAGTAAAGAGGATGCCAATTGTGTTTTCTATGCACAACAGAGGTATAGTGAATAAAACCTTGTCCATGCTCACCTTTTTGCTGTTTCAATTTTAGATTTTTAACGTCAAACTCCAGTCCCTCGAGTTCTGACAAAACCCATCCCGGCGCTTTGTTAAGCCAGAGTGCATGATCACCAACCTTACACTTAAAATCTGGAAATTTCGGATTCACCTGTTAAAGAAAAAGGTAAGCAATACATTCACCACTAAAATAAGTTAAGACAAAGAAGACACCCAATGAGAGGGGTTATTACCGAGCCAGCTAGCTTACTATTACGGAAATCCCACCATTGCTTTGGATTATCAAGGAGTTCTCTCCAAGGATTTAATTCAGAATCCACACTTTTCTTCACACCAGCTGAAAATGCATTTATGCCCACATTTTATTAAAATCTAGAATAAATTAGTAAAAACACTATATTAGACACAATCAAGTCATCCGAGTACTTATATGAGATGTTTCAACTCAAATGATAAGTACTTTTGCAGCTTTTCAACTGAGGTTTGCATTCAAATGTTATTGTCTCAAGCTGCTTTTGGACCCGTTCAGGTATTGAGTCATCAATCCAGAGTAACTCGCCGTTGCTCTTTCTTTCAAATGCTGCACCTTCTGGATTCTCCTATAAACAAATTACAAGTAAATCGATACACAAAGCAAGGGATCATCAATAGCAACTATATGGAGGGAAAACTACAAGCTGAGCAACTCCTCTAACCTCTGCCAACCTGATGTCCCACCATTCATGTGGCTTAGCAAGGAGATTCTTCCATGATTGGTTAATATCATCTTCATCTTTCACACTTGCTACAGTGAAAGAAGATGTCACTAAATACTTGAGGTTGTAAAAGACAAGCAGTGAATTTTTATGTTTTGATGATGTTGGCATCATTAAAATGAAGGAAAATCAACGAAAATAGGGGTCACACACACAGATCAGTTAAGAAATAAGTGTCACAGGGTCCCATTATCTATGAAACATGTCACAACTGCACTGAAGAAACCCTAGCCCACTTCTCACTGCATGCAAGCTTCAACATTGCACAACACTCTTGTGGAATGCCCCTTCCCCAGTTTGAACAATGCTTGGGGACTTGTGCAGTGTGTGGCTTAAGCTGAAGTGGCCTCAAGTATCTCAAGATCCATTTACTAAGATGTGACTAAGTTACCTGACGTGCAAAAGGACTTATCACAATGACAAATACAAAGTGAGTTCAATTCAATAAAAAATCCAACACGTTGCAAGTATCCAAGCTATTATTAAGGTGAGAAACATACATCATGGGGCTAAGAACGACACATGAACTTACCAGATTCTTGTAAAGATCTCTTTTGTTCTTGAGGTGCCAAGCTTCTTTTCATTTGAGAATATCCTTGGATAAAGTTAAGGCTTTGTACCATAACCTGATACAGTCAAACATTATATATCAGATCCAAATCAAACAGAAATGCAAACAGTATAAACAAAGCTAAGCTTCCAGAGGATAAACCAGATCAAAAGTAGCTTCTCTCTAGTACATGTGCTGAAATTAATAGCATCACTCTAACAACAATGTATCAGACTTGAATTGCCCAAAAATGGTAGAAGATTTGAGATTGAAGTAAAGAGAAAAAAATAAAAATCAAGTTTGGGTGGCTGTCAGGTAGTGAACAGGAACTGTGAATTATACATGTAACGTACCTTTTAGTTACTTAGGTTAAAACTCTGAATTGACATGTTTAACTCAACAAGAATGTTTAACTCAATCCAATCATAAGATTCGCGTGCAATCTAAGATGATTTTGAGGGAACAAAACATTTGTTTCGGTGAAAAATGAATTATGAGTCAAATCTGTAACCAGTCACGTAAAAGTTTGCTAAAACTTGTTTCAGTGACAAATGAATTATGAGTCAAATCTGTAACCAGTAACATAAAAGTTCGCTAAAACTCAAAATAACACAAATCTCAATGAGGGCCGCATTTCTTAGCTGAAAAGTGTGCAAGTTCTCTGAAAACGTCCAACTAGAGCATACCTGTAGGTTGGATTGACCCGACTTTTCAAAATGAGGTGGATCTGCAGTCAGTTGTCCAGCTACATGAACACAATCTTTTTCTTTCAAATGGCAAGCAGCAATATGAGCTAAATCACCCTCGAAAATTATTGGTATCCTGATTTACAAGAAATAAATGAAGAAGATTCTTGCCTAAGTCAAAATAATAGCACAAAAAACCTTACAACACAGTCTATAAAATAAAGTGATTAAACAAATAAGCAATATCAACTCTAAGAAAAGAGACTGAGACATCGCCATGACCTTTTTCTTTATAGGTAAGGATTGGACATCGCCACGACTACATAGCATAGTTCCAGAAAAAACCTTTGAGGCATTTCTGATTATTAACAAATAACTATACAATAATTAGCTTTGCTACAAATTCAAAGAGGGTGAACTTTGTTATAAATATTAACAAAGCATTGTAACTTAACGAAAATTTCTGCCAGTATCTATTCCCTAGAAGCACTACAAAATACATTCCAAAAAGCATGCAAAATAATTTAAAAATTCAGGGCATGAAAACTGAGAAATATCTCAAATAGTGGGTACCAAAAAGGAGGGGAGTCAGAAGCTTGATCCGATTGCTGGGTGATAATGGTACCAGCCCAATACTTTCCATCAGGAGAAGCTTCGAACTGAACGGGTATATGGACGTGACCGATCAGATTTACCGAGTTGGCAACTTTGGCTTGGAACGGGATCTCGCTTGGCCTAGCCCACTCCGAGCCCGCAACGACCTCATGCGGCGGTGGTTTTACCCTGGGCTTGGATTTTCCGAAGGCGGTGCTGGGCCCGGAAAAATTGTCCTTTTGAAGCTTATACTTAGTTTTAGGGTTGGTTGTAGTAGTATCGGTGGCGGTGGTGGCGGCGGTGGTGGTGGCGGCGTAAGATTGCAGAAAGAGCGTAGGAGGATAAAGAAAACGGAGGCCTTTCGTTGTAGAAAGTGAAGAGGCAGATTTTGAGGAAGCTCGGCTGAAACTGATTAGAGAATTCATGGCGATTTTTGCTCTCTCACTCTCACTCACTCAATGGCAAGGCGTAGAACCCTCTCCACCTAAAACCCTAACAATAGAAATCTTGAACCTCAGTCTTGCAGTCGTCCTCCGGCTCCCAGTCCAGTACTTCTCACTGGGGGTGTAAAATAAATAAAAAAATCGAAAAATTGGTTCGAATCGGTCCAAATCAAATTGGTTAGATCAGATTTAAATTGGTTCAGTTCAGAACTAATTTTTAGAAACATAAAATCGATAAAATTCAGTCCGATTTCAGTACCTTTTATTTTAAAATTGAACCGACGTAATAATTATATATTTTAAATTTTTTTTAATATTATATATTATATTTTTTAACATTTTATATATATATAATACATAACAACATAATCATATATAAATAATACTATAATATTTATAAAATAAAAATTTGATTTTAAATATGATATTAAAGCAATTATTTATAATATTAAAACAGTTTTTTATATAATAATTTTTTAAAAAAATAACAGTTTTTTTTATATAACATTTTTTATTTTATAACAATTTTTATATTAAATTTTTTTTTTATATAATAATTTTTTGTTAGACTAACAGATTTTTATAATAAAAAAATAAATTTTAAACTAGATTTTTCTTTTAAAAAAATATAGATTTATTTTTAAAAATTTACAATTTATTAGAACCGAACCAAAACCGATAAAACCGGTACCACCGATTTTGGCGGATAATTGGAGCGTAATCAGTTTTGTATTTTGCAAAATCGATAGTACCAGTTCAGTTCTATATTTTAGTCAAAATCAAACCGAACTGAACCGGACCAAACCGGATTAGTTACACCCCTACTTCTCACTGCTTTTCGCTTACGAGCACATGTATAAATCAAACCGAGGGGTTTAGGGTACCATGGAGCCCAAAATCGGACCCTAGAGTCCTCGACTCTATTTTATTAAATAACAATGCTAAGGAGTATCCACACTCATTATACTCACTCTTATATGAACAATTATATTATTATTTATGTGAGGGTGAGTGTGATGAGTGTGGATGCTCCTAATCATTTTTATTTATTGAAAGGATAAATATGGGGACATCATAATATTTTTTAATAATATTATAAATTTTTTAAAAAATATTTAAGAATGTTAAAAAAATAATATAAAAAAAAAAAAAACAACTAACAATGCACTAAGAAAAATGTTAAGGATCCCTACTTTTGAATCTCTACTTTCGGATCACTACTTGAAAATTCCTACTTGGGACTTTTTTTTTTTAGTTTTTTATTTTACATGATTTTTATATAAGTGTTTTAAAATAATGTTGTGATTTTTTTATATTTTTAAAAAAGAATTTTAAAAATATAAAAAAATCATGTAAAAAAATTAAAAATTAAGTATTTTAAGATATATGTTTTATTTACATAATTTTTTTAACATTTTAAACTATTTTTCAAAAATATAAAAAAATCACAATATTGTTTTAAAATATTTATATAAAAATCATATAAAATAAAAAAAACTAAAAAAATATATCCCAAGTAAGAATTTTTAAGCAAGGATCCCAAAATAAAAATCTTTTAACATTGTTCATGCATTAAAATGGGTGCTACAGTGGTAACTGTAGCACCACCCCCTATTGAAATCTGATAAGGATGGAATATCGTATTTTTAGATCATTTTTGTGTTATATCAAATCATAAATATTTGATTTTATAAATCAATTCGAACATGATCGATTAAGTTAAACATATAACTATCAAACTCTAATCGGATTCATTAGATAATGGGACATGTCGAAACATCTATTTTAACTTATTTAATAATAAATTAAAAATAAGTTAACACTGCCACTTTTTGTTCACAAAAAGAATGAAAGGGATTTCAAAAGACTATAAAAGTTGGGTGACTCATTTTGTTTGGTGTAAATGAATTGAACTAATGTACACAATTTATTTGTTCTAATTAACATAATTTTTTAGAGATGAATTAACCAATCAAAACCAAAAAAGAAAACCCAAACTTCTTTTGCTTCGATGATTACGAAAACCCAAGCAACACTCTTTTAAGACCAATAGACAGAATCTTGTCACAGGTGGTGGAAGTTTTAGCTCATTCCTTCCTCCCTTCCCTTCTTAATTGTTTGTTTTTTTTGTTGTTTCTCTATGTTGCTTTCATCTCAAGCACGGGGTGGTGCATTTAGTGTTTTTTAGTTGCCCACGAAAACCACACACCCCACCAGGAGTTTTATTTGGCACTGATTTACCGGCCGACCGAAAGATATGCCATAAGGAATGGAGCATTAGCAACATGCTATGTGACGCCCCCAACTCCCACTTACAAAAATACAGGAATCGAAGCATCGGGATGCTAGCAATACGAGTTAAACATTCCCAAAGTCAAGTGCTAAGTGTGTGAACACGTGACATGTATAAATAAAAGCAGCGGATAAATAAAGTCAATATCTAAATACCAAAATTTTTTAGAATTATTTTAAAAACCAGTTTAACATAAATTCTCTAACAGGAGATTTAATACAGTCATCACAAAGACAAATCATTAAAAAAATACATTTATAAAAAAGGGAAATACATTTTTCAATATAACAAATTATATTAATAGTACATCAATGGCGGAGCCACCTCCTCAAACTCAGCCTTCTCAAACTCTGCATTTAAAAACTACGACGTAAAAAATGACATAACAGATAAGTACAACTCAAACAAACTATAAGATGCAAAATATATTCATGCAACAACAACACGTGAAGTGATACCATATGCATGAAGTTTAAAATCATCTTCCTCAAAAACAAATATAATAACCACACACGCCAAAATCTCATTTAGGCACAAGATAAACTCTAATAAAAACATCCATCATTTTCTCGGAAAATGATATACAAAAATCCTTTAAAAACCACAACCATTTTCCCAGAAAATGGTCCACATAAAATCAATTAACACAATAAACAGGTATCGCAGGCGGGACTTTACCACCATCCCTACTTACCCCCATATTCATGCCAGTTATACGGGCATTACGTATCGCCGTCCCCATCATGACATCCACACACTAATCATATTAGGTATTACGTATCACCGTCCCCAATATTACATCCACATATCACCAATCATAACGAGCGTTATGTATCGCCGTCCTCGTTTTGACCTACACACACTCTTTTCATAACAGGCCTTATGTATCGCCGTCCTCGTTATAACTCCGTCAAAACTGTTAAGATTCATAAACCTAGTAATACTGTAGGCGGGAATCACAGGCGTGATTAAACCACCATCCTTGCTTACCACCATCCCTACAGTACCTCTCTTTTAAAACCATCAATTAAATCATCTCAATAACCCAAAAATCATCTCTCTCATAAAAACCTCAAAACAACAATTATACACATGAACCAACGTGCAATTACACAATGCGTACCATCATAAACAATTATCCAACAATCAGTAAGTTCAATCATCAAACAAACACGCAATTGTTAATGCAAAATATATTTAATTCTTGAAATTTATTTGGAAAATACTTATAGCGGGTAAAAGCAAAGATCTTCAAACAAGCGCCAATCCACAGCGCTTATAGCAGTCATTTCGTACGTTGGGCTAGAGTATTTGGTTTGACACCAAAATTAATGGAAATACTCATTAAAGGATGGAGAATCTCGTGAAGGTGGTGGTGAGACGGTGCAACCACCGGAAGGTGGCGGATCGGGCTCAAAATGGGTGAAAATTCATTTTAGGGTTTGAGGTTGTACAAGGAAGGTGGGGCCGTGGATGAGGAAACTGAGCTAGGGGGTGGTCGACTGGGGTAGAGGAACACTTTGGTGGCAACGGTGAGGTTAACGGTGGCCGGACGCCGACGCGGCGAAGACGAATCCATTTAGAGACCCATTTTCGGGTGGAAAAGGAAATGACGGAACTGGATGGTTTTGGACGGTGGGTTATGCTCGTTGGAATGTGAGGAGGTTGCTGGTAGGTCGCCGGCGCCATGGGTGGCCGGCGATGGCCGGAAAAAGAGAGAAAAGTCCTGAAAGGCATTTTTGGGTGGGTGTCTGTGTAGGGAAGGTGAGGTGGCCGAAGGTGATACCTCCGGTACCCGTGGACTCGCCAGCAGCAGGGGGTCTAGGCGAGACCGGCGGTGAGGGCTAGCTAGGCTTAAGGCCGAACGGCCAAAAACAGAAAGGACAGAGGGGTTGGTCGTGCGGGGTTGGGGTGGGGAAGCAGAGAAATAAAGGAAAAAAAAAGAAAAAGAAATAAAAACCTACTAGAAACAAAGTACAATAAATTAAATAAAAACCAACTGAAAATGTCACAATTTAATATCAATAAAATAAAATACTTAAAGTCCACCAATACAATAAATTAATCCAAAGCGCAATTTAATTACAAAACAATAATTTATATGAAGAAAACATATCAATTAAAATCATATAATAAAATAAAGGTATTTAATTCCAATAATTATAATAATTACCTCACATTAAAATTAATAAGAAAACAACATAAAACTAATATTAACTAATTAATAGCTTAAACAATTATTTTAAACGAATAAAACACAACCAATAATATTATTAAAATAAATTAAAACAATCAACAATAAAAATAAAACAATACGTAAAAATATACGTAATCTGGGATCTCACAGCTCAAGTCGTTGAAGAACGCGTGTATTCCACGAGCCTCCTCCAGATGCTCTTATTGCCGCCACATGCGGCGTTTTTGGACTCCACACCTCCAGTGGCATTATGATCTTCTGTCCTATCGCTCACAGCGTGGCGCATGTTCTACGAGCGCCACTATAGGCTCGTCTTGTATACTATTTAAGTGCTTTTTGTGTTTTCTATTTTTGATATTCTTTTTCTTTCATGTTTGGTTGTGTTGTTGTTTGGTTTATGTAATAATAAAAAGGAAAAGATTTTTCTTTGGTTGTCTCACTCCTCCTAAGGAGGATGGTAGTGTTGATACTCACTCCTCCTTTAGAGAATGGTGATGTTGAATCTCTCTCCTTCTCTGGAGGGTGGAGTTTATTTTATCTCTTTTTACAGAGAGTCATACTCAAACAAACCGAGATTGGATTTTCTATCAGTTTTGTCTCTTGAGAATGTATAGAAATTAAAAAAATATCCATCACAAATAAATTTTTGTGTGGCAGAGCTCCAAACAATTAAGTAGTTCGATTTGTATTTATCAAGTTACAATTGTAATTTCATTTTTATTAGAATAAAACGAAGTCTTTTCTATATAAAAAAATATATAATTTATATAAAAATTAAAATCTATATTTATTAGAAACCACAATATCTTTTTTAAAAAATAAGACTACCAACTAACAAAACGTATCAATATTTTTAAAATTTTAACATATAATAAAAGCAATAGTACAAATCTTACAATAACTAATATGAACATAGTCCGAAATTAAAATGACAATAATAAAAATATAAGCATACTCAGAAATAACAATATTATAGTTCAATAATAATAAATTTTATTTTTAAAATAAAATCTAAACGAGTCAAGCAGATTGATTTTGGGTTACACAAGTTGCTCGTTATTTATCCATTTATAAATTATATTGTTGCCCATATGACTAACACAAGAGGGGAGGTAAATTGGGTTATATTAAAAAATTAATACTTATAAACCAAATATATAATATAAAATATAATCAGAATATAAAGCAGCAGAAAATATAAAGAGTAAGGGTAAGAAGAAACAAACTCAGTATTTTAACGAGGTTCAGCTCCACTGCCTACGTCCTCACCTCAAGTTACCCCTTGAGGATCCCAAATTTACTATTCAATCTCCTTCAGGTAGAGATAGAAACATATTATACCTTTGAGTAACACCGCTACGAAAAATTCGTGTAGAACACCCTCTACACTTGCAATCACCTCATACTTGGTGATTCAACTATTCCCTATGTAGAACACCTTTTATACATACAAGGGTTATACGCATCATCTTACAAATACAAATACAAAAGCTGATAGTGGGTAGGTTATCAGAATACACTCATCAATGAGTGAGATAAAAATAATGCAGTGCAACATATATCTTTCTCACAATAAACAAGGATTAAGGTACAAAATTTAGAGATGAGAGAATGAGAGTTTTGAAAGAATAATGTAAAACTTAGCAAATGATGTGTAAGATCTTGTTGTGATTTTTGTAAAACTCAAGTGAGCTATTTATAGGCAAATGAGTCTTCATATTTAAATTTGAAAAGGTTCACATGTCAAATAAGAGTACTATTCACTTTTCAAAAGATTCAAATAAAAATATCTCATTTTTATATTTGTCAAAGACAACTCCATTCATTTTTCAAAAAAATCAAATCTAATTTTTTACTTTTCATACATGACAAAATGAGCATGATTTATTTTTCAAACCAAATCATCTTCTTTTTGCATATGTCAAATAAACACATAACCACATTTCAAGATTTTCAAACAAATCATCTATTTTTTACATTTGTCAAAAAAACACACGACCACCATTTAAGATTCTCCAACAAAATCATCTATCTTTTATATTTGTCAAAAAAACACACAACTACCCTTCAAGATTTTCAAACAACACATGCACATGTTAAAAATGACAATCAATCATCTTACAAATTCAAATCTTTATGCATATGTGGAAAAATAATAATAATTTTCGAAATTAAATATTTTAATAAAGTTATGCAAATGTAAAAAATGCAATTTGATACTTTATGAGAAAATATTAATTTTGAACCTTAATCCAATTTCAAATTTTAAGAAAGATATAAAATTACTCTATGAGCTTCATTTGTAGACTTGTTCTTCTTTTTGCTCATGCTTGATTTCTTGATGTGCTTAGTTCTCTTAATGCGTAGACAACTTGAAATTGAGTCTTGAATTTATTTGTTATCATCAAAATCTATATGTAGATACGAGATTTGAAACATTGAGTTCTATAATCTCCCCTTTTTGATGATGACAAATACTCAGTAGAAATCTGCGATCTGCAATTAATACTTAAGCTCCCCCTGAAAATATGTGTTAGTTTTTTAAATAAAATATAGACATGATTCTAGCATATATAACAGGGTAGTATAATACTAGTATACGACTTCTCCCTCTTTTGACATTATTAAAAAGGAATCGCAATTGGTTTCAGTAAGATTTCTTCCCCCATCTGTGTTCGACAAAAGTTGTAAAGGCTGAGGCCTAACTTTATCGTCTCGGTGTAGAGATCCGCTTGATGTTGTTGACAAATAAAATATTATCGAGATTTGGTGCGGAAGGAGATTTTTTCCCGCGTCCATATCCGACAAAACCTGCAAAAGTCTGGAGGCCTAGCTCTGGCAATTTGGTGCGGAAGGAGATTTAGTAGAGAGTTGAAAAATTATAGTCACCTGTGTCCGACAAAACCTGCAAAGGCTGGAGGCATAGCTCTAGCAATTTGGTGCGCAAGGAGATTCAAATCCGCTTGACGTTATTGACAAGCAAGATATTGCAGAGATTTGAAGTTGTGATAGTTTGTCTTGTTCTTATTCTCGTCTCTATAAGAGCAATATTTAGTTTTATCTATTTCGCATCAAATCTTCTTATCATCTTTGCAATTCATTTGCATTTTCATTTTATAATTTTGTAATGGCTTGTCAATTTCCCTTCAGCACTTCTCGTGATCAATCTATTTCTGCTTCTATCGTAGGTACTATGAAGCAACAAGAGACTGCTTTAGCTAGTAAATCAGATCGTGATGTCATTTATGAGCTTGTGGGTCTTGGGACTTGATACTCATCGTCTATTGTTGCTTTTTCTACTCGATTGCAGTCCAAAACTCGCGAAATTGAGAAGTTTAGCGAGACTGTCTCTATACTTCAACGACTTGTTTATGAGTCAAACAAAAAAATAGTAGAGTTAAAGTAAAAGAATAAGAATTTAAAATCATTGCTTGCCTCTTCATTTCGATTGTCTAATCCTTTAGAGAATGATGACATGATGATTTATGAGGAGCAAATGCATTTGAATGATGAGGCTAAACGTCTCAAGTTTCTGTAGGTCATTTGAGATAATTGAATAAAAGTATCTAGCAGATATTCATGGCATGCATTATTCATATTTCTCTTCTAATCATGCATGGTCTATATTCTGGTAGGAGTTTTATAAAAATGTCTGTCAATTGATCATGTGTGCTTGTGAATTCTAGTACAATATCACATTTCTATACATGATCTCTAAGAAAATGATATCTAATTTCAATATGTTTGGTCCTAGAATGTTGTATTGGATACTTTGAAAGATTTATAGCACTAGTATTATCACATTTAATAGGAATATAATTGTACATAAGTTTAAAGTCCTCAAGTTGTTGCTTCATATAAAGAACTTGAGCACAACAACTACTTGCAGCAACATATTCTGTCTTAGCAGTAGATAATACAACAAAATTTTACTTTTTATTAAACCATGAAACAAGTGCATGACCTAAGAAATGACATGTTCCACTAGTACTTTTTCGATCAATTTTGCAACCAGCATAATCTGCATCTGAATAACTAATAAGATCGAAAGAAATGTGTTTAGGATACCATAACCCTAGGTCAATGGTACCGGCAAGATATCTAAAAATACACTTGACTGCAATAAAATGAAATTGCTTTAGAAATGATTGAAAACGTGCACATAAACATGCACTGAACATAATATCAGGTCTACTAGTTGTCAAATATAATAAACTACCAACCATACATCGATATACCTTTGAGTCAATTGGCTTACCGCTTTCATCTTTATCAAATTTGGTGATTAGATTCATTGGTGTTCCAATTACCTTCGCACCTTCCATCTCAAACTTTTTGAGTAACTCTTTAATATATTTTGACTGATTAATGAATGTTTTACTTTTTGCTTGTTTGATTTGCAAGCCAAGAAAGAAATTAAGTTCTCCCATCATGCTCATTTCAAATTTTTCCTGTATGCTCTTAGCAAAATCTTTAACACATATTTTCATTAGTAGCACCAAATATTATATCATCAACATAAATTTGAATTAGAAGAATATCATCCTGTTCATATTTGATGAAAAGAGTTGTATCGATCTTTCCTCTTGAAAAACCTTTTTCAATCAAGAAACTATTAAATCTTTCATACCAAGTTCTAGGAGATTGTTTGAATCCATATAAATCTTTTGTGAGTTTAAAAATATGATTAAGAGAAATATGATTTTCAAAACTTGGAGGTTGCTCAACATATAACTCTTCATTTATAAAACCATTTAAGAAAGCACTTTTAACATCCATTTGAAAAGTTTGAAATTTTTATAACATCAATATGCAAATAATATTCGAATAGCTTTTAATCTTGTGACAGGTGCATACGTTTCATCATAATCGATTCCTTCCTCTGGATTGAGACCTTGGACTACAAGTCGAGCCTTGTTTCTAGTGATGATTCCAGACTCATCTTTCTTATTTCTAAAAATCCATTTTATTCCAATAACAACATGATTTTTGGGTCTAGAAACAAGTGTCCATATGTTATTTCTTTCAAACTAATTTAGCTCTTCTTGCATAGCTAAAATTTATGATTCATCAAACAGTATTTCATCAATATTTTTGGGTTCAATATGAAATATAAAAGTATTATGATTGCAAATATTTCTAAGAGATGATCGAATACTTACACCTCGTGAAGATTCTCCTAGAATTTGTTCTACTAGATGATCTTTTACATGTTTCTACTGTTTGGTTGCATCTTGTATTAAGTTTTGATGATTTTTCCTGATATCTCCATGTTGAACTTCTTCCATTATATTCTTTTTGTTGAAATTGAGACTATTTGTATTATTTGTACCTTCTATTCCCATGATCTTCCATTTTGAATTTTCTCCAAACATCACGAGTCCTTCTTCTTTAGAAGTGAGGTCAATGAATTTAGTTCTGTCTCCTGTCATATGTCTTGAGCATCTGTTGTCTAAAAACCATTTACTTTTACCTGTGGACGATTTCATACATACCTACAAAAGCAATTAAAAAAAAATTTTGGTACCCAAAATCTTTGGATCCTTTATTTATTAGTATTAGAATAAACAAGATTATTTGGTACCCATATGGTTTTAATAATCATTGTATGTTTTCTTCTAATAGGACAAGTATGATAGTTATGACAATTTTTATTGCAAAAATTACAAATAACATATGACATATTTGAAAATCTTGAGTGATTGTAATAATATTTTTCTTTAAAAAATTTATTTTTATGAAAAGAATTTTGAAAATATGATTTTGATTTACTCGATTTATCAAATAAATTTTTATAGGGTTTGAGTTTTTCTTTTACCATGTATCACAAACCTGCCTTATCAAAAACACATATTTGACTACCAATAAATTTTTCAAAATTTCTTTTTCCATTTGTAAAGTTTTTAATATTTTTTTCTAAATCAGTCACTTTTTTTTCAACTCATCATTTTCATCTTTTGAAACTATATTTTCTTTTCTTAAAACATCAATTTCATTTGTCAAAGAAGAATTTTTCTTTTTCAAATCGGTATACTTGATACCCAATTTTTCAAGTTCCTCATATACTTCTTCCAAAATATTTTGTAAGGTTGGTGATCGTGCTACCCGCATACTTCTTCATAAGAAAGATTTTCAATATTTTCAGAATTTGTTACCTCAAGATCATCTTTAGCTAAGAGACAAAGATTTACAGATTCTTCATTGCTTGTGTCGCTGTCTGAGCTACTTGAATCATCATCCCATGTAGCTTTAATTGCTTTCTTGTCTTTGTATCAATATTTCTTTAGTAGGGGACAATTTACTTTGATATGTCCAGGCTTTTTACATTTATAACAAATTAATGAATCATTTTTACCTGTATTTTTGTTGGAAAATTTTTTGAAAGATTTTCTTGGAGGAGTTTTATTTTTTTTTTAAGAATATCTGAAATCTTCTTATATTCATTGCAATTTGTTCATTTTTGTTATCGCTTTCCTCGTCTTCATCGCTTTTACTTTCATGGGGAGCAGTTTTGAGTGCCAAACTCTTCTTTTACTTTCTTTCTTATTCTTCTCCTCTTTTCAATGTGTGTTTGTGGGTAATAAGTGTCCCGATGAGTTCATTTACTTCGAGTTTTTTGAGATCTTTAGTTTCAAGAATCGCCGTCACTTTTGATTCCCAACGTTTAAGTAGAGAGTTGAGAATTTTTCTTATTATCTCCAAGCTAGAATAAACTTTTCCAAGAGCTGTCAAACTATTTATAATATTAGTAAAACGAGTATACATAGAGGAGATAGATTCATTATCAATTATTTTAAACATTTCATATTCATGCGTAAGAATATAAATTTTTGATTCTTTGATTTGCGAAATTCCTTCATAAGTTACTTCAAAGTTATCCCAAATTTCTTTTACTGTCCTGCAAGTCATTATTCTATTAAATTCATTGCCATTGAGAGCATTATACAGTGAATTCATAACCATTACATTCACTGTATAAAGTCTATTATCTTCACGATCAAACTCTTCTTCTTCCTTGTTGACTTTTACTCCATCAACAATTTTTGTTGGAATATAAGATCTATTTATAATACATTTCCAGATTTCTCGACCTTGAGACTGAAGAAATATTTTCATTTTAGCTTTCCAGAAAGTATAATTGTCTCCACAAAATAGCGGAGGCCGACTACTGGATTGACCTTCAGCAAATGTAGTTACAATGTTAGCCATATAATTTTAACTCAATGGATAATTAATTTTATAATAGAGCCCTTACTCTGATACTAATTGTTGCCTAGATGACTAACACAAGGGCTCTATTATAAGATTATATGATAATTAATCTTATAATAGAGTCATTGTCTTATACCAATTGTTGCCCAAATGACTAATACAAGAGGGGGGTGAATTGGGTTATATTAAAAAATTAATACTTATAAACCAAATATACAATATAAAATATAACCATAATATAAAGCAGCAGGAAGTATAAAGAGTAAGGGTAAAAAAAAACAAACTCAGTATTTTAACGAGGTTCAGCCTCACTGCCTACGTTCTCGTATCAAGTTACCCCTTGAGTATCCCAAATTCACTATTCAATCTCCTTCAGGTGGAGATAGAAACCTATTACACCTTTGAGCAACACCGCTACAAAGAATTCATGTAGAACACCCTCTACACTTGCAATCACCTCACACTTGATGATTCAACTATTCCCTATGTAGAATACCTTCTACACACACAAGGTTTATACGCACCCTCTTACAAATACAAAAGCTGATAGTGGGTAGGTTATCAGCATACACTCATCAATGAGTGAGATAAAAACAATACAGTGCAACCTATATCTCTCTCACAATGAACAAGAATTAAGACACAAAATTTAGAGAAGAGAGAATGAGAGTTTTGAAAGAATGATGCAAAACTTAGCAAATGATGTGTAAGCTCTTGTTATGATTTATGCAAAACTCAAGTGAGCTATTTATAGGCAAATGAGTCTTCATATTCAAATTTGAAAAGGTTTACATATCAAATAAGAGTACTATTCACTTTTCAAAAGATTCAAATAAAAATATCTAATTTTTATATTTGTCAAAGACAACTCCATTCATTTTTCAAATAAATCAAATATAATCTTTTACTTTTCATACATGACAAAATGAGTATGATTTATTTTTCAATCTAAATCATCTTCTTTTTATATATGTCAAATAAACACACAACCACCTTTCAAGATTTTCAAACAAATCATCTATTTTTTGCATTTGTCAAAAAAACACATAACCACCCTTCAAAATTTTCTAACAAAATCATCTATCTTTTGTATTTGTCAAAAAAACACACAACCACCCTTCAAGATTTTCAAACAACACATGCACATGTTAAAAATGACAATCAATCATCTTACAAATTCAAATCTTTATGCATATGTGGAAAAATAATAATAATTTTTGAAATTAAATATTTTAATAAAGTTATGCAAATGTAAAAAATGCAATTTGATGTTTTATGAGAAAATATTAATTTTGAGTCTTAAACCAATTTCAAATTTTAAAAAATGTACAAAATTACTCTATGAGGTTCATTTGTAAACTTATTTTTCTTTTTTGCTCATATTTGATTTCTTGATGTGCTTAGCTCTTTTTATTCGTAGACAACTTGAGTTTGAGTTTTGACTTTATTTATTATCATCAAAATCTATATGTAGATACGAGACTTGAAATCTTGGGTTCTACACATATTTTAACAAGTCAACAGGTTTTGATTTGAATTCGTTAACCTTAAATCCAAACACGTTAATTTCACGTCATATTCATGTTGAGTTCACTAATCGTGTTAGAATCTGGCCCCTCCTTTTTTTTGTGTAATTATTATTTTATCTACTATTAATTGTGTTTTGTATTGACAATTGGTTAAGCTTAGCTAATGGTATATATTATATATATATATATATATATATATTTTATGTATGTGCAATCTTAGGGTTTACAATCATCACGTACTCTTTTCTATTTTTAAGTGAAGGTCATATTTTATTTTCGTTTTCATGTGAATTTTAGATTTATTCATATTTTAAAAGGAGTATGCAGAACTAGACACTCTAAGATTATAAATATCAATTCTCTTTTAAATAGATTTAATTTCTTATACAAAACTTCATAAGCTTTTAGGTTTGTTTTTTATTTATCCGTATGTTTGTTTGTGTGTGTCTTGGGCTTTATTTTTTAGTTCTGCTACATTCAGGGAATGTTGCACATGGACTGCAGAGGATCACATCAGCTATAATTAAAAAATTAAAAAAAAATAGAAATAACTATTTTCCCAACACAAACAAAACTAAAAATTAAGAAAGCTAACTAATTAAATTATCTCTTATATATGAGTTTGATCTATTATGAAATTATTACTTATTTCCGAAGGTAGATTAGATGAGAAGTAAATTTAATTATTTATATTATATTTTTAATATTTCTTCTCACATGTGGATCAAACTCATATTTAATGAGTTTAAGAAAGCCAACTAATTAAATTTTCCCAACACAAAACTAAAAATTAAAAAAGCTAACAAATTAAATTTTCTCTTATATATGAGTATGATCTATTATGAAATTATTACTTATTTCCGAAGGTAGATTCGATGAGAAGTAAATTTAATTATTTATATTATATTTTTAATATTTCCTCTCACATGTGGATAAAACTCATATTTAATTAAATAAAGATAAAAGTGTAAAATCAGGATTTGGATTTAAGACCTTTGCTCTAACATTATATGAAGAGAAACGCTTTGGGATGGATGCTTCTTATAAGTGTGAAATATCAGAGTCCAATTAGTGGATGCCATGTAAGGGAGATGTCGAAAAATTGGAGCGAACCATGTTGTAGTCGGACCATTCCACGCCCCGCCCCGCCCAGGGCGCGCAACCTTCTCTTTCTCGAGTATCTTTCTCAAGTCACTTGACAATTCTCAATCCCCTCACCGATGATTTTCAATCTCCATTCACCTACAATTTCGTGATCTCCCCTCACCTACAATTTCGTGATCTCCCCTCACCTACAATTTCGTGATCTCCCCTCACTTGCGATTTTTAGATGGCATTACTATTGCCACAGAACCTCCAGAGCCGTCAAGCACAACACCATAGAAAGCTAATACATTGGGATGGTACAAATCAACAAGCTTGATTGCTATGTGCCTTACATAGCAAGCTTGGTTGCTATCAAAAAGTTTTGTGCACATAGAATTTTTTGTGCACATAGAAAAGGAAGATGCGAGGAACAGTGGGAGAAAATGAAAACTTTTTTTGTTTGGTTGCTTAGAAAACTTGGAAAATAGCTTCTATGCGTACAAAAATTTCAATTTCCGTTTCGGTTTTGGAATCGATGGAGGAAGACTCGAAAACCTGGCTATGGTGGTAACTTCCACTGTTTGGTTGCTCAAAAAGTCTGGGAAATGGTTTCCATGTGCACAAAAAACTTTAACATCTACTTCAGTTTTGAAATTGATGGAGGAATACCAATTTTCGATCTCAAGAGAGCTCCAGACCAATGGAAAGGAGGAATGAGAGGGGAGGGTGATCTTGCGTCTCACCCCAATGCACATGCATCAACCTTTCTCACTAATCCTACGTGGCTTTCTCTTACTGGCCTCCGATATATTGCATTTCAAGTATCACATACCTAAAGATCTTCTCTGATATGAAATCATTACTTCTTTTAAAAGGTTAAGATGATGAAAATATGTAATTTAGATTATTTATATTGTATTCTTAACATTCCTAATGTATATTCTAAAAATGTCTAACAAAATTGTTACTAGTAAATTTGTGTGTATTATTTAAAATTTAAGAAAAATTTTAAAAAATAAAGATACGCTAGAGACACTCTTGAGAGGGGCATCGCCTAACATCATCCTTTTTTGAAAGCCTAATATTAATTTTAATGGAATAAAATTACTAACATTTATATCATTATTCGATTTATGTTTATGTTAACTAATAATTATTATAAAACACAAACAAGTGGAAAAAATAAAATAATAAAGAAAAAGTAAAAAGGTTGTACTCACTACTCAGTGGTAGAAATTAGAATCATCCATCGCCATCAGCTTAATCGGTAACTGGGGGAGGCTTTTTCTACTGCTAACCATGGTTTATCGGGATCGAGAAATATTTTAATCACAAATAAATTATATCAAAATATTTTTATAAATTCATATAATTATTTAAATTATAAATTATTTTTATTATAAAATAAATTTAACAGTTCATATGAAATTATATTAATTTATAAAATTATTTTTATATAATTTTTTATAACTATAATAATACTCTTTTAATAAAATACTTGCGTGATAAAGTATTTGTGGCTACAATAAAATCAGAGTCGGGAGTCATAGTTGAGAGTCAACTATAACTAGACCAAATATAATAAAAAATTATTTCTCTCTCCTAATACTCCCTCTCCCAGAGTCATTTCTCTCCCGCGGTTTTCACCTCCCCTTCCAAATGTGAACAAAGAACTGAGAATGAGATTACTGGGTTTCATCGCGATAAATCAAACTCTCCATCGTCTCAGACTCCCAATCTGCTCCAAAGAAAAACAAGATAGAGAACTCAAGGGATAGGAAACAAGTGGAATCTCATCAAGTAGAATCGCATCCAAGTCTGAAGTCTCTCATATCAAAAAGCCCCTTTCTCTACTTCAATCTGCCAAGGTTTTTCTTGTTTACTATTAATTTTTTTTATTATATAATTTCACTTTCTCAACATTTCTTTAGCTAGCAGCCTATCGACGTTCTCTTCCTCTTTCGTTTGCCGAGGTCTTAATTTTTTTTTTTGAATTTTTCAGAGGTACATGGAGCAACAGGTGCAACTGTCTGTGCTGGGAAGGGGTAGTTTTTTTTACCCCCTGTTCGTTTTCTTGTGTACTAAGTAGTTCTAGTATTTCAATATGAATCTCATTTCTTTTATATATATATATATTTGTTATTGATATCTTAAGTTGGAATTTGATTTTTATATTTACCAAGTGACCATGTCTGTTGAATTGTGAACACTGATAAATTCTTGTATTACTTACTATATATTATCTTTGAGATGTTCACCTGCAAGATGGACTTTCTGGATATACTTTCAGTGTGCACAATACGTGTATAGTATATTCAAAGAAGTGGGGAACGATATAATTCTTGGACTGATTTAATTTATACTGTTGTGAGGTTTTCTTGTAATCCTTTCCTTTCTTTTCACATACACACATACATTAATGGAAGAAAAATTAAGAATATATATTCTTAAATTGATAATATTTTATTATTATTTTGATTTATAGATAAATTGTAATCTAACGTAAAAATTAGTTTTGAATGGAATGATCGTATGTAAAATTGTGTGATATTATACAAATTTAATATTTGCATTGACATAATATAATGAGAATGCTTTTAAGGTCTTGTTTAGATTAAAAGTGAGTTAAATTTATCTTAATTTATTTTAATATTATTATTATATTTTTTTATTTTCTCATATAAAATATAAATTTTAATACATATTTTCTAAATTTTAATATATATTTTTTAAATCTTAATTTAATTTTTTTAATTTTAAAATAATTTTAAAAAATAAACTAAATCCAACTCAAATTCTTAACTAATCCAAAGGATAAACTTTTTCGCCGGCCTTCCTTTTCCGTCTATATCTTTTTGGATGCTTATGCTTGAATATATCTTCATTTTCTGAATGCAGAGGAGGCCGGCGAGCACCTGCTGGTGGTGGACGCAGAAGATGCCGGAAAAGGAGAAGAGGGGACGAAATTCCAGATACGCAGCCTGACGAAGGAATCGGAGGCGGGCGTTTCGATACTGAATGGAATAGAGGTGGATATACCAAAGGGACAGATCGTCGGGATCATAGGACCCAGTGGGAGCGGGAAATCGACGATGCTGAGGGCGCTGAACCGGTTGTGGGAGCCACCTCACAGGACTGTTTTTTTGGACGGTCGTGATATTTGCGATCTCGATGTCATTACTCTTCGCCGGAAGGTCGGCATGCTCTTCCAGCTTCCCGCTCTCTTCGAAGGTACGGTGTCGTTTGTCCATCTTTTCCTCTTTTAAATTCCTTTTTCTTCTTCTTTTACTTAATAGTATTTTGTCCTTTTTTCTATTTTTTTCAGTAATGTGCGTACCGAAATTCTGTATCTTATCCCCGAGATCACAGAATGCATTTATTAATTATGGGAGGAACGATTTGCAGAAGGCAGTTTCCTGTCTTATTCCCGTGATCTTGGGTGTTTATCTGCAGATGATAGTTATAATGGCACATTTTATAGTTGTTACTGTTAGCTTACCATGAACACTTGTTTAAACGGTAGAAAACAACAATGTTGTGTTTGCACGGTCTCTGGATTCACCACTTGGCCCAAAACTCAGGCACAGTTGCGGATAACATAAGATATGGACCACAATTGAGAGGGAAGAAGCTGAATGATGAGGAGATTTACAACTTGCTGAGGCTTGCAGACCTTGATCCCTCTTTTTTAAGCAAGAATGGTGGTGAACTGTCTGTGGGTCAAGCACAAAGAGTGGCTCTTGCTAGGACTCTGGCTAATAAACCAGAGGTAATTTTCAAACGAGAAATGATACACACAATATCTTTCACAATATATTTCACAACACGTGTCATAAAATAAAGGTATTTTTGTGAAGTAATATTAACTTGATAAGATATTTTACAAAAATACTCTTTATTTTAAAATATTATTGTGTAAAGTGTTTTGAAATGCATCGATGCATGTGTTTTTCATTTTCCTTTTAAAAATTTCGTGCAACTCAAATCTTCTGCAATGGACACTTTGCGTATACTGCTAGGAATCTGATATTTTGTGCCCACCCTCTCAAAAAGGTTCTTTTGCTGGACGAGCCAACAAGTGCATTGGATCCAATATCCACGGAAAACATAGAGGGTGTCCTGATAAATCTAAAGAAGAAACAGGGAATGACAATTATTATGGTTTCTCACAGCATCAAACAGATTCAGAGAATTGCCGATATTGTCTGTCTCCTTGTGAAAGGTGAAATTGTTGAAGTTTTAAAACCTGACCAACTCTCAGAAGCCAAGCATCCTATGGCACAAAGGTTTCTTCAACTCAGCTAAATTAAGGGGGGTTTTCTGTGTTTGGTCGTGTTTATATTTGTTTTTAACTTGAAAGATGCATATGAAAAAGTAAGTTATTGGATATTGTTCTGTGACAATGAGTGGTTATGCGGTCCTTATGGCATGTTGGTGTAGACTATGTATTGCTTTGTGCTCATCTGATAAGTTGTCTTGATAATAGAACCATGGATAAAACCTTTGGATAATGATATTCCTATTAAAGCCCATTTTACAAATGGCTCTCCTTGGTTCATTTCTTTTGAAAGCTCGAGCTTTCTTCGTATGCTTTTTCCTTCTTCTTTTTCCCCTTTTTTGAGGATGTGAGAGATCTGGAATTTATATTGCCATGGATGTAAACGAGATTTAGCATTCTTTTAACTAAAGCTTGTGGGGGTAAAAAGTTTTAAATAAATTCAACATTCAAATTAATTTACAAACGGGGCATCCAGTGTCAATGTGTCTTTCTTGCAACTTGTAAGATTCATTCGTCTGAAAACTACTTGTGTCAACTTTAAAAGCTTCCTGGAACTGGGGTTCATTGAATTGCCCAACAATTCAATGAAGTGTGTGGCCTTTGCATACATTGATCGAGTTAAATCAGTTCCATAAATGTGACCGAGTCCACAGCAAGGGAATAAATTATTCCCTAAAGAAAGAACAATTATAATATGTGCTCTTCAAACTGGTTAAAGGGAAGCACTAATTCAGTGAATTGGGTTTGGGAGAAGGGAAAATAAAGCAGTAGCAAAAGAATAAGGGAAGCAACAATTCAGAAAAGCAGGCAAGCAAACATAACTTGGCACCTCAAATTATGTTTTGGGGAACCCACAAAAACACCTAACTTTATCATAAACCCTAAAGATCTAAACAACAGATATTGAGGGGGAAGGAAACAATTGCCGACTGAAACAATAGTCAGACACCTGAATACAATTATAAAGTTCCTGGTAATAAGCAAATTTGAATAACTTGATAGCCCTATGATACCCCATCATCCGTGAGAAATTTGCTTTCATCAGTGAAAAAAGGGAGAAATGAGAAACACATCATCCTATATTCGAGAATGCTTTGTGTGGATAGGTTGATGAGCATTCCACTGCAAAAACATTCATATTATCGACGTGCCTGATTAACAATAGCTATTAATTAATTGGAGATCACGGTTATAGATATCATCAAAGGTAGAATGCTCCAAATTTTGGGGCAAGACAGCTCTCAATAATGTCAATGCAAATCTAGTTATCAGAGTGTTGAACGATAAAACTATGACCATGTGTAATTTCAACCAGAAGTTCTTATGCCCTGATCCTTCTGCCCATTTCTTCTGTTTTTTTTTTTTTTTTTTGGGGTTTGGAGAAGGAGGTTAGCTTATGCCCATTCCACTCCTAACTCCAACTTATGACCAAGCAAATTACAGTGCAATAAAAAATGAAAGAGGCCACAAGTCATCAGAACAAAGGCCAAGCTTTACTTAGGTTTTAAGCAGTACATGAGACGATATCTTCTTGCATAGATCATTGCCTTAATGGTTTTTCAGTAGACCAGAAAAATGGAATATTGATCACATTGCCAATCCAAAAAATAAAACCAAACAGTAATTATCACAATATTATGTCATAATTCTAGAAATAACCAGGCAACTTCAATGTACCTCCAGAGTAAAAGTGAATCTAAAAATGAATCAAGGTTTTGAGGTGTATAAAACTACTGTCTTCAAAACGATATTTGCCCTCACTCACTAAGAGTTTGCTAAAAGTTTCCAGCAAATCGTCTCCAGGATATAACAAAGTTTTTGAACTTTCCCTATAGCAATTTTGGAAAGTTTTTAGAGTTTCTATCGAGAATGATAGAAACAGAAAGATGAAGGAAAATTTTCGTGTCTTTACAGACTTGTCATCACATTATTTATAAAGCCTGAAAAGGCATTCGTGAAAAATTACGAAATTAGCAGTTTATAATTTCTCGTTTGAGCTAGGTGTCGAGCGAGGGTTGAGCGAGATCACTGCCTGACCCCTCGCTTGAGGTACGCGTCAAGCAATGATCAAGCGAGATCACTGTCTGGTATCTCGCTCGAGTGACACGTCGAGCGAGTAACGATATTACACAACATTTCGGTTGATATGCGTCTCTTCTTCAAACATTATACAATTTTGGATCCCAACAGTATCACACTCGAGCGATACGTCGAGCGAAGTTCGAGCGAGATCATTGTCTGGTCTCACGCTCGAGCGAAACGTCGAGCGAGAGTTAAGCGAGATCTTGGCCTTGACTTTGCTCGAGTGATCATAGCATTCACCATATCTACAAGTGTCCTATTTTTTCTCTCAGCTAAACTATTTTGTTGTGATGTGTAAGGTGAGATCATTTGATTCTTCACAGAAATTAGAAAATTCATGTAAGAAATATTCTCCACCTCTATCAGTTCTAAGAATTTTCATTTTATTTTCCTTTTAATTTTCTACTTCTGATTTAAATCGATTGAACATGTTATAGGCCTAATTTTTACTCTTCAACAAATATATAATAGTATATCTAGAGAAGTCATTTATGAATGTAATTAAATATATTCTTCCACCTATAGTCAAAATGTCATTAAACTCACAAATATCATAATGTATAAGTTCTAGAATTTGTGAATTTCTATTAGCACTAGGAAATGATTTCTTAGTCATTTTTACTTGAATACAAATTTTACATTTAGAACCAACAATATCATCATAAGAAATCAAACCATGCTTTGACATGTGCTTCATATACTTAAAATTAAAATGTGTTAATCGACCATGCCATAAAGTAAGAGAATCAAGCAAATAAGCATATATGCATCATCTTTATTAATAACAATACTTAGTTTGAACATCCCATCACAGGAATACCATTTGCCTATAAACATTTCTTTCTTAGACAAAATTAATTTATCAGACTCAAGGATAACCTTAATGCCCTTTTTACATAACAGATTGACAAATAAAAGATTCTTCTTAATTTCTGGAACATGAAAAATATTGGTCAATATAAGTTTCTTCCTAAAAGTAAGTTGCATCTCCACATTTCCTCTTCCATGGACTTGGACTGCATTGTGATCTCCTACAAGAACTTGTTGACCATCAGTTGCCCCGACATAGTTCTTAAATTGCGCATTGTCATTACACACATGAAATGTAGTGCCATAATCAAAGCACCAATCAAAAGAATTTGCAATATAAGTGAGATGCACTTTCGTTATCATGTCAATCTCCATTTATTCCACCATTGCAATTATTTCTTCAACTGCATTTGCAACATTTGAACTACTGACGTATTCTTTCTTCTTATTTTTTAAGAATCTATATTCACGAATGTAATAACCTTTCTTTTCACAATTGAAACATTTTTTATTTTTCTTATTATTATTGGTGGAGAAATTCTTTTTGAAGGTGCTTCCTTTCTTTGGTTTAAGAAAATTTCACTTTCCATCATCTCTCTTTTGGACATTATTTACGTTCACTTTAAAATTAAAATGGTTATCATTACGAATTTTACTCTCCTCTTCAATTCGTAAATGCTTTCCAATTTGTTCTAAAGTGAGTTCTTCTGCTATATGCAGAAGCTTTTTCCTGTAATTATTTTACCTTGGTAGGAGTTTTGCAATAATCACTCCCACTTGGAATGACTCAGTACTGGTAATAAATATATCATAGAGTTTATTGACCAAGATTTGCAACTCATGCACTTGGTTCAATACAAACAGATTTTCTACTATTTTAAACTCAAAGTACTTCAAAATTATAAATTTATCGGTACCCAATTTTTCTATCTTATACTTTACTTCAAGGGCATTCCAGATTTCCATGAGAGATTTTATAGCAGTAAATAAATCATATAAACGATCAGATAAAGTATTAAGAATGTGATCTATGCAGACCAATTCATCATCTTAACGTTTCTTCCTTAACACATTGACAGTTTTAAAATCTTCAGGAGTTGATATAGGAATTGGCTACAAACTCGAATCCAGAACTTAGAATATCTTCAGTGTAATAAGAAGAAACTTCATCTTGTATTGCCAGCGAATAAAATTTGTTCCATTGAATCTATCCAATTTCACAAAGTCTTGATTCATGACTTTGAAAGCAGTGGATTCAGACCCTCATTCCATTTCAAATATCGTCTTAAAATTGTTGAAAAATTTTGGAGATGGGAAAGAGAATCTAAAAATGAATCAAGACTTTGAGGCGTCTAGAACTACTGTCTTTAAGACGATATTTGCCCTCAGTCACTAAGAGTTTGCTAAGAGTTTCTAGTAAATTGTCTCCAGGATACAACCAAACCTTTGAACTTTCCAAATAGTAATTTTGGAAAGTTTCTAGAGTTTCTATCGAGAATGACAGAAACAAAAAGATGAAGAAAAATCTTCGTGTCTTTACAGACTTATCATCACACTATTTATAAAGTCTGAAAAGGCATATGTGAAAAATGACGAAATTGGCATTTTACAGTTTCTCGCTCGAGTTAGGTGTCGAGCGAGGGTTGAACGAGATCACTGTCTGGACCCTCGCTCGAGTTACACTCAAACAATGATCGAGTGAGATCACTGCCTGATATCTCACTCGAGCGACATGTTGAACGAGTAACGATATTACACAACATTTCGGTAGAGATACGTCTCTTCTTCAAGCATTGTATAATTTCGGATCCCAACAGTATCACGCTTGAGCGATACGTCGAGCAAAATTTGAGCGAGATCATTGCTTGATCTCTCGCTCGAGCGGAACGTCGAGCGAGAGTTAAGCGAGATCTCGGCCTTGACTTCGCTTGGGCGACATGTCAAGTGACTGTCGAGCGAAATCTCGACCTGCACACAACTCTCAACCATTTTTCACAAGCTTTATTTTTTTAACTTTTAAATATATGTTACAGCCTATTCCAATTAATACATAATCATACACAAAAGCATAGAGAGAGAGAGAGAGAGAGAGAGAGAGAGGAACTATTGACATAGCAAAGAGCAAAGACTACTTCATTACAAGGAAAAATAAAAATTGAATAATTAAACAGGAAGAGTTAAATTCTTCTTTACATCTGTCTTATACGTACATATTCATGTTATAACATTGATGAATGTAATAAAGTCATGTCATTTTCATATTGCACTAATACATTTATGGTTATTGACATCACCTCAAACTACCTCTCTACTATTTACTATTTTTTTACTGTTCTTTATGACTTTTTTACTATTATTATAGATCATCTAAGATTACCTTAACATCCAAACATCGAGAGCCTGATAGATGATATTATCATCACTCAGTACCCTTAGTAGGCAACGAAAATATTGTAATTAAACTTACTCCCTGAAGTATGTAAAAAGACAATACCAAAAACAGTAAATATGAAAATAAATCAAGCACAGACAACTTTGTAGGGCGGGCTAGCGGATATCTCATTAATATTTGGATTTTCATAGGCAGGTTATTCCTCTTATAGTCATTTCTGGCAGGGTTATCCCACTTTTTTGTGGCATAAATTTCCTGAAAACTAAAAAGTACATGCGTGAGGCTAGAGAAGAGAGTCAAGAGACTCTTGCCATTCAAGAGAAGATTTAACGTCGATTATTAACGGCCAATAAGAGATAAAAGACTAATAAATAGAGGAAATAGAGCAATAGCATTTGAGCCTCTTCTAGCAAACATGTAAGTGAGAATGAACACATTTTTGGACACTGGTGCCAATCAAAAAATTAAGAAAAAAGTGCTCTCTTGTCCATCTTGTTAAATTATTGAAACAAATCCATTACATCATTTATAAGGAGAATAAACTTTAATATGCCTCTCTTCAGGGAAAAAATGGGGCATAATAATACCTAAGTTCTTAGCAATTTTATATTTTTTGTATTTTTTTAGATTGGGGTGGGTGATTGAGCGGTGGAAATTCCTAGCTAATCTTCCTAATACACTGTCAAGATCATAAAATTTCATTTTTTTTTTCATGGTTAGTCTTGGAAATTCTTTAGGGGATTGCCACCCTCAAGGTCACATGATCACAAAATTCCACTTAAAGCATGATCCCAACCAATGTCCTCAAGACCTTATAAATACCCTCATTTTCAAAAATTTGAAATTGAAAAGCTAGTTTCTAAGTTGTTACATTCAGGTGTTATAAGGTCAAGTATGAGTCCATTCTCCTCTCCAATAATATTAGCTCGAAAAATTGATGGTAATTAGCGTCTTTGTGTGAACTATCGTCCTTAAATCATCAAATGGTTAAGGACAAATTTTTAATCCCGTGATTGACGAGTTGTTGGATGAACTGATTGGAGTCGTGGTGTTCTCCAAACTGGACTCATGATTTGGTTACCACCAAATTCGAGTCGTGCCCAATGACATAGAAAAAAATAACTTCTCACACACATGAAAGACGCTACGAATTCCTCGTAATACCCTTTGGTTTGACCAATGCATCAACCACATTTCATGGGCAGATGAATGATATTTTTAAGCCTTTTTACGACATTTTGTGCTGGTTTTCTTCAACAATATATTGGTTTACAGCAAGTTTTAGTTTGACCATTTGGTTCACTTGAAGTTGATGCTGGAAGTGTTGTAGAAAAATCAGTTGTTTGCTAAAAGATCAAAATGCACTTTTAGAGTTGAAGAGGTTAACTACTTAGGCCATGTAATCTCAACTAAGGGGGTCCAAACAGATTCTTTTAAGATTCAAGCTATGTTGGATTGGCCTAAATTCAGAAGTTTAAAGTCCTTGCGAGGTTTTTGATAAATTGTCAATTATGTCATATTAATACTCTTAATATATTGGGTTAAATGAGTTTTATCGACAAAATAAGAATATTAATTAGATAATATGATTAACTATTCCTTGCATTTGAAATGATTTTCTTATCCTTGGTAAAATTTAGATTGGATGCTTGGATTGAATTTGTTGGAATGGGAATAGCCATATGGTAGAAATAGGAGAGCTAGTGTATATTTATAGCTTGGTTGATGGGATGATATTTTTGATTTGCTATAGGTGCATGTGTGTTTTCCTACTAAATTTTGCTTGCCATACAGGTTTGTTGGAAGCTAATTAATGCATTGACTTTTTCTTTCTTTGTGTATATTTTTCATTAGAATACAAGTGAGGCCCACGATAAGATGCAAGTAAAGCCATATGAAGCAAATGACTTGATTTGCTTAGAAGGACTCGACCCGTGGAGGAGCTCATGACTTTCTATTCGAGCCCAAGTTCATTAGCGAAGCTCATACATGACAAATTCGAGAAGTGAAATAATAAAAAGAATCCACATTCAAGAGCCCACACTCATATGAACAGTATTATATTATTGTTTATGGTATGTTCATGTGAGTGTGTACTCTTGAACGTGACTTTATTCTAGCATTTCTCATTGGAGAATAACGAAACCGTGCGCAATTGAAGAGTCCCAACCTGTGAAACCTGTGACCTGAGGTGAAGAACTCAACAAAGCCGTGACTTCCTTCCAAAAAGGCTGCGTCCATGTAAAGTAAAGCCATTCGTGACTTTAATGTGAAGCCAAGTGAATTACATGTGAAGCTAAAACTGAAGCAAGCCCAGAAGACTAATAAACCAGTGAAGAGCAGCCGTGAACTGCAACTAATTTCCAGTGGTAAAGCCTGCAATTTTTAGCTCAAAGCCTCAAGTCCATAAGTTAAAGCCCATGTGTGACTCCCTCATGAAGCCCACAAAATGAAGAAATATGCCAAGATTCGACTGGAAGCATGTCCGTGAATTGCCCGGCTGAAGCTGTTCGTAATTCTCAATTTAAGCCCAGCATTGAAGACCCATGTGCGTGGCAAACGTGAAGAAAGAAGAAATTAAGGCCTGGCCTAAGTGAAGCCTTGACTTGCTGAAAAATGTGATCCACGAAGTCCAAGTGACCCGAGTCAAATTATTTCCTGGAAGACCCGATGCAAAGAGTAACCCGAGTTTAATTAAACTCGCATGTACGACTTAAAAGGAATTTTCTGGAAAACCTTGGGACCACCGACCACGGGGACTACGGAGGCAGCCGTTTCGCACGATGGAGAGGGTGAATCCGTGGCAAAGAGAGAGAAGAAATGAGAAAAAGAGAGGTATAAAGGAGAAGGAAATTCCTTGTTAGAATTAGCTAGTTTTTATTTTATTTCTTCTATCTACTGCTTTATTTTTAGAAGATATTTTTCGCACTTCTTAGAATTTTTGATTTCAGCATTTTTTAATAGCTTTTATGGATGGTTATTGACTAATTATTATATTTAGGTTGCGGTAAAATTTCTATTGCCTTTCATTACTTGTTAGATTTTCTGTAATGTTGATTTTATGAACTTATTTGGTTGAGACCGAAATTTGATGAGTAAGAGTAGATTAGTCAGGTTTGTTTTGAGACATAAAATTAAAAATTTTAAACTCTTTTTAAATTTATCATTATATTTTTTTAAATTTTTATATAAAATATAATAAAAAATTCAATTTTTTCAAATTTCAAAACAAAACTAAAATTAAAAAAATATATTACAATAATATTTTATTTTATTTTTAACTTTTATCTCATCTCATCTCACCTCTAAAAACAAATCAGTCTATCTCTTACTATTATTTCTTGTTTTGTTGTTGATACTAGGCACATCAAAATCTTGAATTTATTAAGGATTTCATCAGCCAAGTGCTATATGAATTTTGATTGAAGCTTAATGAGGATATTTTACTACTAGAACTTGATATGTTTACTTGAGTTTATATTTGCATAATTTAGTTTATTAATGTCTTAATTGGATTAATAAGAGAGAAGTAATGTCCACAAATTTAGTAAATTGTGAAGGCAAAAAATGTTTGGACCTGTAACCCAAGTGTTTGTTAATTTGACTCTTAGAATCTGTTTTCATTCAACTACTGTTTTTGGAATTATATTTTAGAGTCTTGGATAAAATTTTAAATCTCTTTTTGAATCATTTAATTTTTTAGAGAACAAATAAAACATTATTTAGCTTACTTTCCAAACAAGATCACAAGATTAAGACCCTCAAAATTCAATCATACGTCCCATTTTAAATAAATCTTTCACAGTAAGTATAATGCTTTTAATTTTGCTTACTTATTTCAAATACATAAAAATTTAAAAAGAATTTTACATAGCATTTTACTTCATTTTATTTTTTTCAATAAGCTTTTACAAATACTTTGATAATAATTTGTCTATGTGGAATATGATCTGGAACTTATCCTTGATACAACTTGACACTTCTACACTTGGAAGCACATTCGAGAACATGTCTATTTTTGGCATCGTTTTATTGGCTTGACGGGTTATTATTGAAAATTTATCTCGAATTATGGAGGGATAATAGCCCTTCTGACAGCACTTTTGAAAAAGAATACTTTTGTTTGGAATTCTAAAGCTGGAATGTCCTTTGAACAGCTTAAACAAGCTGTTTCCAACCCTATAGTGTTATGATTACTTGATATTACTAAGTCTTTTGTGATTGAATGTGATGCTAGTAGAGTTGGGGTTGGGGCCGTGTTAATATAGGAAGGAAGGCCTATTGGATACATGATTAAGGCCCTAAAAGGCAAGTCAATTGCTATCAACCTATGAAAAAGAGTTTTTAGCCCTAGTTACCACGGTGCAACATTGGAGATCGTATTTGTTGGGTCAGTTCTTTATTGTTAAGACTGACCAACTAGTTTTAAAGTTCTTACTTGAGCAAAAGGTTGGGACTGTAATGCAAAAAAAATGGATTACTAAACTTATGGGTTACAATTTTATCATACAATTTAAAAGTGGCAAAGAAAATAAGGTGGCCAACACTCTTCTAGAAAAATTGATGCTAGTGAAGTCATGGAGGGATGTTTGGCCTTAATTACCTTCCCTATAGCTGAATGGATTGGGGGCTTGAAAACCAACTATAATGACTTGGCTGAAATGATTGATTTGATGGAAACTGAAGAACAACATCTCGACTCCTCCTGGATACACTATTCAGCAAGGGCTAATTAAGGAAGGGTTGAATGGTTCTAGTGGCAAATTCGACTTTTAAAAACAAGGTCCTCGATTATGTGTATGTGAATCCCCATGCTGGTCATACGGGTTTCTTATAGATTTACCAAAAAGGAATTTTACTAGAAAGGCATGAAACGGGACATCAAAACCAAAGTTCAAGAGTGTGAGATTTGTCAGATGAACAACAATGAAGTAGTGGCTACCCTGGGTTTGTTACACCCCATACTAGTCCTTACTCAAGCTTGGTATGATATTTCATTGGATTTTATTAAGGGTTTACCATTGTCTCATGGATTCAGTGTCATCATAGTGATAGTGGACCACTACATTAAATATGGTCATTTTCTTTATTTGGCTCATCCATATACAGCATAAGGAGTGACTCGGGTTTTTCTAGACAGTGTGTTCATATTTCATGGACTTCCTAAGTCTATTATATCTAATTGTAATACAGTGTTTTTAAGTTCTTTTCGGAAGAATTTGTTTGTTTTACAGGGTTCTACTCTAAGTTTCATATTAGCTTATCATCCTCAGTCTAATGGCTAGACTGAGGCACTCAACAAATGTTGGAGACCTACTTACGGTGCTACACAAGTGACAAGCTCAAACAATGGAGTAAATGGCTATCCTTAGCCGAATGGAGCTACAATAGTTCTTACAACACATCTACCAATATTCTGCTATTTGAAGCTCTGTATGACTACCCTTCTCCTTGCCTGTTGACGTACGTTCCAGGGACTTCCTCTACTGATGTGGTTGACCACCTTCTGCACATAAGACATCAAATTTTAGAGTTATTGAAATCCAACCTTGAGTGACCTCAACAACGCATGAAACAATTTACAGATTGCAAGGGGACGAAAAGAAATTTTGAAGTAGGCGATTGTGTGTACTTACTTTTACAACCCTATTGGCAGAACTCAGTGGTGCATTGCGAAAATCTCAAACTGTCACCGCGTTTCTTTGGTCCTTTCAAGGTGCTATAGAAGCTTGGTAGTGTCGCATATTTCTTGAATTTGCCTTTCTTTTCATGCATACATCTGGTATTGCATGTTTCTTCTCTCAAGAAGAAGTT
Organism: Platycarya longipes; assembly: GCA_036559045.1. Taxonomy (NCBI): domain Eukaryota; kingdom Viridiplantae; phylum Streptophyta; class Magnoliopsida; order Fagales; family Juglandaceae; genus Platycarya; species Platycarya longipes. The sequence continues at coordinate 39,127,789 of CM071803.1, read as the reverse complement.
GGGAAATCGAATAAAGCCCTTACCCACCTTGCTGCCTGCAGATCAAGAGGGGAATCTACAACGGGAGCCAAACAAAATAATGGATCGCCGTTTGAAGAAGCTGGGTTATCGAGCTATGCTAGAAATTCTTGTCAAGTGGACTGGAGCTTCTTCCGATGACAATACTGGGGAAGTTTCACAGCTTTCAAGATCGTTTTCCCCACCATGTGGATAAGGTTCTTTAAGGAGGGGAGACTTTTAGGGCCTTGGAGGGAAGACATTGTAGATCAAGATCTAAGTTGTGTTTGTGTGAAGACAGAAGGGTTCGGAAGTGGATGAATCTTCAGGAGTAATTGGTTGTGTCGAGGTCAATAAACATGTTGAAACGGTGCGGTTTACTACCAGGGAGTACACGACGTCATTTGGAGCATTTCCTTAAAGTGTTGCGTTTTGTTTAGTAAGATTAAGTGCTGCATTTTGCTTTATTTACTTAAGTGTTGCATTTTGGAACATTAAAAAATTAGAGCGTTACATGGCGTCGTTCCATCCTTACCGAGAGCTGGAATTGAAGCAATGAGAATATACACCTATTTGTCTTTTTGTTGAATGGAATAAAAGCTTGTTATTTCATTTCTCTTTCTTGTAAATCCTAACACCCACAACTATAAGAGTGAAAGGACGTCAGTATTAAAATCATCTCAAATATTTTGTTTTGGTTGAACTTATCAATTTAGAGAAATGGACCCTTGAAGAATCCCGTGTTTACCCATTATCTCTTCCATTTCCATTTCATTCACCTGTATTATCTCTTACACACTCTGTAACTACAGTTTTCGTTTTCATTCATTTACTTTGTTCATATAAAATCTGTCATTTTTAGACTTCCATTTTCATTTATTACATTTGATACATCCGGCACCATAACATAATGTGTGGTGTGAGGATGATCAGTAAAAATTTTCTCAAAACCTATCTCAACCTAAAAAAGTTAAATCCATCTTAGTGGACCCACAAAATACTCTATCATTCATAATTTAACTCAACTCATCAATATCCAAACATAACCTTAATACCTTAAAACGTCCCTCTTCTTCCCAAATCTCCATTGTTGCTTGCTATCATTCGTACAAAGTAAAGATCGGCCTACTCTCCCACTCCTCTCTCGTCTTTCATCTTCTTTCATTGTTCCCTCTATGAAAGTGATTTCAACTGTTGTATTTTATTATTCACCACAAAATATTAATAATGATATTGTATTTAAAACTCCATGATTTCACAACTAGTGTCTATAGCATATGTACTAATTTGAACCATTTTGTTAATGATAAAGAAAAAACATCAAATGTACAAGTAGAGGCAGAGGAAATTGATGATGATGATAAAAAAGTTAACCAAAATCTAATATGATTTTTGCCACTAAGAAAGAGCTTTTGGCTTATTACAAACAATATGTCAAGAAAGCAAATTTTGGTGTAATGGCACAAAGGATAAAGTGAGAGCAATGAGTGTTAAGTATATTACAATTGGGTGTGTGTGTGGTCAAAATTATAAGCTAGCCATAGTAATATCTCAATGCCACACCCAACAATTAAAATAGATTGTAAGAAGAAAATAGATGCTCATTTGAGGAATGAGTTGTTGGTTTTGACCATTGTTGAGATTGCATACGATCAAATCGTAAGCTCACAGAAGTCAAGATTTTTTAGATGTAACAAGTATTTAGATAAATATGATCAAATGATGCTTGATTTGAATGATAGAGCAGGTATTCGACAGAACAAGAATTTTAATATTTGTTGCTGCAGGGGATATGAGAATATTGAATTTGCATAAAAAGACCATCAAGATTTTATTAATAAAGCTAGACACTCAAGGCTTGGTAAAAGAGGTGTTGAAGCACTTAGTGACTATTATGATAGAATTAGGAAGATGAATGATGATTTTGTATTTGTTATAGATATGAATGACAAGTTTAGGGTCAGAAATGTGTTTTGGGCTGATACATGTAGTCAAGCGTCGTACAAGTATTTTGGAGATGTTATCAAATTTAACACGATGTACCTAACAAGTAAGTATGGTATGCCTTTTGCTCTCTTTATAGGTATGAACCGTAATAAGAAATTTATACTGTTAGCTAAATTGATTTTGAGCGAGAACATAAGTATGTTTGTCTAGTTGTTTCGAACATGGTTGAAGTGCGTGAATAATTGAACTCCTAAATCGATAATAACATATGAAGATTAGTCAATGAAAAGTGAAATTGCCATTATCTTTTCATATCCTTATTATAGATACTGTCTCGAGCACATCATATAAAAACTACTAGAAGAATTGGGATCCCACTCTGAATTTAATGTAGGCTTGAAAACTTTGATTGAATGCAAGTATAAGATGTTTTGTTGCTAAAAATTGAACCACAAGTAGCTTTAAATTATATATATTTTGTTTGGATGTGTGTGGAAGGAGGTTTTATTGTCACTACTCTATAAGTTTACTTTGTATCATGAATGCCTTTCTTGGTATTGTGAAATCATCTCTTGTTCTAAAAATTTAAGATGATAGAAAGATGTATTTTTGATTCTTTGTATTGTATTCTTAACATCCTTAGTGTATTTTTTTAAAATAACGTTTGTATATGATGTGATCTTAGATATTTTGTGAATAATAAAAAAATTGATATAGTGAATGGTAGTAAATAATAGTAAGAAGTTAGTAAAAAATAATAATAAAATAATGAATAGTAAAAAAATACTCTACTACCCAAAGAGAGCCTAGAATGTTGAACAAAACTACTACTAGTAAATTTGTGTGTATTTTTTAATATTAAGAAAAAATTTAAAATATCAAAAATTACACTAGAAACACTTTGAGACAAACAAACATCATCCGCTTTTTAGAGCAGGCCTTGTTTGGTTCCATAATTCAAATGACGTGAGATTCTCCACTTTCGACAACTAAAACTTCTTCAATACTTTTTAATATTTTCTACTATTATTTAATATTTTATTATTTTTTTACCTATTTTTATTAATGTTCATTACTTTTTCACTATCAGTTAATATTTTATTATTATTTTTCACATACTTTTTACTACTCTTTATAACTTTTCTCAACACTCAATTATAATCTAAAGCCTGATTTGTTTTTACAAACCATCTCATCTCAAATTCATGATTACACTTTTTTAAATTTTCATAGAAAATAAAATAAACAATTCAACATTTTCAAATCATAAAACTAAATTAATGTTAAAAAAATATGTTACAATAATATTTTATTCTTTTTTTAACTTTTATCTCAACTTTTCTTATTTCATCTCATTTTTTAAAACAAACTAGACCTAAATATTTTGTTGAAAATTGAATAAAATATTTTTATAATATTTTTTTAACTTAAAAAAATCTAAAATATTTCTTTTATTTTCTATAAAAATTTAGAAAATTTATAATAATTATATAAAATAAGATGAAAAGAAATTATTTATTTTTGTATAACTAAACCAGCTCTAATATTAATTTCTAATGGAGTAAAATTATTATATTTATATCATTGATTCATTATTCAATTTGTTTCTATATTAACTAATAATGATAAAAAAAAAATAGTTATTATAAATCACAAACAAGTGGCAAAAACAAAATTAGAAAAAGTAAAAGGGGTTTCAGCCGCCGCTATTTGAGTCCCATTATGTGTACAGTTAATTGTTTATTTTTTTTATTTTTATTTTTTACATATTTTAAAATTTTTTTAAAAAAATTTCATAATATTATTATATAAGAGAAGTGCTACTTATTCTTATCAAATATATTTCGATTGCATCCTATTTTGAGATTTTTTAAAAAAAATTTTTTTTACATAATTTTAAAGTAGGTATTTTAAAATAATATTTTGATTTTTTTATATTTTTTAAAAATATTTTAATATATTAAAAAAATCATGTAAAATAAATATAAAAAAACTGAAAAAAAAAATAATAATTTCAAAACAGAATGCAATCGAAATACATTTTACAGGAAAGAATAGTATTTTTCATTATATAATTTTTTTTTCTTTGAAAAAGAAATGAAGCGGTGTACACCAGATTGCTTTTACTTTTTCCGAAGTAAAAAGGCTGTATTCAGAGACAGAATCATCCATCACCATTAGCTTGATCGGTAAGTCGAGTTCCTATTGCTAACTGGGGGAGGCTTTTTCTGCTATGCCCATTAATAAATAAGCAATCTCTTGCTTTTGTTCTCTGGTCAATAAATAAGCGAGAGATCTCTCTGACTCTGTCAAATATTCAATGCCTTCTCTGGGTAGCTGCACTAAGAAGTCAATATCTTTCTTTCCGTCTAAATCTTTTTGGGTGCTTATGCTTAAATATATCTTCATTTTCTGAATGCAGAGGAGGCCGGCGAGCACCTGCTGGTGGTGGACGCGGAAGATGCCGGAAAAGGAGAAGAAGACGGGACGAAATTCCGGATACGCAGCCTCACGAAGAAATCGGAGACGGGGGTTCCGATACTGAATGGAATAGAGGTGGATATACCAAAGGGACAGATCGTCGGGATCATAGGACCCAGTGGGAGCGGGAAATCGACAATGCTGAGGGCGCTGAACCGGCTGTGGGAACCACCTCTCGGTACTGTTTTTTTGGACGGTCGTGATATTTGCGATCTCGATGTCCTTACTCTTCGCCAGAAGGTCGGCATGCTCTTCCAGCTTCCCGCTCTCTTCGAAGGCACGGTGTCGTTTATCCATGATTTCCTCTTTTAAATTCCTTTTTCTTTTTTAAGTTTACTTAACAGTAATTAGTCGTTTTTTCTATTTTTTTCAGTAATGTGCTTACCGGAATTCTGTATCTGCTAAAGTCAAAATAAAGGCCAGATCTTTTTGAAAGAAAAGGTCAACGAGGTCTTGAAAATGTTTGACATGAATCATTAATAGGTTTCAATGTGCACACCATAATTCGTTAATAATTTAGAATTAGTGTTGCAACTTTTCCTGATTACAAAGTCTGCATTGTAGGAATGGTAATAGTTCGGAGAAGTCAAAATGAGTTCATGTTTTTTTTTTTGAAAAGAAATGAGTTTATGTTAGTGGAACATGGAACAAGAATACATTTAGAGGGCTGTTATAACTTATATACACAAATAGACATAAAATAAATCCATAAACTAAAGTGGCTTCGTAGAATCATTAGATCTACTTTAAGATAAAAATAACTTTACAATTAAACGTGATCTTGGGTGATCTTATTCCTAAGATCAGAGTATACATTTATTAATTATGGGAGGAAACATTTCCAGAAGGCAGTTACCTGTCTTAATCTTGGGTGTTTACCTGCAGATGATAGTTGTAATGGCACTTTTTATTATTGTTATTGTCAGCTTATCATGAACAGTTGTTTAATCGGTAGAAAACAACAAATGTTGTGTTTGCACGGTCTTTGGATTCACCACTTGTCCCAAAACTCAGGCACAGTTGCGGATAACGTAAGATATGGACCACAATTGAGAGGGAAGAAGCTGAATGATGAGGAGATTTACAAGTTGCTGAGGCTTGCAGACCTTGATCCCTCTTTTTTAAGCAAGAATGGTGGTGAACTCTCTGTGGGTCAAGCACAAAGAGTGGCTCTTGCTAGGACTCTAGCTAATAAACCAGAGGTAATTTTCAAATGAGAAATAATACACAATATCTTTCACAATATATTTCACGACACGTGTCATAAAATAAAGGTATTTTTGTAAAGTGGTCTTAATTTGATAAAATAGTTTACAAAAATACCCTTTATTTTAAAACATTGTTGTGTAAAGTGTTGGGAGATGTGATACGTATTTATCATTTTCCTTTCAAGATTTACTGCAACTCAGATCTTCTGCAATGGACACTTTGCCTATACTGCTAGGAATCTGATATTTTGTGCCTACCTCTCAAAAAGGTTCTTTTGCTGGACGAGCCAACAAGTGCATTGGATCCAATATCCACGGAAAACATAGAGGGTGTCCTGATGAATCTAAAGAAGAAACAGGGAATGACAATTATTATGGTTTCTCACAGCATCAAACAAATTCAGAGAATTGCTGATGTTGTCTGTCTCCTTGTGAAAGGTGAAGTTGTTGAAGTTTTAAAACCTGACCAACTCTCAGAAGCCAAGCATCCTATGGCACAAAGGTTTCTTCAACTCAGCTAAATTAAGGGGTTTTTTTCTGTGTTTGGTTGTGTTTATATTTGTTTTTAATTTGAAATATGCATATGAAATAGTTATTGGATATTGTTGTGTGTCAATAAGTGGTTATGCGGTCCTTGTTGCGTGTTGGTGTAGACTATGTATTCCTTTGTGCTCATCGCAGAACCATGAAAGCTTTGAATAATGAATTCCTATTACAAATGGATCTCTCCTTGTTTCATTTCTTTCGGAAGCTCGAGCTTTCTTTGTATGCTTTTTCCTTCTTTTTTCTCCTTATATGAGGATATGTGAGAGATTTGGAATTTAGATTGCCGTGGATGTAACGAGATTACCTGGTTTGTTTTTTTTGTTCTTCTTAATTCAACTCGTTTCATCTTATCTAATCATTATAATTTTTTTAAATTTTCATATAAAATAAAATAAATTAATTTTTTTAAATTTTAAAATAAAAATAATATTAAACAAATATATATTCTAAAAAGTAGGAAGTGTCAGTGGCTTTCTTGCAACTTGTAAAGATTTCATCTGAAGACTGATTGTTGCTATTTTAAAAGCTTCTTGGAATTGGGGTTCAGTCTGAAATCTACCCAAAAGAGCCACCCGGGCCAAAAAGTTGCTGCTCATATTCTTTTCGAGTGGGGTTTCTACTTTCTGCTGTGTGCTGTGTGCGGTGCAACGACAGAAACCCAGCAATTCAATGAGGTGTGTGGCCTTTGCATACATTGATCGAGTTGAATTAGTTCCATAAATGTGACCGAGTCCACGACAAGGGAATAAGTTCCTTCCCTAACGAAAGAGCAATTTGATTCTGTGCCCTTCAAACTGGTTAAAGGGAAATCATAGAACACACAGTAGATAAACCGTTCGAGCAGTGAATTGGGTTGTGAGAAAGGAAGATGAACCAGTAGCAAAAGAATAAGGGAAGCACCAATTCAGAAAAGCAGGCAAGCAAATCAAAAGTGAGTTTGAAACCAAAAATAACTTGGCACCTCAAATTATGTTTTGGGGAAACCACAAAAAACACCTAACTTTATCATAACTCTAAAAATCTAAGCACCAGATATTGAGGAATGAAACATATGCCGACTGAATGATGGTCAGACACCTGAATACAATTATAAAGTTCATGGTAAGCAAATTTGAATAACTTGATAGCCCTACGATCCCCCATGTCAACGGATAAACAAGGCATAAAGAGGACAAAACCAGCAATATGAAATCTGCTTTCATCAGTGAATAAAAGGGGCAATGAGAAATGTATCATCCTACATTCAAGAATGCTTTGTGTGGATAGGTTGATGAGCATTCCACTGCAACAGCATCCATATTATCGATGTGCCTGATAAACAATAGATGTTAATTAATTGGAGATCAAGGTTGTAAATTTCATCGTATGTAGAAATATAATGCTCCAAATTTTGGGGCAAGACAGCTCTCAATAATGTCAATGTAATCCTAGTAATCAGAGTGTTGAAAGATAAAACTATGACCATGTGTAATTTCAACCAGAAGTTCTTATGCCCATTTCTTCTGTTTTTTTTTTTTAGGGATTGGGGAAGGAGGTTAGCTTATATGCCCATTCCACTCCTGACTCCAACTTATGACCAAGCAAATTACAGTGCAATAAAAAATGAAAGAGGCCGCAAGTCATCAGAACAAAGGCCAAGCTTCACTTAGGTTTTAAGTTGTACATGAGATGATCTCTTCTTGCATAGCTCATTGCCTTAATGGTTTTCCAGTAGACCAGAAAAGATCGAATATTGATCACGTTGCCAGTCCAAAAAATAAAACCAAACAGTAATCATAACAATCTTATGTCATAATTCTGGAAATAACCAGGCAACTTCAATGTAACTCCAAGAGTGAAAATCAACATATAACGAAATATAAAGGCAAATCTGAGTATTAAAACTTGTACCTGCAAAGACGCTAACAGTTGTCAGATTCGCAATTGCCATTGTCTGATAAACTAGGTATTCGGTCAAGAAATGACCGAAGGCATAGATGAATGATAAGAAGGTAGCCAAATAAAGAGGCTTATTTTCGAGGTTAAATGCACAAAGAAAGCAAAGGGTGCAAGTTAGAAGCGTCCAAACTCCAAAAGTCCTTCCATGAACTTCAGTCACTACAAATAAGGAGAAATGGAAGGAAAAATCATCAGGACCTAGTAAATACTAAGTCATACACAAGAGAATAAAAAAGTGAGAGAGAGAGAGAGAGAGGAAACTGTTGACAAAGCAAAGAGTAAAATCTAGTTCATTACGAGCAAAAATAGAAGTTAAATAATTAAACGGGAAGAGTTTAATTCTTCTTTACATCTGTCTTAGACATACAGAATCATGTTATAACACTGATGAGTGTAATAAAGTCATGTCATTTACATTTTGCACTAATACATTCATGCTATGTTTGGTTAGTGAGATCACCTCAAAATACCTCACTAGTATTCACTACTTTTTTACAACTATTCATTACTTTTTCACTACTTTTTTTTCTTTTTAATGTTGGGAAATCTCTCCAAGGCAGGGCCCTTCAGACCCATCTAAGCAAAGTAAACCCCGGACCCGTATACCGCACCCTCGGAAGTTTCCTTTCATGGAACTGGTTAAGTCGTTGGCTTTCCACCAGGGAGTATGGCCCCAAAGGATTGTTTGTACCCATAAGGCGTTGAACCTTGGACCTTGAAGGGAGTGATACTGTGATACCCCAAGACCAAGGCCTTCACCATTTGGGCCAACCCCTTGGGGTTACCTCAACATCCAAATATAAAGTTCCTGATGGCTGATATTGTCATCACTCAATACCTTTAGCAGGCAACGAAAATGTACTTAAACTTAATCCCTGAAGTATTAAAAAAGACCATACCAAAAACAGTAAAAATAAAAATAAATCAAGCACAGACAACTTTGTCGGGCAGGCTACTGCCCAATTTATATCTCATTAGTATTTGGATTTTCATAGGCAGGCTATTCCTCTTATAGTCATTTCGGGCAGGGTTATCCCACTTTTCTTGTGGCATAAATTTCCTGAAAACTAAGAAATACATGCGTGAGGCTAGAGAAGAGATTCTTGCCGTTCAATAGAAGATTTAAGTTCTATGATTAATGGCCAATAAGAGATAGAAGACTAATAAATAGAGGAAAAAAGCAATACATTTTAGCCTCTTCTAGCAAACACATAAGTTAGAACAAACACATTTTTGGACACCAGGTGCCAATAAAAAAAAAAGTGCTCTCTTTTTCATCTTGTTAAATTATTGAAACAGATCCATTACATCATTTATAAGGAGAAAACTTTAATATGCCTCTCTTCAGGGAAAAGGGGGGCATAATAATACCAAAGTTCTTAACAATTTTACATTTTTTGTATTTTTTTGGGATTGGGTGGGTGAGAGAGTGGTGGCAATTCCTAGCAGATCTTCACAATACACTGTCAAGATCAGCTAAAATTCCATATTTTTTCATGGTTAGTCCTGGACTCAATTCACCATGTTTTAACAAATTGATTCCCCTCATTGTAGTTTTTTATAATACCTTTTGTGCTTGAACTCTCAGCTTTAAGTTGAAAACAAGAGTTTATTTGATGATTAGATATTGTGATTCAAATCCATCATTTTGAATCTTTCTTGGTTTTGCCACTAAAAATCAAGATTAGATTGAGATCTCACCGACAATGCATCCTCTCTACCAAGATAATATCAAAAGGAAACTGCATTCCAACTCCAAACTTTAAGCAAGACATTTCATTGACATCAGAGTTACTTGGCGTGTCTCGGACTCGGAAAAGAGAGATCGTAAACTAATCACCTAAAAGTTATCAGTCATCTGCCATGTTTGATAAGCCATCTTTCATCGTTTCTGACCAAACATACAAATAAATTTTCATTTACAAACAGCAATTATCTAAGCATCCCCTCTCATCTAGATTTGAGTGTATACATAAATATAAGGATATAAAAGAGTTTTCATATATAAATATATGGATGTAAGAGAGTTTTCAGATTACTTTTCTTTTCTTGGAAGACAAAAGGCACGAAAAGGCACTTCTAGAAACAATCAACCCAATTCATCGATGAAAGCGCAACTATATGAAAGATCCAAACTTTTGGGATCTACCCCAGCCATTCATTTCCTCTTTTTCTCTCTTTTTTTAAGTCAAACACATATCTCTTGCTTGAAATTCACAACTCCACATACACGAACAAATGCAGCCCCTTGTTCCCAAATTCACCAGAACATATCAGCCATTGGCTTAAGTCCTCCATGATATTTGGTTTTAAAATGCTTTTTTACGAGTGAGTGTTCTTATTGAAAGTCGTGTAGTGAATTTTTAGCTAGAAGAAGAAAAAGTCCAGTTCTTTTTCATCTTGGCCCTTGGGTGAAAGGAGACAATGCTGGTGTCGATTCTACACTAACAACAGAAATAAAAATTGAAAAAGAAAAACATACCAGGAGAAATACCTAACAAACAAAAGGTAAGATTTACACAGAGAGAGAAAGAGAGAGAAAACTAACTGGTAGCATTTGAGAAGACGGCAAGTCTAAGAGCCCAGATGTCGAAGAAGCCGAACCAAACTGAGGCTAAGCGAAGTGAACCCACTAGCATCAGCCACCATCCCAAAGCCTTCATTTTTTTTCTTTTTTTGCCTTTTTCCTCTCCTCTCTCCTTTCGTTTCTGTTTTCACTGCCGTTCTATTTGTTTTGATTAAGCTAAGCTTGACCGGGGAAGACTGGCAGTCAGTTAAATCGGGACAGAACTACGTCGTTCTATTTCATCATTTTCTCCCCACCCGTGGTAGTGGTATGCTGGTATTTTTTTTTTTTTTTAATAATTAATAATTATTATTATTTTTTAGCAAAAGGAAGCCTATATTAGTAGAGAAATAGAAATTAAAGGCATCAAAGTACAGGTTATAGATACAGTTTATAAATAAAGGGTCTTTACCACTATAGAATTGCATACAGGAGAATTTGGAAAAGGGAATGTTGCTAAATGCTTGCATTTCGGTTGTCCATTACGTTAGATCATGCTCAAATTGATTTGTCGATGGATAAATTTTCCTCACTTTCAAAGCTTTAAAAGTGATGAGATGATTCTTGATATCTTTTATGATATGATTGATGTTCTAACCGTGATTTTGTGATGAGCTATTAATTGCTTCTATCACCATGTTGGAGTCGCCTTCACGGATGATATTTTCTATCCCTTTTTGTTTTGCTTTTTTAATAGCCAACAAAGCTGCAGAGGCTTCACTTGTATTGGGGTTATTAGTGGTAATGAAGTCTGTTCTTGCAACGAATGCAACACCTTGATTGTTTCTGCATACAGAGGAAATGATATTTTTATGATCTCTGGCAGCCACATCAAATGAGAGAATATGAGCATCTGAAGGATCTGCAAGAAAGACATCCTTGATGCTACAAGAAAACTGGGTTTGAGACCAGGCTTGAGTATGATCTCTGAAACTTTTTTTGACAAAATTGACAAAGAGTTAAGGGAGTGATGGATATGTGATCATGAATGATCTTGTTCCTGGAAAATTAAAGTGAATCCATAACTAAGGTGGCAAAGACGTGAAGTTGTGGTGGTCTTCCCTATAACCTTTTAGAGTTATGTCCAGAATTAATGATTATGTTGACCCATTCAGTGATAAGTTGTTTGGCAAACACAATTATATCAAGAGGTTAATTGGAGTTTCTCCACATGATTTGAGAATACCAGTAATTTAAAAAGAGATGAGAAATATATTTAGGTTACATTTGACAAAGAGGACATTTCACGTACTCTTCTTGTAAAGGAAGAAATTTTGGGATCTTTATCCTTATTGGCAAGGCATCATGGGAAATTTTTCAGAGAAAAAGTTTCAGACGATTTTGAAGTTTTAATCTCCACAACCTTTTCCAATTAATTGAAGAACAAGATGAGGCAAAATAACCATGAGTATTAGTCAGCGTTATATAAGCAGATTTAACAGAAAATTTTCCAGAAAAATGATGAACCCATTTTATTTTGTCGAGAATCAAATGAAATTTGAAAGTAGCTAGATGAATTTTCTGAATCTCTCTTACAATATTATTAGAGAAAAAAGCTGAAAGAAGTAAAGAATTCCAACAGCAAGACTCTTCCAGCATGAGTTCAAAAACAATAGAGGAATTATCCTGGTGGGTGAGGCAAGGATTTGGTTGAGATTTAAAAGTAGGAAAAGTAGGAATCCAAGGATCTTACCAAATATTGATCGAACAAGCATTATTAGTTTGATAGCAAAAACATGATTTGAGAAGAGAAGACACTATGGTCCAGTCAGACTTCAAAAGTTTAAAAAATAGTCATTCAATAATAAATAACCACGTCAGCCCTGACTCCAAATCTACAATACACTCATTCACACGGTATAAACAATCATCCATTTCCTTCTTTCGTTCCATCCCCTTCCTCTTCATTTTCCCTCTCTCTAAACTTTCTCTGTCTACTATAGAAGATTTGTGCAGAGAAAGTAACCAAGATAAGTGTGAAGGATCTGACTACACTAAAATAGAGATATAATATTAATAGATATATATACAATATTAAAGTCAACTCCAAGACGATACAAAAACAAAAGGCCACCCCATTTTGCGAGGGTGGAGCATGCACAAAATGGTTAAAACTTAGTCTATTAACAAAATTAGTAGAGTCCTTAGATACAAGCATGGTTTCATAAATAAAGATAACCTCAGGGTTATGAGCCCTGATAAGTGCCCTCAGAGATCTAATTGCACGCGGTCGGGCAAGACCATGAAAATTCCGTGATACTAGTCTCATGGCTCATCGGGTGACAATGGAGGCCCTACCCTAGCCTTTGGATTAATAGGAAAGCATTATTGGACTGAGCATGAACTATGTTACTTGTTGCATGGATGGCTTGATAATGGCGAGTTCCTAGATATTCATTTTTTAGAGATCTCTTTAAAGACCCTTCGATCTTTCCTTTACCTTTCTTCTTCTTCATAATTTCTCTTGAATTTTCATATTGATTATTTTCAACAGGCAATGAGAAATCTTCTTTAATAGAGTTTGAAGGACCTGCGTCTTAAATAACATTGTTAGAGTTTAAAAAAGATTTATTTATGAAGGTAGTCTGGTACATCTTTCTCCTCCATGGGATCATTTCTTTTATTTAGTGTCTCAATTGGGTAAGTCATGGCTTGAGGATTGAAATTAGGGGTTAGACAAGTGTGGATTACAGCAGAGTTTTAAATACCGTGCCGTACCGGCCGGTACGGCTGGAATTTTCCGTACTGGCCGGTTGACCGGTACAAAAAAACCAATATTTCGTTTCGGCGGATTTTTCGGCCATACCGGCCGGTACGGCCGAAATTGGCCGAAAAATATTCGGTACGGCCGGTACCGGCCGTACCAGATTTCGGCCTTTGAGGGTTTTTTTTTTTTAATTTTTTAAAATTTTTTACTATATTTTAACCTCAATTTAGACTAAATTAGTTACATATATATATTTATCTATATAATTTATATATATACTGACTATTATTTTAAAATATAATTTATAATTGTATTTATATATATAATTTATTTATGTATAAATTATTCCAAAACAGTACACGAAACGGTACCGGTACCGAAATATTTCGTTTTAGTGACTTGACGGGTATCGGTACCGGTACGGTATTCAAAACATTGGATTACAGTGTGAGAATGAGGGTTATCAGATGGGGGAGAAGAGACATTCAATGAAGGGTTAAACTGAAAAGAGTTGAAAGTAAGATATATTTTACCTTTAGGGCTAAATTTGAAAGAGAAATTGTGAGATGACTAGGGGATAATATCCGGATTGGCAGTAACTTTGAATTGATCTATGATGTGTTTGAAGAATGGAGATGGCCCATCGAGTGGATCTTCATTGGTTGGGCTCGATGATGAGATAAAAAGGGTGGAGGTTTTGGAGATTCCTATTGGTCCAATTTGGGTTTGATTGAGATCAAAGAGATCAATTGTAAGTCTTTTTTCTCACTGGTGAGCTTTGATCATGGCCCAAAGTTGTTTGATAAAGAGTGTGGGTCAGGTCAACAGGATATTGGGCTTGCTCATAAACAACCAAGTTGCTCTTGAATTGCTAATCATTGTTGAGAAAAGGATCAATGGCTAGATTTAATTCTTGTGAAACTTGGAAGGATGGGATGGACTAGTTGGTACAAAGGGGGACAACATTAAATTGGACTTGCAAATTCTGATTGACATGAGGAATATCAATAATAATAATAGCCATCTGCCGATCAATGGAAGCCGTAGGATTAGAGCCAGCTGACTACTTCAGCAGAGGATCAAACGGTGGCCTTGAGTGCGCATTAACACTAATCATTGTACCATGAACAGTTGCTTCGTCAACCAGGGACGAACTAGGATTCCATCTTTTTTCAAACAAATGAGTGAGACAATATTCACGTTTGAAGCCATCCTTGGTAGGAATGATTTTTGGAATGCCATGCCCAAGATGTTCAACTTCATGAACCTTAATTTTCACTTTTTAAATGGGAACTTGAGGCTGAGGAGGAACTTCACTTGGACCACTATCATCATTTATCTGAACTGGAGGAAATAGCTTTTGGAGAATGGGTTCTAGGTTGTTTGGAGAATGATCTGTTGAAGTCGCTTCTTTTCGTGATAACTTTTTGGAATCATACGAGTCCACTCGAAGTTTTGGATTGAAATTAAGGTCATCTTTAGTATTGTATTTGATGGTGCAATTTTGATTAATATGACCTAACTTACCACATCCATAACAAAAATTCGAGAGCCTTTCATATCTAAACTTGATTTTAGCAGGACTCCTATTCAACCTATGAAATAAGCACTCATCTTCAAGAGGCTTACCACTATCCATTTCCACATGAATACACAAAAAATGAGTAACATTATTGCAAGGGAGATGATTAGGATCGATTTCCAGGAGATTACCGACCACATCTCCTATATCTTTAGCCGTTTGTTCAATCATGCCCATAGATTTGTATCTAAAAAGCAGAAGATACCAAATCTAGCTCCTCAAGACTAAGTTTAGGAGACAATTCCTTTAAAACCATATGGAAACCATAGAAGTTCTAGGGACGATTATTAAAAACCCTCATTTTTTATCTCTTGAAGAAAACTTGAACAAAAAAGCATTGGCAAACAGATCTTCTATCTTAAGATATGGAACAAAATTCCATGCTGCTCTTATGGTGGAATGAAAAGCAGCCCTATTTAAAGATTTTTGGGAAACAAGTTTACCTACTAGACCTGATCATCAAACATGGTAGTAATCTCAGTGGAAGCTTCCAGAAGGATATCATCCCATGAAAATGCTTTTGTCTTTTGCACTAAAACTCAATATTTAGAGAATCTGTTGACATTTTGGAAAGGAATCACAACATGGAAACTTATACCCATAGAGATGTTAAATTGTGTTAAAGGATCGAGTTCATGCCGTGTCAAGATATGAAAATTATATTTAATAAATTAACTCGAACACGACCCGTTAAAAGTTTTGTATGAAAATCTCAAATCCTAACACGATCCATTAAAATAATAGGTTGATACGACATGACCTGTTAATAAATATGAAATAGACTGACCCGATACGATCCAACGCGATCCGTTCCAACCTCTTTATGTTAATGGGTTAAACAAACCCATTTCAACCCGTTTGACCAGATTGTTTTTATATAAATATTAAAATATAAGCAATATTTATAAGAAAAAAAAAATTAAAAAACTAACTAAAAGTTCAAAATTACAATCCAAACAATAAAAATATCGATATTAAATCTCAACAATACCAAATATGATAAACACTCAATTACACATATATGATCAACATACATTGTAATAATATTAAAGCTACAATTCCAAATATGATAAACACACATTGTAAAATATTAATGTTACAATCTTAAATATGATAAACACACAAATCTATACAAATTTAAAACTTGAGAGAGGAAGTAGGGTCACTAGGTTAAGGTTTTTTAAATTTTTTTCAATTTTAGTATAAATGTAAATTCAACTTTCTTAACGAGTTAGAATGGGTTGATCTTAAATAATCGTATATTAACGGGTCAAGTCATTTTGACCCGAACCCATCAAAACTAAAACAAAATCCATTTTTATTGTATAGTATTCGTGTTGGGTTAACAGATCGTATCACGTATTGCTACCTCTACCTACCGCTCTCATTGACGCTGCCCATTCCTCTCCTCTTATCAATGTTGGACTAGGTTCTCCCTCACCCCTCTCCACTCTCCCGACTGAAATCGTCCAGATCAACGCCACCCCAAGCTCTCTCAAGGCTGAAACATTAAGTTTGTTTTCTGTTTTTCTCAACTGGGCTGAATAAACCAATTCTAACTTGTGCTGGAAAGCCCTTTTGTTAATATTGCTTGATGCAGAATTTGTCATCATTAATTGTGTTGTTATTGTCTCAAGTATTTTTTATTTGAGTTGCGTCTTGCCAATTGATTTTGAATAGCTTTATCAAGATTTTATTCTATAAATCTTCATTGTGTGTACTTTGAAATTCATATGGAAAAAGTAAGGAGTGGTGGATTAGGTTCGATACTTTACAAGCAGACTTGGGTTGGGAAAAATATAATTATAGGCAAAATGGTTGTAAGGATTTTTTATTCTAGTAGAAATCCTAAGTGGTAGTCCTCATGGTTTTAATTTGTTTAAGGTTGAGATGTCATATTTTAATTGGATGCTATTAAATGGCTGAAAACAGTCATTCTATTCTAAAGCGAAATATATTTTTTGAGTAGTGCTACAGAAGAGCCCTTTATATTGCACGAAATGCACGAATTGCCTAAGTGGATAAGTACTAAATAGAAAATAAAAATATCTCCATCTAATTTGCTTTGCTACCTCCTCTGATCTTTATCTAGCAAGTTCATCTCTTTATCGCTGGTTCATCTCCGTTTGTATAGAGCTAGATTGCAAGACCTTAAAACACATCAAAACCGACCATAAGACGTTGATAATACCATGGGGGCTTCTCTTAAAAAATTAACTCCAAATACTAGCAATGACTTCAGTAGCAATTTTTCAACATTGAAGGAGACATTATCCAATATTAGAACAGGCAAATATATTATTGGCAGACTTGTGGGTTTAAGTGAAGATCATGGTTTGCGGCGCCATTAAGATGTACATAGATTTCAAAGGATGCATTTCTTGAAAGCAGACCCATAAATCAGACTTGCATGGCATCAGTGTTCACCTCCTTAAGAGGCCGACTGGAAAAGCTCCACTCTAGTCGTCAGGGCGTGACGACTTGGTTGATCTCCTAATGTGTAAAAGCTATTATTTCTTGACTGGTTTGCAAGAAAAAAAGAGAAATTTCTCTGTGAATAGGACAT
Source organism: Platycarya longipes (assembly GCA_036559045.1). Taxonomy (NCBI): domain Eukaryota; kingdom Viridiplantae; phylum Streptophyta; class Magnoliopsida; order Fagales; family Juglandaceae; genus Platycarya; species Platycarya longipes. Next base: position 39,110,251 of record CM071803.1, on the reverse strand, counting down.
GGGCATGAAGTGCAAGACAACAGTCATAGTAGCCAAAAGAGAGAGATGGAGACCGGGCTATGAGGATAGCGGTGATAATCGAAATTGAGAGAGATGGAGAGGACTTCGAAGAGAAGGAGAGAGACGGGATGAAAGAGTGAGAGAAATCGAGAGAGAAGGAAATAAAGTGCTGACATGTAGTTTCGTGCTTTTTCCTACATCAAACGTTCGTGCTTTGTAGCATTTTTCTTATTTTTTTAAAGAGGAACTTAATTAATATCATACAAATTCACTTAATTCTGTATTTTTTTCATAGCATCTAGATTTTAATATTACTAAATTAAAAAAACAAATAAATAAGTGTTGTTTTTATATTCTTCAATGGTATAAATTGACGTGTCACATGTTAAATTGTTTTTTATTTAATTAATAAAGGACTTAAAATTGATATGTTGATGGGGCAAAGGTACAAGGAAACAACTACAACTGTTTTATTACACAAAGAAATAATATTTTATTAAAGTCAAATATATTAAAATAAAATAAAGTAAAGTAAAAAAAAGTTTTTAAATATTAATATGTTATTAATAAGTTGTATAGAAGTTGTTATTGAAGAACCTAAAGTGAGAGACTTTTTGAATTGTTTGGCACTTTATAACCATCCTCGTAATACACCTCAAACTAAGATGCATTTTAGCATATTTGAAGAGTGAGATCAGATGAAGATTTTATGAATAATAATAGGATAGTTTGTGAATAATAATAAGATAATCTGAGTTGAGTGTTTTTTAGATATTGTGAACAAAGAAGAAAAAATTAAATAAAAAATATTATAGAATTAAGATATTGGAATAATATAATTTTATTTCGATATCCCGCATCTCCATTTTGAACCCGGTCTCAAACATTCCTAATGTATTATCTTCAATTTTAACTCTAAGGGATTGACCCAAATGGTGAAGGTCTTGGTCTTGAGGTATCACTTCCTTCAAGATTCATGGGTGCAAACAATTTTTTGGGGCCACACCCCATAGTGAAAAGTCAGTGATTTAATCAGTTTTGTTTAGAAAAATTTTCGAGGGTGAGGTGCATAGGACTGAGGTTTACTCTACAGGGGTGGGTCCGAAGGGCCATACTTTGGAGAGGTTCCCCAACACTAAAGAAAATATATGTTTTTATTTGGATATTTAAAAAAGTTGAAATATTTTTTATTTTTTATTTGAAAGTTTGAAAATGTTATAATGATTAGTTTATAAATTTTGTATTTGAATTATATTTGGAAATAAGATAGAATAAGATAATAAGAGAATTTTTCATCTCATCTTAGACTCTAAACATGCCAATCTAATAGTTACTAGAAAAGCCCAATCCTCTTAAATCCTAACATGGTCTATATGTATTATCTTTAGAAAAATTGCACTCATAATAGTAAAGTATTTTATTTATATGGCAATTCAAATATGAATTTTGAAATTTAGATATTATAAATCAAGTCTTACCATGGAGATATTTTGATAATGAGTTGAGATAAGATGAATTAAAATGAAGTTAAAAGTTTGTGACTCCAAGTGAAAACGTTTTGGTGTTCGGCAAGGAGTTGTTACATGGTGTCCTGCTTCTCATACGTCACTTGGCTACCGATCCTTGTAGTAGCTTCTGGATGGTCTGGGTTTATAGGAACGAACTCTATTAATTCATAAGATCTCACTTTCCTGATCGTTTGCTCATCTTTGCCTTTTACAAGGCCTCGCTCGGGAGGTGGCATTAAGTTTTGCTAGCCTCCATTTTGTGATGCTCCTTCTTGGGCATGCTCCATTCTTCTTTTTGCAATATCTTCCTATCCAGTTTTTATGCTTATAAGAGTTGTCTTTCTTAACTCTCAAGTTGTCTGAAGCAGGTTGTTGTAGGCATATGAAGTACACGTAAGATCTATACAAATTTTATAGGCGACACTACAATCTGGATTACACGTGTCAATAATGATGTCATCACAGGGACAGACACGATATATCTTCCTAGACTCCATAAATAAATAGCAATCCCCCACATCTTTAGACTCTCTTGATTTACATGCTTTCAAAGAAATTTACTCACTTAAATATTAAAGACTCTCTGGTCTCTCAAGCCACCCTCTCCTAGTCTTTTCTTTTCTAATTTTTGCAACTCATTATAGAAGATTCAAGTTGTTGAAATTTGGCTCAAAAGCGTACCAAACACGGCATAAACATTTCCTCTACACATGCCAAAGAATAGATTAATTCTTATTTTTAATGTGAATTGATGTAAGTTAAAATGATAAGTTAAATATATTTATTTATTTATTTATTTATTTTCATATCAAATTATATTTTTAACATCAGATTGTTGTAATTAATAACTATAATGGAGCCTTTACATGGAAGTCTCGAAAACTTGCTTTATATCTAATGCAAGTTTGTCTTTGTCCAACTTAATGGTACAGAAGCATCTTAGAACAAAAACAAAAGAACAACGGAAAAAAATAAATAAATGGTTGTTAGGGCTATGATTTCCATAGTATACTCACAAATATGCCACTTAAATACGACAACTAGACTCATCGGTTGCTTCTTTGCATCGGTCCACTCATTAAACTCCAATCCATCCTAGACATGTGATGGATAAATCATAAAGTAATGAGAGCTAGATACAAACACTTAGAGTCTTTTTATGGGATTGTTTAGAGTTAGATGACAGTTTTAACTAATATAAAAAGAATTTAACTTTTGACTATTTTATTTTATAAATTTTTATATTAGATTAATTATTTTTTTATTATATCACAATAAAACAATATAACAATCATTTGACTTTGGCTATTTACATCAAATGTCTACATTAAATTATCTATTTGTTCATTATATTGTAATAAATAATTAATAATTAAAAAATATATTTAATTTTTTGTGATTATTAATATATTTTATTTTCTCATATTTTATTCTACATATTATATGTTAATTAATAATCACATTCTAATCAAATTATGAGTTGAAAAAATTAATTAATAATTATATTTTATTTAAATTAAATTACTAATTAATCATTTAAAAAAAATCTACATAATAAAATAAATATTTGCATGAATGTAAACATTTGCTATGGTAATTGCAAAAAAATTAATAAAATAGACATTTGCATAAATAAGAAAGAGAAAAAATTAATAAAATATATATTTAACTAATATGAAATGATTGTCAAACATGGAAATAGAGTTGGCAGTAGCTAAAGTCCAAAAAATTTAAGATTTTAATTAAATTAATGTGGCCTTATTTTAAATCTTATTGGTTAAATATAAAATGGATTTAGTATTTAACAAATCTAATAAGAGTGTTCTTAAGGTATAGTTTCATGTATTCTGTTTAAAATAAATAAATAAATATTAAATTCACATAAAAATAATTTTAATAATAAATTTTTTTATTTTTTAAATATGTAAGGCCTGCATAAAATTATATCTAACATCACTTTAAAAACAAAAAAAATAAAAAAATCGTAGACAAGTACGTCAGAAGTTAACAGAAGAGGGATAGACTGTCCCAATACCAGCCTGTATTTAGTCCTCAATGCAAGTTTATGTTCCCTCCCCCTTTTTATTGCACTTTGGTCTCTTCTTCACTCTGCGCTTTATATTTACAGAAATTTGGAGGGCCCCCCACGGTCCCACCACCCCACTGATGATGACCTTTTCATCATCCACTTTCCATCTCACCAAATTTGCTGCCCCTATTTTCTTATTCTTTTCGGCTTTGGGATCACAATGCATTTGGTCCCCTCCCATCCAACTGCCCAACAACAAATGAACTGGACCCAATCACACCCTCACGCGCCACCAACCCTATGCCCTACCCCTACCAATATTTCCTTGCCTCCTCCTCCTCCTCGTCGACATTACGACAGTGTTATGTTAGCAATTTAATAAATAGTTTTATATGTAGTTATATAAATTTGAGTAATATAATATATAGTCATGAGTTATATAAGCATTGCATACTTATATTAAAAAAGAGAAAAATTTGCCATTAAAAAAAATTATTTTTTTTTATAAGAATCTTATATTTATTTATTTTTTTTTATAAAAATATATTGTGCTTGCATATTCTATAACTATAAATATCATTTATACCTTTCACATGAATGATATGATGCATGTGTTATATTGGCAATGTTAAAATTAACATCACTCGATATCAATTACATTCAAAAATGAGGAGTGCTACAAGTACAAAAGAATTACATAAAAGTAATTTTATAAATTAACGTAATTTTATGTAATCTGTTAAATTAGATGTACAATAAAAATAATTTTATAACTTGATAATCCATATCAAACCACATATATTTATTAGATTATTTTTATATAATCATTCTGTATCAAAAATATTTCTCTTAAAATATTATGATCATAACACAAAAAGTTTGACAATAAGTTTGACAATCTTCTGCATGAGCTCTCTTAAAATATTTTGTTGTTTTAATTTTTTTTAAATCATAATAAATTCCATGATAAATAGTATATCAACACACCGTTTTGTAAGTTTGCAAAACTCTTATTCATTATATGAGCTGTTAATGGACCAAGAAAATATGGTAAAATATTTGTTAATTTCAAAGTCTACAAAACGTAGACGAATAAATTAATGGCAAAAGCTACGAAAGTGGTAGGTCACGGAAACAAACAGCTCCATGAATGTTCGAGATGTAATTAGATAAGTGAATTAATTTAAGGAGGTGGAAAAAAGTGTGTGAGGATACCTAAGCCACGTTGTTAAAAGCGGATTACAGCTATCATCCACTTTTTTTTTAATTTCTGTTTGGCATATTCATTCAAATTAATTAGTCTTTGTACCCAGCCATACGTGCACCCACAGTAAGTATACCTTTTGATACTAGCCTCTACCTACAATCTTTCTAATATTTGTTTTTAGAGAAAGGATAGATGTAGTCATGGAGTTGCAAGCGGCGTGCAGTCACTTTAAAAAAAAGTGAATATATATGGGACCCACGTGAAAAAGTTAACTTTTTTTCTAAAGCGACTGCACGCCGTTTGCAACTCCACGACTGTACGTAACATTACCCTTGTTTTTATAAAACATCTAAAATCCTTGGTCCTTCGCTGGATAATTATCACTTTTGAGAGTATTTAGCAATAGTCTTATTAAAATTAAGTTTAAAATAAAGTTTAATTTTACTCTCTTAATTATAATTCGTATGATTTAGTTAAGAGATTTATATTGATCTAACTAAATTACAGTTTAAATAATAATATAATATTATATATTTTAATATAATTTTTTAAAAAAATTTGCAAATACACTTAATATATAAAATATTAATTTTAGTACACAATAAATTATTTTTTTTATTTTGCAAATACACCTAATGTATTAAATATTAATTAGGCATAAGAAATATATATATTATATTTATATTTTCTCTCAAACACTAGCACAACTTGATTGTACCAATAAATAGGAATAAAATAATAGGATAGTCTATGAATAATAACTCTATAGTTGGAGAGAATGAGTGATTTACTATTTATCAAAACTAAAATTATTTGGAGATGGCTAGAAAAATATGAGATAAATTTGATAAATTTAACTTCATTTTAACCAAGAGATACTTTTAACAAGATCATCTTGACCATTGAAGATGCTCCATTATTTATTATCTATTTTGAAATAGAGATGCTCTATCATTTATTATCTATTTTGAAATAGAGATAACTTGGGGTTTGGTCGGATCGAACTCTCCCATTGCAGCCCTCGTCGTCCCCAACGGCGGTAGGCGACACCACCCACCCCATTGGAATTGGAGGGAGCCAACAACCTCACTCCTACGACGGCGAGCCCCAGCGACTTCTGGTGTGTCCCGGTGGCCTTAAACTCGAAAATAGGTCCGTAGCGACAGCGGGAGTTGGGTGAGGCCAAATTTTCGTTAAAAATTAATCTTCATTTTATATTTTTATTGTGTTTTTTTATTATTTTTTTATTATGTTTTTTTATTATTTTATTATTTTATTGTATTTTTTATTGTATTTTCTAAATTTTATTTTATTTATTTTATTTTATAATATTTTTACATAAATTATAAAAATTTAATAATAAGTTGCAATACGTTAAGATATAATCCGATTACACTCCAACGGCACTCTTTAAAATAACTATTCAATAGAAAAAAAAAAAAAAAGTTTCCCTTTCGAACTATAGGACGATTTGGGGTTTTAAAAAAAAATGAAAATAGCTATTAATTTATTTTGATTAGAATATTGGTAGGGTTGCGAAGGAGCCCTACAAGCCTACAACCTGCCATCCTAGCCGCATGTGTCATCCACCTGGCCGAGACGAGCCCTATCTACGGACAAGGTTGTGCGGCCATCGCCTGTACGCAATTGGGAGTCGAGAATAAGTGAGTTTAAGAGTGGTTTGTTTTGTAAATTTATTTTATTTTATTTTGTATTTTTAATTTATTTTAATAATTTATTAATTTATTCAATCCATCTTAATCATTTATTTTAGACTTATTTAAAATTTGTCTTGTCTGCCCAATCTAACCCATATATATGTTAACAAAATAATATTTTTAATAAAATGACAACGTATTTTTATAGGTTTTGTTTTAAAACCTAACACCACTCCCTCTCTTTCGTTGTTATCATCGCCAGTCTCTCGTGCAATCATAAGTCTCTCTCTCTCTCTAAGTCAATGCATTGCTAAGAGCATTCTAATTTGGCAATTATATTAATTTTTTTGATCATTATCTTAAATTTACTATTTATAAAAAGTATTTTTTATATTTTTTTCCACATACTTTAACATCATAATTGATTAAATATAATATTTATTTTTTTATATTTGTACAAAAATATATTTTTTAAATGATAATTTTTAACCAATCTAATGAGAGTGCTCTAATACGATATTGGGCTTGGCACCGTGGGCAGACGTAGTTGAGGCCAATCCTCTCCCCATCAGCCGAATGAGAGCACCCAACCCCTAAAATCTATTTCTCTATAAAATGAAATATTTGTATCTTGAGTATCATAGAAAAAAGCATTCTTATGATAATTCCAATTTCGCCCATTTCTTTTTCTAGACTTTTAGACGAGGCATCTGGTCCATTTATAACATCTCTAAAATGATGATAATTTGGCCACAATTTTTGGTAGAGATGCAATCTCTGTTTGGTGATAACCAACGCCCGAATTTGTTTTTATGTTAATAAACCTTGAGTGCCAAAAACAAGCTGGGTTCGTTAATAAACTTATTCGCCATATTTTTGTTCGAAAAAAACTACATCTCTTACTATTCATACAATCTCTACATATCACATTTTTTAATTTTTTTAATTTTATTTTATCAAATATTTGATATTTGAATAATAAATAAAATAATTTAATTAGTTTAAGAAGAATTAACTAAAAGAAATTTAAAAAATAAATGTGACGTACAAGTTAAGAAGGTTGAATAGCGTGACTCGTTTCAGTGGGATCCCTTGCTCCATTCTTGGAAGTGTTGTAAGGATATAATTCTTGGAAGCCAACCATTGTTACAAAATTGACTTTGTGAGATTTCACCATAGGAGCAATCCCTGCCCCCCTCACATGGTGTGGCCCTGAATGGAGGGTCCGCACCAGTGTGACTTTCCTCGAATGGATAATGCAGTTAAATTTTTGCCTTCTTTTACTTCTTTTCTTGGCATCCTTTGCTTTTATAAATTTCTAAAGCCGCACTTTAAATTTGAAATTGTTGCGTGACATGGGATCATGTTGAGCATTCTTGTGTGGCACCAAATTAATAAAACAGAAACCTTTTTCTAAGAAACAAATTACTGACAATAAATGATGACCATAACTATTTAAGATAAACGAATGTATTTCCCGAATAATTAACCCAAAAAAAAATGAAAGAAAATTGCTAAATGAGTTGCCAACAAACCATTGACTTAATATAGAAGATAAACCTTACATAAAATTAGAAATACAAAAAGAAAAAAGATTAATGAGTCAGCCACTAACACATCATCTAAAGTAAAGAAACACAACCCATATTTCCGAAAAAAAGAAAGAAAAAAAAAACACAAGCCACACAAGTAAAAACAAAGCGTGCCCTGTCTACACTGTCTCCCCTGTCCCTCACACTGTACAACAATCTTGTGCATTGGTCTGTTAGTTTAAAAAAAAAAAAAAAAAAAACATCTCACCGATGAAATTTAAGAAAAAAACCAATCAAAAAAAGTATTTTTTGAAAATTGGTCGAAGAATCAAATCAGCCCTTAAAGCAAATCCTGCGGCTGGCATAGCTCTTTCCTTAGGCGCTGAGAGAAAAGCCTGCATGCGTCGATGCTGAGATCAACGGCTGCCGCTAAAGCCACGAACACCGCAGCGTCCTCCGTGCAGCTCACGTGCTGCACGCCCACCTCCACGCTAGGTTTGCTGCCTCGCTTTCCCTCCCCATCCACGCTTGCCGACATCACGAATCCTCTATACATGCTGTACGGCCACAATCCGTATCCATAATCTCCGCTGCCTCTCGGGCTGCACGCCGGCGACGCCGCGCCTCCCGGTGTTGTTCTCCCGTTCGGAGTACCCGACCCCAACTCGATGACGAACTTCCCGCCCTTGTGGGAGCTCATCGTCGAGTCGGCTAACACAATGCCAGCCGCGCCCATGCCGCCGCTGGTGTCCGGGATCAGCTCGAACCGGTAGCCGAGGCCGTCAGAGCCGCCGCACTCGCGCCAGGCCTCGAGCCTGCCCCATGGCTTCCAGGTGTTGTCGCCGGGTCGGAGTATGAGCCACGCCCCAGGGTTGGACCGGCTAACCCTGTCCGAACCGGGGGACGCGACGAAGGGTGTTACCATTGATGCGGCGGCTACTGGCGAACCGGAAAGGTCGTGGACCGTGATCGACCATCCCTTTCGTTCCTTTCCCGATCGCTCTCGCTCACTCCCAAACGAGCTTAACCAGCTTCTTGCACTGCCTGGCTCTGATTGTAACGATCTGGACAGTGACAAAAGGAAGACATAATTAATTCGCAAGCAAATATTAAGATTGGAATCAAACAGCAAGTCTCCGTCCGAGTGAGGAAGGTAATTAAAGTTGCTGGAGAATCTTAATGGAGATTGGAGCTGTGTAAGATTAAAGCATGCACGTAAAGTACGAGACTGTTTCAAATGGGAATGTACGGTGGTACAACATAATCTTCAACTTTAGCTTTGAAGAGATTCACTAGTAGTCATTTATTTGAAGTTTCGAACCAGACCGAAAGAATAAACATGAAGTCGTTGTTTCCCTCTTTTTTTAAGTGAAGAAACAAGAATCAAGCGTAGAGAATATCATGTAACATCTAAACCCTAACCAAAAAGCCAAAAGCAAAGACGGAAGGAAAAAGCTGAAAAAGGGAACAGTTGGAGACCGTAAGTGGAAAGCGAGAAACTAAATGTACACAAACCTGGATCTCTGAGTCCGGTCACCGGTGTTCCTGAAACTGAATTTGCAAGTAAAAACCGGTTGCCTAATGTTGCCTTGGATCTGAAACACTTGCGGGCTGCATTCGGGCTCTCCGTCGAACTGGAACACGAATCTAGGGTCAGGCTCAGCCTTCACATTCAAGTGAAACTGCGTAGACGAGCCTTTGGCTTCTTTACCCACGGAAATCCAACCGTTATGGAAAACCGTACAGGTCCGTGACTCCGTACCCGCCAGATCCAACGGCACAGAGACTTTCCCCAGAAGTCTCCCGGAGCTGACGCCACAAGTAGTGCCTCTTCTTCCAGTGTAGATCGAGATAGTCAAGCACAGTTTCGCGGCGAAAAATGATTTCCCGGCAAGCTTGTCGAGATCAGATTTGCTCAAATGAAACGTCGCTGCCACGGTGTGGAGATGGCCATCAGGGAACTGATTCTCCGGAGGGATAAATGGAACGACGGCGGTTTGTAGCGGGAAATTGTTAAGTCTCACTTTACAGAAACACGGAGAAGACGAGGGATGAACAACGGAGCGAGCGGGTTTGGAAGCCACCGGAATCTTCAAAGCCAGATTACCTACAGTCAAGCGGACGAAAGGGCACGGATCCATAGCTCAGAGCCTGTTTTAGTGCTCGCTCGGAATCGAGCAAACACTGGGAAAAGGTTTACTCAACTTGAGCGAAGGTCTTAAGAATGGAGGGAATGAAGAACATCAAAAGAGTGCAAAGATGGAGTAGAGGCAAAGAATGGGGAGGTCGTGTTCTGCCATGTTCGTCTTCTTGGAGTTGGAGAATATAGGAGGGACGGAGAGTTTAGAGTTAAGAAAATTTGGAGGGGGTAGGGGGGGAAGAGACAGGCTGGGAGTGTTTGGAAGACAGCTGGGTACAGGCTGGCAAAGGGTTTCTACTTGGTGCAACTCGGACCCAATTTGACGTTATCTGAGGTCTCTTTCTTTCTCTCTCTCTCTCTGCAGTCTGCACCGCAACCCGACCCAACAGGACCAACCGTTGTTTATACTCTAAACTCTATAGCCCCGCCCCCAGCTTCCTACTTGTAGGGTCCACCATTTCCATTTTGGCTGTTTATTTCTGATTAGAAAATGCTTGAGTTAATTATAAATTTTAATAAAAATAAACGCCGACTATATTTATACCAAATTCGGTTATAAAGTTTACAAACGTCGCATACTTTTATTTTAAATTGTACAGGTGCTTATATTACTAAAAAATTAACTTTTTGAGTTATGTTATTGATTATTTTATGCCACATATCATAAATATTTATTTATTTTTAATTTTATTATTTATAAATCTTATATTTATTCAATTTTTTAAAAGAAAATTTTGATTTGCATTCTCAAATAGGGGATTACGTGAATGGATTCATTGATGTATGAAAGTAAAAGGAAAAAAAAAATATCATGTTGAGAAAGATATTATTATAATTTTAAATATTTTTTAAAAAATAATTGTATTGTCTTGGGTGAATATTTCCAAATGAGATTATAGCAGTGTAGTAAATTAGATTTGGTTTGCTTTTACAGATAAAATAAGATAAGATAAAAGTTGAAAATTGAATAAATATTGTTATAATATATTTTTTTAGTATTAGTTTTATTTTGAAATTTGAAAAAATTAAATTTTTTATTTTATTTTATATAAAAATTTAAGAAAATAGTAATAATAACACGAGATGAGATGAGACTGTTTAGAAAAATAAACTAGGCTCTTTTTATAAAAAAAAAAAAAAAAAACAATTATATACTCTATAATTGTAAATATCATTATTCTATTTATACACTTTATTTATAGTAAACCTTATTATAATTTTAAAAAAATTAAAATATTAAATACAAGCACTACACATTTTTTTTCAAAAAATAAATAAAAATAATGTTGATATAAAAAATTAGTTGTTTTTGTTAATAAACTCTATTTTTTTTTAAATAAATACCTGCTTTTAGAGTATTAATATTGGATTTATCAAAATTTCCTTCAAAATTTGATGAAAAGTATAATTTTGATGGATCCATCAAACTTTTAAATTTATAACTCTACATTAGATTTATCATTAGATTCATCAAAATAATAAAATAATGATTTTTTTTAATAAGAATATATTTAAATATTTTTTTCATATTTTATAATTATACTAACTATATTATATGTATATTAATAATTTGATTTAATACTTAAATAATTATTTTCAGTTAATAAGAAGGAAAGCAATTTGATAGTTAAATTTTAATACGGTCTAGTTAATTTATTTTTAATATGATAAAGAAATAAAATGAGAGAATAAAATATATTAAATGTGTTAAGTATGTGAATAACGATCCTTTAAATATAAAAGATGGAGAAAATTGATTGTAGTTTAAAGTTAAATACTAGAGATTTGATACATCCAATATAAAAAAAAAAATAATAATAATAAAAATTAATAAATTTATATTTAATAAATTATTTGATAAATTCAATACTAAGATTGTGAGTGTATCTATCCTTATCTTTTTATTGGCTACAAAATAAAGTGTCCGCTGATAGGGAATCTCGGGCTCTATGCAGCTTGAACCGTCGACACGTGGGTCCCTCTCATGCGTTTCCATGATGTGATCCTTGTGGGTTGCTTTGATCTTGACACGTGGCCAGATGAAAAATGTATTGATAACCGTGAAGTAGCAGTTCAGCAGGAGTTTGACCTTTCCATAGTTTGAACTTTGACCTCTCTACTCTGTCACGCTGACGTCACGTACATGTAATATTTAAAAATATAATTTCTACTTTACTCTTAATATTGGGTTAGCAATAAAAAAAGAAATTTACATTTCATCAAAATTAACCATTTAGAGCACTCCCAATTGCTCTTCTAAACTACATTTTTCTTTAAAATACAAAACTATGCTCTTAAAATAATATTCCAATGGATCATCTATTTTATAAATAATTTAAATTTTATTACAGTGATCTGATCATCTTTGTCCAAGTATTTTATTAGTTTATATTTTTTAAACCTCGCTTGTCTTTCTTCAATCTCTTTTATTGTCTGTTCAAATCTTGTTGATGTCGCCCCCTTTCTCTCTCTAAGAACCGTTAATTTCTTCAACTTTTGATTTTGATCTCCCCCAAATAATGAAAGTATATCTGTCGTCATTTATAAACCAAAATTGAACTCTCCGTTTAAAAATTGCAAGATTTTTTTTTATTTTTTATCCTAAAAAGTGATTTACAGTTCAATTTCTCTAGTTATAAGTGTATAGACCTTCTGAGTTTTATGAGGACCAATTTTACTCAACTTAATGAGAGTTTTGTGACTCTTGTCATGTTCTTCCCGTAACAAGGTTCGTGCATATGGTAAAGATCTTGAGGTAGATCTGCGGGCGGAGTAGAGATAGGATTTGAGATAGAGACAAGGAAGAAGAGAAGCCGCTGATATCTAATATTTAAATGATATGAATAAAAAAATAGATAAGTTGATGTATAGTAGATTGTAAAAGTCACTATGTAAAACAAAAAAATTTAAAAATGAGATTTGGTGATGTATTTAAAAAAATAAAATAAAAGATCCATTAGGAGTACTCTAAAATCACATCCTTTCTATAGATATCATCAAGAAAAACAGATGTTTAGTAAGCCCAACAAATATCAAAATGATTCATTTCTATTTCAAATTATTAACTAAGAACAATTTATCACATTGCTTTGGGGACATACACAATAACATAAATATCAATATATTACATCTTATTAAAATCTAAATTTTGTATAAGGTGATTGTTACGATCTAGAGAGTTAAAAGTTTGAAAAATGCTTCTCCATTTAAGATAAATTACTGATTTTTTTTTTTTACTTAGTAGTTAAGGAAGTATTTTTTTAATATATATATATATATATATATTTAATATTTGAGGGGTTTAGAAGTGTTTAAACAAAAATAACAAAAAAAAGTGAAATTTGCATTAGTGGTAGCTGAGTTTGGAAACAAGAGTTTCCAAAACATTCCCAAATATTTATTATTATTATTATTTATTATTTACTTTTATTACTTTTTCATTATTATTTAAATTTTTTTAATTTTTTAAATTTTTTTTTTTATTATTCATAAATATTTTCAAATATTCTCGACATTCAAATACAACCTGGCTCATTTTTATCGTGTTCCTAACATTATTATAAAAATTTAATCAAATTAGTATGACGGAATTGAAATATTTGAATCAATAATTGAAGATTTAACAATTCGAATTAAAGATAAATTCCACGTCACTGGGATTGGTTGGAACCGGGAAGATTGTGAAGAAGTTGGGGGAAATGAGGATGATAGCTGTACTAGGACGAACAAATTTTGATAAACAAATGGGATATTTCGACGATAAGAATAAGGAGCAGTGACGATAAGAATAAGGAGCAATAGTGATCATGTGGAGAAGATATTGACATTTCATTTTATTTGTTTTATTTTTTGTTGTTGAAATCGCCTCTGCCTTATATATGTCATAAGTATATAATATATATGAATAGTCATAATTTTAATTCTCAAGATAAAATGTTTTATTCCTTCAAAAAAAAAAAAAAAGATAAAATACTTTATGTCAAAATTGTATATTTAGTATGTTTACATTATATGTATTTTTTAATGAATCTTTGATTTATTTTAGCTTATTTTATATTTTAAATTACTTCAAGTAAAAAATTTATTATCTATTGTTATATATGTAAAGTTATATGATTAAGATGTGACATTTTACTTACTATTTTTTTTTATTATAAAAGACTTTCATTAAAAAAAAGAGTCTTATAAAGCAAATTAATCAAGCCAAAGAATATGATCCATAAAAGTTGGGATATTATCCCACCACATTTGAATTTCTAAAATATTATAAACAAATCTAGCTAAATAATGGGCCACTCCATTTCTTTCTGTAGGAATATGTTGAACAAAAATGATAGATATACTATTATTTTATAATTATTTTACAATTTTTTTGTATTTTTAATTTTCAATTTTACTTTGTAATTAAGAATGTGAATATTCATAAAACTATATATATATTTTATTTTTTCTTAATGATTAAGAATGCTAGAAAAATACTTAAAAAAAATAAAAAAAATTATAACACTATAAGTTGTAAAAAAATGTGTAAAACCCGTTGTACGAATATCATTACTTATATATTGAATAATAATCTCGAAAAAGCGCTTCATCAGGTCTATAGAATCTTGACTCAAATTATCATCTAAAGAAAGAGGAATCTAGATCAGATAGAAGCTCCAACATGAGTAGCAAACAATCAGATTTAATAATTAGCTTTGAAATACTAAGAGGAATGCAAAACTGTAAACCCCTTAATACAACCAGTAATTCTGTCATTTTGGCCTCATATGCTTCATATTCTCAAGTTTACTCACTATCATTAACAACTTTTTCAGCATTGTCTCTCAATATTAAACCAACACCATCTTTTCTACTTTCAACAAAAACAGCGTCATCCACATTGAATTTTAAAAAGTCCTCTTTTGGTACTTGACACTTTCCCAAATGTCTTCTTTCATTAAGAGTAGCATCTCTCAACTCGTTGAAAACATTATGGATAAACAAAACGTGATTAATAGCTTGCAAAGGATCCACTAAAAATTTTTCCATTTGCATTATATTACGTTTAAACCATAAGCTCCAATTAATAATAAATAACAACATAAATTTTGTAGCTGTACCATGGAAATGAACAAAATGATTAATATACTATTGTTGGTCATAATTGGAGTAAAATATAGAATCTTAAAATATTATGTTTATGGATTAGTAATCTTTTTAAAAGCGGTATTTTATTATGAACTATTATAATTTTTAAGTTTAATTTCTTTTCTTACATAGAAAGATAAAAATAGATTCAAGACTCTATCCAAATGTACTATTTCAACTTTTATATAATTTTGTCAAAATAACCCTCTATAACTCGTTTTGAATTTTTTTAATATAAAATCATGTCTTTCTCTAAATCTCTCTCACTCATACACTAGAAGTGTTATATTTATATAATGGTAATTTTTTTAAAATTAATGTTTCATTATGAATTATTATAATTTTTTAATTTTATTAATTTTTTTACATATGAAGATATAAACCGATTCAAGACTTCACCCAAAAATATTATTTTAATATTTATATTGTTTCGTCAAAATAATCATCCTATAAATCATTTCAAATTTCTTTATTACAAAATCCTGTCTCTCTCTAGATCTCAGTGTTATGTTTATGAAGCGATAATTCTTTTAAAATCAATGTTTCATTATGAATTATTTTAATTTTTAAGTTTCATTTCATTTCTTACATATAAAGATATAAACTGATTAAAGATTCCACCCAAATGTACTATTTCAATATATATATTGTTTCATCAATATAAACCATCCTATAAACTGTTTCAAATTTCTCCATTATAAACTCTGTATCTCTTAGATCTCTCTTCCTCATACACTTGCAGTATTATGTTCATAGAACGGTAATCCTTCTAAAAGTAATATTTCATTATGACCTATTGTAACTGTTAAATTTTATTTATTTTCTTACATATAAAGATCTAAACCGATTTAATACTTCATCTAAATGTACTATTTCAACTTTTATATTGTTTCGTCAAAATAAATCTCCTTATAAACCTTTTCAAAATTTTCCATTATAAAATCCAATCTCTCCTTAGATCTATCTCCATCATACACATGAAATGTTATGTTTATGGAATAATGATCTTTTTAAAAGTAATATTTTATTATGACTATTGTAATTTTTAAATTTCATTTCTTTTTATATATATAAAGATATAAATCGATTCGAGACTATACTCGAGGTAATATTTCAGCATTTATATTGTTTCGTTAAAATAAATTGTCCTATAAACTATAATGAATTTCTTCACTATAAAATTATGTATTTCTGTAAATCCCTTTCTCACACATAACAATCCTCGCATTATACAAGTTATAAGCTCGTGTTTATAAGATAGAGTTGCAAGATGGAACTCGCCCAAGGGAGGCATAATAGAAGCTTAGATCATATACACAAATTTTCAATTATGATTTCTATTCTACAAGTTCAAAAAAATTTAATAAATATTTTGCATATTCTCTTTGTGATTTCAATATTTTAGTAAAGTATCTTTTATTATATAAATTTTTGTACCTTACCCTCCATTTCGAATAAAAACATAATTTTAAAGTTAAGTAAGTAACATTGGTATTTGCTTTATCCAAAGTCAAGCCAAATGTAAACTTTAATGTTTTTACTCAAAATTCATCTATATTAAATTCATCAAATCAAATCTTTTGAAGCTTTGAGTTATAGTACTATCTCATTTTCCTTCATATTTGAAGGCATACTGTTCACAAGTCAAATCATTTATTTAAAACTTTTAATCTCCCACATTTCTTTTCCTCATTTTCTTTTTATTTTTTTTAATATAATATTATTATATTATTATTTCGATGAATCCAATGTGAATTTATGGATGTGAAGATTTTGAATTAATGAAAAATTGATACTTTTTATTAAATTTAAAAAATGACATTGATAAAGCCAATGTGAATACTCTTAACTACATGGATTTCTAATATTTTTTAAAATGGTGTCGTTCTTAACAATCAATATAAGTATAAAAAAAAAAAAGCCACCTTAAATACCATGTTTTTTTTTTATTTGATTCGTTCAATTCTTAAAAAAAAGTTAAAGTTTCAACCAAAAGAAGAAAAAAGAGTTTTAATTAAAAAAGCAAAACCCAGGAACGGACTTTTCATTGTATGCCTACTCATTTTATATTGAAGTTCGTTAGTCATAAAAAAGAAAAAAATAAAGTCTTACTTATGATATCCATTGAAATTTTAAATGCTGCATTCTAAGTAGTGCAGTTTGGTTTTAAATTTTTAAAATTATAAACACGAGTGTATTTTTAATATTGAGATACTAATTAACTTCAATCAATAATCTATAAGATTAAGTTGGTAATTTTTCTTACATCTCCCATTCCTGGAACCTAGGTATCATATACACCTTCAAAATAAAGAACCTTGAATATTAGAAGAGAAGCACCTATACTTAACAAAATTAAGTGAATACTTGAAATTATAGTCATTTTATTTCTATCTTTTTATACATAACCAAATAATGGAAGAGATTCTTATAGGAGTGCAGGGTGTGACCCAAATGGTGGCTTTTTGATTTGTTTTGTTGTTGGTTGTTTTTTTTATTTATTTAAATATTTAAAAAAGTAGAACACATCAAAAAGTCCACCATCGATCACAACTGTCGGTACAAAATTCCGAACAACATAGCATTACTCTTTTGAAATTAGGAGAAGGAATTGATAATCTCGATCATCAGTTATGATATTGTTATATGAATTCCAGTTTCATTGATGGGATTGATTTAATCAGAACAAGTGTTTAAGACAAAGAAAAAACTTGTATAGGGATGAGACATTATCTTCATTACCATCATCACCTACATGATTTGTCTATTTATATGAACATGCGTGCCAACCCATACAAGCACCAACGTTGGAAATTTATAACGTTCGACAAACAAAGACTCCAAAATGAAGTCATTGTCAAAAATCAAATAACAAGAGGAAAAATAGAAAAACATACAAATCATTGCTAATATTTGTCAACGGGTGTAATCACTAGGCTTTTGGCTCACCGGCATGGATTAATCAATCAATTACAAAAGATTCGAAAATTGGTAAATTCCAACTAAATGAAAATATACAATGTGTCTTTTCAAGGGGAAAATAGGGTTCATTACAATTTTGGTAGTTTAGGCCCTTAGTGGTAATTGTAGAGCTAGGAAATGTTTGCAAATTGGGTAAGAGTCTGTCTTTAGAATACAAGAAAACTCTGAATGTAAGTAATTATGAGAATCAATATGTGCATCTATCCAACATGATTGATTAAAAAGTTCAATTTTATAAAATAGCAAATAAATATGTATTAATACGCAAATTGATTTAAAAATATATTTGTATAATATAGCATTATTTACAATTATTGAGTTATTCGTTCCCAGTCACAATTGGTAATCTGACATGTTTGGTTACATATTTTGCCCATCTTTAAAGATGGTCTAAGTGTCGTGTTGGATACAATTTCTAATAATTTTTTATGGATCATACAATTTCGCAAAGAACTTGCACGCACGAGTTTGAAAAATAAAAAGTAATTTATCAGCCAAATATTAGTGAAATTTGGATGAGAGTCCATAAAAGATTTTAAAAAGAGTAATACTTTAATCATAAAAAGATCTTACAAATATAAACTTACAAATTGTGTAGTACCTTAAATTATAAAATTATTTTATAATAAAGTAAATTTCTAATATATTGTACGAAATTATAGAATCTATTTATAACTATTAACTATAGCACTTTTATTTAAAAAAAACTCCCAATAGATCGGCAAAGATCAGTATAGTTTCACCCTTAATCGTTTAAATTCGTGAGATTCCCAACCTATTTATATTTTATACACATTTTTCATTCACTTGATTGCTTATTGGACTCATAAAACATCCCTATAGACAGTGAAATACTCAGCAATGGAGAGGTACATTCATATTGGGCCGAAATCAAAGATCAAGAAAAGTGAGGCCCAAATGGAAATGGAGTTCTTTCTTTGTGAAGCACGCTGACACGTCTGCATAGATAATGTAATCTCGATTCTCATCCACAATCGAGAGGTCCACACAAAGAAGTGATCTTGTTTCAGAGAGACCGTTTCAGAGCCTGAAACGAAGAAGAAAAACAACCATGTCAATTTCGGCTACGTTCGGGTCGAGCGTCTTGGTGTTGCCCAGTTCCTCTGGTTTGACATCGTTTAAGCGCGGTGGGACGAAGATAGGCTCATTGGGTGGCGGCAATGGTGGTTTGGTGATAGAGTGTTCGTCGAGGCCGCAGAAGAAGGCGACGGCGCACCACATGAAGACGAGGCCGCGCAAGTCTCAGGGATGGGACAGAAGGCGCAAACCCACAGTCTACGCTCCTCTGCCGCCTTTGCCTCCTGACTGGACTCTGGACATCTCTGCCGATGCTTCTTCTCAAGTAGCCGATGCCCCTCCCCCTCCACCAGCGCCACCCATAACTGAGTAGTGCTCTTGTACTGTTCCGAGTTACTGCGTTTCCGGTCTCGGGTGTTTCACATGTTAATGGTTCCAGGTTTGGTTTATCTAATCTACTGCCTTTTGTCAAGCACTTGATGTGCCTTTATTTGTATGCGTGGGAGAAACAGATAGTCCACTCTACCTGTTTGATATTAATCCTCTTAGACATTCACGTGTTATTGCTCTATGATTCATTCAACAATGTTAATCACATGGTGCATACTGCATAGTACGAGTTGGTCGAGTCAGTCGGCTGTATCGAGTTCAGGCAAGTGAAAAGTCACTGAAAATTGTCTGACCTCGGTTTGAATATCTCAAAATTTGTCTCGAGTTCGGCCCGTATCAAACTCGGAATCTAAAATTCAACTCGAGCTCGGTCAAGGTCTCAAATCTCAAATCTTCAAGTTGTAATCAAATCAAGTGTTCAATCGAGTTCGACACAAAAACTTTAGTTTCTTGTTTCTCATTTTCAAAAGTATAATAATAAATATATAAAAATAAATGTGATAATCAAAATAAACTAACATAATCAATATTGCAATGAATTTTTAATTTTATTAGTTAAAATTAAAATTATGCGAAGAAAATATTAAAAATTGTACTCATAATTATTTAACAATTAATATATACATACACAACTGCATATATTATATTCAAGTAGGCTACCGAGTTAAATAAATCTCTGCTATAGTTTGTTTTTGAGTATTAATCTTTTTTTTTTTTTTTTTCCCACTGAAAGCAAACATATTATAGATAAACTAAACGGATAAAAGAATACAAGGTTCAATGAGGTGGAAGTCCCTAACAATCATTCTAATAAAACAAAGACACAGCAGCCAAAATAAAAATTGATTTCAGTCTTTGAGAGCCACAAGAGTGGCTATCACCAATCTATTGAAGGGATACTGCCTAAAACAGTTTTTAAATAGTTTGATAAACAAATTATTTTACTGCAATAAAAAGTTGCAATGAGAAGATGTGCGCTACATTTTACTAAGTTGGTTTGTCTGAAGGGGATTCTCACATCCACTTCGTCTTGATCCCAGGTTAGGAAAAACGGAAAACAACCATCGAAAGAAAAATCGATACATCGGATTAGGAGTACCGTTGACTGTGACAGTGTGTGAGGAGCACGCACCACACTAGAGAGAAAACTAGAATGAGAGATCGGAAGACCCGAAGCCACTGTCCCTAAAGGTGTCGCACGTGGCGGCAATGGAGCCCTCCAAGTGCAGCGGCACGTGAGATTCATGCACACTCCCCTAGGCGCGTGAGATCGATGCCACTTATTTGGACAATTTTCTCCGCTTCACCCATAAATCGATGGTTGAAGGTTTCATCGATCCTGCATGTGGTGGTCGTAGATGCCCGACAAATAGCAAGTTGAAAATTTCTCGAGTTGTGGACAAAACACTAAAGTAGCATGAAAATAAAGTAGAAAAACAAGCGAAAAATGAACTGAAAAAGCCACAGAGGGCTGGGTGGGAGGGAGGGAGGGAGGAGCAAAGGCTTCGCCCTCCCTCGAAAATGAGTAGCTATGGCCAGAGTCTAGCAAAAGGAGAACGACGAAGGCTAGAGAGAAAAAGAACGAATTGTTTTGTCCCTTGTGAGTATTAATCAATTTAAATGATGTTTGCATACTAGATTGTGTAAATTTTATGCACACATTTTCTTCTAAAATAAAGAGTAAATATGATAGTTGGATACTCATATGAAGAATATTTTTTTTAATAGTGGATTTTTTTTTTTAAAGGGAGTGCGTAACACTTGCACACCCTATAATTATATCTAACACTACTTGTCAAATTTTATAGATAAATGTTACTTGTAGTTATAAAGTTTGCAAGTGGTGCATATTCCTTTTGAAAGAAAATGAAAAAAAATGACTAACGTGAAAAAAAAAAAGTTGCACAATCCCTAATTGTATCTAACATTTTTCAAAGGTTGTCGGGTAGATTGTTAGATTACATACCGGAAAAAACGCCTCCATCTAACTTTCCTGAAAAATGAAAATGACACAATTTTTAGACATCCAAAATTTGAAAGAGACTCCAAAATATTATACCGGTCCAATTCTCATGCATCGACTTGGCCTGTTTTTGCCTTATTATTAGATTGGAAAAAAAAACGTAGAGTTGATTGAATCTAGATGTAACACGTTCATGACTTCAACAATGGGAGACTAAAGCTATATTGGGATTGATGGGCTCAGTTATGTTGGGCATATGGAACTATGAGTTGAAGTGGGCTTAATGAACCATTATGGTGTTTTACCAAATGGGCCATATTTTGTTACTTTGCCTTAGTCATTTGATATTGTAGAATAAGTGAAGTCACAAAATCATCTAGAACATTGAGAATCTGTATCTGGAGGAAGTCTTCCCTCAAAATAAGACATTGTGATTAGTACTCAAATACAACACGTTTCTCCCATATTCATTCATAATCTCTCCATTTTCTCTCTTATTTTCTTGTTAGCCAAACAAACTTCTTCAGGCTTATTGCACTAGAACTGCTTTGATACAAGTCAGATGGATGCCTGCACTCCAAAATATGTC
This sequence comes from Platycarya longipes, assembly GCA_036559045.1. Classification (NCBI taxonomy): domain Eukaryota; kingdom Viridiplantae; phylum Streptophyta; class Magnoliopsida; order Fagales; family Juglandaceae; genus Platycarya; species Platycarya longipes. The sequence continues at coordinate 39,088,085 of CM071803.1, read as the reverse complement.
ATTGAACATCTCCAATGGTGCGTATTCACCAAATTAGAACATGAAATATTGGGGAGACACAAAAATTCTAGAACAAAAGCTTAGTTAGACCCATTGAGAACTGCAGACAAGGTGGATAGTTGAACTTTGTACAAGCTGGGATGCTATAAATGTCAACATATCCTTCTTGCCAGTAGGTAATTACAGAAGTCGAAGGTCCGGACCATTTACGCTTCGTATGGCCCCTCTCCTCCGGCCAGCACACGACACTGTACATGGCAGCACCCTAAGCCGAAAACCTTTTCCTCCAGCTACTGTTGAGGTGAGATGGTATTTCTACTTCCGATTACCGGTCTCTTCTGCAGATACTTATTGAGGTGAGGTGATTTTTCATTCCGATCGCCACTCAGTTCATTCACAAAGGCCATTAACAGTTTCTAGCAGGATCTTTTTTTGTACTTGCCTGGCACCAGTGTCAAAAGGAAATCTGTGAATATGTGCTCATATTCTGGCATCTTTCCATACCCTGCACCAATGTGACAAATAAAAAACCATTTTAAGAACCATATGGCACATCAGCACAGAATTTAAACTAAAAGAGATGACATAAAACAGGTGCATGACAGTATTTGAGAACTAAGAATTTGAAGAAAAGAAATGCAAATTGCAGTTTAAGAGGTAAGCCTCCCTGAGTTTACTACGATATAGGTGTTTAAAACAACATTCATCAATGTTAGAACAAAGATTAGTAATAGCCCATCACAGAAGAGTTAATTGAGAATACTTTCACGTAAGGTTTTGGGGGAGTGGTTAATATCATCATTGAGAAGGGTTAACTAGGAGGAGATGCCACGTTTATATGAAGAAGAAAGGTTCGCTTACCAGGGAAATAATTAATGTCAATGACATAAAAATGATTACAGCTACCATGCTCTCGGATAATATCCAAGTTGAAGAGATGTAGACCCTACAAAGAAATAGTAACGAAAATATCATGATTAATACATAAGCACGTGTGCTGCTGAATAATTGATAGAAATAATATAAAAGTTACCAGCCGACGACGAAGTTCCTTTGCAAGTCTCTCAAGTAAAGGCAATGGAGGGAGCTCTGCAGAGGAAACCATGATCAAGTATATTAGAGAGGCCTGCCAAAGTCTTCATGCCCATAGCCTAAAACTGAGATTTTGAGACCTGGACACTGACTGTTGATGCCTTGAGCACAAACTCTTTTACATCACCAAGATTGCACTAAGGATAAAATCTGATATGAGGGCAAAGTGGCTCCAAGGCTCAACCAATCCAATCATCCCCACCAGCCACTAAGCTGAAACTTCTTTGCCCATAAGTTTAACAATGCAAACCAAGCCCATAATGAAACACACAAAAACAAAAAAGAAATTCAAACCAATGTAAAAAGGTAACAATTCTCAGATATTATAGCTCACCAGCAATACCAGGGTCCAGATCTGCATCATCTGCTGAAGCGGCAGCACAAGAAACCCTTGGAACACGATAGACACCAGCATTTTTTGAGAGCTCCCTTTTACTGACATCAGGTAGAGAGAAACGTCTGACCACCTTTATAGCTTCACCAACGATATATACCTTGAATAGAACACCTCCTACAAGCCATAAAAGGAATGGAAATTTTGAATTATGATGCATTTATGGAAACAGTAAGGTAACAAGACACATGGATTGAAATCTCATACCATGGTTAACAAACTCCTGTAGAACAAGTGGAGGTTCAAGTTTTTGAAGGGAGTTCTGATCATAAGCGAGTGATAATTCATGTGACTTTGCACTTCCATCAGCCACCAATGGCTTCGCAACTGAAACAGATACACAAATGCAAATCATCACCTGGTCATTAACTAGTTATTTCCTAAAATCAACTATGGAAGTAATTTATTCCATTAAAATAGTTTTCTTTTGACATAAATCCCATAACATCGATTTTCCTATATTTCTATGATAACTTGCTACAAGTAGCTGCAAATGCAAAACAAATACATACCAAGTGGTAACGTCAGCCCAGCTTTGGTAACTGCATCAGGGATGGATGATGCATCTCTCTTGATTACCAATTGCCTGGGAACACCAACTTTGCCTGCATGGTAGTTAATCATTAGCATCATGACAGTTGGCATCACGAAGCAAAAAGCTCAGTTTCCATATATATCTTTTTTTTTTTAATAAGTTTCCATACATATTATTTCACCCTTTACATTACGTGTAAAACCTGCCAGCAGAATGTCAAGCCAAAAAACCTAGGAACTGGACACACAAGTTACCATAGGAGTCGGACAAGTTCAGATCAGCAACAGCCTGGAGCATGAATTGGCGATTCCGTAAATGTTGTATGGCATCTGGAGGATCAAGAACTGTTACTTCTGGATGCGTTTGCCTGTAGTCCTGCAAACATAGAAGGAAAGAAGGTAAGAATGTGCATACCTTTCAAAATAATATTTGATAGACCACGATAACCAAATCTGTAACATATTGTGCTCTGGAAACTAACACCTTGTATGATATGAAACGACAGATACCAAAAGCAAAAAGTTGTTTGAGAAATCATCTAGAAGACATCAGTATTGTCCAAATTGGAGGAAAATGCTACGAGACACTTCCCTTTCTTATCCTTGAGAAGATTTAATACCATTGTTTCAAGGACAGTATGCTGGCTGTCTTTGCACACACACAATGCACAAGGACAGACAATATGCTGATTATCAAAAGCAACATACACCTAAACTTTTAAAATCACAAAAATCAAATGTTTTTTTGTTCTGAAGATGACATTAGAACAAAATATTTACAGCTCTTAAGAGATCAAAGTACTTCACAGAATTGTCCCCAAAAATCATGTTTAGTATGTCAAGGAACTTGAAGAAGGGAAGAAGGATGCTGAAAGATGAATACTAAAATATGTCACATAGCACACTGTTAAGGATTCAAATCGGTAATAAAAGCACACTGTTAAGGACTCAAATCAGTAATGGAATGAACTTCAACAGAAGCAAGAAAGTCCTACTGCATTGGAATGGCCACTTCAGATCCAAGTCTAGAAGCCATTGATAGCAACAAAAGGGTTAACATCACGACTTATATTTATATTCATCGTAAGTGCCTGCTTTTGAATGAAAACAAGTCCACCACTCATTTATAGCAGGAATTTAATCCTCGAATCAAAGGCTACTTCTTTTAGATGACAACCTGCAACTGTTAATGTGGACCATTCAACTCATGCCCCCTTGGGTGTCCAAGATTTCAGATGTTATGAGAGTAGAGTTATGGATTATGGATTATCAAATCTAGCCAGGAAAAAATGAAAAATATACTTATTGGCAGATGGATCCTGCAGATTCTGTATGACTCAGATAGAATTCAACCAGTTACAGAGTCGTCAACAAATGCCAATAAAAACTGCAGGATGCTCCGTAGGAATTGGGGGTTAATTTGCTTTTACAAAATTTCCTTGACCAGCCTTAAAAAAAAAATGTGTGGTGAAAGAAAGAGCATCACATCGGTACTCCAAATGGGCACTAGTAATCTGCCAATTGTATAGAACCAATTTTGTTGAGCAGCAGTAATAATGTGCTCAAGGCTTTGCTCAAAATAGATGCCTTTAGATTGACTCTGAGCATTGAGATTTGATTGTGATACCCACAACATATCGATAAAAAACCAACGACTTCATCAAGTCTAGCAGGTAAAGCAGCTTTCATTGCTCACAACCCATTAAAGTGCATCTTAAATGTCAGTAATACATACAATGGCATGAATACTTTCTCCATTTTGTTTATTGTAAATACCATACAACTTTAGGACCAAGTAACCAAATGCTGATGATTGCCCACAAACTCTTATGCACTTCATCATTAACACAGAAATCCTTACAGTGGGGACACAAAAGATAGAGCCAGAATTGCAGTCTGTCTGACTCTCAAGCATGGCATTTAATGGATGTGAAAGAAATAATTAGTACAGCAAGTAGACTTGGAATAATAGTGAAGAAAAAATTGAGAAAAAGGTTTATTTACTTCTAAGACACTCCCTGCAATAACTGAACACGATAAATGAGTTCTCCTGAACACGATAAACATCCCATAAACATAAGCAACCAGAAACCAGAACATAATAGCTTGAACCTAGCTGGAAGTCAGAAAGTTCTCCTGGTGTAGCCTAGATATACGAATAATCCAAAAGAATTGTTGGAGAAACTTTGATTTAGAACCTATTCCTAGACTTTGAATTGTCGCAAGACTGAAAATCATATGTAAAAGATCTTGAATAAGTAGCACTTTATGAGCCATCTCCCATTCAGCTGACAAAATCGGTAACTGTTAACCCTTGAAAATGAACTCATTCAGACAAATCCATTTTTTTTTCTTGGAAAAAAGGGCTTCAGAAAACCTGAACAAATCAGCATGATGACCATGGGAGAAGAAACATCCTCATCTGGAACCTTGAGGCCTGGACCTAATAGTGGGTAATGATTCAAGATGGAGGAAAGAGCAAGCACTCTGCACATTATGTCAGACGGGAGTAAGTCTTAAGCAAGAAAAGATCTGATTACTTATCAGCCACTGTTGGTGATAATCTATAACCCGGTGTTTAAAAATAGTAATTTATAAATGATGTAAAGCAAGTGATGTCTGAAGAAGTTGTTTAAAAATAGTAACTTAAACTTATAAATGATGCAATGAAGTGATATGTGAAACACAAAGTTTCAGAAGCAATCAATCTCAAGGGTCAAAAATGATTTTAGACAACATATATAGCATCTAAATAGACCAACCTCAATGATCCTGCGCCATTCCTTTCCTGATAACTGCAATTAAGTGGGAAAAAATTAAAAGTTAAAAAAAATGCCAGACGAGCTGCATGAGCATCTACAAAATCAAGTCTTGTGCAAATGGAGAAAGTGCGAATAATTTATGTCTCTATCAAGTCATGAAAGAAAGTATTCTACAAGCCTTCATCTGATCATTTTAGAACAGCACAGTAAGAAAAGTAGATTCCCAGAGCACTAAAATAAAATAAAAAAGTTTGCAGACCTTGTGCAACACGATGTCAAAAGGGCCTTGATCCGAGAGCGGCTTGCTTTGATCAATAGCGACAAATAATATTCCCTTGTTCCTGCACAAGAATATATAGTTCCGTAAACAACTAAACGATGGTTAATCAGAAAGAAAAAATATGTGATCATCACAGATATCCTAAGATTTAAAGTGATCCAAAAAACTTAAATAAGTAAAGAAAAAATTATAGCAAAACATAAAAATTGTATGAGATAATTAAAAAATAATAATAGATTGTCTAAAGCCACATGACATATGCGAGAAGTTCAGAATCTAGTATTGCTATCACACACCCAACCAATATATAAAACTTATAGTGGATAACAATTAAACTTGAAAGCCAATCAACTCTTTGTACAGCCACACATCACGCTCACTATCTCGTTCACATATGACTAACAGTGGACGTAAACAATTTCTTTTATATATACACGTATATCTATATAAGTAATCGAGATTCATTTAAAAACAAAGGGTGTACCCAAGGACCAAGAAGAATACAAGAAAACTACCGAATCAAAAGGGAGGAGGACGATAACAAACTACCAAAAATCAAAACGTAAAGTCAAGTTATTACATATAAAACGAATTACAAAGGTAATTGGCGTCACCTTTTGTCGAGATAATTTAAAACGAATTTAAGCATAGACAGTCCCTCGAGAACAATTCTTATAATGAACTTTGACTCTGTTGAAGCGTTCAACACAAGTAATCAACCGCTTTTTGTTTGGAGAGTAAGATGAAATGAGATATGGTTTGTGAATAATAATGAGATTACTAAGCTGAAATGAGCTGAGATCACTCTGTATCCAAACGGGCCAATTAAAATAGAATAACAAAAAACAAAAAATGGAGAGAGAGAGAGAGAGAGAGAGAGAGAGAGAGAGAGAGAGAGTTGTTTGGAGTTGGAAGAGGCAGCTTGAAGTTTCCAGAATTTCCATTCAGTTTCTAGCCAGGCAAACGGAAGGTACAGAGAATAGTTTGAAGTTGGTAAAGGCAGCTCGAAGTTTCCAGAAATCTCCAATCAGCCAACCAAACGGAATGGACAAACAAAATGATAAAATAATCTAATGAAGCAAGCAAGAGACTCAAAATTCATACAAACGCATTCATCAAATCAAGCCTTGTTCAGCCTTCACCACAGATCAAGCTCGTTTCATTAAAAACATGACTATTCTCACAAAACGAACAAACAAAGGAAAAAACCGGTAGGTTATAATCTGCTTGGATCTCGAAATTTCTCGAGCAGACAAATCAAGAGAGGGGGAAAGAAAGATTAAAAAATTAGAATTAATCAACCGATCATTGGTTCATTGTAGCTTTCTGAATTAAAGCGAATCCGGAAATATCCTAGCATGCAAAATCTGATATACACAAAAATATATATTTTGTATAAAAGAAGTAAGACTTTGTTAATAAGGAGGCAATTACCTAGCCAAACCTTCAAGCTTAGGCTGCAAGAAGCTCTTGGTCTTCTTAGACGTAAGAGCGTAGCCAACCACCACAAGTTTCCTCGGCTGCAGAGGAGAACCAGCTACACCGACAGCAAACCATTGCAGCTGTTGCTGCTGCTGCTGTTGGGCCTGAGCCAGAGCCAGACTCAGCTCTTCGTCCTGCTCCCTCTCATCATCATTTCTACACACAACAATTTCCTCCTCCTTCAACCCCATAGTACCTCAAAACTGTTTGATTTGATTTCGAGGAAAAAGAGCGAAAAAGAGGAGAGAAAGAGAATGCGGAAAACCAGGGGTGAACAGCTGTAACGAGATGATTCCGATGGCTGTGGGAGCTTTGGAATAGACGAAGACTGAGCTTATCTATATATACGCGAGAGCGAGAGAGAGAGAGAGAGTACGTTGGTGTGGGGGGGGGGGGGGGGGGGGGGGGGGTTGTGGGGGTGTGTGGGGAGCTATTGAACAAAATTAGTTGTTTATTTTGTGGTCACAATTTAATGGGTACAGAATGATACGCTTCAGAAAGATACATCTACGGGTAATCCAACCTCTTCGTAGTATTACTATTAGTCTCGTTAAAATAAATTATTAAAATATAATAAAAAATATAAATTTGACAAAAAATAAATATCAAAATAATCTTATATTAAATTCATCAAAAATACTTTCATTATATTTGATCAAAAAAATGAGAAGAATAAAATAATAGTATTTTTAGTTTAACTTTTAAATAGTAAATCATCAATTTTTTGTAATGAGTCTAATATAGGATTATTTTAGTATTAACTTCTCATCAAATTTGTACCTTTTATCAGATTTCGATAATTTATTTTATGAGATCAATATTAATACTCTCACACATCTACATGAGAAATTATACATTGAAATATCACTATATCACATTTATTATTATATATAAAAATGAAGTCATATGACTGTAACATGACATTTTATCCATAAAAATAAATTATTATTGACAATAATTAGAGTACAGCATAAAATTTTAAAATGTAATATTTCTAGAAGGATGATTCTTTTAAAAATAATGTTTCATTATGAACCATCATAACTTTTAAAAGTAACGTTACATTATAAATTATTGTAAATTTGAAATTTTATTTCTTTTCTTATATATAAAGATATAAAGCGAGAAAAACTAGACTTTTGAAAATCGATGTCCTACCATTTGTTCCGACAATTTAATAAATTCAGAAATTGCTGTCCTAAACAATATTTTCAGCTGTAGGGGGTAGGAGCCTTAAGGCCCCGCTTGGATTCAGAGATGGGATGAGTTGAGATAAGTTGAGATGAGTTTAGTTTATTTTTTAATATTATTATTATTTTGAGATTTGAAAAAGGTATATTGGGAATTGAAAAAGGTGTATTGGAAATTGAAAAAGGTATATTGGGAATTGAAAAATGTGTATAGGAATTTGTGTTTTATATAAAAAATTATAAAAATATAATAATAAAATGAAGATGAGTTGAGATGAGTTGAGATGAGCTGAGCTCACCTCTGAATCCAAACGGGGCCTAATTCCCTCCTCTCTCCCTCCCTTCTCCTTTCTACTGGCAGTCACTGCCCGTCAACGGTAGTGAATTTTTTGATTATTTGCTTTTCATTTTTTTGTTGTTTCTGGTTATCATCGTCGAGTGACATTTGGGGCTTTCCGATAGCCCACGCGTAGTGTTCTGTTTTCCGATGGCTACTACAACCATGTGGTGTTCTGTTTTTTATTATTTCAACATTCTTGTATTCTATTTTGATTTTTGTTTCGTGTTTTATTTTTGTATTATAGTTTGTTGTGTAGTAATAAAAATGAAATGATTTTTCTTTTGTTTGTCTTGCTTCTATTTTGGAGGATAGTGGTGTTGATTTCCTCTCCTCCTTTAGAGGATGGTAGTGGGTGATTGGTTTATGCTCTATTTTACAGAGCATTTTACTCTCTGATGAATTGAGATAGAAATCTCTAATAGTGTTATTACTTGTGAAAATATAGAGGTTTAGACAACGTTTATCATAAAAAAATTTGTATGTTGGGGGGGGGGGGGTGGGCTTCAATCAATTTGGCTAGTTTGGCTAATAATATGGGTTTGCTTGTCTTATCAGACCACAGTTGTAATCTCGATTTTTTGGAATGAAATGTAGTCTTTTCTATATCAAAATAAATATATAAACCAATTTAAGACTCCATCTAAATGCACTATTTCAACTTTTATATTGTTTCATCAAAATAAACCGCCTTATATACTGTTTTGAATTTCTCTATTATAAAATCCCGTCTCTTTGTAGCTCTGTCTTCCTCATTCACAACATTTACAAAAATTTGAGCAATTGCGTGGGTTATACGCTCATATTAATTAACAAAGCAATACCATATATTGACATTTCTGTTTTGATAATGAGGTGACAAGAAAGGAGATGATTTTATATGAAAGTTGATTAAATTATTGATAGTATTATTTTATTATTATTATTATTTGATATTTGAAAAAATTGAATTGAGATTTAAAAAAATTAATTGTTTATTATATTTTGTATAAAAATTTGAAAAATTTACAATAATAAAATTAGATAAGATAATTTGAGAAAGACTTTAAATTCAAACTAGTGCAGGTGTCAAATACTACTTGTTGAGATGTGGCTTGAATGAAGCGCATCAGATTACACTTGGAGTTTTCAACCCGTAACTTTGCTCGACCCTCGCTCGACAGTCGCTCGAGTGAGACATCAAACGGAGAGTTTTGGATCCAGGCAGAGACTTCGCTCGACTCTCGCTCGACCTCCCGCTCGAGCGAGAATCAATCCTAGGGTTGCATCGCTTCCAGGAACTAGGGTTAGTGCCGTCTGGAATAGTGTTCCGCTCGAGCGAGAATGTCTCGCTCGAGCGAGATACAGCCTATATAAGGATCTGGGCCATTTGTGCAGAGAGTGAGCGGAAGCAGAGAGCTGTGGAGTAAAGGCGATTTCGCTCGAGCGAGAAGGGCTCGCTCGAGCGAGATTACGAACACAGGCGTCCGTCTCCCATTTTCTCCTTGTTTGATTTTGTAGATCAGTGAGAGCCTACTTGTAAAGGGTTTGAGAGCCTTGTGAGAGAGAGAGCTTTGTAATCTCCAAGAAGTGTACTCCATCTTTGTTATTATAGTGATTTAGACCGACCCAACAGTGGATGTAGGCTCGGTTTGAGCTGAACCACTTCATATCTGGTGTCCATTTCTGTTCTCCGTCTTTAGTCTTAATTCTCTTGGTTGAATCCGCTGCGTGGCTCCGTATTTGCTGTTTATTTCATCGGTTATTTCCCAACACTACTCATTTGTTCTTAAATAAGTTATCTATTATTAAAAAATTAATTTTTTTAATATAAATTTCATATTTATTTAATTTTAAAAAAAAATATTATGTGACATTTGCATATTCTACTATTGTAAATAATTATTTCAATTTTCAAACCACATTGTGACACCCTTTCTCTTAGGTTGGAAAGAATTTTCCTGAATTGACTTTATTTATGAAAATACTTTACTTCTTTAATTTAGAGGGAGGGAATGTTGCAACGAATATGCTTGACAATTTTGAGTAAGTACGTTTGACATCTTCGAGTAATTTACAATCGCCTGAGTCCGAACTCCCGACGTGGTATAAATAAGTAAGAAAAATGATATTTGTAGTTGTAAGCGTAGAATTGTCATATAATTTTTTTTAAAAAAATAAATAAATATGAGATTTATATTAATAAAATTAATTTTTTAATAATAAATTTCATTTTTTTTATAATGATTGTCGATACTTGTACGATACTTGTACTTTCTATGATTGTACGTAACATTTATATATATATATATGTAAAATTATTATTACAGTATCTAATATACTATTTATATATATATGTATTAAATTGTATTTTTTTTAGGTCATTATTTAATATAATTAGGAAAATGACACTTAGATATCTGAAATAGCGAAATGAAAAATTTAAGCGGTATGTAGGATACATCTTCCAGGCCGTTAAAATATTAATATTTGATTTTAAAATTTCCTTTTAAAAAAATTAAATCTTGTAAATTAATTCCAGATCAAATTTCCCTCAATACTTTACGTGAATAAAATCAAAAAAGAAAATTCATTAAAAGAGTCGAAGGGGTATACTAAGAAGAAAAATATATATAGTTGTGAGAAATAAAAAATTATATTTATAAAATTTGAATATAATAAATCAAATCTAATCATTTAAATGATATAGATAATATGCTCTATTAATTAACTTGATAATCAATTAATATTCTTAAAAAAACTTGTATCTCTATTACAAAGAGGCCCCTCCAAAATACCATAGATGGTTCATGTTTCTATCAAAGCCTAATAGACAATTGGGGGTTGACATTGATTATGCTTGTCGTTGTCGGTGCAAACAATGACATTTAATAAAAAAAAAGCAATTTTTTTTTTTCCATATTCGTAGATGTTTTGATAGGAAAGTTCTATATATTACTAATTTATTATATTTTTAATAGATATGTCATATTTATTATTATTAAATATCTTTTATTATTATTTATTTTTATAATCTTTTATTAAAAGATAAAAAATCATTCAATAATAATAAATATAACACATCTTATATAATATAATGTGGTGTATAATTTTTTTTATCAAAACATCTATAAATATTATAAAAAAACTGGTTATATGTGTCAAGTTATTCATTTTAAAATGACTATTTTCTGTTAAATTATTTTGTTTTGATCGTAAATAGTCATCTTCATCGTAAATAATTCGTACAAATATTCATTATTTTTTGTAGTAAAAAATAAATAAAAATTTGGTACTTCTTTTTCATTAAATGTCATTGTTGCATCTACATGGGAATAAATATTAATATTTTTCTTGTAGTAGCTTGTGCGTGGTAAAGACATGGAAGTTGGAACATCTATTGTCTATTACTATACATATAATAACCAAGTTATCTATTACTGGTGTCGTTAGAACCGGCAATTACGATCGTACGTTTAAGATAAAGAACGAGGCAACGTAAATAGAAAGCAGAGCTAACGCTTTGAAAATTGAAGAGCCAAACAATAAATATTAGTATATTACAGCGGAATACTAAATCCTTTTTTTTTGGGTTTTTCTTGGCAAGTTAAGGCTATCTATTAAACTATAATAACAAGTAAATAAGAGAATATTACAGATCAGGTGGATATTTTCCACTATAAAAAAAGTAAAAGATTGGGAGATAGTAGAGAGGAGCAAGCTTCCAAAATATAAATTTGACTCGGCTTGTTGCGCAAGGAAGTGCGTACATCAATTTTAATATCGATAAACCTTTTTTGTAGTCCATATCTCAAAGCTGATTAGCAGGTGTTTTACATTTTTCAATCGGTCTGTGGAAAAACAGAGGAGATGACATCAATCACTTAATGTGAATCACTTTCAATCGACATCTTTTGTAAATTTCGAATATGTACTTCATTGAGGTCATTAAGGACTGCTATAGTTTCTCCCACTGTCGGGTTTGTGTTACTTATTTGGCTTATATGGGCAAAGAGAGTTTTACCTTCTTGAGTGTAGCAAATCGCGGCTGTAGTGCTACCTTTGGGTCAGACAACTACATCGCATTACATTATGACTTGGTTTGCTGAAGTTTCTTGGCAACTTACATTGGGGGGGATTTATCTTTTAGTCCCAGGCACTTAGATGTTCTAGAAACTGAAGGTTTACTGATAGGACTAGTTCCATAGGAGTAATTTTTGAGTTCTGGTGGACTAACTTGTTTCGGGTGAACCAAATATTGTTTATGGCAAGGACAATGTAGTTTTGGAAGGAGTGAACTTTTTTTGGAATAGAGAGGTGATTATCAAGATGAATAATGGCTTGGATCCTGGATTGGAAGTGGTTCAAATATTGAGATGTCCAAAGGCCATTTTGAGTATCTCCATAGAATTCTGGCAGCCAAAATTAATTATAAATAATCATTTGGTCACAATTAAATAGTCGTAAAAATTTATTTTTCTTGTCGTGAGTGGATAAAGAATGTTTTGGTCTTGGGTGTTGGAGAATTTGCTCGCTTCAGATCGGGTCAAAAGCATGTAGTGAGCTATTTTCTACAAAAAAAAAAAAAAAAAAAAAACTATGTCGATCTTGCAACTTGAGTTTCTATAGCTTTTTCCACGAGATAGTTGGAAGATTTTGTCTTTGATTGTGAGTGATGGCTGCATAAGATAACTTTATAGAGTATTTTTTAGAGTAGTAATGCATCCATCGTACCTTATCTTTAAGGGAGTGATAATTGTATTGAGATAAAGGAGATTTTCTAGATTTCTTGGGGTGAGTTCTGAGTGAAAAGGGTGTTGAGGAGAATATGTATTGAAAAGAATATGTAGATTGATGTAATATTTTATAATATAATTTTCATATATAAATTATTAATATAGAAATTAAAATATATAATCGTGTCACATATTAATTATCTCTATTTTAGATTGATAAATTGATCATAAAATAATTTATTGATAAAATAGACTCTTTTTTATTCACATGCTTCATTTTATATAGATATATATATTTTTTAAATCCATTTTAAGGTATTTATACTTTGACCAATTATTATTAATTCTTAATTTTAAATAGTTATTATGTCTATATATATATATATATATCTATATATTCTGACGTAATTGACATAATTGACCATTTGCGCATTATGCGATAGACTTGTGAGAATAAAATTCGAGTTTGTGCAGTATTGGTAAAGTGCGGACTACATTTATGTAATAAGGTAATTTTAAATGATTTATGAATAATAAAAAAAAAAATATTTAAAAAATAATGATAAAGTATTAAATAACAATCAGATCACTTTACTGTTTGAATATTAGAGATGATAATATATTACATAATCTATTAATCCGATACGAATATGATACGAGAATAGGAGGTTATGATTTAATTTTAATGGATTTGGGTCAAAATAGGTTAATCCGTTAAGACATGACTGCTTAACTGTGACGCCCCCAAATTCTCCTTAAAATAACATGGTATCGAGGCGTCAGGATGATAACAACACGAGTCACACATCCCAACGACAAGTGTTAAAAATGTGTGCACACGTGACATACATAAAATATAGATTCCAGCGGATAATAAAATCGATAATTAGGTACCAGAATTTTTATAAATGTTTTTATAAACCAATTTAAGATAAACTCTCCAACATGAGATTTAATACAGTCATCCGAGATACAAATTAAACAAATACATATTTATAAAAAGGGGAAAATAAATTTCCCGATATAACAATTAATATTAATATCACCTCAACGGCGGAGCCTTCTCCTCAGGCTCAGCCTCTTCATAATCTGCATCCAAAAAAACTACGACGCCAAGATGACATCGCAGGTAAGTACAACCCAACCAAACCCAAGATAATAAATACATTAATGTCACAACAACAACCATGAACAATTACAATATGCATGAGGCTTAAAATCATCTTCCTCAAAGTCAATGAAATAACCACACACGCCAAAATCTCATTTTAATCCACAATAAAATTCCAATAAAATCATCCATTATTTTCCATAAAATAACATCCTCAAAACTAATCATACCAGGCGTTACGTATCGCCGTCCCCGATATGATATACACACACACCCGAAATCATAATGGGCGTTACGTATCGCCGTCCCGGGTATGAAATGCACACCCAATGACCATAATGGGCGTTACGTATCGCCGTCCCCATTATGTCATTCACACACACACGCTGATCACAACGGACGTTACGTATTGCCGTCCCCGTTATGACTCAGCCCAAAACCATTAAAATCCATTAAACTCAATTTAAATCCCATTTTCTATTTCCAACACATGAATATCCGAAATCCTGCAAAAATCCAATTTTCAAATATTTTCATGAGCATGCGCGTAAATACACAATGTAGACAACCATGCAGCAATTATCCAACATTTAATTAATCCAATCAACCAACAAATACCAACATCAACCAACACATAGCAACAATAATCAAACATAATAATTGTTGATGCAAAAATATATTTAAATCTTAAAGCTCGTTTTTAAAGTACTTACAGCGGGTAAAAACGCAAATCCTTGAACAACGCCAATCTGCAGCGTTTGTAGCGGTCACATGTACGTTAGGCTAAAATGCTCGGTTTGACACCAAAATTTAGGGAGATACTCTTTGAAGGGTGGGAATCCTCATGGAGGTAGTGGTGTGGCGGCACAACCACCGGAAGGTGGCGGATCGGGGTCAAAATGGGTGAAAACCCATTTTCGGGTTTGGGGTTATACCGGGAAGGTGAGGCCGTGTATGGGGAAACTGAGCTAGGGGGGATGACCGGCTGGGCGATGGGAGTCTTTTGGTGGCGGTGGTGAGGCCTACGGTGGCCGGACGGCGGCGTGGCGAAGATGGATCTGTTTAAGACCCATTTCGGGTGGAGGGGGTAACCGGTGGCGATGGGTGGCTTTGGGCGGTGGGTTATGCTCGCCGGAGGGTGAGGAGTCTAGTGGTGGTGGTCGGAGGCCAAGGGGTGGTCGGCGGTGGTCGGAAAATGCAAGAGAAGCAAAAATATCCATTTCGGGTTTAAGCCTCACGTGCCGGCTAGCGGGTTGCCGGAGGTGCACCACCGGTGCAGGTAGACTCACCGGCAGGTTAGGGTGCAGGCAGTATGGGCGGTGATGGGCGGTGGGCGGTGGTGGAGGGCTGGGCTGCCTAAGGCCAAACGGCCAAACAGGGGAGGGCGAGAAGGAATCGTGCGGGCTGGGGGGGGAATGTAGGGGAAGAAAGGGAAAAAGAAAAGAAAAAGAAAAGAAAAAAGAGAAAAAGGAAAAAGAAGAAAAAATGGATCCAACTAGAAAAACACAATAAATTAAATAAAAGCCAGTTAAAATACTACAATCTTATATCAATAAAATAAAATATTTAAAACCCAACAATATAAATAAATTAAACCCAAGCATAATATTAAAAATAAAACAATAATTAATATAACGAAAGCAGATCAAATAATCTCACATAATAAAATAAATGAATTAAATTCCATTCATTAAAATAATTACCTCACATTTAAATTAATAAAGAAATAACGTAACTCAACATTAACTAATTAATAGCTCAAATAAATATCTTAAATAAATAAAACACGACTAATAATATTATTAAAATACATTAAAATAATTAACACCGAGAATAAAATAACGTGTAAAAATACACGTAAGTCCGGGATTTCACATTAACGGGTTGATAACGGGTCAATTCGTTTTGATCCGTTATAACATGTTAAAAAAGCTAAAATTACAATTATACCAATATATCTAAAAGTAAAATTATCAGTATTCTAATTTTGATATTTTTATTATTTAAATTATAGTTTTGGACTTATAGTTAATTTTAACTTTTTTATAACTATTGTGATTTTAATATTTATATAAAATTATGCTAAATTTAATTAAATCAAACGGGTTAATTTTAGATTTATCCAATTCATTTACATAAATAGATTGAAACAATTTTTATTGTGTCGTGTTAACTTATTTCGTAATATTTACTAATAGATCAAAACGGATTGCACGACATGACTCGCTATGTTAATGGATCGTATTAGAGTTTGAGATCTTAATATAATAAATTTAACGAATCAGATTAGAATTGACCTATATAATATAATATACATGCATTAATATGAACATGACTCATTAACACAATTTTACACCCCTACTAAATATAGCCTTAATTCCTCTCATATTTAGTTAATTATTAAATCCTAAAATATTATCACAATAGATTAGCTAAAGTTCAAATATCTATAATAGCTTTCAAAATATTTTCCAAATTTGAAAATTAATGTAAATAGACCAAATACATATTTTATCATTAATTTCTCTCTTTTCATTCTTTCTTCATCATTCCACTCAACTCCAACCACTGTTTTCATGAAAAATCCACTGCATGCAATGATGCAACTCAAATACACAAATTGAATTAAATATATAATTAATATATAAAACTTCAATATATATAGTAACATATATAATTAAAAAAATATTTTATTATTATTAATTATTTTATTAATAACTAAATAATCTAACATGGAATTTGATCTAAATAATCAAAATTAAATTTATCTTATATTATTTTATTATTATATAATAAAAAAATAACTATTTCAATATGGAGCAGTTGAATGAATTGGATGAAGTAACCAAGATTTATCTCATATTATTTATTAAAAATGTCCTTTTAACTTTGACTAATTCATTGGGATGCTCTTATACAATAATACAGACTCCGGCGAGATAAGTGGACGGTTTTTAGGGTTGAAACTTGAAACCAGAGTTTTTCGTCGAGATGGACGGCGAGTACGTAGTTGAGGTGGAGGATACGAATTATTAGCTCGGAGCGTGTTCGATCGGTGATATAACCGGATGAGAAAGGTTTCGGCTTAAGTGCGAAGGCGAGTACGTCCGAGTAGTACCACACCGGCGGGGATAAATATAGGAAGTTTTAGTGAGGGAATCGGTTAGATGATCAGCTCAACCGGCCGTTTAAATATCTATGTTTTCCGGCGAGTCCTTCGGTTGGAAACTGCGGGGAAGGGGTTCGGTGGCATGAGCGTGCATGTGATAATTAAATAAGTGGTGGAGAGGGTGGTGTGTCTGTGTCAACCAAGAAAATTTTATTTTATTATATATATTTTTAATTAATTAATATTATATATTTTTAAAAGACTTATGATGACTTGCATCTAATACATGATTGACAACAATGCTCTAATTTAGTTCAATCCTGTCCTTAGATGGCACTCTACATACATTTGTTTACTTGTGATCAAAAAATAAACAAGTAAAATATCATATAGGGCCGTAGTTCTACATCCACAATGGGATCCCAACCAATGTATTCGGCCTTTTTTTAATGTTTTTTTTTATCATTTTAATTTTTTTTAAATACAATATTACTAAAATATATTTACTTAATTATTAAATAAAAAAAATTAAAAAGTCTAATCGAGAACACTGGATGGGAATATGGAAGTCATGATATGACTTCAGTACTTTTTTTATCATATATTATATTTTTAAAAAATAATATTAAATTCAATTTTACGACGTGTAATTATAAATCTTGTATATATACTTCATATGAAAAAAGTGAAATTTACTGAAAAAAATAAATTTTTCATATAAACCTCATATTTTCTCTATTTTTTTCAGAATAAGCGCAAGAAGTAATGTACCCTCCTTTAAACTTAGAGAAATACTTACGACGTCCGGTTCATCTATTTTTCTTCAAATAACATCCTTCCAAATATAATTAAAACATGTCACGCATGAGTTCCATTTTATCATCACTGTAATCTTTTTATTTTCAAATTTATCTCTAAGCGGTTTCTTCTAACTGATTGATTGCTTTCTCTTATATTCGAATATAGACTTTCTCTTTCAGTGACCCCTAAAGCCGTCAACGGGACTTGGTGTTGTGATTTGTGAACCTCTTTGATGGATTAATCCCACAGAGCCGTGGTTGTGACTTTCACATAAAGACAGTAGAGCTGCCGTAACCCTTTGCATGCGATGATGAAGTCGTGACTTTGAAAACCAACAAGATCTCCATCGATCATCTTTGTTCTTAATTACAACATTTTCTATTTTTGTTTTCTATTATTTACTTTGAATCTCTGTGATGTTGAAAATAGGATTTAAGCGTTGAGTATTGGGTGTTGGATCACTTGGGTATTGTTTCTGATCCCTTCTAAAACTGTCCAGAGATGATAAAGAGGATGACGGTGATGGATACTGCTGTGGATGATGGTGATAAATCATTGTTGTGGACTCTTGCGGTGAAATTTGGTGGCTAAATCACTGTTGTAGACTCTTGCGGTGGCGAACCTTGGTGGTTGATAGACCTTGGCAGGCGACGAATTAACTAGGTGTGACGGCAACAAAAGTGGTGTGGCATCGACAATAAAACTGGTTTGACAAATAGCACACAGGATTGTTGGGAGACAGAATGAAAAGGATGACGAGGAAATCTTAGAATTATTGGGTGTGATGGTATTATGTTAATTTGATAGACCAGTTGTTGACGTGGTGGCTTTTGATTGGCTGGGGCTGTTAAACATCCAAATCAGCCCAACTGTTCCAAAGAGTAACTGTTAAATTTAAAATTTTATTTATTAATTATTATATTAAATGTTGGGGTTTAATTTATCCCCATTTGAAACGATCTAATCTGTTCTAGAAAAATAGACATCAATTAACATGTGACACATCAATCATTTACAAAAAATTTCTCTACCCCTGTACATACAAAATTAGTAGCAAATAATTGACCTAACCTCCCATTTCTCCCCACCCTCGACCTCCTCCTCCCCCTTCCCCCCGCACCTGTGATTCCATCGACGTCCCTATTCTCGCAACCTCTCGACAACAAATTCCACCCAGTAGCATGCAACAATAAGCTATTCAAAAATGGAAAATGATACCATTTAATAGAGCAACAATAAGTGATGATAAAAATCAAAACCAACATAGTAAGAAAATCAACAGAATCCTTCATGAATCAATAGCATTTCAGAAAATTAAATAAGAAAAAAAAATTAAGATGCCTACAAATTCTCTGTTTATGTTCTACCTTTTGTCAACGTAATCTTCGATTAAGTAAAATCTGAGGGAGGAATCAGTGGAAGGTGTTTCGGTGGAGGAATCAAAAGAAAGAAGAAGAGTTAAGGTTCGGGTGAGAAGTTCGGTGGCCTGAATCTCGAGCTTTGGTGGCCTACATCTCTTTGGCAAGGGTGACTTGAAACTTTTCTGACGAGAGTGGCTTGAAACTCGAAACTTTCGGCGAGGGTCTCGAAGGTTCTTCGATAGAGATTCCAGTGAGTGAGAGAGAGAGAGAGAGGCAAGGTTTGTTCTGTCGGGCTATTGTCTGCAACACAGTACATCTTTGTGTCTTGTTCCCTCTACGTGGCAAGCATTTATTGGCGTATGTTATATGTAGATAAATGGATGGAACCAATTTGGAGATTTTCTCTTAATTTATTTATAAGAGTTTTCTCCCAATTATTAAGAACATTAATTTGGGCTTATTAATTTACCTCCCAAATCATTTAGTTTTGGAGTTTATAAGCTCATTTGTTTTTCATGAGGTGGCAAAATATGACATAATTTGTGAATCTAATACAAATACAACACAAAGTTATTTAGTTTGAGTATGAGATATATGGTTTCAGGTCAAAACGGACTGACCCATTAAGACACGACAATAATAATGGGCTCCCCACTAATTAACTTGAAATTAATATACAATAACCCGTTTAAATTTTATTTCAAAATTACAATTTTATCATTGTTGGGTTGTAATAGTTGTATTTCTTCATGTACTTATGTTTTTATTAGGATTGTAATTCTAGACTTATGCTCATATTTGTTATTGTTAGATTTGATGCAAATGACATTTAAAATGATAAAAATGTCAAATTACATGTTGATTATATATATGTAAGTGATAGAGGTTCGTAGCTAATTGTAATGAGTTTATTTGTTAACTAGTTTTATTTAAAAGTAATGTTATTTGAAGGCCTTTATACCACTTACCATTCATATGATATAATTTGATTGATAAGATTCAAATTTTAATTATATATTTGAAATAAAATTATGCAATATAAATTATGTCATGTAAAGACCTTTAAATAGAATTTACTATTCTTCTTTTAAAGGTAGACTATGCATGATAGGTCTATGCTCACATCTATTGGATAACCATCAATTTTTCTTTACAATATTTTATATTTAAATAAAGTAAGATAAATTAGTAGTGATAGTACTGTTGAGTACATTTATATTATATATTATTATTGTTTTTTTTATAAGTTATTAATGTTATGCCTGAATGAAAAGATGGAATGTGGATAGGCAGAGAACTTTTGTTAGTATTCGTGCATATTGATTCGGGGTGGGTGCACGTTTAAAGTACCTTATCGTCGTATATATATTTATTAATTAAGGAGGATTCATCACTAATTTTCTGCTGCCAAATTGGCAGACCGATTACTTCAAATGCAAGAAATTAGTTGCCAGGATAAATTAATATACAAGAGTACTACTACTGCAGAATCAAGCTTTGTAGGTATATATGTCTAAAGATCCTCTATTAATATATATATATATATATATATATCCTTTTAAATGGATACAGTACCATGGAAAATATATATGCTACAAACTATAATTCTGCTTAATTAGTTAATTAACATGTATATTTGTATCATCATTTGAGATGATCATAAACATAAACATAAACATATATGCATGCAGTATGGTGTGTATATATATATATATGTGTGTGTGTGTGTGTCGTAAATATTGTAACCTAGATTAATAAAATGATTTGTATAGTTCTACGATCATATGCAAGTGATCTTGCACATTCTTTTTGAAAATTCGAAGCTCACATAAAAAAATACTACTTTTTAATATATGCAGGCGTGCTTAAACTATTTTTTTAAAAAAATCTGCAAAACTTACAAACTCTTTTTGATTATGTCTTGGGCTCTGTTTTGATTCGGAGTTGAGATAAAATGAGTTGAAATGAATTTTGAAAATTAAATAAAATATTATTATTATTATTTTAAAATTTGAAAAAGTTAAATTGAAATTTGAAACAACTATATTAGAATTTGAAAAAGTTGTATTGAGATTTGTATTTTGTATAAAAATTTAAAAAAGTGTAATGATGAGTTTGAGATGAGTTGAGACGAACTCAACTTGTCTTCAAGTCCAAACGGGCCGAAATAAGATAAGTTGAAATAAGTTTTGAAAGTTGAATAAAATATTATTATAATATTATTTTTTAATATTATTATTGTTTTAAAATTTGAAAAGGTTAGAATTGGAATTTAAAAAAGTTGAATTGTTTATTATTTTTTTGTATGGAAATTCGAGAAAGTGTAATGATGAGTTGAAATGATATAAACTTATTTTGCAATCCGAAGCATATCTAATATTATTCTTTATTTGCAAATTGCATGCATGTATCCAGAGATTAGAGAAAATTAATAACCTCTGATCATGATTTCATTAATGAAAGAGTCTTGATTTGACCGGTTCATGCACTATAAGAAAGTTGGATATTTGTGATCAATTATTTATAAAGAAAAAAATTATATATTTGTGATGACAATCGTTTTAACGGAACATATTCATTTTATTAGAAATAAGTGCTCGCAAATTAACCATTTTCTTGTAACGACGGATTGATAGAACCAACACACATAAACACCATTTATACACAATTTTCTTGTAACAATTTTGATGGATCACTATGAATTATTCTTGTTACTCTCTCAGCACTATCTCTCCCTTTCTTCATGATCACTATTTTCCATAAATTTTATCTGGGGAATTATATTTACTACAAAAAAAAAAATATTTGTGATTAGTTATTTCTTACGAAAATAAATATTTTCTGTTAAAGTATGTTTGTTTTATGATAAATAATAATTTTTGTCGCAAATAATTTGTCACAACTACTTGTTTTTGTTTTTCTAGTAGATATATATTTATATTCCTAATTTACAGCCTGGTGTGCTACGCTACGGCGCATGACGTGCTTGCATCATGCATATGATGCTACATTGTTTGGAAGTATACCTTCAACATTATTTGGCAAGTCATATTCACCAGCTAGGTTCTGATTCTTCTGAAATTAGCATATGTCGCATTGTAGAAAAAGGTGGAGAAAAAAGAAGCTGGTGAAAAGAAGAAGACAGAAAACTTTTTTTTAAAAAAAAAGGATAAGCTTAGAGCCCGTTTTATCTGCAACAATAAAGCCAACTTTGCCAACTGAATGCACGAATATGGATCTACCCCATTTTTTTTTATTGTTTTTGTTTTGCTTTTGTTTGTTTACACTACAGAAACACACACACACACACACACACACGCACACACATATATATATATATATATATCTCTAAGAAAATTGATCAAGATCTTACCAATAAAGAAGCACACACTTTCAAGATAAGTTAGGTATGCTTTTGATTTTGGTGGATTAGCTAACTAGGGTTGGAAATAAACTATTCGGGATATAGGTGGCATGGAGATAGATATTTATATATATATATGTATATGTATGTATGTATATATACGTATGTATGTATATATGTAACTTCTTGATCAGCATATTATATTCCAATTTCCAACAGATATCTGATCTGCACTAGCCAAAGCCATTTACTTAATTAATTAATATATTTGTCATTCAAGTGGAGCACATACATATACATATATATATATGGGTTTAAAGTGTTTAAAGTGTTTTGCATGACTCAAACGTGTTTTCTTTAATATTCTACTCAATACTCAAGTGGATAAGGCCACACAAAGATGGCAAACTTTTCCGTTGTTGTCTCCCATTCTTCGAATCCCTGAAATTTTCTTTTGATAAAAGGGAAAGTTATATGCGTTTCCGACAACTAAGCATGCTTGAACGAGAGCACTAGGCTACTAGCAAATCATGATCTTAGGAAGTCTTGGTTTTAGTAGTACCCTAGCTTCATCTTTGCTTTGCTACTTTTTTCTTTGGGTTGAAAAGTGAAGAAAAGTTGTTGAAAAATAAAAAAAATGGATGAGTGGAGCACAAAGAAAAAACTTTGATCATGTATATTTTTCTCTCGGGCATTTTTTTATTTTTTAAATTCTATCCGCAGTCGCTTTTGTGCACTTCATTAATGGGATTGATTATGTTATTTTTTTATTATAAAATAAATACTTTGGCCAATGCCAGGACACTACAAGAAAAAGTAATAAATGTGGCTACTTTTATTTCTGACAACTTAATTATCGTTGAAAATAAATTGTATTTTTTAATTCGGTTCAAATCTTGTGGCTATCAGACAAAATTACCAGAAATACTATTTTTTTCTTTTGTGTAGTGTAAGTAGTGTGCGCAAAGAATATGTAAAAATCGTAGTTGTTTCTCTCTAGCCATCGTTGTTTTCCCTTTGTCGGACTCCTGCCATAGCCGCTCATTTCCGAGGGAGGGCGGGCGGACGCCTAGCCCTCTTTGGCTTTTCTCGTTCAATTTCCCCTAATTTTTCTAATTTGTTTCCATGTTTTTTAGTGTTTTGTCCACAGCACTCCAAGGATTTTTTGATCTTTTGTTTGCCGTGCATCTATGACCACTACGCATCGGACCGATGAAGCCTACAACCACCGATTTATGGGTAGGGAGGAGAATATCGCCTAGGCGAGTGGCGCATCGATCTCACGTGCATAAAGGAGTGCGCGTGAATCTCATGCGTCGCTGCATCAAGAGGACTCCCTTGCCGCCACACGTAGCACCTTTGAAGACAGCGGCTTTGAGTCTTCCAATTTCCTTTCCAAAGCGGCATGTGCTCCTCATGCGCTGCCATAGTCGACAGTTATCCTAATTAGGGCTGCTCTCTAACCTGGCTCGACCGATATGGCATGCTTCCGACCCGACCTGAAATTATCAACTTCCGATTACCGATGACCCGTTTATCCCGATTTTATCTCATTTCTCTTCTTCCTTTCCAGAGATCCAAACAAAATTCCAATTTCCAGAAAATCCAAATACAAATCTCAAATCAACAAATCTCATTTTCAAAGAATCCAACAAACCCCATTTCTAGAAAATCCAAACAAAAATCCAAATCAACAAAAAAATTCAACAAATTTAGAGCACAAACCCTAAGCAATTCCCTGAGATCGCAATGATGGAAGCTTGGTTGGTATCACGACCTGGTTGCTGCCACCGTCGTTCCCATGAGCCACGAGTGGAGATGGAGATGGAGATGGATCGGCTCAAGGAAATCGAGCGATTGGCGGAGAACCGAACGGACTTGGCGTGAAAGAGAGTGAGAATCGTAGAATCCTCTGAAAGTTGCTGTGAAAGTTGTTGTCGCGAAGGAGAGTGAAAGTCGTTGCCACCATTCTTATTGCAATAGAGAGAGAAGCTAGAGAATAAGGTGGACGCCAACTATTTGAACTTCCCTAGTGAGCCGCACTTGGCTGTTTAAGGTGGACGCCGACGATGTAGAGCTTGGTCCGACAAGGTCTGGAGGTTGACGACGGCGAGGGTGGAAAGAGAGAGAGAGAAGAGAAGACAGAGAGAGAGGATGCAAAAATCGAAGATAGATAGAGAGAGAGAGAGAGATGAACTGGAAAAATGAAGGATATCGGTAACGGATATTTCCGTTTCCGATATTTACGATAATCGGATCAAGTAATTAGGTCAAAACGAATCGAGTAATCGGGTCGGGTCAATCGGACGACTTATTTGTTTAGCCCTAATCCTAATCCGATGTATTGATTATTCTTTCGGTGGCTGTCTTCCGCTTTTCCTATCCAGGGATTAGGATGGAGTAGATGTGAGAATCTCCTTCAGCCATACCGACTCATTAGAATGTAGCGCACATTCTCTCGTTGCGACTTTTTGTCACAATAAAATTGTCTATTTATCAGACTATTTCAAAACTGCTTTGAGCGACATCCCTTCAATAGGAGCCACATTTGTAGTTCTGAAACTGGTTTTTTTATTTTTGGCATCCGATGTGTCTTTGTTGTATTGAGATAATTGAGGACTTCCACCTTAGTGAATCTTGTATTTTTTTTTTTATTTATTTTATCTATAATACGCATGCTTTCAAAAAACCAAAAAAGTATGTAAAAATGAGTAGTACTGTTGGGAGTATAAGTATTTTGTAATAATGAGTAAGTCTCAAGTGAAAACCCACTAATCCTCCACAATGGCATACAGTTGGGATCCAAAAAAAGGAGAGCTTCCCATAGGACTAGAAATGGACAACTTTCCAACCTTATGGAGTAATTGGTGACGACGAATATGCAAATAATGATGGTGATTTTTGTTCTTAGTGCACACGACTGCTCTCAGGTCATAAGGCTGCATGATGATATATCATGATTCTTATTTTTCAAGAAACATGGAAACATAATAAACCAAAACCTCTGATCAGAGAGTCAAAACTACCAACAAAATACATATATGGACGACACATTGCCAGATTCACGATGCTTGTTCTTTTTGTGAACCCTGATGTTGTTTTTGCAGAACCATGCACCAAAGTAAGCGCTTGTGTTGCTGGACTTCCACTATCCTTTAAAAAAGGAAAAAATCTCATACGTATCTGGTTTAATGTATAAAGCTCACGAAATAATAGCTAAACAACAAGGCCGTCCGGTCCTGTTTAGCCTGCAGGCCAGGCCAGGCCAGGCCAGCTACCTTTTCACTCAGCTTTTCCAAGTAATGCCAATTTGTCACAAACTTCCACAGCAATATGTTTGGTGATCAGTCGAACTGATCTCTCCTAATTAATTCCCAACATCCATGTTATAAAATACATTGATCCAAGGATCCAACAATTGCCACGTACGTCAATGATCTTAATTAGTCTGGCTAGACATGCACTGAGCATTCAGATCCGAGTTACGTACCCAACACAGCTTGTATCGTTTAAACTGGGAAGGGACTAGATCGTCACTAACTGATCTATGATGGAATGAAATTTCTTTCATCTTAAAAAGTCACTTTTAAAGATGAAATAGTATTCACTCGATAAAGTCCCAATTAACAATTTGATTATCCTTAAACAAGAGATCATGTGATGTTACTGATTATTGTTCGAACGAAACTTTCATTTGTTCAAACATGTACGATATTTTATATTCGAAACGACCTGATTGCTATTCGAACGGTACTATATCATTACTATAGGATGTTCGAACGATTATGATATTAATCAGAACTACAAGTCGTCATTCCTTTCGAACATGCATTTTTTTTTTATTTATTTGAATGAGCCCACTTTTATTAGAACGTAAATATTTTGACCAAAATAAAATTCAATCTGTAACATAAATTGTTCGAATCATATACAACTCAATATTTGAATGGATCGATCAAATTTATCTTTGAATGTTCATTCGATTAATGGTATAACAAAGCATGCATTCGAATGCTAATCACTCATATATTTGAACGGCAATAGCGTTACCTATATATTATGTTCGAACGAAATTAAAGACAATACAATCGAACCATTTATGGTCACATCGTTCGAACAATTATAACATTCATTCGAGCACCATTCGAATTTAAAACTTTCTTATTTCGAATAATTTGAATTACTATTTGAACTGCAACTACTGACTTTTGAACCATATACGATCTCGACATTTGAACATGTGTCGAGATCAAAGCCACTAAATGACGTTGTAGTGACAAAAGTCAAGCTTATTCGAACTGGCCGCATGTGTTGATTATCAATATTCAAACGACCTCTCATATTCTTTGAACGCATTTCTACCCATTCGAATATGACTGAAGTGTGAGGTTACTAGCCTCATAAATTAACAGTAACATTAATATTCAATATTCGAATAAAAGTAATTGGTTGTTCAAATGCTTTTGAGGGATGAAATGCCTTGGTCCCAAAATTTTTTGCCTATCAAATGGACTTTGAACTTTGAAGGGGACGTTGGAGAAATTTTGCCTCAAAACATATTTTCTAGGACGAAATTTCTTTCTTATCCCAGAATGTCTAGTTTTGCATGCGACAAATCTTTTGAAATGAAAAAAATTTCTTTTGGGACAAATTAGAGACTAATTTTTAACACCCGCACAGATCCAATTACTACAAGAAAAATTGGTAATAGTGACCCAATATTAGCGATAAATTAAAGGATTATTAGCAACTAAAATAAATTATTAATGACTAATAAAAATACAGCAAATAAGTAGTTTTCTTCCACTGAATTAATGGTCTATTCATGATGATGAGAACCCAATATCCCCAAATGGACCAAATAATGCAAACGTCATACTAGAGCAGTTCATTACATGAAACGCGTGATGGAGAAATTGGACAAATGGGTCACATTGAGACGAGTAGTTAAGCAGAAAATCAATGAACATTGACATAGACCCATTAGAAATATTGATCATCGAGGGGCGGCCAGCTACTTTTTCTATTTTCCAAAGGCTTTGAATTAATGCATATATATATGACATGCAGCTAGTGTGCGTGTGGTCCATTGATCTTTACACCTGATCTCCATCGACATTGTGTATATTTATCTCATCTCAGCTTGCTTCCTCCTCAGCCTCTCATTGTCTCCAAGATTTTTTCTGAAAATAATGTACTTCTTGATCCAATGGCTGTGAGTTGAGCTAATTGGTATGTAAGAAAGTGACGCATCCTGCATATATATCCAACTCGATCGACCCACCATCATGTGATTTAGTCCATATATTTCTGCCCCTTAATATAAATGTGCTTATTTTGTTCTTGTGTTGTGAAGAGGGGCCATACTCCAAATTAGTTTACATCCACAGTACATGACTATGCACACACACACACACTCCATTTTCATTCCACATGAGTTAAATTATTCTTGTTTGACTTTAGATTCCACCGTTGCTTTTGAGTCACACACACACACACACACACACACATATATATATAATAAGAGGGATGGAATTTCCAATTTTATTGATAATTCTCCCTTATGACAGAAGAATATTTTTTACAAACTGGAGTAGTAATATTGAAAGTTACATAAATCCCAAAACCAAAGTACGTCCCTGCAAAAACTATATATTCTAAGAAATTAATCCTTACAATAGTTGTTTCAAACTATCTATTATAATATCACTATAAGAAAATAAGTCTTTTGCGACATTAAATTTCTTCGCAAAAAAAAAAATATATTTATAGCGAAAATAATCATTTTAGTTGCAATTAATTGGTCATTTATATCAATTTTTCTTCTAGTGTATAATAGTATAAAATAGTGTCTAAAGTGAGGAAGTCGTCACTACAAAAAAAATTAGTATTTATGATTAATTAATTACAATCAACAGGACTATTAGCTTGACTGTTATCATCGTAAATAGTCCTGTTTATTATAATTAATTAATCACAAATACTAATTTTTCTTATAATGCATCCTAATTAATTTTTCCAAAACATATATGCCGTTTTGGTAAGTGAAAAATCAAGTAAAAAGAAGCTAAGTACAACCGATCCTAAATAATTTGCTTTCCATTTCTGATACTTTAGTTTTTGTTTGTTTATTTCTGGTTCGTTGGTTTTAGTACTGTCTTTTTGTTTGTGGTGGCGCCCTGGCTTAGGCTTGTTTTATATATAGTTGTGTTGAGTGGTTGCGTCTTGTGTGCTCTTGGGTTGGTTTAATTTCTTTTTCTTGTAAAATCCAGGATTTTGTTGTTATCAGGTACTTCTCTATTATAAGTGAGGATTGATTAATAAATTTAGTCAAGAATTACTATTAGACATGTGACTAATCTCTTCTTTTTTTTTTAAAAAAAAAAAAATTCCTAAATTTGCTAAAATATCAGCCAAGCTAACATGATTTTTTAATTAATATATTATTGCTATTGATCTAAAAGTGAAACAAAATGTCAGATTGAGGATTGGAGAAGGTCATGTTGGGATTTTTTTAAAATAAGATCTTGGGGAAAAAAATCCAAAATGCTTAAGGGAACATTAAGGAACTAACAAGTTTTAGCTCTTGAGAGTTTTTTTTTTTTTCAAGATTTTCATGAATTTCAGACTCTCTCTTTTAAAGATGGAAATTTAACATAAGAATAACCTACAATTATGGCCAATTGAGATAAAAAAAAATTAAAAGTTAATTAAAATTTTATTAGAATATATTTTTTAAATATTATTTTTATTTTAAAATTTTAAAAAATTGAGTTTCTTGTTTTATTTTATATAAGAATTTATAAAAAATTATAATAATTAGATAAAATGAATATTTTGTAAAAATAAAACGAGAGGTATATATTCTTGGTTGGTTTCCCCTGCAATTTTTGTTTTATTATAATTCATTTTTGGTCAGAGAAAGAAAGAAAAAGGGGCTCTCATATGAATCCTTGTATGGATTAATATAGACTAGACTCCAAAGGCCGAGCTCAATCCAATCTTTTGACATTAAAGCCCGGCCCGTCTAGCTTAACCTTGCCCAGCTCAACTTTCATCTCCTGCTCGGTAAACCTAGTTACCTAGACATACAAATAGTGTTAGAGAATTCCCATTCCGTTTCCTATAATTTTTTTCAAAATTTTAACTAAAAATTTTACTCCCTAATTTTTTTTTTAAAATTTTAGCCATTTTCAAAAAACTTCCTACATCCTATTCCTTATATATATTTTTTATTTATTAAAATAATATTATTTTATTATTTCTTTATTACTTTTTCTACTACTTTATTTTATATCATAATACCATTATCAGTAAATAAATTTTAATTTTGGAATGAATGGTACTCTCCCAAATATGGAGAAACACTATTCATAATACAAATTTGGTCCTATTATAGGGATCAGATGTAAGGACTAAAATTGCTTAAAATCCATTTTAGTTCTCATATTTTAATCAAAACAGCGTATTAGTCTACCGAATGTGAGTGCTCTTAGCAGAGCAATATCCATGATGTTGCCCAAAAACAGTTGCCATGAGGGCCGCCACCCTGCAAGCCTTTTGTTGCAGCGTCACTTCCGCCTTCGCTAGTTTCTAATGACCACCAAAACATCTAAAACTTAGCAAAATAAAAATTAAGGTTGCGTTTGGATGTTGATTTGAGTTGATTTGAGTTGGGTTTTTTATAAATAGTAATAAATAAGATGATAAAATAAGTTTTATGAAATCCACATAAAATGAATTTAAATGTGTTTGGATATTGTAATGAGTTTAAATATATTTATAGAAAATTGAAAAAAGTTATGAGTCCTATATGCAGGGGCGGACCTACTTGGGAGGTTGGGGGGCTACAACCCCCAAAATTCTTCAAAAAATTCATATATAATATATAAGTATATATATTTACATATATATAATATTAAATCATCTCTGAAATTATAAAAAATTAAAAATTACCCTTACAAATTTTTATTAAAATTATTTTCCTAAATATCAATACACATATAATTTTATTCTAACTTTTAACTTTATTGAAATTCAAATTTCAACTTACCTAATCTCATAATTACTTTAACAATCTAATTCTAAAAAAAATAGGGTTATAAATTTATATGATTGTCAAAATTAATTAATTATACTTACTTATATAGTTTCACTCTAACTTGATTGTTTGATTATGAGATATAGTTTGTTAAAAATCTAACATCGGTATATCATTAATTATTAGAAATTTTTTATGTTTATTCTTTATCTATATATTTTTTTTAAATCAAAAAATAATATAAGCAAGTAAAAAAATTAATTTTTTTTAAGAGGACGTAGATAATTCGAAGAGTAATACATTTAGAGAGTTCGACAACAAAAAAATGTAATACTTCTATCATGTCCTTTTAAAATTTATATATAGCATACATTTTATCGATTGCCTCCTCAAATATAAAATCTTGATTCCGTCCCTGCCTATATGTAAAGTTGTGTTAAATTAAAAAAAATTATAGATCTTACATATAAAGAAGTTTTGAATAGAGAATAATTTAAATAATTTTTGTCTAAGAAATTTAATTTAAAAATATTAAACTTAATTTAAAAAATAGATTGAACTGACTTGAACTCATCTAAGTTCAACAAGTAAACCCAGCCTAAGTTTGGTCTAAGAAACTTTTCTGGATCATAAAGTAAAATGAGAAATAATATTTCAATTTTAAAAATTGTAAGTCTTAGATATTCTCTTTGAAAATAATGATTAAATGTGTGACTTATATAAAAAATAATGTTTTTAATGGACCGTCCTTTTTTCGAAGGTACATTGCATACCAAGGTCTATCTCTAGGATTATATCTGGTATTTCTCTAAACAAAATGGTGTAATCATTTAGGCTTTGGTTTGTATTCAATTACATTTAATTCTTCTACTCATCATCTTTATAGCACATACTATACTTGATCTTTTATTTTATTTTTTTGGTTTTATTATTACTAAACTAAAAGGAATTATTCTACGTATCATTCATACACAATCAATTTGGTCAGATCTTCCAACTTTTAATATGAACTGTAACGCTGAATAATAAATATGCTAATCTTCTAGTAATGTGATATTATATTAAAACAATGAAAAAATATGAATAAAAAGATAATAAATAATCATATTTTAAGGA
This sequence comes from Platycarya longipes, assembly GCA_036559045.1. Lineage (NCBI taxonomy): Eukaryota > Viridiplantae > Streptophyta > Magnoliopsida > Fagales > Juglandaceae > Platycarya > Platycarya longipes. The sequence goes on along the minus strand of CM071803.1, from coordinate 39,056,396 downwards.
AATTAAACATTAAAATCATATGATAAAACTGTTTGGATCGAGAATGATAGTTATCTAAATTTGAGTTTGATTTTGAGCAATGTTAGTATGCCACTTCACCCGAGAATATCTCCTGAGATGTCTCAATATAGAGCAATTTTTAAAATTATTTTAATTTATTTTTTTAATAATCTTAATTTATTTTTTTTTAAATTCACAATATTATTAAAAAGTACTTTTTTAATTATTAAATAAATAAATAAAACATAAAATAGTATCTGAAGATTCTGTACTTTAAAAAAAACAGAACCGGGTCTAACTAGTCCGACCCGTATATCGACAAAACAACCAGCAACACGTTAGGGATTTTCATTTCCCTGCCCTTTTCTTCGTTGTGCAGAGCCATTCAATTTCAAGCGACCAAAGAAGAAGACGCAGCCCAGAAGTTCCATCGACAAATCCGTGAAACGGATTCTGTTTGATTCCTCTGAATCAGATATACTCCTGTGAGTGACTTAGTTTTCTAGCTCCGCATATTGTCATTCTTATCCATTTTTGTGTGTGTGTGTTCAAGTAGAAGTGCGTATCGGTTCTGTTGCTGATAAACAGAGAGAAAGAGGAGGAAATGGGGTTTGAATTTATTGGATAATGCTGTCTTGGTTTGGGTAATAGTGGGAAGCTGACCCCACTGCAGCCCATGTCGAGGTTTATGTCTCCTTGGGCTTCATTGATAGTTATAATAATCATAGTGATATCATTTTCTTATGGGATGAGATTTCCACATTTTCCTCTATTATTCTCGGCAACCATACAAAGGTTTCGTGATTGTCTACTAATTCCTTCCTTTCTTTCCTAAGCAAATTACGAATTCTTTTTAATTGTTTGTATCATTGTTTTCTTTATTTCTTCTTCTTCCTAAGCTATTATCCGTTTCTGTTTAAAATGTGAGCAATAGTTAGACAGTAAGCGTCTGAACTTAATTAATGTAAGTAATTAACTAATTAGATTGTAAGATATACTGATAATTTTCGTAGGTTAAGTGTTTGGACGGATCTTTGTAGGTTCATTTTGGGTATGCTGGCTTCTTTTTTTTCATACATTGGAAATAGTTTCGTTATTCCTATTCAGATGGCTGGTGAAATAGTATTTTTCATTTAGAAGTAACATATTGCTGAGGACTATGCGTATTTATATTCACATCAATACAGTTAATTTTTTTTAAAAAAAAAGTTTCATATTGCTGATTAATATATGGACTTCACGATATATGCTTTGTAAATCAATGTTTGTCGACTTTTTTTTGTTGGTTATCCTTTTATTTTTCTTTTAATTTGTTTTTCCGTTTATATTATTGATTGGCTACAACTGCAGCGAACAGGTTTGATAGTAGATATGTCTGTTCCATTGACACCTTCTAAAAGACCACATGACCGGAACCTTACAGAGCCGAATGGAAAGGGAAAGTGGCAGAAAGTACAGAATCAACCTGTGAAATCCTCTCTTGGAAATGCTGTCTTTCGTTTGTTATGTCCTGCTTTCAAAACCGGTGGTGTAATTGGAAAGGGGGGCACCATCATATCGGAAATTCGACAACAAACTGGGGCAAAGGTCAGAGTTGAGGATACGGTACCTGGTTGTGATGAGAGGGTAGTTTTTATCTCGGGTTCTGATAAAGAGACTGAGGTGGCTACCGACCTGAGCCAGGAGGATGGTGGTGAAGAGACAAACAAGGATAAAGAGAAAAATGATGAAATGGAACAGAGTCAGAACAATGAAAATAAAGAGTCTGATACTGTGGGAGATTCTAAATCTGATAAGGGAACTTCATCTGTGCAAAAGGCCCTGTTACTTGTTTTTGAGAGAATAATAGAAGGAGAAACAGAGGCAGGTGGAGGGGAGGAGGACGCTCAAGACAGCAGTAAGTCATCAATTGTTTTGAGGTTACTCGTGTTTTCCAGTCAAGTAGGCTGCCTTTTGGGAAAGGGTGGCAGTGTAATCAAGCAGATGTCATCTGAAAGTGGGGCACAAATACGGATCCTTCCCAGAGACAAACTTCCTCTGTGTGCATCAGTTACTGATGAATTAGTTCAGGTGGTTTTGGATGACATTATTGTTATTTGGTATATTTTTTTGGGCTATGCCTAATTACTTGTTCTTTTAAAATTTTATTTTACTTAGTAAAAATAAATTTAGTATATTTTAATGGGTGACCAGGGGTAGTTCACTTTCTCATCTACATGTTATAAGTTTAGCTAATTCTACTTTTAATTGGTTTTTTGCTATTTGTTTATATTATTGGTAGTTTTCTACTATATGTCAATTTAACTTTATATATTATGCTGCTTCTGGGCTTTTACCTAAAGTTGGTGAGGTTTTTATGGTACCCAATAGTTTTTTTTAATCATTTTGTTTATTTGACAGAATGGACATGTTAGGCCTTTATGCTCCAGTGGTGATTTACTGTAATAATATATATATATCTCTTCTTGAAGCCCTAGTTTTGCCTAAATTTTGACAAACGCAAATAAATAGTGGAGAGTTGACAATCTTGTTCAGAAAATCTTCTGGCCTTTGGGAGGTTAAGGCGTAATATAATTCAATATGTGATACTCTGTCCTGTTAAATCCTTGGTTATTTTTTGCTGACTGCAGGCGCTTTTTGGCTCTAGCAGCAGACTTTGCAGTTTTATTTGCATTTTTCTGCTTGAAAAGCATATCCAACTTTATCAGTACCAAAAATAAGAGCTATGATTTCCAAATTACATGTATTCTTATATTGGAAATACTTTAGCCACAAAGGGATTATATAATAGTAAATCTACAAACTGACGTGGCTTGATGGGGTATGTCAGATTGTAAAGTTACTTTTATTGTTAAGTAAATCTAATGGAACCCATAAAGCCAATTCAGTTTGTGAGTTTACTTTTTGTATAATTCCTAAATACTGCTTAGTGAATTTGGAGGACTTCTAGAAATCCAAGTTTAACAGTAGCAGCCATGGATACTGCCTTGGTTTTGGAAATAAGTCCACATTTGGGGGCAATTTTGTCTTGTTTGCATGTAATTGATGCTTGAGATCTTATTTGTCCCATGTATTCTCTAAACTCACTGCAGATAAGTGGGGAAGCTGATGCAGTTAGGAAAGCTCTTCAATCTGTTTCTCAGCATCTTTTAGAGAATCCGCCTAAGGATCATGACCCTTCCCCTGTCAGCTCTTCAGGGCCTCCAGCACATTCATTTGGCCATCCACCTCCAAGGCCTGATGTACATCCACCACCTAACCGATCTTTTGCTTCTGGACCACGTGATGTTTCTGACTATCATTCTACTGTTCCCCCTCCGTTTGCTAAATATCACGAAAGTGGTATCCCTGGTCGAATGAAACCTTCACAGGATATGCTAACCTTCCGATTAATGTGCCATAATGAAAGAGTAGGAGGCGTGATTGGAAAGGGAGGAGCAATAATAAAGACACTTAAGCAGGAGACAGGGTGTGAGATTAAAGTAATGGAAGCTATGTCTGATTCAGAGGATCGTGTTATTGTCATATCTGGTCCAGTGGTATGGTTAAGCCTGATAATATATCTCAACATTTTATATCTTTATTTCCTCTTGCTGAATATTTCCTCTTATCACTTCATGGGCAAAGTTTTAGCACTGCTGACCACAGAAACTATTGCAGCATCCGGATGATAGGATATCAATTGTGCAAGATGCTGTTCTTCGTGTTCAGACAAGAATAGTAAGGGCTATTCCGGATGATAAGGATCAGGGTGTCTTGGCGAGGCTTCTTGTTTCCTCAAATCAAATTGGCTGTCTCCTTGGCAAGGGTGGTTCTATCATTGCCGAAATGAGGAAGTTATCCCGGGCACATATTCGCATATTAGGGAAGGAACAGATTCCGAAGTGTGCCTCAGAAGATGAAGAAGTAGTTCAGGTGTGTTTGCGTGTATTCCATTGAGCAAGGTTGGATCCTTGAAAACCTATCAAGGTGTTTTGTTATGGCACATCATTCATTTGAAATTTATCATAGTTTGTTTTTTAATGTATGATCAATTACATGGAGATGTTGATAAAGTATTTAAACTTTCCAAAGGGCATTCTAAGAACCTATTATTTTTCTGGTTATTTTTGTGTTTATTATGCTCATTGCTCATGCTGTTTCTGCTTTGACAGATAAATGGAGAATTTGAAGCAGTTCAAGAGGCTCTTTTGCAAATAACAACTAGGTTGCGCCATCATTTTTTTCGTGATGCCTTTCCGTCTATTAATTATTCTTCAAATCCTGCATTTGTGGATCAATTGTCTCCTTTCCCTTCATATATGGGAAGGAGGGAACTCTCGCCTCCAGGAATGTATTCTAATCTAGGCCCATCATTCCACAAGTTTGATGCTGTTGGTGGTGCACCTCCACATGGTGGTTTTCATCTCCATGATGATCGTTCTCCCTTCATGCACAATATGCATCGGTTTGGTGGCCCCCCTTATATATCTGAACGAAAGCCGTGGGGTCCTCAGGTATTGAACTACTAAGATAGTGTTTTTTTGAAAGAATTGCTTACAATTTCTTTTGGTTGTAAATTTGATTTTTTTTTTTTTTGATAAGTAAATTTCTATAACACGCTTCTGGTACTGTTTCTTAAAGTTTGGCAGCATGAGCTTTTACACTTCTTGTGTATGAAGAGAAGCACTATGCTTTAGTTAAAAGAGCAATAGATCTCCCCGTGTACTTGGGTTTGCCTATTTATATTCATATCAATGAAATTACTTCTTATAAAAAAAAAAGCAGTAGATACTAAAGAATCTTACATTCTGTGTACCAAACCAAAACAAAAGTTAGCTCTATTCTAACGATCCAAGGAAATCAAAAGCCGTATCTTGGCTTACACCCCAAAAGGATTAGTCAATGTTACGATTGAAACATGCATAGGTGATGGTCTTGTATGTGTCCCATATTCCGGGGCTCTTGCCTATTTTTATGATCAATAAAATTTTGTTTGCTGATAAAAAAGATGTTACAATTTGAGTACTTTTCATTATAAAGGGCTTGAACTTCTCATTCCCAAGCAATGTGGGATCTCATTCACGCCCTTTCTTTACACAATCACAGTCTGAGACTTCTATGTAAGTTGATAATTCCTTATTCTATTTCTTAACCGGCTTGTAGGGACTAATTGAAGGTGGTGGCCCCATAGGCTTTCCAGAATTCCCCCAAAAAAGATTTATGGGATTTGGCGGGTATGTACATTGTACCCTTTTCTCCGAAGTTTTGTTTTAATTACTGTCTTAGATTTTGTTTTTGGTTTCTTATTTGCATTTGTTTATCAATTTAGAGGAAGCCAACCAGCTTTTATAACAAGCACCACTCTTGAAGTTGTTGTTCCTAGTTCTCTTGTTCCGACAATTTATGGAGAAGACGGTGAATGTTTGAGGCAAATTCGTCAGGTCCATTCTTTTGTCTGATAATTTATTTCTAGATTAGATTTATGTGATCAAACTTTATGCTTGGTGAAACATACATTTATGATGTAGAATTCCCTTTATGCTGGTGAGTAGGCCCCGCTAATATATTTTTTTGATAAGTAACACCGCTAATATATACGGAAAAAATTATGTCATTTAGCATTTCTATTAATTTTGGATGTATTTTGTGTCCCAATTAGACCAATCACTAGCCACGATTAATTTACTTGCCTTTAAACAACTTGCAAACACATGATGTAACATGGTAATAATACACCTACAACTATTTTACAACCCATTTTACAATCAACCAATGCATCATGCCACTTCACTAAAAATGAACTTCAATTTTACAAAACTGTCCTTCATTTCATATAGTTGTAAGATAGTTGTAAAATAGTTGTAAGTTGATCATTTTCCTAACAATAATAGTTTTCTTTATAGCTAAATCAACTTCATATGGTCATCACTGTTTCAGATCTCTGATGCCAAAATTACAATTACTGATCCAAAGCCTGGAGCAGTGGAAACCATGATTATAATCTCTGGAACACCTGAACAAACCCATGCAGCACAGAGTCTTATTCAAGCATTTGTAATGAGTGAGACTGAGACCAGTTGATCTCTTCATTCAGGTAGGAATGCTGATATCCATATGCTCATCAGCAGACTATGTAGCACCTATGTTGTAAAAGTACTTTTTTAAAATTTCTTCTGTTTTCTTATAATTTGCTGAAAAGCTCTGATGCATGGTGCTTAACATATGTTGATTCAACTTGATGGTAATGCAGTTAGAGGATCTTGAAGATTGGAGATAGCCAGAGTTCTAATATTGCTGTTCTGTGAGTATGCTGAAATTTCGATGAACTTAACAAGAAACATATGAATCTTTGCAGACCCGTTACTCTTTGTTGAAATCATGCTATTTTTTTTTTTTAACTTCTCAAAAAAAGAAGTAAAAAGAAAAGAAATCTTGCCTTTTAATCTCACTTGAAGGTATTTACTTACATGAAAAGCATACCTTCTCTCTCTCACAGGAAGATATAATGAGCCATTTGAACTGTACCATTGATGTTCATTAAAGACTTGCTCTTTTTTTGTCCGTGCTAGTTGGGTATATCCTTTTGTGCACTTCTTGTGTACTAAGGTCGTGCCCCTCTTTGCTTTTTATAATGTTGCATTTCTTTTATATATGTATTTATATAATATATATATGTAATTGGCATTTATGCCCATTCTTTGATTAATAATACTTATTAATAATATATATATATATATGTATAAAACGAATAGTCTAGATGAAGCAAATGCTTTTTATTGTGTATTTGCTGTCGTAAGTTAGGCAACTGGGTGTCATGCGCTCTTGTAATATTGGCAACACAATTTTTCCTACGTATTTCAGATAAATTCTTCACTGGGATGTTAATTATATTATCTTTTAAGGTTCCTGATGCAATTTGGTAAAATTAAAAATCATATAATTTGTTTGAATGATGTTTGTTTTATTCTTTTTCCCCCTAACTCAGTTGCAGTCCGTAATGGTTATTACTGAAAACCAAAGGCCCTTCTCTCTCTCTTTCTCATGAAGGCTTTCTTTCTTTCTTTCTTTCTTTTTTTGTTTGTGTAGTCGTGCAGTTACATTTGGGTGCGCAGGGCTGCCCTTTATTTTGTGAGAATGTTTTGTATGTTTAATTTGTTTGTATAATATTTTTCCATATACAATGAGAGTTAAAAACATCTGTTCATGAATTTGCTATCGTTAGTGGCAGAAAATCTGTATTGACTCTATTTTTTGTAATATAGATTTTTTTTTTATAAACAGAATTGGAGGGGTAATCTTTATTGCTGATGATGGGTTTTTCTCTGTTTTGGATGTGCGTGATTGTCAAACCTAGTAAATTATTGTGGGCTTCCAGTCTTTTATTCTTAATGTGTGAATTTCATAATAGGTTAACTTTGCCAGTTATAAAAATCTAAAGAATTTCTTTCCAATGCTCACATTCAGTTTGTTCATAATTTTCTTTTGGAGTCATCGATCAATAAAATTAAATTAAATGTAAAAAAAAAAAAAAAACTTCTTTTGGATTTTCCTCATTCCTTCCATCTGTATCCCTTCTCTTCAGGCTCATGGTATTTCTATGATTGTAGTTAGTGAAAAGCTACTTCTGGATGCAGGTACATGTTACCTTTTATTTGATTTTTTTCTTTTATGATTCCGGATGGATCCATTACAATATGGTTGCTGATTGCAAATATATGTGCTGGGGGAACCATTTAGGTCAGGATTATCTGGCAAATGTAAAAGCAAACATGCAGCAGCAAAGTTAACATGTAATCTTCGGAAGTACGGTACTCCTTTTTGCAAGTGAAGATATGCTATTTTGTAGCAAAAGTCTTCAGCTTTTGGAATGTATTATTCTTGAACTGCATGAAATTTTCTCTCGATCTTGTGGATTGGTAGATTCATGTGAACTCTGATAGAGTTATGTAGGCTAGTTTCTAGTGGAATCGATGAGTATTAATCTTTTCATCGTTTATGATTGCACTGAGGGTTATGATATCTCTCTTGAAAATCAACCTAAATCGTTTGCTGGTTGTTAAGACTCCTAACTGAAAGCAGCAGTATTGTGGTGGCAGTGTGTCTGATTGGGGGTCGAGGACTCGAGTCTCCTTGGGAGTGAATAAATTCATTAAGATAGCAATTTCTTACAGGCATAAAAATAATGTGTAATGCCCCCCTCATTGATTTCAGTTTTTTTTTTTTGGAAGAAAACTTCATTTTATACACTTCTATTTTTGGGTGGGAGTAACACCAGTTTTACAAGATTAAAATAAAAATACCCACTTCGCCTCTTGAGTAAAAGGCTAGCCTGGGCTCGATTATAGCCAAAAGGTACCAAAAGAAAGTGTTAAACCTGGTTTCAAATTGCTGCATGCCTTATCTTAATGATGCATTTAGGTCAGATTTTGGATGGTGAGTTGAGTTGAGGTGAGATGACATGAAAGTTTGAATAAAATATTATTAGAATATAATTTTTTAATCTACTTTTTGTTTTGAGATTTAAAAAAGTTGAATTGTTTATTTTATTTTATTTGAAAGTTTAGAAAAACTGTTATTATTAGATTAGAAGAGATAAAATGGTTGCACTAAACAAACCAGACCTATAATCGTACACTTGAAGGCCTGTGATACAGGTAGCAACCCGCTGCTTTTTATGTAAAGATTATACAGGTAGGCTTGTAACATCCCACTTTTGTCTTTGCCAAAAAAGAAAAGAAAACCCAATCTAATCCAGTATAGCACCTTGGAGCAGTTTGATAAAGAGCAAGCACAGAGTGATATATGGTACAGTCTAGTTGCTAATTCTGATTGAAGTTGGAAAATTATATATATATTATAAATATTGCTTGGAATCGGAATCGGAATCGGAATCGGGTTCTTGGGACAGAATCTATTGCTGAGATTGGAAGGGTTTGTACTTCTTGAGATCCTGTGCCAGGCCTTGAACAGATCCAGCAGCAGCAACAATTGAAACTATCAAACAAGCCCAGCTCAATATCTTGAGCCACATCCAAGTGAAGGAAAACTTCTGCAACTTAGACTGAGCAATGTACATCTCAATGGGGAAATAGACTGTCAATGGCCAAAAGGAAGCTGCTCCAAGCAGACCCAAGAAGTCATTGAAGAATGGAAATGTCATGGCTATCAGTGCTGTTACTATAACATATGCTGTTCTCCACACCAGCCTGAAGGAGTTCACAAAATATGCCCCACATAATGGAATTTCTATTGCATACTCACTGTTTATGAACTTGTTTTCTGGCCACTGTTTGTGGCTCCACCTCTCTACGAACCCAAATATGGGCTGGCAGAATACCTGTTCATGAATAATGGGTTTTGGAAGTGTGAGAAATAGACCTCAAACTATCAAACAACATAAATGATTAAATTCTTTTACTCATCATTCTTATACTACGTACCCGTTAACAAAAAATAAAAAATAAAAAATATGAAAAATAAAAACAGATATGTGATGCAGGATGATGAGTAGGACTTTTCTAAATTATTTAAGTTACCGAAAAATAATACATGATAAAAAAAAAAGTGTTAATGTTAAGGAAAATGATAAATACTCATTATTTTTCACAACACTTCATACAATAATGTTTTAAAAAGATGATATTTTTGTAAACTACCTTATAAAATTAACAGCACTTTACAAAAATACCCTTATTTTATAATATCATGTGTTGTAAATATGTTATGAAATGTGTTCCTATTTGGACTACTAAGGGGTCCATCCCACTATCTATGTGGACTATTGAATTAGCTTGGTCCCTCCAACTGAATGGATGGATATATTAAAAAAAAACGAATAAATGGATTAAGAAAGTTTACCTGGTAAGCACCAATGAGATGGACAGCAATGCAAACATTAGCCAAGTCGATTAGCCAAAAAGGTTCATAGAATCCAAAGCCAGTGAGGAAATTGCCAGGTGCATCATTTCCAAATGCTGCATAACCAACGCACCCACATAGGACATAGAACACTGTGGTGGTTGATACACCAACACAAGTTGCCCTCTTCATGGCTTTGTTCTCTGGTGGGCTTGATCTCAATGTGTCCTGTTAAGTTTTTTTGGGTTTCAATCGTAAGTTGAAAATACAATTTTTTGAAGAAAAATTCTATTTATAATAAGCTTATTTGTCAAGAATTAAACACAGGAAAAACCTACAATATCAATTAGCTAGCTAGCATAATGAAAAAACTCGAGATTTTGATAAGTGATACATTCATAAAAAGACCCCACAAAAATAAAACTGCAAACTACTTGACTTTATATGATACGTTAAGTTTATAATTTGATGTACTTATTTTATCAAATTAATTTATGAGTTTATTTTTGTGTGATTTTTTTGTGACTAAAGTATTTCTTCCTTAAATAACATACCATGATCAGCTTGGCAATTGGATGATGAGTATCTAGCTGCATAGTGGGCATGGTTCATAATCCAAAAACTAGGCATGTTCATTGTCTCCCTTATTATTATCATAATTATCATTATCATGTTAATAATTTTCTGTGACAAATATATGATCCTATATATATGTGCAATAATTTGAGTGTGACCTGAAAGAACTATAATGATTCTCAACAGTTATGTGAATAGTTATCAATAATTTAAAGAGATATAATCTAACTTTTGAAACCTCGCTTTAACATTTAAACTCACGAAAATTAAAAAGAAGAAAGAAGTTAATTGGATTAGAGACCATAAAGATTTCCATTTTGTCAAACAGTAGCATGCACAGAAGATTTATGGTTGTTTATGATTGGTAGGGCTAAAGTTGAAAGGCTTTAAGAAGTGATAAACCATACACTATATCACAAAGGATGTGACAATTATTATTATATATAATATATTCATGAAAAACGAACATTAATTTACTCATGTTGATCGAACAGGAAATTAATTAAAAACTTGAAAAAGCAGTACAAAAAGGGATGGAGGAGAATGAAAGATATCGAGATAGAGAGAGACATAAAGCCAATGTCTGGTTCACCCATCAATGGTCCACTGGGAATCTTTGCCTCTTTTAAAGTTATCACCTTTTAATCTACAAATAGGCCTAAGCCATAAAAAAACATTCTTTTTCTGAGAATATATTTACCATCAAAGACACGATTCATGGAATCTTCCTATATCTGTCTCATCCTAAGACAATTATTATTGCTTATATTATTGCTTAAAACTCTCTAACATTCAAGCATAAACTTTGAAAACCTTTAAAAAAATATATAAATTTTGCATAGGTACGTAGGCTATAAGGGTTCTAAATCTCAAGACTCGTATAATTATAATCTTGAATAATTTTACTCTTATATCTTAAATTATATAATATCATAATATATTCTCTAATATTATGATATTATATAATTTAAGTATTTAGCTCAAAAGAAAATATAACTCTCCAATATATTAAAAAAAAAATTAAAAGAGATGCCGTATGTCAAGTTTATCTTTATCTTTTTATCTTCTTTTTTTTTTTTCCTTTTTTCTTATCATGTCTTTGTTTTTTGGTTCTTTTTGGGGTCCATGCATGCGTCATTCTGAAGTCTAAAGTCTTTATAGTATTTTTATTAGATTGATTAAAAATTATTTTTTTAAAAATATACTTTTATATAAATATTAAAAAATAAATATTATATTTGATTAAATATAGCAATAAAATATATGAAAAAGAGTTTAAAAAATATTTTTTATGAGTAGTAAAAATAAAATAATTATCAAAAAATTAAAATAATTATTAAATTTGACAATTACTTTAATTTTTTGAATAAAATTTTAGTTTTATTATTTTAAAAAAATAATTTTTGAATATTTTTTATATATTTTATTATTATATTTAATCAAATATAATATTTATTTTTTAATATTTATATAAAAATATAATTTTTAAAAAATAACTTTTAATCAATCTAATAAAACATTTAAGACAAAACAAAAAGTCTCTATCGATTGACAGTGTCACGGTGTATTGCGAGTGGACCAGATGATCACCTCGAAAGGAATAAGCAACTTGCCCGCCTTTTTGGCCTCCAAGTTTAATTTATGAAAAAATTTACACATAAGTTTATATATTATATATTATTTTAATTTTTTTTCTTACTAAAATATTTAATATATAAATAATAAATAGAGAATTCAATTAATTTATAAAGAAAAAATTCAGAAAAAAATTATAAAAAATAAAAAAATTATATGATATAGTAGTATATGAGTTTATACATAACATTCCTCTTAATATATATCCCGACTACTCCCCAATTGCTAAAAACTTCCCTAAATCATGCTCACCTTAAATATATGATTAGATTTATTAATTCAATGTGTTTGAATTATAAAATAATTGATAATTACATGTATTGTGTTTACCGATCTTCCTCTTAATTTAATTAAGGCTTATGATAAATTATTTACGATAAAATAATTATTTACGATGAATATAAATTTATTTTTATAGAAAAAAATTGACAATAAATAAACAGTACTATTTTTCTTGTAATGAATTTGTTTCTTAATTGATCAACATGACATGGCTCCACGAAACTCGCGATTCAATAAATTGTTAACAATAATGTAATAAAAAAAAAAAAAAAAACTAGACACATGCACCATATATATAATATCACGACTTATGTGAACCATATTTTTGTTGTTTAAATTTTCTATATATTATGTATATATTCCCCTATGCCTGCCGACATTTATTTAGGTACGTATTTCAATTATTTCCAAGCATGAACCACATTATTATAGTATGCTAAAGATTTTCATGTTTTCCGACATATAAGATTATATATATATATATTATCTATGTTAACTTCTGACATTTGCATGCTTGCCTAGCTGGAGCTCGCATGTATGATCGCCAATATGCCAAAGATGCACGTACCAGATGAGGGCTGACAATAATTTACTATGTCTGTACGTGAATACATGAGATGCAGCAATAATTCCAATATAGCAATAATTCCAATAAATATAAAAATATTATATATATATAATATGCTTGATCATTCACAGTACCCATTAAAATTTATGCTAAATCATCAATCGATCCTATTCAGATTATTACTTACGAATCACTTTTACTTAATACTGATCATCATCTTATGGGTACAAATAATAAATCACATTCTAACTTTTACGGCACGTCGACGTGACGTCTTACTTTCTGATGCGGTTTCTCGTAAAAATTGTTTTCACAGCTTATGCCATGAAAATTTTGAAAAATCATTCCTATTAATTATGATCATGCATGCATATGGAGATATATATATATATATATATATATATCTCCATATATATCTCCATGCATGCTTCATTTCAATATATATTAATAGCATTCCGGAGTACTTGCCTGTATCTCGATGAGGACGGTGGAATAAGCATAAGCGAAAGCAATGTCACCGATGGCTTGGAAGGTCCTCCAAACTTTCTCTTGTCCTGACACGTCAACCCCAACCGTCACTCCTGTTAAAGTTGTCCGTACGTGTTCCCCACCTGTATATACATATAGTTTCAATTATATATATGTCAGGATCGATCGAGATAGTTAATTAGTACTGTTGAGTAATTAATAGATGGTGAGAGAATTTTTTATTTTTACCAGATGCAGCTTTTACAACGGAGAGGCCGAGGCCAATGGAGGAATAGGCGAAGGACATAATGGCTGCAAGGATTGAGAGCCATGAGAGCTTGTGAAAGTTTGGTATTTGGCTCAGCACTATTTGTATACAGGCAAAGATGATCATGAATGGGTAGTTTGATGTATGGCACTTCACATCGTGCCCATTTTTGTGAAAACAATTCGACCTCCTCACAGCCCTGCTCATTCCAACACAGATATATAGAATATGTTTATTTATTTATTTATTTTAAAAAAACAACGCACATATAGAGAGAGAGAGAGAGAGAGAGAGAGAGAGTAGTAAAGCCATGTGATGAAAACTTACACCATGCTGATAGATGCAGTGATCGTGTAACCGATGGTAACACCTACAAGATTAACATACTGAGCCAACCCGCAGAGCTGAACCTTTCTACCTCCTGCCACAACAAAAGCCAAACGACCCATAAATTAATAATATTACGTACATAGGCTTTTCGCTTAGGCAAGTGGCTTTTTGCTTTGAGCCATGTGTTCTTGGAACACTCATTTTCAATTTAAAAGGAACGTTAGTCTTAGTCAGGAGAAGAAGTAATCATGGAGATGATGACGAGGCAGAAAGTTTACCTAAATTAGCTCTGACAACATCCATGTAGGTGTAGTTTCTCTTTCCGGTGACGGGGTCCGGAGACCTGTAACAGTCGGCCAGAAGGGTGGAAGTGAAATAGGTAATGAAGGAGAAAGCCATGAGAACAGCCGGTCCGGCAACCCAACCCAACTGTGCTATTGCCCATGCCAATGATAGCACTCCCGACCCTATTACAGCAGTAATTATATGCGCACTTGCGGTGACCCATGTCCCTAAATTTTATCACAAAACAGACCCAAATTATGTCAGGAAAGCGAAACAGATCAATTAAGAGAGTATTCGAATACGGACACGTACCAGTTCTTTTGGCTCGGCCATCATCGTCAAGGTTCTTCCGAATATCACCGTTTTCATGATATGATTCTGGGTCATGTTCTATGAACATGCTGTTCTTCTGCATCTCCCTAGCCATGATCTATCACTGTCGTGTGTTTGATGCCGCTTGAGCTACGTCTTTGGTTGTGGAAACGACGTTTAACGACTATAGAACATTTGCATGAGAAAAGGAGCCCAGGATTAATATATATATATATATATATTTGAATAATGGGAAAAAAGTGATGGATCAAATGATTCTGAGACGTCCCAAGTCAAATGGCAGAGAGAGAGAGGGGTATTTAATTAATTGTATAAGTATCAGTGTACTCACGCAACAAAAAAAAATGAGTTTGAATAACTAAATATTTGCGATTAAAATGATTGGTATTGCTAAAAATAATTTTTTATGACATTCTTTTTTATTTTTTACGATAAAATCTGACTTTGTAAATGACATATTTTCTAGTGTCAGTAGAGTAGGTTAGGTAAGGGTATCTGAGCTTTTATTATAGTGTGAGTAAACAATAAGAAAGAGATTAAAAATATAGCAGAAATGGATGGTTTTGACTTGGAGAATAGTTTTGTGGGAAGTGGAATTTGGACAGAAACTTGAACCATCGATGGTGGTGAGTTCTGGTCTGGTTGGGCCCCCACCCTCTTTCCCAGGGGTCCCCCACAATTGTGTTCTAGGGTTTGGTCCATACACTTGGAGAATTTAAATGGTACTCATTGATTAATAATGTTGAAAGTAGATAGCTAGGGACAGAAATCATCTTAAATGTGCAGCTGTGTTTAGTCTCTTGCACACTTTCTCATGGGCGGTTCCTTTTTGGTCTTGGGTGGGTCTCTAAATTAATCCTCCACCAGTCAACTCTCATGCATGCTTTGAATTAATGATCATAATTAGCATCTGACATTAATGTTATAATTAACATGGCTAATTTTTGGAGCCACCTCCTAATTTTTTGTGATACGATACGATATATATGATATATATAATGATATATACTACACTCTTATCTTATTTCCATCTTATTAAATAAGATGTGATATAATTATTATTATTAGATAATAAAGAAGTTGCAATATGTAATAAATGATTATTAAATAATAATAAATCTTATTTAGTAAAATAAAAGTAAGATGGTAGCTAGTATGATATATAGATCAATTTTCCCTACATATATATATATATATATATATATATATATATATATATAATAACATGGATCAATATAATATGCAGGTTTATGCATGCCCACTTTAAGTAGAATGTATGGCATAAATTTAGGATATTGCACATGTGAGGATTTGATCAGATCATTGCATGCATGATAACAAGAAGACATACATAAGCAGTTGTACCGTCCTTCGATAGAACACTAATCTACAAGTCTAGAGTACCGTCTAGTACTTTGTCTGGCGATCATGTTGATCTCCAATGTTCATTTTCCTTTTATTTGTTAATTAATATATTGCAAGTTCTGACACATTCGATCCATGAATCATGATCATTAATGATTTCAGTTTTTTTAATAAGTAATTTGATTAAACTAAAAATATAATACTAGTGTAAAAATATAATACTAGGATGACAATCTCCAACAAATTTCTAAAAAAAATAAATAACAGTAGTGTAAAAATGATTAAAAAAAAAAAGAAAAAAAAAGTGAGTTTATTTGAGATCAATTTTTTGGATCCTATCTTATATGTCCTATAAGAGGAAGCCATCTTATGAAATGATGGAAATAAGGTATTTGCCAAAATGCAAATAATGGTATCATTGCTGGAAACAATGAAAGTATTGGTGGGTGTACTGTCACTTGTTGTCTTAATTTGATTGTTGGAAAGGTTCACGATCTCTCTTACAAGATCACGGATTAGGAAAAATAAAAATATAGAATAATAGTTAGAATCTGAGCCAAGTTGTTGACAGAGAGCTCACAGATGCAGTGGTGGCGCATGTTCCACATGCGCTGCCTGAGGAAGTGAACGATCGGTCATAGCCAAAGGACTGGAGGCCTCCGATACCAGCGGGGCTACGCATGGCTTCCAAAACCTCTCTAGTTCATAGTTGTGCATGGATGACTTGCACAGTATGGGCCACGTGTGCGGCCAACGTGCTGAATAAAATCGCAGTCTTCCTTCGTGAGCATTGGGATCGGTGGTTGGAGAGTCTGTCAAGGCCATGCATGTAGGTCGAAGGTTGCCGGAAAGCAGTAGATCGATTGAGGTCAACGCTAAGATAAAAAAATTAGGAAAAAAACTATGAAAAGTAGGTAAAATAGGAAAGGAAAAAATAAAGGAAAGCTACGAAAGAGAGGTGGTTAGAGCCAAAGCTCCAACCCTCCTTCGATCATGGGAAGAGAAAAAATTCTGAGGGAGATCGTCGAAAATCGCCTTTTGAAGAGAAAATATGAGAGAGAGAGAGAGAGAGAGAGAGAGAGAGAGATTGTGTAGTTTGAACTAGAATATTAATGATTTTCAATTATTCTACCATACTATATATATATATATGTATGGAAGCTATTAGTACATGGTTGGAAAGCATCAATATATATGTCTTCGGCTCAATTTCTATGCAATTTAATTGAAGAGAGATGAATACAATATTAATGGTGATCATACGACAATAAACAAATTGGTTATACGGCAGATACTAGGGCTGTACAAGGTTGGTTCGGTGTCACTTGAGATGGTCTGTTCGGCCGACCGCCACCGACCTCACAGCGGCGGTGCTACATTGACATCAGTGTTAGCGCAATGGCAGGCGTAGGTTGGTGTTGCTGACTAGTTTGGGCCTCATTTTGAGCCGAATATTTGAGATATCAGTGTTAAGAAACTAATCAACTTCAATTTCCATTTCCTATTTCTCGAAAATAGGAAATATTGAGATATAAAATATATAATCAAATTCATCTCAAATCAGAATATAATAAAAAACATAAAATTGGAAATAACGTCAAAAAATATTGAAAATAAAAAACGTATAATCAAATTCATCTACAAGTCTAAGGCTAAGATTGCAAATCAAAAATAACAAAATATTGAAATAACAAGTTAAAAACAACAAGTCTAAGGCTGAAATTGCAAATGGGTGACGTTTTGGCAACGGCATTGCGACCCTGCGAGAGTGGCGAGGCTGCAAGAGTGGAGAGGCGAGGTTGTGACTGCGAGGGTTAGACTTAGGGTTAGGCTAGGCTGTTAGTGGAGAGGGAATGGGTGATGGATGACGCGAGAGAGAGGAGATGAAATCAAATGTGAAAGATGAACTGACGTGGGGGGGTTAACCCAAATACCTTAAACCAAAAATGATGTCAACGACGTGTCATTTTAAATATATATAAGATTTTGAATTAAAATGTAATGGTCGGTTGGTTTACTGGTTCAATATAGAGTCGAATTGGTACCGACGTCGGTAGGAGGGATTTCAGACTGCCTCTCGACCAGTTCTTCATCGGCAGCCGCTGGTTTCGACGGTTATGGGCAATGATTCGTTTATTTGTATACCCCTAGCGGATACAAGAAAAACAAAAAACAAAAACAAAAACCTAGACATGCATTCCTATCAATTAGAGTAATTAATGCTAGATACAAGTTGAAAATATGCAAATCTTTTGCCGTAGTACTTAATAAAAAAAGAAAGGTAGATCCTATTAAAAGAAGTAGTTTTTTTTAGTAGTTAAGACATACAAATCATTACTTTATCAAATAATTAGGTAGGACATGCAATTAGAATGTTGTTCAGATATTGCATGTTATTTATTATTTCTTAAAATAGTAAGAAATTATTCTACGCACGCGCCGCGCGCGCTAGCTGCTATATAGGCATGCAATTAGAATATGATATGAATCGACATTAATTAATTCTTGTCCAACCAAATTAGCAAGAGGTCAGAAATAGCTAGCCAGATAGCGTATAATTTATAATGAACATGATCGAGGACAAGAAAATGACAGCCTAGCTGATCATCATCGATTCACATGCATTAATTCTAACCATATATGCGCTTATAAGTTGCGATCACTACTGACTTCTTTTGACCTATATGTATATCATTTAGCAATCAGATCAAATTCTATATCAAAGATTCAAAGATGTCAATTAACAATATATGTTCGTACGTAAGCCATATGTTTCGAACCGTAGCCGCGGCCTCACAAATATCGATTCATGATCAATAATATCATTAATTTGAAGTTATATATCAGTACTACTTGTGATCAATTTTCTTTTTTGAGCAAATAAGAAGTTATATTACTAAAAACCAAATACAAAGTGCTTGAGAATAAATTTAAAATATATTATAAGATGGGTCTTTGCCATTATAAAATTGCAAAATGTATAGAAAAATTTGGATTAGGAGAGTACTACTTGTGATCATGTAATGTAAACTGGGGTACTAGCTAGTCGATTGGTTTATATATAATATATCATATATTAACGCTTGTGCTGGCGTGAAATAGTCAAGTAGTTCGCAAATTTTGACTATTAAAAATATTGATATTGGTCTCATAAAAATAAATCATTAAATTTTAATAAAAAGTATAAATATTCATATATATCAAAAAAATTTCGTCATATTTAATCACATATGATAAAAAGAAAGTCTGGAAGATAGTATAAGAGTGTTTTTTGCTTAACTTTTAAATAGTAAATGATCAAATTTTTATAAAAAATACAAATTTACATACATATCAAATTTTTTTTGTCATATTTGATCAAATATGACGAATAGAAGTGTGGAAAATAACATAAAAATACTTTTTGTTTAACTTTTGAACAGTAATTCATTAAATTTGATGAATTAATTTGATGATTTACTATTCAAAAGTTAAGCAAAAAGCACTTTTATATTATTTTTCACATTTTTTTGTCATATTTGATCAAATATGACAAAATTTTTTTGATATGTGTGTATATTTATACTTTTTATCAAAATTTGATGATTTATTTTGATGAGACCAATGTCAATACTCTAAAATTTTGTTTATATTTAGAACTCCTCTCATCTTATTTTAAATTTATCATGATCATATTTTTTTAAATTTTTATATAAAATATAATAAATAATTTAATTTTTTAAAATTTTAATGTAACTTTTTTAAATTTTAAAATAATAATAATATTAAGAAATAATATTTTATTCAAATTTTTAAAACTTATCTAAATTTATTTTATCTCAACTGTCTAAATCCAAATGAGACCAATTGAATAATGAGATTGCAAGATTTTCTTTTCATTCCATCATGCATGATATTACGAGGATGCACTACAAGAAAAATGGACTTTGTGATTAATTAATTGTAATAAAAAAAAATATTTGTGATTAATTTTAATTATAAATAATTATTTTATTAAAATTAATTTCCTAGTAATTTTCTTTGTAGTGCGTACGCATGACAATTAACTCATGTACACCTACACTTGTTCACAGTACAACTTGCACCAGCTTGCATGTGGTGATCTACTGTGCATGTCCTTTAATTTTTCTGCCTCATGTGCTCCTTTTGACGTTTCTTCTTGAAATTACGCCAGAAGCTTGCTTCTGTACAGTCTGTTAGATCCTTTCTGACCCTTACGTTCATAGCTAGCTTGACATTCAATATGATCATCACTAAAAATCGATTATTTGCAATATTAAATTTTGTCAAAAAAAATAAAAAAAAATACTATAAAAAAATAATATTTACAATAAAAACAGTCATTCTACAATTAAAATGTCACAAATATTTTATTTATTTATTTATTTTAGTACATATTCATTATAAGGATATTGTGCCATGCATGGGTTTAAAACCCAAATGATCAATCCGATGGATGTGCTCCACACTCGAATATTTAAGATTGCCTTTAGATAGTAAGATGATCTCTTAATATAATGTACTGAATGATAGTAAAAAAATAATAAAAGAATAATAATAAAATATTAAATAATAATAGCCTAATAGATAATAGTCAATAATAATGAAAAGTAAATAAAAAAGGATGACTGAAGATATATCTATAAAGATGAAGTTCCACAAGTCAATTGCCAGTATTCTAAAGATGAGAATAATAGAGGCTTATGCATGTTAAAAAAGGACGACTGCAGATATATCTATAATATAATTGGGAAGAGACCATTGAATATTGATTGCTATGATCAGGCCGGAGAAAAGCCATGCATGTTTAGGTCGATCGGTTGAAGCAGTTGATGAGCCAATTTTGGTATGAAAGACGAGAAACAAAGTTGAGATGGATCGAGAGAGAAGCTAAGTTAGCTAGGAGACACGACAATGAGGGGTCCTGCCTCTTAAGTGGGTGACTGACCGCAACATCTGAGGCCACGGCTCAGTACGAGTTCAACTCGAGCCCCATGCATGCATCCATGCACCAATCTTAGCGCCCACCATATTCAAACAAATTAAACCAATTATTATTATGTGCAGCATGCACGAGACAAGTCGTTTATTTTATTTTTTTCCTGATCTGCACTGGATCATTGTCACCTTTTTCACAATTTTCTTTTCCCAAGGGACCACGCGGTCTGTTGCAACGTACTAACCCAGTTTCTGGATGTTAGTCTGTGTTTTCATCTGCTTTATGTCACCCTTTCTATAGATTCCATTCTAATCGTTTCTTCGTCACCTACGTAGTAAAAGAACCTCAACCGCGTCAATGGATATGCATGAATTGAGCCAATAATTTATACGTGAGGAGTGCTACTATAAATAAATTTTATACAAGAAATTTCATAAATTGATGAGATTTAATGTAATATATCAAATCTGTTTTATAATAAAAATAACTTTACAATTAATCTAACAGATCATACTAAGTTACATCAGTTTGTGAGATTTCTTATGTGAATTATTTTGTGGTTAGAGTATTTCTTTATATATATATATATATATATATAATAGGAGAATTTTTTATACTACACATCACAAGAAAAGCAGGTATATATAACCAATTAAATATAATCAAAAAAAAATATTTACAATGAAAATAGATTATTTACAACGAAAAATAGTCATTTTAATTATAGCTAATTGATTCTATATACCTATATTTTTTTGTAGTGACACTACTAATCTACTTTTATTTCACTATATATTAGATTATTCTATTAGTACCGATAAATATATCACCTCTTATATAGTGAGATCATGGAGATGAAAATGAAATGAGAGTGAAGTATATAATATTAGTCTAAAATGTAATTAAAATAATTCTATATATGTGAAAAATTCTATATAATATATATCATATTATCATCTCATTATTTAAGATGTGATATATTTATTACCATTAAATAATTTTTTATTGATTTCATTATAATAAATATGTCACGTTTAATTTATATAGTAAGATGAAAGTAGCTGAATAGTAGTATGGTGTATAAAATTATTACTTTTATCATTATAAATAATTATTATGATTGCAAATATTTGAAAATATTTTTATTTCAATCATTTTACAATATAAAGTTATTTTCTTTTTTGAATTTAAAGGCATGGCATGCAGTCTCGATCGTAAAGGTTTCCTGGAACTTGCCAAGACATGATTAAAAAGCTTGATAGATAGAGATCATAAAAGTTGGTGTCGGGAGATTAATATAAAAGCTGCCAATCTAAAATGATCTTTGGAATCGACCTAGAATTATATTATATGCTGAAGTAGTGAATGTAAGGAATATATGTTCTTAATTAATTAAGAACATATATTCCTTTTTCCCTGTCGATTTCAACTTTAGGCATCTTCAATTTTCCTCCTGCATCTTGGACCGATCAGACGCATTGATCAATATCTTGTATTATTAGCCGCCTCTTCTTTTTCTTTGTAAAGAAGAAACTTTGGAGTTTTACTCTCGGTTGGAGGGGTCAGCATGACCGTGGTCCTAGTATATAATTGTGAAATATTTACTTTACGCTCACTATAACATTTAAGAGTTTTTTTAAGAAGCAATTTTGGGACTAAAAATAGAATTTTCATGGATAAAGTGCTTTTCTCACCAATTTGATTTGCGGGAGGTTCGTGGCATATAACTCATAACAAATAGTAGCATTTGCCACAAGTAACGCTTCCGTGACAAATAGTTGTTTTTCTCCCACAAGATTTTTCGTGGTAATAACTAATGTTACTCGTAGAAATAAAATCCAAAAATGCTATGGCCTCATGGGTATTATGCATTTTCTACAAAATCTTATCATGACTAATAAGCGTGCACTATGAAAACAGCTCATAGTAAAATTATTTTTGGCACCGTATTCTCTCTTAACAACTTGTTACAAATACTCTTTTACTACCAAATTTGATCATATACATTTCTTTATGCCCACCATTACTGTTTGTCGCTATGCACACATGCCCACGACTAAAAGAAATATCGTGTTTTCCCAATGAGATTTTTATGGTAAAAAGTAGATTTTTCGTGGGAAAAATTATTTGCCAAGATTTGTCTTTGTGCCAAAAACTATAAGATTCAAAAAAAAAAATTGTAAAAACCATAAAAAAAATTCTAATATAAGCTAAAAATGTACATACAAATCTTGGAGACTCAAACTGATACTTATAACAATTTCAAAAGCTAATAAGTAAAATTGTGCTAATATATTTACAAGAAATACTCCTAATGAAAATCCAGGAGCAAGAAATATTGAGCAACCTCCATTTCTTCTACTAAGCAATCTTGATTGATTTTACATTTGGCAATAAGCCAATCTGAGCTAAGAATGCTGAAAGCTTTTGGGAATTTCATAACCATTCCAAACATCCAACAAATTGCACTGCAGTGCATTCAACAAGTAGCGATTCAAATTAGAGTAATTAATTGAGTTATACTAGCTCCAAGACTCATCCAAAACTGTGGAAGAGAACACATCATAGGTATTTTACCCTTAAGAACTACTTAACAAAAAAAATATTATCCTTAAGAACTACAACTATGTATAAAAACAAACTTTGATATTTAGTACTCACCATCAACAATCCCAACCAACATGTCATTTCAATAGTTAGTACCAATTCACATCATGTACGCCAAAAGCAAACTATTCTGCAGGTCCTGGCCTACTTCTCAATAAAGAACATATCTATTATTAGAAGAGACAACACCGAAGTTACAGCTTTAGCTGTAAACAGCTAGACGGCTAAATAGCTAGCACTTCATAATATCCTTTACTTCAAGCTAAGTTTCTTGTCATTCATATTAATTGTGTTCTAAGTTGCAGGAATGAATTGATGAATCTAAAGAAAAAATGATGCACGTGGATGAAGTTTATTAAAATATATATAGAAAAAAGGCAAAGCATTTAGTCAATTGTTTCAAAACAGGTTGATCATACTACTAACAAAACTGTTGCGACTAGTTGATGGAAAAAACATCACCAAATTAATTCTAAGGAGCGCTTTTTAGCAGCAATTGTCTACTAATATGAAGAAAAATTAAATAAAAACAGACTTATTAGCTTTCAAGGGGAGACAAAGTTAGATCGATCCTTGACTCTAAAATGGTTAATATGCAAACCACTAGCTCTTTCAAGGTGCCCGTATATATAACTCCAAAAAGTCAAATTGTAAGACATATATATCACATGCTTGCTGCCCATGTAATCCAATCCAACACAAATGTAGATATTTTATCCATCTAACACGAGTTCAACACAATAAATAACACTACTATATAATCATAAACCAAATTCACATTTTACAAAATCTAAAAATATATACATACAACAAATACATTTGCCTAACTTAGGTGATCAAAGGGCTGGTTTGATGTGCAACAACTAACTTAGGTGTTTAGGTGCTAGAACCTAATAAAACTAGATGACATAATAAAGTAACTACAATAATTACATTGAAATACCAGATATTTCCCATAGTTAATTTCCCATTCAAAATAAAATCTAGCAAAGGAAGCTTCCTCAAGTTTACATTAAGTAGTGTAATTTAATTCTATTCAATTCTCTCACATTAAATATTACTTTGTACAATTGAAGACCACAATTGTTCTATTATTAAAACAAAGAATTCAAATTCAATTGAATTCAATTTAAAAAAGTGTTCTATCATTAAAGCAAAATAGAGACCATAATTTCCATTGAGAGAGATTCTTGATTGTTTATAAAATAAATTAAGGAGAAGAAACATTACCTCAATTTGACCATGAAGGAATTCGATGTACCCAACAGCTTCTAACCAGATGGAGGCTTTTTTAGTTTGCAAAAGGTTAAAAAGTAGCACACACCACAACCATCCAAAATCGAAGTTGTCATATTTTCATGTCTTATTTAATAGATAAAGAGAAAAGTCGAGGCTAGTAATTAACTATAACTCATATCAAATATAAGTATTAATGAATACATTAAAAACATGCATAATAGTCTCAATTTATTGTGTTTAATTGAAAGGGACACCAAGTATTTATAAATTATAAGCATTAATATTAGTTTCTTACTTGCGACCTGCACATATACATACTACCTGTTTGCATGATTTTTTGTTCTTTCTGACACTAATTTCTTACTTGCATATACTTAATCATAAATATTCATATGTGCGCTTGGACCTAGCTATAACTGTACGTACTATATAATAATACAGTTGGCAAATGAGCATTAATTAAATTGATATGCATTTAATTTAGGAAGACTTTATGCTATATTAAAATGGGAGTGAACAAAAACATGCAATATTAGATTAATGTCATGAAGATTGAAAAGACTGTGTGGAAAAGAACACCAAGCTGGAAAGAAGTAAAAAAATGCTAGAAAATACATTGGAATTCAATAATCCTTTATTTTCAACATATGAGAATTCTGGTGGCTAGATAAACCATATAAGCAGATGGAAAGTAATAATTGAATTGACAACATCTTGTGGTAACAATTGAGAATACTAGATATTTAACATTAGAGCTCCCCCCAAACACCTTAAAAAAAAGCAGAAGTGATACTCAGAAGTTGGAATAGATTGGAAATGTTCTCAATAGAAGGCAGAATTGGTGTTGAAGCTAATATTATTCAGTGATCTGCAATTGATAGATATAAAAATGAACCAGCTTCAATTTATATTGGCTAAGTAATGAAACTGCACTAGAAATACCCATTGGGAGATTATTGCAGAAAAATAGAGACGAATATGTTTTTGTGGAGACTTGCACAACAGACATACCAACTAAAGGATGAAAATTATTTATCTTCTCTTGTAAATTAAATCAAGGCAAATATGTTTTTGTTGTAAAAGCATAATCATAAATATCCATGTCATAAGCACTATTTACTCCAAAAACTCGCTATCAACTCAGTGAACTGTCCAATTTCCACACAAAGAATTGACTACCTAAAAATCAGATTGTAATTGAACAAGAAACACTATTGCAACCTCCAACAAATTTCAAGTCCATCCAAGATAATGAAATCATTTATAAAGCCTTATAAATTAATACACACTGTATTAGCATTGGAAGATAAACAAACATTAGAATCACTACAATAAACACTATTAATCCCAACAATGAAATAAACAAATCAGACCAATAAAACAAATAAGTGAAACAGGAATATATCTAGCATGAGCTCTACCACATTAACCTAAACCAACATTGAAAAGAGTACAGGGTATCAATAAACTCTCTAAATTCCCTTATTTATTGTCTTTACTGATAATTCATGACAGAAACACATCTCTTTCTCTCAAACTTTATTTTCCCCAAATGTTTTGTAATTAAAATAAAATATTGTTCTAATTAAAATATTATTACTCTTCTCCATGACTTGATTAAAATTAAAATAATTTTTTAATTTATAAATTTCGAGTAAAAAGAAGTTTTCATATTCCAACCTAATATTAATATAATATACTGGGATTAGAAACTAGGAAGCCATCTAAGCATGAAAAAATAAAGAAAAAAACTAATTTTTACTCTAACATCATCGATGGAAACTTACCTAGATCAATACTTTGCTGTGGCGAAAAACAGAGGAATCTAAAGGAGAAAAAAGAAGATAACATGGGTAAAGAAAATACTATCAATTTCAATAAAACACTACAATCCAAAGTTACAAATCCTAATTTTCTATTTTCATGAAAACCTAACAAAAAATCTTCCAATCATGCTAAAATCGTACCAATAAACACACAAACTTATAAAAATAAACTTAAAAGTATAAGTAATAGTGAAAGAGAGAGAGAGGAACGGATAGAGAGAGAAAGGGCGATGAACGAAGAGAGAGAACACGAGAGAGTGAGAGATGAACGTAGAGGAAGAAAACGAGAGACACTCTCCTGCTAAATGAGATGACGACGAAATGGTGGCGACGATGATGAAATGGTGGCGACGAATGGGCGGCACGATCTCAGAGAGAAAGAGAGAGAGAGAGATTAGGTTTTGATGGAGACTTAGGAGAATATCGGTCGCCAGGGGGGGTTAGCGTGTTTGTAAATTTTAAAAAACTATTTGTGGCACTTCCGTAGAGCCGCAATTGGCTATATAATTCACCGCAAAAAACAAATTCACCCAATACCTAGTGTGAGAAATCTGCTATCAAATGGAAAGTATCGGTATAAGTGACTTTGTCATTTCTATTATGGCAATAGTAAAAGTGCCGCTACAATTCACTTTTCTTGTAGTTAAAGGCTATACATCTGTAAGTTAGTTTGCTGCGATATAAAGTTGCCGCAACAATTCTTATTTTTTGCACCAAAATATTTTTACGCACAATGTTTTACTTACCGGTACTATCTCATGACAAGAGGCTTGTTTTTTTCCCATGGATCATTTTCGTGTCATCAACACATTATTTCATACTATGCCTAGTTGTGAGAAAAAAATTGGTAGCAAAACCCCCAAAATCTTGTAGTGAAGGTTATGTTATGATTTTGTCAAGATCATGATCTTGAACCATCTTAAACCAATTATAAATTAAAAGGAACCTATTATTTTTCAACTTTCCATAAAAAGTTAAACCAATCTCAACTTTCTTCATACATTTAAAAATATACCTCAACCTATTTATAGTCAAACACATTTTAGGAATCCGCAAAACACTTATATTCATAGATCAACTCAGATCCAAACGCAGTCTAAGTAATTCATTTTTCACTTTGATGGTTGAGATCATGCATGCAGTTTAAAGACCTCATATTCATATGTATCTTTCACTATAAGAAAAATAATTATTTGAAAGTAATAGTTATTTGTTACGAAATTGAACTTGCAATTAATATACTAAAAAATTCTATTCTTGTTATAAATAATTATGTTTATCACAAATATTTATTTTTCTTGTAGTGTTTCCAAATATTGAATATAATACATACTCTAGAAAATACTTGTATATATGCATATAGAAAAGTTGTACTATATGTATATACAGTACTGTCAACATACGAATAATACACAATACTTTAGACATACTATATATTTTAAAGTACGTTTTTCATGCTACGAACTCCAGAATTATACTTATATATAAGTCCATCATCATGTACCATAAAGATCAGATTAAGAGAACAAATTGTTGAAGATTATAATATCAAAATCTCACAATTATCAAATTAACATGATTTGATTTTATCTTGATTTTAGGATATTTACCTTAATAAAAATCTACGCGAGCTCACTACAAGAAAATTGCTTATCCATAACCAATTATTTCCTGCTAAAATGACAATTCCATGTCAAAATGAGTCTGTTTTTGTAGCAAATAATCATATTTGTCGCAAATAATTCATTACAAATACTTATTTTTCTTGTAGTTGTCTTGTATTCATGAATATTGCACTTGAGAAATTATATCAAAATGAGATATTTACAAGGCATAGATTCTTATTTATAAAAAAATATTTTACTCAATATGAAAGTTAAATAAAGATAATATTAAATTTAAGTAATTTGACTATAATATTATGAAAATCAAATCAAATTCTTGGTTTGATCATATTATTTTCAATATAAATGTATAGATATGATAAAAAGACATCATGACATGATTTCATGATTGAGCTTGCATTGACATCATGATATGATTTCATGATCGAGCTTGCTTAAATTTTAAAGATCGAAAAGAGTACTCATGATGATCTTCCAAATTAAAGGCGATCTTGTAAATTAAGATAAGGGAGTTACGTACTAGGTTTGCCGCCCCCTGCAACCAAAGAGTAAAAAAAGATGGTAACGGTCAGTTTCAACAACTACTAACGATGTTGTTGCTACAACGACATATATAACCAACTAAAGTTATCCCTCAAGGCCCCTACATTTCCAATATTTCAGGCCAGTACGACATCCATCGAACAGTACACGATGAGCATCCTCGATCGATTAATTTGATCAATTTTACTTTTTTTGTTTTTATTTTTTTAAATGTTTATAAAAGTAACCTAGCATCACTCTTAATTGATAAATATATAGGTCAGACATGCATTTAGTATAAATATAGAGAAATGGTATTTACAGCTGTAAGCACGCAAATAATGGTTACTCGCTTAAAAAAAAGTGAATAACGTGATCCATATCAAAATAATTAATTTTTTAATAATACATCTCATTTTTTTTAAGGTGACTGTACGGTGCTTGTACACTCTACAAATGTATGTGACAATATTACTCTAAATAATATGACATATATATAAATTGAGTGATCATGATTTCATATATTTATTTTTAACACTAATTTGATATTATTTCGTAAGTTGGTGTGTGAAGTACATATTTCATATTGTTAATATGACAAAACTTAATTTGTAATAGAAATTTAATTAAATTAAAATATCGTATAAATTAAATCTTGACACGTCATTATGTCAATAGTGTAAAAAAAAATTTTATCCACACCCGCTTATTATAAGTAAAATTACTCAAATAAAAATCCTTACTTTACACCTGATTTCAATATTGCATTTAATTCACTCATGCATAAATAAATGAATTAAAAGGGATGTATGGAGAAGACAGCTTTAATGGTCATGGCCTTCATAATTGTTTTTTAGTCTTGTTTGAATTTTCTTGAAACTATTGTGTCTTAAAAAAAAAAAAAAAACTATTGTGTCTTAATTTCATATATTTGATTAAATAAAAGTCCCATTATTGGAATTTATTTTTTTCCCCTTTCCTATTCAATTAAGGGTTTTTTTAACAGAACACGCGCCATTTATTTTTAAAAAATTCATAATTATTTAAAAAAAAAATGCACAAAAGGCCAAAAAATAATTGGATCAAACCACATCGGGCTGGCTTTGGTCGTAAACCTACAAACTGATTGAAGCCCGGCCTGAAAGCCCTCTGACAGACTCTGACGGACCGTTATTTTTGACCGCTTAACCTACACGCAACGGCACTTAACAGGCCTTGTCGTAAAAGTCAACACTAGAAAATAAAAATGAAAAGGAAAAAAAGGAAAAAAGGAAAAACGAAAGGCGTATATTTGTACGATCGATACCGTACAACACCCCCGGAGATCTCCTTGTTTCCTCTGCAATCCGAGCCCTTTCCAGAGCTACGAACGAACCCTAGCGTAAAAAGGCTTCTAGCTCCTCCAGAAATTGCAGATCTCCACTCGGTATTATGCTCCCTTTATTCTGTTTTCAATTTGCTTGTTAATGGCTTTTATTGTGCGTCGATGCTGTTTGCTCTTTCTTTTGATTCTCTTTTTTCTTTGTCAGTCTGCTTTCGCTGTAGTTTACGAGGATATCGTTTTTTAATATATTCTTTTCTGGTGAAACGAAATGCTGTCAAAATGGAGAAAAAATCGGAATGTGTAATTGGGTTGAGATTTTTGGTTGCTAATGGTCGAGGTATATTTTCTGTGGGGGCAAATTTCCAGTTTGAATTGATGCTTCTACTAATGTTAGAAAAATCTTCTATTTAAAAGCGTCTCTAATTAATTAATGTACAAACTATCCGACTCAAGCCTGTAATTAAAATGATTTTTTTTTTTATAAGTAAAATATTATATATATCAAAAGGAGTAACCAAGTACACTGGATTTATACAAGAAAACACCTATCCCATACTAGAAAACTCATAATAATTAAAATGATAAAGCAGCTTCTACTTAATTTTGAATAATAGGTTCCCCGGCCACCCAGATTGTTTCAAGGCTGTGATTTTAGGGATTTCGCTAGGGCACCCACTATGGATTGTTTATTGCTCCTCTACATTCCTTTTTTTCCCCAACAGAAACTCAATTTGCACACAAATGTAATATATATATATATATATATATATATATATATATTGAAGAAACCCTACCCACCATTAGTTTGTGCACTTTAAAGAAGCGCTAGGTGTTTCTTGAGATGCGTATGAGGGCACCTGTTTGCAGGATTCTGATCGTGTCCATCTGCAATTGTTATGCACATCTTTTAACTTTCATTTCAGTGTAAATTTATAACGATAAGCATTTGATGTATAACCTTGGGAGTAAATAAAAATTATGCTTTCCATAAATAATGAATCTGTAACTTTTGAGTTTTCTATGAATCTCAGAAGTACCTTAGTTTCCCCCTTGGCAGCTGATTATGCGGCAAGTTTTTTTTTTTTTTTTTCGCAGCTCTGGAAGTTTCTTGTGATCTTGAAGATTGAGAACTTGCAGAAGGAGATACATAGAGCAAAGAGTGTGAGATTGAATACTTTTGTAGTCTGCTGTGAAATTTTTGCGTCTCGGTGAAGTGGAACTTGAAACTGTTCATTTGATTTATTGAGAATTATACCTATAAAAAACTGTTCATCTGATTTGTTCAAGAATTATGGGGTCCAGAAAGGAAATTGGGAGATATGGAGGGAAATAATAGTTGTAACTTGTATTGATTAAATAGGGATGCAAGTTTTATTAGAAGTGGGTTACATATGTTTCGGCGTTTGGGGTGGTTCATTGGTCTGAATTATACGAGTTGGTCGACAAAGAGGTTGCCTGATGCAAATCCCCGCCCGGCTAGGGTTAAGCCGGTGGCCATGTTGGACACTGTGCAGGAAATTGCCATTTACATTCATAGGTTTCACAATCTTGACCTGTTTCAGCAAGGGTATGTGCTTATAATCGACTCATCACTTTTTGTGAACTTGTTTTCTCTCTGCATATGTTTCCTTAAATAGATCTATGAGATGAGTTACTCTTACCTCAGTGGGTTTTTGTTAGTTCAGGTGGTATCAAATTAAGATTACCATCAGATGGGAAGACAGTGAGTACACTTCTTTGGGAACTCCAGCAAGGGTTGTTCAATATGAAGGTACTTTACTGGAGTTTTTAGTAGCTGTTCACTTCTTTTATTATCATGCATCTGGTTTTGATCATCCATTTCTTTTCTGTTTGTTTGTATTTTCGAAATATGATACTTGAGATCATGAAAGCCTCGTCTATCGATTCAGCAAAGATTGGAAATGCTCATAAGATTACACACAAATACCCACACACCAACACACGTTAAAACTCACTATATATGCACCTGTGAATTGGAAGGATACCTCTATTGCAAATACATGGTATGAAAAAAGTCTTTTAAACTAAAACATTGAACATTGCAGATTATACTTGTATACAATTGTCCAATAGCTTTGTTGATGTGGTTCAATCTATTTACTTGTTGATTAACCTGCACCACAACTTCTACAAAAACTTTGAAATTATGGTGTTTAATATCATTGAAGGTGACTTCTTGTGGGGTGGTTTGGGGGACCATTTAGTCAAGTGGGAGAAGGTTTGTTGCCCGATCTTGAATGGCTGGTTGGGTATTCGTAATTTGAGAATGTTTAATCGAGCGCTTGGCAAGTGGCTGTGGAGATACCACAAGGAACCAGAAGCCCTATGGAAAAATGTGATAGAAAGCAAGTATGGGAGCATTTGGGGGAGTTGGTGTACTAGTGAAGCCAGGGGGCATATGGAGTAGGGCTGTGGAAAAACATAAGAAGAGGGTGGGGGTCTTTCATCGACATACTAGACTACAATTGGGTGTAGGAACGAGGATTAGATTTTGGAAGGATGTTTGGTGTGGGAACGGTGCTTTACACGATTTATTCCCTTTACTCTTCTAGATTGCAAGTGACAAAGATACCACGGTGGCGGAAGTTATGGGATTCATGGGTGGGCAGATCCTTTGGAATGTAAATTTCAATTGGGCGGCCCAGGATTGGAAATTAAGTAGTTTTGTTGAATTCTATCACCTCATATACTCCCTTAGACGAAACATGTAGCACGAAGATGATATGCTGTGGACACCTGCAAGGAAAGGTGTTTTCAGTGTGCGCTCCTTTTATATGGCTCTCACACAAGGACCCGATATTGAGTTTCCTTGGAGAAAACTTTGGTGACATAAGGCACCCTCCAAAGCTGCATTTTTTGTGTGGATAGCTTCTTTAGGCAAGATCCTCACTATGGATAATTTAAGGAAAATGAGGGTTATCATAGCCAATTGGTGTTGTATGTGTTGAAGAGGGGGTGAGTCGGTAAACTATCTACTTCTATATTGTGAGATAGCCAAAGTTCTCTGGAATGAGGTATTTAGCATACTGGATATAGCCTGGGTTATGTCGGAGGCTATGGTGGCAGCATTGGCATGTTGGATGTTGATCCGAGGCATAAGACAGATCAAAGCGGTTTGGAAGAAGATTTCTATCTGTATCATGTGGTGTTTGTGGCAGGAACGTAAGGAGCAGACTTTTGAGGATAGAGAGATCGATGGAGGAGCTTGGAGTTTTATTTTTTAGAACTCTATATATTTGGGCCATTGAAGTGGACTTTAACGGCATGGACATGCATGATTTCTTTGTTTCTAATGCTCCTACTTGATAGGGCATAAAAGTCTTTGTAATTGGTATTTTGCCCATTCTTTGATCAATAATACATGTTTACTTATAAAAAAAAAAGTATATTTTGATTTCAATACTAGCTTCACCAGTGGATATTTAACTTGAATTAGAGCTATCTTTTTTCAGATATTTTGTTTTAAGCCTCCATTTTTACTTAGTGTGTGATCAGGTGGTCACAATATGTATTATATCATGTATACTGAGATAGACCAGTTCTCCAGAAATTTTTATAGGGGTTGCTCAGTAGAATTTAATGATTTTCCAAGTATCTTTATTCTGTTAAATACTGTGTCATTGTCACACTTGAATAATTTTCCCCTTCACTTAAGTGAAAGTATCTGCTAGCATGTCATCTTTGATATTCTTTAATCAAAGATGAGCTAAGGACTGACGAGGTAAAGTTTTTTTTTTTTTTTTTGAGCTGTAGCCCCTGACCTGGGTTCTGATGATGTATATGGAGTATGGAGGATTGATGACACAGACAACAGCTTCTCAACACAGCCTTTCCGGGTCAAGTATGCCAGGCAGGATGTTCTTTTATCTATCATGATTTCATTCAATCTACCTCTTGGTAGATATGAGGTAGTGCCCTCTCTCTCTCTCTCTCTCTCTCTCTCTATATATATATATATATATAAATGTGTGTGTGTGTGTGTGTGTGTTTGCATGTTGATAAAAAAAGTGTTAGGTGCAGGATCATATTCAGTCAATAACATTTACTATTTAATGTGTATCTGTGCGCATGTTGCCTGCGTCTTTGTGATAAAATTTTCTTAGTGGATTAAGAGATTCCCTCCAAGTATAAGATAGAATTTGAGATAGCAAATAGATGATCTCTATTGCAGTAGCATCATTTTAAGGTTCGCATTGTGAGTCGGCTAATCTCTATCCAGTAAGAAGCAGTCCTAGTTTGTTTACCTATAAAAAAAGCAGCAGTCTTAGTATTTACCTAGCCAAAACCTTTGCTAGCTCACTTGATGGAATTAGAATATGTCTTTGGATATCAATATTATGAATCATTGGACATCTGAGTGTTTCAGGATATATGGATCCCAGCTCTGAAAACTCTTTGGCTACACTCTTTGAGAGATTAAAACAAAAAAGCAAGGGCAAAAGTGTTTAATTGTTCCATCTGGCTAGTTGTGGCTTTTTCTGTTTTTAGCATCTAATACTGTCCATTTAATGTCTTGGCTAATTTGCAGGGTCCACCCGCATCTGCGGTTATATTGAAGTTTGAGCTTATGTATGCTCCGGTAATAGAAAAAGGGTGAGTTGAAAGTTCTCTAATATTATGCTTTTGTTTTTGAATATTTTATGCTCGGATTTCAATTAGAAATTAACGAGTTCAGAATGCTTCAAAATGAAAATGCTTAGGAAGTGAGAAATGAGTACTCATGGTATTTGGGATGATGGGAATGCGAAGGCCTTTCCTTCGAACGGAGACCCAGGAAAGGAGCTATGCTATTGCCAGACCCTTTCATAGTGTCTTTGTTTCTCATTTATTTTTATGAGTAAGACAACGCTAAGACACACCCACTACAAACCACACCCCCAGATGACTAACATGGTCCTTCCCCGATCGAAGAGCCACGTATACTGGGTTGACCACATCATCAATGTTTCTCAAGGTGTGGCCACAGTCTCGATTGGGTTAGTGTTAAGTATGTCCAAGCTTGACAATAGCATTGGAGATTTGTAGTCCCTCGGAATGCGACTCCCTAGGTAGGTTTTTTTTCTTACCTCCATGCTGGGCTTAGGGCTTCCATCTCTGTTAGCTGGATGTGGCCATATCTATCTTGTTTCAGGCAGCTATCCTAGGATCTAGTCTGAAGTAGGACAAGCTACGTATGCCTGGCGTACAACCGCTTGGCTAAAATAAAAACAACAAAAAGGGATGCCTGGTTTTGTACCTTTAGTCCAATCTTAGACAGAGCAAGGAGTATATGAAGCAATGCTGGGTAGACCATGGCTCCAACCAAGGTGGTTCATGACTGGGTTTGTAACGATGGGGGCCCTCATACTCATCAGCTCTAGAGATGTGAGGCTATCTCAATCGTTTGTGCATATCTCGGGATACTCACTCACTGAAAGATAACAACTTTTATCTTTAAGAGGGAGGGAAATTCAGTGAAGGGGGTGCATTCCCCTGAACCCCCTCTGAATTGACTTGACTGCGGAGCAATACACGAAGCAGCAAGATGGAGGTAGCTTGCTTTATAGTGAGTTTTTTTCTCTCTTTTCAGTTCTTCCAATGGTTGGTTCATAGGGGAGAGTAAAGTGAAGGTCTTGACTTGGAAGGATCGAATAGAGCACTAGTAGATCGAGCTGTAGGTGCATTTACTTGTCTAGTGAAGCACAACCAGTCTTCTTTCATGTTAATGGTGATTTAAATTCTTTTGTGTAGGTCTGAGGTACTTGCTTCTCTTGATGCTTCCCCTGCCTCAGTGCATGAATTTCGAATTCCTCCCAAAGCTCTTCTAGGGTTGCATTCTTATTGTCCTGTTCATTTTGATGCTTTCCATGCTGTGCTTGTTGATGTAAGCATACACACAAGTCTGCTGAAGGCTGGTTCTTCCGTGTCCCCAATGAAGGTACCCAGGTTTGTCACATATTCTAGTTTCTAAAATAGATAACTTTGTCATTGTCACATTCAATTACGTAATTCTTTTTAATAGTTAATTGTTATAGGTGTTGGTTCTGAACTGGTTCTCATTTATTTGTTGAAGTAACATGATCAGTTGAATTATTTCAGTGATTTCTGCACTACCGAAGATGATGCTGGTGACAGTTTCTTTGGCTCGAATCTAGTATGTTCTTCTCACAAATTGTATTTATCTGTTTGAATCCTTTACCCAGTTGTTGGCAACATGGACCTATTTATATTTGCTCATGAGTACTAGATTATATGTTGTTTGAGTTCTTTGCTTGGTGCATCTATCCCATCACGACAATGCGTTTACCATGAATACTGCATTTTTGTGTTTTGACTGGGATGTGTGCATGGCATATCTGTGCATGTTGATGGATGTGGTTGTTAATGTCAATTGTAATTGTATAGGTCTAGTTTTGGGTTTCTTGGCATAACATTAATAGCTGGATGCCAGTAGGATAACTTTGGATCCAACTTTAGCATTGAAATTTGTTTTGTATTGTTATATCAAAATTACTATATACGAGTAATTATTATACAATCCCCAAGTGTACAAGCCCTGCGCAGGCTCTTTGTAAAAAGGTGGACCCTACCATAAAAAAGTATAGAAAATCACTTTTTTCTTGTAGGACCACTTATTTAGAAAGGGTCTGCTTGAAGTTTGCATACCTAAGGCTTGTATCTAGCATTACTCATTACATATACACACTAAGAAAGCTGTTGAATCCCCTTTTGGAGTGTATTTACCTACCTCGTTCATTGATTACCTAGTATCCCTCTTTCATAATATCCCTATTGTTGCCTGTAATTTTTTCTTTGATTTGTTATTCGGTATGTTTTTGTAAATTCAAAACTCTTAAATTTCCAAATCTTTTTTTTTTT
This sequence comes from Platycarya longipes, assembly GCA_036559045.1. Classification (NCBI taxonomy): domain Eukaryota; kingdom Viridiplantae; phylum Streptophyta; class Magnoliopsida; order Fagales; family Juglandaceae; genus Platycarya; species Platycarya longipes. The sequence continues at coordinate 39,019,485 of CM071803.1, read as the reverse complement.
TGGTAAGTAATAAGTGACTTTAAATTTAAATTTCCATATCTAGTCCCTCAATAAAAAAATCGAATTAATTGCAGTTGAACTAATCAAATGCTAGAGCTCCTTCTATCCCTCTTATAATTTAAAATCCCCTTTTATTGTTGACATTTCCCCGTTTTACCCTCTTCTTCTTCTTCTTCCTCCTGATTCCTCTCCCTGAATGCTTCTCTCTTGCTCTTTTGTCTCTCTGCTGCCTTGGGTGGCGTGCTATCTGGTTAGCCAGTGACCCCTTCCTCCTCCTCTCTCTCTCGCCCCCCCCCCCCCCCCCCCCAAAAAACAAAAAAACATCAAAATTACTAGGAGGTGCACTGCTGCCTCTGGCAGTCTGCACTGCATTCATGTCTGCAGTATTCCTTCTCATATCTCTCTCTCTCCTTGACTCAACTCTTTCCCTTTTGCTTTCTCTCTCCCTGTCCGCCTATCACAATCGCCATGGACAGCTTGCTACCACTGCAAGTGGCTTGTGCCAAATAGCAGGACCTTACTCTACCTCTCTCTCTCTCTCTCTCTCATCAAACTCTACAAACCTTTCTTCATTTGCCATTCCAGGCTAAAATAATTCTTAAAGGCAAAAAAATTGCGCATCGTTGCCAATATAAAAAAAAACTAACCTCCCCCCCCCCCCCCCCCCCCCCCCAAAAAAAAAAGACGACTTAAAAATCAAAGCTCCATTTACCAAAAAAAAAAATCACAACTTAACAATAGAATGATCAAACTATACTTTCTTACTCTTTTCTCTTCAAGGTTTCCTTCTCTCTCTCTCTCTCAACGGCGTACAAAGATCATGAGGGAGAATTTCTTGTGGGTCGAATGGAGGAGGAAAGGGGAAGGGGAGGGAGACTTGAAGGAAAAAGGGAGGGGAACTCCTCTCTCCATATGGGGAAGGGAGGGGGAGGGATGTTCTGCACCTCACCTCCTCAAGTTTTCTCCCTTTATTTTTATAATAAATATATGTATATGTATTTTTGTCTGTGCATTCACACTTGTATAAGAGCTTCACATGATTCCATCATATCATTCAGAACCCCACAAAATTTTTGACTGTATGATATAAGAGCTTTGATAAGGTAGAAAACTGCCACTGGAAAATGGATTTGTGCCTGAGGCAAAGGAGTAGGAATCTCTGTAAAATGAAATCTGAATGGTAAAAATTTTGTAGAATTGTGCTTTAATGATTATAATGACTATCGTTTCTTTGAACACTGCTCTTTCACATATTGACACATGAATCTTGTGATTGGCTAGGCGTTGGGTGGTCAGATGGCTTCTGTACATTTAAAAGAGATCATGCTCATTAAAGCTTTATTAACTTCTCGTGACATTTTGCTTGAGGAGCTACAAAAACTTAGCCGAGAAATTGGCGAAGCTGTTGATTTGACTGATTTTATTTCCAAAATGGATGATATGAAATTGTTTGATCCTGTCCGGCGAGCAAATGTTGGTGCTTCTGATGCTCAAGTTTCAGGACAAGGCAAGCCACGAAGTGGTTTTGAGGTCCTTACTTAATTTCATCCAGCAGAATCTTCTTGATTCTATTTTGCAATTTTCTCAGGTTTTAAGTTTTTGCTGTTCGCTTATTATTTTCTTCTGTTCTTGACAGAAATCAAATGGTACTCTAGATCTAAGGAGTGAGCAATTGCTTCGCTGCTTATCACAGGGTGATTTATTGAACTCTTTTAACACGTTGGGAGATCAAATGTCATATTTATGGAATGCTTTTCTGAAGTTCCACAGGTTAGATATACCCAATATCATTAGAATATTGTGTAGACTTTGGGTATTTTTAGTTATCTTTTATTTTGAGAGCCAAATAAAATTTTGTATGTCAGCCGTGTCATTGAAGGCTTGAGGGGCTTTAAGCTGCAAAAGTGCATAAAAGGCAAAAGCCTAAGTGGCGTAAAGTGAATGTTTTGGAGATACAAAGTAAATGAATTGCACGGAATGCAAATGGTATTGCAATGGTGCAATGCATGATGATGGAAGCAACAAATTTGAATACATTTTATACAATTGATATTGATTCCACTGCATCAACCAATTTCTTCTGTCAAGACCAGGTTATTGTGATGTATGCTTATATTCAATAGCCAATTGCACTTAAATAAGTTGAGGAATCTAATATTGAACCCCTGTTGGTTCAAGTGGTGAGGGCTTTGGTCTTGGTAATATGCTTCCCCTAGGTTTAAGGTTTGAATCCCTGGGAATAAAAATTTCTAGGGTCGCACCCCTTCAATGAAAACTGATGATTACCTGATCCATGTAATGGAGCGCATTACATGGTTTTGGGGTTTAACTCGGTAAAAGATATGTTGCATTTGCACGGTCGCCGGAGTTCCTCGTCATAAAAAAGTTGAAGAATCTAATACCAGCAGTAAGTGAAGAATCTAACCATTAATAAATATCTATTTTAGACATCCGGCTAAGGGTAATTTTATCTACCATAAAGTAGAAACAAAGATCAACGTGAAGGTTCCTTTAGCCTGCTTTATTATTCTTTTTTTTTATAAGTGACTTCTGTCTACTTTAGAATTATGCCCTCACATTTTTTTTTTTTTTTTATCAGTAAAACAAAACTTTATTGCTCAATAGGCCTTGCCCAGTATACATACACGGGCACAAAACAATTATGCCCTCTCACATTTACTATCTAAAAACAGAAAAAGCCACAGCACAGCTGACTTATCATCTAAACCTTGGTATGAATGACTGGCCAATATGGTTATAAAAAAAATTGACTGGTACAATGCATTGCCGTACATTTTTTTGTCAATTTTTTTATAAGTACTGCAATTTTATTGAATGAATCTAAGTACACATGAAGTGTACAAATAAATTATTATACCAAGACCTTGTATTCTTTTTTAGTGCTTTTTTAGTGCTTGAATAAGCAAAAAATATTTGACCTTTGCTCTTAACCTGGACCTGATTGAAGGTGCTTGGCTTGGAACACTATAATAATTTCGTGGGCACTTCCCCATGTTTTGGACTTAAAGCACGCCTCAGTGCACTTATAATAACGTTGACTTGCCTATAGTATTTTATTCTTTAGTAACCTATTTAGTAAGAATTTTTAGTATTTAGTAACCTCCTAAGTGTAGTTGTGAATCTATTGATCACTAGCTAACTCATTGTACGGCTGTTAAACACTTTTGTTGAATGGGTGATGGCTGAAGGGGTGATATGTGACTGTTGGAAAAGATTGACTGGATTGTATTGGGAACAATTTGATATGAAATGTGGCACTCTTACCCTGTTTGGATGATTTGAGAGGGAGGAATAACCTCATCACCAACATTGAGTCAGCTACCATTGGGCACAACCTTTTTTATTTCAATATTGGGCTCAACTTCTCATTTCTATGAACTTTTAATGCATGGACTAATGTCTGACAATTACGTATCTACTAAAGTTATCTACTTGATTTTAGTTCTTTAGGGTACTCCACCATACTTGATTATAGCTTTAGGGGAATCTTCTATATACTTAGGCTACGTTTGGCAACAAGAATACTTTAAAGTATTATCAGAGATGGTGCCGATAGGTGAGGTCCATGATGTGAGACAACTTGCGAGCACTATGGGGTGTAAAATTGCTTCTTTGCCTATAAATTATTTGGGCCTTCCGCTGGGGAGTGCCTTGAGGAATGTTACCATGTGGGACACCATGATTGAAAAAATAGAGAGGAGATTGGCAGGATGGAAGAGGTTATACTTGTCTGAAGGTGGTAGGATTACCGTAATAAAGAGTACTCTTTCTAAATGCCTACTTATTTCCTTTTCCTTTTCCCCATTCCGGCTAGTGTGGCTTCTCATATTGAAAAGCTCCAACATGACTTCTTTTGGGGGGGAATGGGGGAGGAATTCAAGTATCACTTGGTGAATTGGAAAACGGTGTGTAGACCGATCTCTAACGGGGGTTTAGGGATTAGAAACATGAAGTTGTTTAATTGGGCGCTCCTTGGTAAATGGTTGTGGAGGTATAATAAGGAACCAATAGCGCTTTGGAAGTTAGTTATTGACTACAAATATGGCAGTAATTGGGGGGGGGGGGTTTGGTGTTCTAGAGAAGTGCGAGGAGCCATGGGTGTGGGTTTGTGGAAACATATTAGAAGAGGTTGGGGGGTTTTCAACCATCACACTAGGTTTAAGTTGGGTGCAGGTAGTTGGATTCGCTTTTGGAAAGATAATTGGTGCGGGGACTGAATCTTACAAGACTTGTTCCTGGCGCTTTCCAGATTGCAAGCACTAAAGATGCAACGGTGGTGGAAGTTATGGGTTTTGCGGGCGGGAATCTTCATTGGAACATCACCTTTAGAAGGGCGGCACATGATTGGGAGTTGAGTAGTTTCGCAGAGTTGTTCAGCCTTCTATACTCCATTCGACCAGATACTCAACAGGGGGATGACTTGTGGTGAGTGCTTGCCAAGAAAGGTGTCTTCTCTGTATGTTCTTATTATAGCTTGCTCACCTTTGAGTCTGCTATCCTGTTCCCGTGGAAGAAAATATGGAAGCACAAGGCACCCCCTAAAATTTCCTTTTTTGTGTGGACTGCTGCTCTGGGCAAGATACTTACTACTGACAATTTAAGGAAAATGTGGATTATCATTGCAGACTGGTGCTGTATGTGTAAAAGGAGTGGTGAGAATGCTGATCATCTTCTACTACACCGCGATAGCTAGGGAGCTATGGAGTGAGGTGTTTAGCAGATTAGGTTTGGCCTGGGTTATGTTGGGGACTATAGTGGCGACTTTGGCGAGTTGGACTTCTATTCATGGCCCTCCACAAATTAGGGTGATATGGAAGATGGTTCATCTGTGTATTATGTGGTGTTTGTGGCAAGAACGCAACGACCAGACGTTCGAGGATAAGGAAAGATTAATAGAAGAGCTTAAAGTTTTATTTTTTAGAACTCTATGTACATGGACCATTGTTGTGGACTTTCACAGCATGGCTCTTAATGTTTTTCTTGTTTCAAATGTCCCTACCTAGTTAGGGCCTCTCGTGTAATTGGCATTTTTGCCCTTTTTTGTTAATATAATTCGTTATTACCCATAAAAAAAAAAATACTTTTAAGTATTATCAGAATACTTCTCTACTATTACTTATTTTGTTATTAATTTTTACCTACTTTTTATTACTATTCATTATTTTATTATTATTTTTTATCTATTTTTTACTACTATTCATTACTTTTCACTACTATTAAATATTTTATTATTATTCTTTCACCTTTTTTTTACTATTATTTACAACACTTCTCACTACCCAAGCATAATCTTAATGCATATATTCTATACAGACGGATAGTTATTATCACTATTTTTGTTTGGCATCAGGTGTCTAGGAACAAAGTCCTAACTAATCCCCAAGATGCACAAGCCCTTGGTAAAGAGTTTTATGCAAGTGCACCTCGGGTAATTTAAGAGTAAATTTCCCTAGCTCGATGGCCTATAGAAATTGTTTGCACCCAGGGTTTGAATCTTAGACTTAGAGGGAGCATACTATCAAGACTAAGGCCCTTACCACTTGAGCTAACCCCTAGGGGTTAAACAGGGATGGTTATTGACATGATCTGGTTTTTATGTCATTTTGTTTCAAATGGTAAGCTTAGGGAGAAGAAAAAAAGCAGCTAGTGTATTTGACAGCAGTCTGGACCCAAGAAAACTTTGTGACAAAATCATTAAAAAAAAAAAAAAGGAAACGGCTTAAACAGCTTGAATTTGAGATAAATAATTTTTGTATTAGACATGCTGTCTAAATCTGACTTTTTTCCCTTTGTAGTTGTCTGAGAAGTCTCTTACACGAATGTCCACAGTGTTATACATAATGTTGATACCTGGATATGTGCATTGATTACCTGCATACACATATGTACGTGCACACAAATACTTGCATCCCTTAATAGACTCTGGCGCACGATTTGCTTGGAGAACATTTCTCTTGACTCTAGTTATATAAATCTAATAAGTACTGTATTTATTGGTGCTGCATTCATGATAATATGTTTATGGATCAAATCCATGTGGATTGAGATGGCTAATGAGTGGTCAAATAGTCTTATAAGAAAGGGTTTTCTTTACCAAGATACTAAGTGGTTTCTGGGTTGCTTGATATGTTGTGAATAGCAACCTGAGTTTCTTCTAAAACATCGAACAACCAGCTTAGGACCTCTTTCTAGGTGGAATATGCCCATCCTTACCTACAAGTTAATGAAAAGAGAGTTCAACTCCCTTTATATATATATATATAAAGGGAGTGCAACCCTGTTACACAGTTGTTGTTTGCCTTTTTTTTTTTTTTTCATGTTTATTTGCTGATCTATAGTTTGATCTAGGGGTAATGAAAGGAAGATATTGGAATTCTTGCGTGATATATGGGCTAAGGATCGGAGAGCTGAATGGTCCATATGGATGGTATACTCTAAGGTTGAAATGCCTCATCATTATATAAATAGTGGACTTGATGAGTCTTCTCACCCTGGTGTACATAAAAGAGTTTCAAGCATGTGGAAGTTAACTGATGATGTAAGTGCTCATATTTGTCCTACATTTTTGTATTCACTTTTGTACAGAACGTTAATCTTGGTTTAACCTTAAGATGTAGACAAATGGATTCTCTATTGTAGATTTTTTGACTTGGGAATTTTCTTTTATCTGTACAGCCTGCCCAGACTGCAGCCATGCGTGCTGAGCTTCATAGGCGAAGTATTTCACAGATGAATGTGAGCAAGTGTTCTTTCATGGACTGTTTTATTTGCTTGTTTTTAGTTGAACCAAAAACAGATGATTTTTTTCATGCAGATCAACAATAGGTCAATTCAAGACATGCACCTATTTGGGAATCCTTCACAGATTCCAATAATAATTATAGAACGTGTGACGAATGCTCCACGCCGTACTACCAGTGCAAATTCATACTTGAGACATCAGGATGTGATAGACTCACAGGGATTGCTCATTGGACCGAGTTCTGCATCTGTCATCAAGCAATCTGACTTTAGCCTACACCAAAATGTCCGTGCTTTGAAGATTGTTGTCTTTGTGCATGGGTTTCAGGCAAGTTTTGTTCTCTTAGAGCTTCTTAAAAATATATACATGCCATGTGCTTACATCCCCATGGTTTTAAAGGTTATGTAGTTGGAATAAATTCATATGTTATGACCTTGTTCGGTTCTGTAGCACTTTGTAAGCCTTCTTGTCAAGGACATTTTATATTAGATCCATGTGGTAGGGTAGAAGGTTTCATTCAACTAATTAACAAGATCTCGATATATTTCACTTCCAGCTAATTTAGAAAAATAACTATATCCAAAATTACGTAGATTCTTCAAAAGAGCCAATGAGCTGCTTCATGGTTTGCAGGAAAAGAAAGTTATTTTTTGTGTAATATAGAGAATATTTAGCTAAAACTAGAGTAAATTTTTTTTGAAATATTTTCCATCAACATGGTTTCATATTTCAAGTTTTGGTGCAATCTAGTTATAGAGTAACATTTAGATACACCCCTTCCTTGAAGAATACCTTGGAGATTTCAGATTTTTTTTAAAAATAGATATAAACTGAGGAGTTTACATCTTGGTTCTTGGGATTGGGATACTTCTTGTAAAACTTCTTAAGATTGGGACCACATTCAGATCGCCGTCCCAGATTCTGCTTTGGCCGGACCAATGCTGGGCATGGACCATTTGGGCTTGTGAGCCACGTTCTTTGAATTGGTTGCGTGCAGAATACTTTTAAAAGTATTTAATGTGGAGCTTTATAGATATGTTTGGTCCTGTTACCCAGGTATGCTGTGCTTGCTAGTGGGAGTTTGGTATCAGTAATTACGATGATTTAAAAAAGACAGTTTGGTTATCGGACCATTATCTTTGAAGCCTTTTTTGTTCATGTTTTGTACTCTATTGTAGATAAAGCATAAACCGGAATAATAATATTACTTGGTATAACTCAACATTATAGGGGCATCACCTGGATTTACGGCTTGTTCGGAATCAATGGCTTCTGTTAGATCCGAAGACACAGTTTCTTATGTCAGAGACAAATGAGGACAAAACATCTGATGATTTCAGAGAAATGGGACTAAGGCTGGCTCAGGAAGTGGTTTCTTTCGTTAAAAAGAAAATGGATAAAGTTTTGCGATCTGGAGCCCTAGGAGATATCAGACTTAGTTTTGTGGGACATTCTATTGGAAACATCATTATCAGAACAGCATTAGCAGGTAGAATCCTAGCCTTGGATGCCATGTTTTTTTCTCAGTTTCTAGACTGGTACTAAATCTTGGCCTTTGATTTTGCAGAGAACATCATGGAGCCATTTCTAAGATACCTATATACTTATGTTTCAATATCTGGTCCACACTTGGGTTATCTTTATAGTTCAAACTCTTTATTTAACTCTGGGTTATGGCTTTTGAAGAAGCTCAAGGGCACACAATGCATTCATCAGCTAACTTTCACAGATGATCCAGATCTGCAAAATACATTCTTATATAAACTGTGTAAGGTAATGGAAAATCCATTTGTTTCTTAATCAAATTTAGTTGTTTTGTACTCTTTCAAACACACGAGAGTGGGATATGCTCTTTTCTTACAATCTACTGTTTGACTGAAGACTAAAGCAGTAGTGTTATGTTATTTCAGGAGAAAACACTGGAGAGATTTAAGCATGTAATCCTGTTATCTTCGCCCCAGGTATGATTATGGTGCTTTGGATTTAATGTTTGGCAGGCTATTTTTTATTTTCTTTTACTAGTAATTGAAGATTTTATTTTATAAACATAAAAAACATAGTCTGAGAACACGATACATACAAGAGGAATTCATGAAAACTCAGCATTAACATACATAGTGGCTGTCCAAAGAAAGAGAGTATTGACGAATAACAAGGAAAGAAAGTATTAACATTCATTTCGACATTGGCTCAAAAAAATAGATAAAGGAAAAAAGGAAAAGAAACGGATGTTTCTTGACGATGTGCCAAATTTCATTAAATCTGCCTTTGTTTTAGTTTGTTGAGCAAATTGGAGAGACCTAGATACTTTTTAATTTTTTGGTTGCCAAATGTTGTTTTTTCCCCCTGACCATGATGTTGATGATTCGTTATACCTCTCAGGATGGTTATGTCCCATATCATTCAGCCAGAATTGAGTCCTGCAGTGCAGCTTCCTTGGACTCCTCAAAAAAATCAAAAGCATTTCTCGACATGCTAAATAATTGCTTGGACCAAATACGAGCTCCTTCTTCTGAGTATCGTGTGTTCATGCGCTGTGATGTCAACTTCGATACATCCTCGTACGGCAAGAACCTGAACACCTTCATCGGACGAGCCGCTCATATTGAGTTTTTGGAGTCCGACTTTTTTGCAAGGTTCATAATGTGGTCTTTCCCCGAATTGTTTCGTTAAATGGATGAGGGAGGACCTTTCTTACTAGGCAATCTCATACTTCTGTGGCCAGTCTTCAGTGGGACATTATTCTAACAATTCCAGCATCAGCGACCACTGATGGTGGGTTGGGGTATCTATTTTGGTGTCATGAGGGACAGTCATGCCATTGCATGTGGGGATGGGGGAACCTATGTATCCATTGGCCATTGTGAATTATTTGGTTGAAGCAGGTTCCACGCGAATGAAAGTTGAATCTGAGACTAAGATGAATTTGAATCATAATGTGCTTCCCAAGAGGCTTTGGGATTGACGGTTCTAAGGAATAGTGATGTAATTATTTGTTATAGGAGAGTTAGATTCCTATACTAGTGACTCAGTTTCTCTTAGATACAGCTTATCTTAGATAATAGATACAGCTTAATTTATAGTACTGAACCAGCGAATTAAGAACGGGTCCTGCATAAACTATAATAAATTGTTGTATAAGACCACCTTTTTGTCCACTTTCTTAATGGACAAATTAATTGTTTTCCTATATATGCTGGTATTCTTGGGTGATTCTTGAGATCCTCCATTCTTGATGTCCATTATGCTGGTATGCCCAAATTGTTTTACTCGAAGGATAAGACACATCAAGAATGGATGATCTCAAGAATCACCCAAGAATACCAGCATAAAGAGGAAAAACAATTTGGGAAATAGTACGAAAATAGTGATTTAGATAATATGTGAATAGTAATAAAAAGTAATGAATAGTATAAATAGTTTGTGAATAATAGTCAATTGCTTATGAATGGTAGTGAAATAGTTTGAGATGACTCCACTTATCAAACATGGCTTTAGGTACTGTTTAAATAGTGAGTTAAGATGGTATGAAAGTTAATAGTTGAATAAAATATTGTTAGAATATTATTTTTTAATATTATTATTATTTTAAGTTTTGAAAAAATTAAATTATTTATTATATCATGTAAAAATTAAAAAAAATTATAATAATAAAATAAAATAAGAGAAAATGAAGCACAACCGGACCTTAGATATGATATGAGGGAGGTGATTGTTTGAAACAATTTGTCATGTCACTTATAGTCAAGAGGCGAAACTGTGGCCTGCGAGGACAATGGCCCCTATTTTAATTTTTCTTTTCAATTACTTAAAAAAATGTATATATATATAAAAAAAATAAAATTACTTTATATTTATTTGATACCATAACGTAGAATAAACCAAGAAATAAGCAACTTGATATTATTGAAAATATACTTATAGTCTTATAGATAATGTATGGCAAACCACGAATTAAGCATTAAGTACTTGATATTATTAAAAGGATACTTATAAAGAGATTAGTTCTCAAGACTAGTTGAGCGAAAGACATGAAAAAGGTTAAAGGATAAATTTTTGTTTTCGCAAAGGAAGAGGGAGGGTAAGATCATGAGGAGAAGAATTTTTCTGAGAGTTCTTCTACAGGGCAACCACTGTAGCAATACATACAATGCAATAATTACATGGCTGCCTGTTGTTATTATTATTTTTTTAACTCAAAACACACGTTTTGATAGAATTTGAAAATATGTTTCTCTTTCCACGCCTACTCGAAATCATTCTGTGATTCAGAGACCTCCCTCGATAGCAACCTGCACCACCAATGTTGTACCTAGCAATGTTCGGTGACGTCGTTTCTCTCTTCACCACCATCGAGCGATGCTCCTCCGTGTGCCCAGTGCCTCCGCTTTTCGCCTGCTCTTTGAATGGAGCAAATCACATTTGATTCCCGCGAAAATCACCTCCTTCCTCGCCACGAATCCATTGCACCTTCCTCTTCCTAGCGCCACCTCACGACGTTGTCTCTTCGTTCAGCGCCACCTCACGCCCATTCAGCATCTCCCTCGACAACGTATCTCCAAATACTAGGGTTTACTTCCGAAGCTTGAGTGATTTACATGAACTGTTGTGGATGCTTTATTTGAATGAAATGTTGGAGTTTTTACATTTCTAATAGACATCATTGAGTTGACATTGCAGCAATTAGATTCACTTATTTCCTATTTTAAGTGGGCATTAGTCTGAGTCTTGTGTCACATGAAGCCTTTTGATTGTTTATTAGCAATTTTGCATTTCTAACAAGCTTGCATTTTTTTGGGACTACAATAACCGACACCTGCATTTTCATCTTTTCTTCAAGTGGGTTACAGCTAGATCACAATTATTGACTTTGGGGTCCATTTGTGATATGTTCTAAAGGCTAACAGTAAGACATAGGAATATCATATAAACAGAAGCATGTTATTTGCTCTAGTTGCGTGAATAATTTTCAATTCTTTTACTAAGATGCAAACACCTGATATTTAGCACCATTTTTTAACTTGTTTCAGCCAAAAAAAAAAAAAAAAACCAGGAGTTGATTGCACTCCCGAGTCTCACAATTCGTTATGAATGCAATGAATGTATTATTTTTCGTGAATATCGTTGGCGGTAAAGCAATTCTTCTATTTCTCAAGTGGAAGTCGTTTTTGTTTTACAATATAAAACGTCTATTAAGAGTTCTGAGTTTTATATATGTAAAAGACGAGCAATCTACTAATGTGTAAGCAGCTCTTGATGAAATTAGTTTCTAGTTGTTCTCTTTGTTTGTAATCTCTCAACAGTTTATTTCAAAGTACTTCTACTTATAAACCAGTGTGGAGAATACAATCTTTACACCATTGACATGGTGATGATATGCTTTGATTTATAAGATATTTGAATTAAATTTCTTTTGCAAAAGTTTTGCCATGTCAACGGCATGGAGGGTGTGTTTTATGCATCGGCTTATAAATACAATTTTTCTTTATTTCAGGACTATCTTAGGAGACCTAGCTTTTCCATCTGCTTGGGTTATGAGGTGGGTTGAGAGGTGCTACGTTGGCACTGTGTTTCACTAGGTGCCTAAGAAACAGAGGGAATTGTGTGGAATTGGGGGTATTTGTATGGTGTCTATTGGGTTTGTTTACAATTATAAATTGATTTCAAATTTTATTGGGCATTTATGCTGGATTCCTAGCATTTGTTGCATACATAGATACATATCTATTTTCTTAGACTTAAAACTTCGAATGAGCATTGTGAAAAAAGTTATGTACATTTGTATTTCGTTTTTGTAGAAAGCACTTATATTTTCATATTTTGTATTTTGTATGAGAGTTTAATCTTCTTTTTCTTCTTATTTTAATCATGTTCTTCGCATATAAAATCTCGAAAGACATTCTTAGTCTTAGTGTGATGGAGGAAGATGAAGATGGAATGCCACATAGGCTTTCGATGTCGAGTTCGCAGTCATTCATGACATTAAAATAGAGGTGAAAATCCAAACGTCTAACAAATCTAGAAATTATTGATTGTCTTTTATTTTTTAAATGTCTAAAAACTCTAAACATAGGCAGGTTGATGTATTTTATTTTTTAATAAACTTTGTTAGACGTACTCATGAATCTAGCTAATTGTATAATTGCAGCATCCTTTTAATGTAAATATGCCCTACCCTCTGTCGAGTAATCTGGTAGACTTTAACCCATTTAATGATTCATTTTAAGTATATTTATTTGAGTTTTTAAATTCCAGAAATTAACATATTAATTTCTTTAGAGTTATTCCATTTCGCCTAATAACGTGCTTGTTTGAGCATATACCACCTTATATGCCTTACCTTCCTCTGCGTAATTTGGAGGATCTGAGGCAAGAAGTGCCCGCGGCGTCAATTGTGCCAGCGGCGTCAATTGTGCCAACTAGTGTAGAATTTAAACAAAATCTTGGAAGTTCATTCAAGATGACTAATACAAGTTTTCATGATGCTAATAGTATTACAATTTTGTTTGCTTAGATTTTAAGTATACTAATATTGTTTTGATGCTAATCCATCCATATGTTTCCATTCTTAGAAATGTTCTTTGACATAAATGAATATTTAGAAGGTACCATTGTTGTCTCAAATGATGAGGTACGAGTTGAAGCACCAAAATCTAGTATGGAATTTGACAGTACGAAAGAGCTTACGACCTACTATAAGCAATATGCCAAGCAAGAGAGTTTTGGTATATAGACATTTAGGACTAGGAGAGATGATTATGAGAGACCTGTGTATGTGACAATTAGTTGTGCTTATGGCGGAAAGTACAAACCTAAGAGTAGTAATATGTCCAAGCCATGACCAACTACTAAAATGGATTGTAAGAAGAAGGTAAATGCAGCGTTGAAAAGAATAAGAAATGAGTTTTCACCACTATTGAAAATGCGCACAACCACATAACTATGAGCCCCATCAAGACAAGACACTTGCAATCTCACAAGTGTCTAGATGAATACATTCAAAGGATCCTCGAGCTCGAGGATAAAGCCGATATATCTATGAACAAAAATTTTTATTCTCTTGTTGTTGACGCAGAGGATTTTGAGAATCTTTAATTTAAGAGAAAGATTGTAGAAGATCCATTGACAAGGCTAGACATTAAAGGTTGGGTAAAGGATGTGGCGAAGCACTTAATTAGTATTTTCAAAAAATGAGATATTAGAATGATGGCTTCATTTCTAACATGGACGTGGATGATGAGGTAAGATTCCAGCATGTGTTTTAAGCTGATGTACGAATTTGAACGGCCTATGACTATTTCGCAAACGTTGTAATCTTTGATACAACATACCTAACAAATAGGTACGTGATGTCTTTTGCTCATTTTGTTGGTATTAACCATCATGGGTAGTCCATACTATTAGAGGTGGGATTTCTTTCAAGTAAGGACAGATACTTTTGTTTGGTTGTTCCAGATATAGTTGGATTGCATGAATGGTTGAGCGCCCAAAGCCATCATAACCGATCAAGATCGGGCAAAGAAGGGTGTTATTATTATTGTTTTTCCTGAAACTCTCCATAGATATTGTTTATGCCATATAATGCGCAAACTTCCAGAGAAATTAGGATCTCACACTAAATTCAACACAGGGTTGAAGAGTGACATTCAGGAAGCATTATATGACTCACATACCACCATAGAATTTGAAGAGAGCTGGGTTCAAATACTTGTAAAATATAATCTGGTCGGCAATAAATAGCTTCAATCCTTATACGAGGAAATGTTTTTCTGAGTTCCAGCTTACTTGAAGAGTATATTTTGGGCTAGTATAAGTACAACACAAAGGTCGGAAAACATGAATGCATTTTTCGATGAGTATGTCCATTCTGGTACGACATAAGGAATTAATTGACTAATTTGATAATTCTCTTAGAAAGAAGCTGGAGATAGAGACAACAACTAATTTCAATTCTAACAATTAAACTATTTCCTGCATATCCCATCTCATCATTGAGAAGTAGTTTTAAAATGTATATACAAATGCAAAGTTTAAAGAGGTCTAAGGAAAGTTGTTGGGCTTAATGTTTTGTAATCGTTGGCTGGTGAGCACATAAGGATACATTTTAAAATACGATGTCTTGGATGAAATATCTATTGATAACCACATCAAAATAGTCCAATACTCAATTTACTATAACGAAGAGGAGTGTAAGATAAAATGCATGTGTGCATTGTTTGAGATGAGGAAGATTCTATGTAGGCATGCACTTGAGTTTGTCAATTGAAGAAGATTAATGTGATGCTAGATGTATACATCTTGGATCACTGGAGAAAGGACTTAAAGAGGAGATACACATTAATCAGAAGTAGTTACGATGACTAGAATGACAGATTAGATGAACGGAATTATGACCTTGTGCTTAAAAAATGTTCGAAATTAGCAACCAAAATATCCTTAGATAATGAAAAAGTCGGTGCATTCCTGCATGTTGTTGATGAGTTTGATACAGAATATGAAGGTTCAACATATGAGTCAACACTCGAACCAACGAAGGCCAAACCAAAGGTGGTCTTGGATAAGGGTAAAAAGATATTAAGTCCTAACGTGGTCTGAGGGAAAAGGAGACCCGCAAGTAAGAGAAAGGTTCCACTTGTGGAAAAGATTCAAAAAAAAAAAAAAAAAGGGGTAAGGATTGTCAAAATTTGCATTTTTAGTAGTTATTATTCTGATTCTAATATATGTTTATTTTTGTTTTGAAAATTAGCCTAACAGGAAAATCTTCGTCAATGAAACACAATTTGGTGACTCCCCGAGATCTCAATAGCTCCAATTTGATGATGGGATTGGTGTTGGAACACAAAACAACATTCTTACACAATCAACTCCACCAAGAAATGAGGTAATCTTTGTCTTTTCATAATTTTTTTGATTACAGAAAATAATATAATTAATCTAATAAAGTAAACATATCATTTATTAATAAAGAAAAAACATGCACAATTGTATTTTTAAATATAGTTATTTTATTTGGGATGTGTGACCATGTTGATATAAAGTTATAACTTCATGGTGGTGAAGAGAAACATTTTTTTTAACCTCTTAGAAAAAGTTTGGTATAGTTTGTGGATATGCCATTTGAGTAATTTTTGTACCTCTTGGAGAGGGTATGGTGTAGTATGTAGAGATACCATATGGGATTTTGGTCTTATTGATACTATTGTTGCTTTGGATATCTTTTGGTGGGTTTTGACTTTGGGATTGCGTATAGGGCCTAGGTACATATTCACCATGTGATAGTGCACCTACACGTCTTCATTGACGTTGTTTTAATAGTGAAGGAGCGGCTTGTTTGTCTCATGGCAGGCAATTTACGTTGTCTACTTTATAAGCTCCTTTTTGCATGTGCTCTACTGCCGCAGGTCTTACAGCTTATATACTAAGCGAAGCCCGACTATCCGAACTTGATGTCTCTTTCCGTTCCTGCTTCGAATGGGAGATGTGACCATCACGACTAGATGATTGATGGCATTACTTTGTTAGTTTGTACATGTATTTTTGTTTCACTAATAACAACTATTCTTTGTTTCTTTCTTACATATTAAAATACCAGGTTACTTTAGCAAGCATAATTTGGAACAGTACATATCCATTTATGGAAAATATTCTTCTAGTTCAATTTTTAGTTTTGATAGAATGAGTTTGCATTAGGCTCATAAAAGGTCTATAAGGAGAGGCAATGTTTAATTCCTAGCACTAGAAGTAGTTGTTTATTTCTGCCATGCATTTACTCTTTAGTTTTGCTAGTTTACAGTTAGTTATATTCCTATTTGTTGTGGCTCAGATGTTCATTTACCACAAAGATTTTCCCTTGCCTGTATTATCATTCAAGTTAGACAATACAGATCTCCAATGTCTGGTTATGAAATGAGTGACGTTGCATAATTTATTTCTTTTGTTTGTTGGTGTAGCCAGTCCTCCAGCCTAGTTGTTGCAAATTCTACAAGAAATATAAAAATTTTAGAGATGGTTTAATGTGGTTTTTTGAAGAATGAGGATGATATTGTTCAAATGTAATGCATATAACTATTTAAAGAAAAGAAAATGAATAAAAAAAATCAAAATCCTTTGTGTTGAACCTAAAGTTTCAATTCTCGTATCTACGTATAAATTTTGATGATAACAAATAATATTTAAAACTCAAGCTCAAGTTGTCTACGCATGAAGGGAGCTAAACACATCAAGAAATCAAGCATGAGCAAGAAAGAGATCAAGTTTACAAATAAAACTCATAGATTATTTTTGTACATCTTTTGATAAAATTTGAAATTGGATTAAGGCTCCAAATTACTCTTTTTTCTCATAAAACATTAAATTACTTTTTTTACATATGTAATACATCTTTAAATGTCTTAGTTTTGGAAATTATGTTTTTCACATGTGCATAACATCATCAAACAATATAATTTCAAAAATTATATTTTTTTATATAAAAAATTGAATTTATAAGATGATTGATTATCATATTTGACATGCGCATATTTTGTTTGAAAGTCTTGAAGGGTGGTTGTGTATTTTTTTGACAAATGCAAAAAATAAATGATTTTGTTTGAAAATCTTGAAGGTGGTTGTGTGTTTTTTTTTGACAAATGAAAAAGACAGATAATTTGTTTGAAAATCTTGAAAAGTGATTGTGTGTTTTTTTGACATATGCAGAAAGAATATGATTTGGTTTAAAAAATAAATCATGCTCATTTTGTCATGTATGAAAAGCAAAAGATTTGATTTGATTTCTTTGAAAAATGAATGGAGTTGTCTTTGACAAATGCAAAAAGGAAATGTTTTTATTTGAATTTTTTGAAAAGTGAATAGTGCTCTTATTTGACATGTGAATCTTTTCAAATTTGAAATTGAAAACTCGTTTGCCTATAAATAGCTCACTTGAGTTTTGCAAAAATCACAACAAGAGCTTACACATCTATTGCTAAATTTTGCATTATTATTTCAAAACTCTCATTCTCTCTTTTCTAAAATTTTGAGCCTTAATTCTTGTTCTTATTGAGAGAGATATAGGTTGCGCTGTATTGTTTCTATCTCACTCATTGAGGAGTGTACTTTGATATTCTACCCACTATAAACTCTTGTATCAATAAGAGGGTGCGTATAACCCTTGTATGTATAGAAGGTGTTCTACACAGGGAATAGTTGAATTACCAAGTGTGAGGTGATTGGAAGTGTAGAGGGTGTTCTACACAGATTCCTTGGAGCGGTGCTGCTCAAAGGTGTAATAGGTTTCTATCTCCACCTAAAGGAGATTAATTAGTGAATTTGGGATTCTCAAGGGGTAGCTTGAGATGAGAACGTAGGCAGTGGAGCTGAACCTCGTAAAAATACTGAGTTTACTTTTTATTACCATACTCTTTATATTTCTTACTATTTTATATTCTGTTAATATTTTATATTGTGTATTTGATTTATAAGTATTAATTTTTATAATTTAACCCAATTCACCCCCCTCTTGTGTTAGTCATCTGGCAACAATTGGTATCAAAGCAAGGCCTCTATTATAAGATTAATTATCTATTAAGTTAAGATTATAGGCTAACATTGCAGCTACATTCGCTGAAAGTTAATCCAGTAATCGGCCTCCGCTATTTTGTGGAGACAATTATACTTTCTGGAAAGTTAAAATGAGAATATTCCTTCAGTCTCAAGGTCGTGAAATCTGGAAATGTATTGTAAATGAGTCTTATATTCCAACAAAAACTGTTGATGGAGTAAAGGTCAAAAAAGAAGAGGAAGAGTTTGATCGCGAAGATGATAGACTTTATACTGTGAATGTAATGGCTATGAATTTTCTATATAATGCTCTCGATGGTAATGAATTTATCAGAATAATGACTTGCAGGACAGCAAAGGAAATTTGGGACAACTTGGAAGTAACCTATGAAGGAACTTCGCAAGTCAAAGAATCAAAAATTTACATTCTTACACATGAATATGAAATGTTCAAAATGAATGATGATGAATCTATCTCTTCTATGTATACTCGTTTTACTAATATTATAAATAGTTTGACATCTCTTGGTAAAGTTTATTCCAGCTTAGAGATGGTAAGGAAAATTCTCAACTCCTTATCAAAACGTTGGGAATCAAAAGTAACGGCGATTCTTGAAGTTAGAGATCTTAAAAAATTCGAAGTAAATGAATTCATCGGGTCACTTATTACCTATGAGTACACATTGAAAAGAGGAGAAGAAGAATGAAAGCAAAAGAAGAACTTGGTACTGAAAGCCGTTCCTCATGAAAGTGAAAGAGATGAAAATGAAGAAAGTGATGACGAAGAGATTGCAAATCTTTGTCTTATGACTAAAGATGATCTTGAGGTAACAAATTTCGAAAATATTGAAAATCCTTCTTATGAAGAATTGCAAAATGTTTTAGAAGAAGTATATGAGGAACTTGAAAAATTGAGTATCAAGTATACCATTTTGAAAAAGAAAAATTCTTCTTTAACAAATGAAATTGATGTTTTAAGAAAAGATAATATAGTTTTAAAAGATGAAAATGATGAGCTGAAAAAGAAAGTGGTTGATTTAGAAAAGATTGTTGAAAACTTTACAAATGGAAAAAGAAATTTTGAAAAATTTCTTGGTAGTCAAAGCTGTGTTTTTGATAAGGTAGACTTGGGATACATGCCAAAAGAAAAACTCAAACCCTATAAAAATTTCTTTAATAAACCGATTAAATCAAATTTTCAAAATTCTTTTAATAAAAATAGATTTTTCAAAAAAAAATATTATTACAATCACCCAAAGTTTTCAAATATGTCATATGTTATTTGTAATTTTTGCAATAGAAATGATCATAATTATCATGCTTGTCCTATTAGAAGAAAACATACAATGACTATTAGGGCCTTATGGGTACCAAAGAATCTTGTTTTTTCTAATACTAATAAATAAATGACCCAAGAACTTGGATACCAAGAATTTTTTTTAATTGCTTTTGTAGGTATGCATGAAATATTCTACAGGTAAAAATAAATGGTTTTTAGACAACGAATGCTCAAGATACGTGACAGAAGACAAAACTAAATTCATTGACTTCACTTCTAAGAAAAAGGATGCGTGATATTTGGAGACAATTCAAAAGGGAAGATCATGGAAATAGAATGAAAGATTATTAAGACTTAGTATAAGATGCAATCAAATAGTGGAAACATGTGAAAGATCATCCAACGGAATAAATTCTAGGAAAACCTTCACGAGGTGTAAGTACTCGATCATCTCTTAGAAATATTTGTAATCACACTTTTTTTTTAATCTCAAATTGAACCCAAAATATTGATGAAACACTTATTGATAAATCATGGATTCTAGTTGTACAAAAAGAGCTAAATCAATTTGAAAGAAATAATGTATGGACACTTGTTTCTAGACCCAAAAATCATGTTGTTATTGGAACAAAATGGGTTTTTAGAAATGAGAAAGATGAGTCTAGAATCATCACTAGAAACAAGGCTCGACTTGTAGCCCAATGTTTCAATCAAGAGGAAGGAATCGATTATCATGAAACGTATGCACCTGTCGCAAAATTAGAAGCTATTCGAATGTTACTTGCATATGCATGTTATAAAAATTTCAAACTTTTTCAAATGGATGTTAAACGTGTTTTCTTAAATGGTTTTATAAATGAAGAGGTATATGTTGAGCAACCTCCAGGTTTTGAAAATCATATTTCTCCTAATCATGTTTTTAAAATCACAAAAGCATTATATGGATTAAAACAAGCTCCTAGAGTTTGGTATGAAAGGCTCAGTAGTTTTTTTTTTTTATTGAAAAAGGTTTTTCAAGAGGAAAGATCGATACAACTCTTTTCATCAAATATGAATGATGATATTCTTCTAGTTCAAATTTATGTAGATGATATAATATTTGGTGCTATTAATGAAAATATGTGCTAAGATTTTGCTAAGAGTATGCAGGAAGAATTTGAAATGAGCATGATGGGAGAACTTAATTTCTTTCTCGGATTGCAAATCAAGCAAGTAAAAAGTAGAATATTTATTAATCAGTCAAAATATATCAAAGAGTTACTCAAAATTTGAGATGGAATGTGTGAAGGTAATTGGAACATCAATGAGTCCAATCACTAAACTTGATAAAGATGAAAGCGGTAAGTCAGTTAACTCAAAGGTATATCGAGATATGATTGGTAGTTTATTATATTTGATAACTAATAGACCTGATATTATGTTCAGTGTATGTTTATGTGCACGTTTTCAATCATTTCCAAAATAATCTCATTTGATTACAGTCAAGCGGATTTTTAGATATTTTGCCGGTACCATTGACTTAGAGTTATGGTATCCTAAACACACTTCTTTCGATCTTATTAGTTATTCAGGTACCGATTATACTGGTTGCAAAGATGATCGAAAAAGTACTAGTAAAACAAGTCATTTCTTAGGTCATGCACTTGTTTCATGATTTAGTAAAAAGAAATTTCTGTTGCATTAGCTACTACTGAGGCAAAGTATGTTGCTGTAGGCAGTTGTTGTGCTCAAGTTCTTTACATGAAGAAATAACTTGAGGATTTTAAACTTATGTACAATCACATTCCAATCAAATGTGATAATACAAGTGCTATAAATCTTTCAAAGAATCTAATACAACATTCTCGGACCAAACATATTGAAATTAGATATCATTTTCTTAGAGATCATGTGCAGAAGGGCGATATTGTATTAGAATTCACTAGTACACATGATCAATTGACAGACATTTTCACAAAACCCCTACCAGAAGATAAACTATGCATGATTAGAAGAGAAATAGAAATTATGCTTGCCATGAATATCTGCTAGATAATTTTATTCTATTATCTCAAATGACCTACAGAAACTTGAGACGTTTAACCTCATCATTGAAATGTATTTGCTCCTCATAAATCATTATGCCATCCTTGTCTAAAGGATTAGGTAATCGAAATGCAGAGGCAAGTAAGGATTTTAAATCCTTATTTTGTTGTTTTAAGTCTACTATTTTTTTGTTAGACTCTTGAACAAGTAGTTGAAGAATATCGATCTTCTCATTAAACTTTTCTATCTCGCGAGTTTTGGAATGCAACCGAGCGGAAAAAGCAACAATGGAAGATGAGTATCGAGTCCCGAGACCCACAAGCTCGTAAATGGCATCATGATCTGATTTATTAGCCAAATCAGTGTTTTGCTGCTTCATGACACCTACGACAGATGCAGAAATAGATTGATCACGAGAAACACTGAAAGAAAATTGATGAGCCATTAAGATTTTGTAAAGTGAGAATGAAGATGAACTACAACAATGAGAAGAAGATTTGATGCGAATTAGATAAATCTAAGGATTGATTTTATAAAGATGGAAATAAGTAGAAGACAAACTGTCATTTCTTCAAATCTTACTTAGTCAAGCTTACAAGATATGCCGGATGCATATTGTCAAAAGTTACCGAACTAAGCTAGCGAGATTAATTATAATTGTCTCTATTTCTCTTGTGAAACGCTGCTATTATCTGCTGATGTTGACTCTGTGCTTGAACTCTTACTCATTCCGATTCCTCTATTTGAAGTTTCAGAACACAACCTAATTCTATCAAATCTTTATTTTCTTACTTTAACCTCTTATTCTTTCTGCCTTTATTTGCAAGCTTTTGATGTAGAACAGATATTTGATTGTTAAGTCGATCAACCTCATTTGCCCTTGCTAGTAATCTCCGAGACATAGTCGTAACAGAGGCAGCATATTGAGCACTAAGAGTTCTTGATGCTACAACAACTTCAGAATCAGTTCTATTTGAAAAATGCATCTCTGCTTCTATCATGGTGTTGACAACCTCATGAGATAAAATGACTTGTTGAGACGGTTCCTGATTCAAATCTGGAAGATTATTAGATGAAATTTTCTCCGCCATTCTATCGTTTTGAATAAACAAAAACTGGATCAATGAATAGTGTGAAAGTTTATTTGAGTATCCGACAGGTGAAAATGGTCTTTTAAACAGCAACTTTCAAATCTCGATAATATTTAATTTTTCAACAACATCACGTTGATTTGAATTTGCTTTCGCACCGACTACTAGAGCTAGGCCTCCAACCTTTGCAGGTTTTGTCGAACTTGTGTGGCTCCGCACCGAATTGCTAAAGTTAAACTTCCAACCTTTGCAAGTTTTGTCGGATATGCATGGCTCTGCACCGAATTGCCAGAGCTAGGCCTGCAGCTTTTGCTGTTTTTGTCGGACACGGATAATTTTACTTATTCAACTTTAAATTTCTGCAACATCTAATTCGACAATAACATCAAGCGGATTTAAATCTTCTTCCGCACCGAGACAATAAAGTTTGACTCCAACCTTTGCAGTTTTTGTCGGGCACGGGTGGTTCCAATTATTCAACTCTCTACAGCTTCTACTAAAGCACCGTTTTATTTGGTTATTGTTTATTGTGGGAAAAAAAAATGTTACTGAAACCAATTACGGTTCCTTTTTAATGATGCCAAAAGGGGGAGAAGTCTTATACTAGTATTATACTTCCCTGTTATATATGCTATAATCATGTTTATATTTTTCTTGAAATACTAACGCATATTTTTAGGGGGAGCTTAAGTACTACTGTAGGTCGCAGATTTCTACTAAGTATTTGTCATCATCAAAAATTGGGATATTGTTGAACCCAAGGTTTCAAGTCTCGTATCTACGTATAAATTTTGATGATAACAAATAATATTTAAAACTCAAACTCAAGTTGTCTACGCATGAAGGGAGCTAAACACATCAAGAAATCAAGCATGAGCAAGAAAGAGATCAAGTCTACAAATAAAACTCATAGATTATTTTTGTACATCTCTTGATAAAATTCAAAATTGGATTAAGCCTCCAAATTACTCTTTTTTTCTCATAAAACATCAAATTATTTTTTTCACATGTGCATAACATTATCAAACAATATAATTTCAAAAATTATATTTTTTTATATAAAAATTTGAATTTATAAGATGATTGATTATCATATTTGACATGTGCATATTTTGTTTGAAAGTCTTGAAGGGTGGTTGTGTATTTTTTTGATAAATGCAAAAGATAGATGATTTTGTTTGAAAATCTTGAAAATGGTTGTTTGTTTTTTTTTTTTTGACAAATGAAAAAGATAGATGATTTGTTTGAAAATCTTGAAAGGTGGTTGTGTGTTTTTTTGACATATGCAAAAAGAATATGATTTGGTTTGAAAAATAAATCATGCTCATTTTGTCATGTATGAAAAATAAAAGATTAGGTTTGATTTCTTTGAAAAATGAATGGAGTTGTCTTTGACAAATGCAAAAAGGAAATGTTTTTATTTGAATATTTTGAAAAGTGAATAGTGCTCTTATTTGACATGTAAATCTTTTCAAATTTGAAATTGAAAACTCATTTGCCTATAAATAGCTCACTTGAGTTTTGCAAAAATCACAACAAGAGTTTACACATCTATTGCTAAGTTTTGCATCATTCTTTTAAAACTCTCATTCTCTCTTTTCTAAAATTTTGAACCTTAATTCTTGTTCTTATTGAGAGAGATATAGGTTGCGCTGTATTGTTTCTATCTCACTCATTGAGGAGTGTACTTTGATAGTCTACCCACTATCAACTCTTGTATCAGTAACAGGGTGCGTATAATCCTTGTGTGTATAGAAGGTGTTTTACATAGGGAATAGTTGAATCACCAAGTGTGAGGTGATTGGAAGTGTAGAGGGTGTTCTACACGAATTCCTTAGAGCGGTGTTGCCTAAATGTGTAATAGGTTTCTATCTCTACCTAAAGGAGATTGACTAATGAATTTGGGATCCTCAAGGGGTAGCTTGAGACGAGGACGTAGGCAGTGGGGCTGAACCTCGTAAAAATACTGAGTTTGATTTTTCTTACCCTACTCTTTATATTTCTTACTGTTTTATATTCTATTAATATTTTATATTGTGTATTTGATTTATAAGTATTAATTTTTATAATATAACTCAATTCACCCCCCCTCTTGTGTTAGTCATCTGGGCAACACTTTGTATATTTTGTAATTCCTACAGTTCATAAAGATATGATATGAATTTATAACAGAGTTCTTCTTTGAAGAAATCACTACTACAATTGTTTGATTTTGAGGGGTATATTAACAAGCCATTGACAGTTTGTCTTTGGTAATATAAACATTTGCATATTTTGCATCAAAATTTAATACGATGTTCATTAGTTTTAACAATTATGGTATCGACATGAATCGTGCGAGTACGAATTATTATGGATTGCTGGCAAACAAATGTTTAGACTCTTTTAAAGTTGTAAAATAATGGCAACACCCCATCACATAAAATTATAGTCTAACAATCTGAAGCCATGCCCCCTCTCCACATGGCACTTTTTCAACAAGATTTAAACATCAAATTTATTATATATAATTCATTTGGTATTATAGTTAACACTTCTAACAAACAAAATCAATCTCAAAAGTCATAGCATCACAATTCATAAAAAAGGCATCCAGTCATATGCAATCACAAAGTTCAGAGAAGGAAATACAAAATCTTTTAAGTTGCACACATTTTAAAACAATCTCAAAAGAAGCAACAAGATCCCCATAATTTTGCTATCATATTCCTATATCACATGGAAAGTTAAATGCATGCCGCGGGTAAATACTTATGGATATATTTTGCATTGGCTAAATTGGGATTGAACCAAAACCTTAATAAAATAGTAAACATATTAACAAGTAGACTGCAAAGAAAAGTTCATACAAGGACTTTCGGCAAAACAATTAAACAAACAAAAAAATGTCAACTAAAATTCACAAATTATCTTCATTACATAGCTGGATTTAACAACATACAATTTATATACATAATTTTCTTCAAACCATGTTCACAAATTGTTTCCATTCAAAATTCATCTAATCGATACAATATGCTTTTTACATGGAATTTATTCTAATCAAGTAAAGACTATTATAAATGTGAGAATCCAGTACAAACATAATAACTTTCACTTTTCCTTTTTCAGATTCTTCACTATCTCTCTCTTACTTTATCTTCCTTTTTTTGAATGTCATACTCACGTTGTAATACATCATCCTACTTCTTCTCTCTTACACGAAAATTATCTTCTAGCAAATGAAGTATATCCGCCCATATGAAGAATTCACACCTCTTATCTCCCTGCACACAATACAAACTTTCAATTAACATGATAAAATATAACCTGTAAACAAAAAATCCATATGCAAGTATGACAAATATAAAGTTGCTTTACCGTATTATATTTTGGACAAGCAAAAAATCTCATTCTAGGATTTTTCTTAATGTGTGATATGTTTAGTGGTATTTTCAAACCACTTCCATCACAAAATCATTAACTAAAGATGATGATTTGATGTCAGGCGTAGTTCTGAAAAATCAAATACAAATTCAAACACAGGAGTCTAGCTCATTTACAGAATTGAATAATTTTATTTGTTCTAATATTTGTTACTGACCATAGATGAAACTTTCCAATCAAACAGTACTTATGGAAAACACTCATTTGCAAACTACTTCCATCACAAAATCATTAATTAAAAATGATGATTTGATGCCATGCATGGTTCTGAAAAACCAAATACAAATTCAAACACAAGAGTTTAGCTCATTTACAGAATTGAATAATTTATTTGTTCCAATATTTGTTACCGACTATAGATGTAACTTTCCAATCAAATAGTACTCATGGAAAATACTTTTGAGTCCAACACACAACGAAATCAATCAACACAATTTCAATAAAACTAAAGAGCAATTGTCTACAAAAGTGAATGAAGGAACTATAATTTTATTTGACCATTTTTAATCCATCTTAGTGTTTTCTTATAATTTTCTAGACTTTCATTGCTTTGACATTAGCAATCAAGTTTTGCTTATTTTTATTTAAGGGTCTCTCTCTTGCAAGTTTTGATTTTATAATACTTTGATTCTTTATATCAAGGGTTTCCTCATTATATGCTGAAGTTTCATATTGTTTGCTACTATTGTGATTCCATGAAATGTAAGTTTCCAATGTCAAGACTCAAGTTTTGCTTAGTGATGTAAGGATAAAAATATTAAAAAAGATTCTAGTTTTGCTTGTTTTGATTTTTGAAGTGCTCTTGAATGCTTTAGTATTACCCTTGTGTGGCTTCTCAACTCATAGTATGTTCTGATGGATTTTGTCTTACATGTGTTTCGGCCATGATTTTCCTGCCATTAGAGTTAAAATATGACTACTTTATTGTTTTGAATTTATTTTGCCTACATTTACATCTATAAATATTGTGATAAATAACATACCTATATTATTCCTATCTGGATTTCGAATTAGCCATCAAATATATATTATAAGCTAAATATAGCCTTGCATGTAAGATTAGTCTAGTATTGTGTATGTGATTTTTTAATTTGTGATTGTAATGACTCAATCCATTAGGCCCAGACTTAAGCCCTCGTAAACTTAAAATTAAGGATGAATGCCAAGGCATTGTGATTGCCTTGACTTTGGATAGGATTAGATAAGGTTGTA
Organism: Platycarya longipes; assembly: GCA_036559045.1. Classification (NCBI taxonomy): domain Eukaryota; kingdom Viridiplantae; phylum Streptophyta; class Magnoliopsida; order Fagales; family Juglandaceae; genus Platycarya; species Platycarya longipes. The sequence goes on along the minus strand of CM071803.1, from coordinate 38,992,151 downwards.
TTTAAATTCAAATTGAGGATGAATGTATTTAAATAGGATTCTAGGTTTAAATTAGATAAGGATAAAGTGTTTGAATCCGATAAGGATATTCAGAGGCTTAAAAAGAAAGTTGGTATAGGAGAGGGTCTTGGGATAGTTTGTGGGGAGAGTTGGAGAATGATTTTCCTTTCCTCTTTGAATATTGATCATATTTTTATAGCATCGTCCAAGGTATTTAACCAGAAATTAGGTAAATGAAGTCTGCCAGAAACTTTGTTATATAAGAGGTACATTTGTTCCCTTTAAGTTACATAAGAAGGGAGGATTAGAGCAAGTAGAATCTAGCATAGTTTTGTGTCCATGGTGATTGAAATATTCTGTTTCGGTGTAGCATTGAATGACTGATAATTATTTATTATATTTTATTAATAAATATTTTATCTAATACTAAATCATAGAATGATGAGAAAAGAGATAATTAATAGCAAATTTGTAATTTTTTTTTAAGTTTGGTTGACATTTTTATAAATTCTAAATGTAGATGACTATGTAATTTTAAAATAAAAGGCATTTTATATAATTTTAATTTCTTTTGAAATATTAAATATGTCTCATTATTCTCTCTCTCTTAAAAATCTCATTATTTTCAATAATTTCTTGGCTTTATATAATTGTGATCTTTTATGTATTATCTTGCACCATTATCTTATAATTATCTTATTATTTTTTAATATTTATTTTATAAATCTTAAAATTTTCTTATATATAAAATTAATAATGAACTGGTATAGATCGAAATATTTTGTTTCAAACTTAAAATTGCATAAAAACTATATACATGTTCAGAAAACAAACAACTACATAAATAACAAAAACAAAAAAAAAAGGCTGTTCTAAAAAACTTCTTAATTACTCAGAAATTCATAATAATCATACATTTTTTAGAAAATTATTTAATAATATATAAATTTTTTTGAAAATTCAATACATGAACTCAAAACTTAAAATAATTTATTCTTCAGGAAAATTAAAGGTCCAACAAACTTATGGCCTGCAATAATTATTGTTTTTTTTTTTTTTTTGTATTTATTTATTTTTTAATTTATATTTATTTATTATTTTAAAATATTATTAAAAACATAAAAAAATTAATATATTAATAATCATTTCATCAATTAAGAAATAAAATACAAAATATGTAAAAAATGAATAAATATAGTAACTATCAAAATAAAGGAAGATGTTAGGGATATTGATTTTGAAATTAGATTGCATCCCGATTTCTTTTTTTTTAAAATTTTTTTTACATAATTTTTAAGTAAATATTTTTAAATAATATTAAAATTTTTTATATTTAAAAAAAATTAAAAAATTATAAAAATCATAATTGAGATACCAAACATTTTCTCAAAATAAATGATCAAAATGAGTAGGGAAATATATTTGCACATGTTGACCCTTAATAACTTCGGAGAGAAGGAAAAGAAGAGGAGAGAACGGAAATGGATATCGCCAGAACACTGCTGTTGGATTATTGTTTATTCTCCTTTTGAGTCCTTTTCAGGCTTTTTCTTCTTCTCGTTCTGCTCTCATTTTACTGCTATTCCTTGGATTCTTTCAACTAATGTTGCACGCTTTGAACTTGTAATAACTTCCCAGACTAAGAGAAGGAGAACAACATGAGAGAAACGGATATGGATATCACCATAACACTGCCGGAAGAATGTATCGCCAAAATAATCTCCGGCACATCCCCTCGAGATGCATGTAGGTTGTCTCTGGTCTCCCGTGCCTTCGAATTCGCTGCAACTTCAAATCTCGTATGAGAGAGGTTTCTGCCACCTGATTATCAAGAGATTATTTCTTCGTCCTCATCATTGTCCTCATCCTTGAACATGTTGACCAAGAAGAATCTTTATTTCCATCTTTGCGACAATCCAATTTTGATCGGAAACGGTAACAACAGGTAATCAGCAAAAAGACAACCTATTTGTCTTTACCCTGTCATGTCTACCTAGTTTTGTTTACTTGCTAAGTTGCTATAAGCTAGGAATTTAGGGCTATTTTTCTATATCGTTCTGCTTCAAGATATACCCTTGCCATTGGAGTTCCTAAAGATCGATTAGTACATTTTGTGTGACTAAAATGATTATTTTGGAAAACTTGTTCCAAATTCAGATAGATTGATTTCCTAGTGCTTTTTAAAGTGGCTATACTTTCTGGCTTGATTTATGTTTGTTAGATTTGAATGTGAGAGGTGCTTTAAGTTTGTAATTGCAATCTCAATAATTTTTAATTGTAATTTTTTGTGCAATCTTTATTTTTTAAGTTCAAAACTCATTTTTCACATGGTAATTTGTCAAATGTTCTGATAATAGCAACCACTTTTGACCCTTGTTCTTTGGTTCTGATTTATTCCTGTAAAAGCATTACCTATGTCTAAAAGCTTAAGCTAATTGGAATATGCTAATTTAATGTATATTTATACTAGTCTTCACACTCTCCTTCACTTAACATCAGAACATCTGCTCTAATACCGTGTGAAATCACCACTTGATTTGATAACTTTAGACTTTTTTTTCTTGTTTTGTAATCTCTTTGTCTGTGTCAATGATTGAACAGAGTTTCCAAATAAATAAACTGAGTGGGAAGAAATGTTTGATGCTTGCTGCGAGCGAGTTAATTATAATATGGCTCTGGGGACCTAGAGACACACCACATTACTTGATATGGATTTCCTCAACTGAGTCACCGGTTCAACCAAAGTCTAGGTCTCTCTTCATCTCTCTGTTTTCTTGAGTACTTTATACTTGTTTACCCTTTTTTGTTATTTATAGAAATGGTGTGAATAATGTGCAGATTCTCAGAAGTAGTTAGGTGCAGATTCTTAGAAGTAGCTCATTTTTGTAGTGTCTGATTGCTTGAAATAAAAGGCAGAATTGAGACAAAAATCCTTTCCCCAAATACAAAATATGGGGCGTACTTTATCTACTCTGTGGAGGTTGGTCTCACTGGTTTTCACAACCCAGTGAAAGTATCCATTAGACTGGAAAACGAGGTGGGAGGAGGTGATGCTACCAATGCTTATTTGAATCCAAGAATGCGGTTAGGTACACATGATTGACAATAATCAAATGAAGAATCATTACAAATTAACCGACAAGATGGTCAACTTCCAATCATGAGAGAGATTATATGGATGGAGATGGAGGTTGAGATTGGAGAATTCTTCAATGGCAGCCAAGTTGATGATCATGGCACGGTTGAGGTCTCCTTGAAGGAGGTTCGAGTCCATGACTGAATGCTTGCATTGTGATCCATGGCATTGAGCTTCGGCCAAAAGGAGAAAGTTATTTAGTAAGAGATTGGTACCTATTTTCTTTTTGACCAAAGTACATTTACTGTGAGACCTGTTTTTTCTGCATTATATTGTGAGCAACATTTGAAGATTGGACTTAGACTTGAAAGTATCCATTAGACTCGAAAACGAGGTGGAAGGAGGTGATGCTACCAATACTTATTTGAATTCAAGAATGTGGTTAGGTGCACATCAACAACAATCAAATGAGGAAGTATTAGTATTTAACGACTAGTTGGTCGATTTCCAATCGAGAGAGGATATGTGGTTGGAGCTTGAGATTGCAGCCAAGTTGATGATCCTAGCGAGGTCGAGATGTGCTTGAAGGATGTTCAAGTCCTTAATGACCTGTCTGGCCTTGTGGTCCATGGCATTGAGATTCGGAAAAAAGAAGAATTAAAAAATGTACTTTGTTCAGAGTGAGGGCTCAGATGAGGATAAGATAAATGAGAAAAATTCAGTTATGTAAGGAAGATAAATTTTGTTCTTTTGTATTCTCAGTTATCTCTTATAATATATGTTCAAAATCTAGTCTCTAATATTTTTTTAAAAAAAGTCTAGTTTTTTAATGTCTACATATTATGTACTAAACAGAAAGTGAAAATGAACATTTTTCAAGGTGTTTTCATATTTGTTAGTCGTCAGTAATTACTTGCACTCCTCTACATTTCTTTGAAAGCGACTTAGAGACATAGAGCAGAATGTTGCTGCAATGGACTCGTCTCTCCCACAAGACTCATATTTTCTTAGATTTGACAATTCTACTCAATAAGCCACAATTTACTCGTTATTTTTCTATTTCTTCCTCATCTTTCTAAAATATGCAAATTAAAAGTACCCAAATCGCTATTTGAAGTGCTTGGTGTCTTTATGTTAATAAGTTTTTTTTTTATATTTTTATCATATTTGGCTTGGAATTCTTTCATGTAATGGGTTGAAACAGTTATTGATCAAAGCTTATCATGTGGTACAATTATTTTAATTTGTATTTATGATAATTATATGTGTGAGATTGAAATTTGTAATCTGAGTTGAATGATTTTTTTCCCCCTCTCTCAAAGGTCCTTCAAGGGAACTATATTGGACTCGAATCTCAACGTTTTTACTTTAGAATTGGTTCATTTTTATACTGATTTGCCACATTACTAGACTAAAGATAGAGTTTTTTAGGACCCCTTCATTAATGACAAAATTGTCTCACCCACATTAATGTGGGTGGAAGCTTTGGATCTCTTGCTACAAAAACTCTCGAAAAAATTGGAGTCAATTAATGTATATTTATTTAAAATTTTAAATTCCAGAAATTAACATGTTAATTTCTTTAGAGCCATTCAATTTTACCTAAGAATGTGCTTGTTCTACATCAAAATTTAATATAATGTTCATTAGTTTAACAATTTTGGCACCCAAATGAATCGTGCGAGTAAGAATTATTATGGATTGTTGGCAAGCAATCTCCAAACTCTTTTAAGGTTATAAAATAATGGCAAAACTGCATCACATAAAATTGTACCCTAACAATTTGAAGCCATGCCCTCTCTCCACATGGCACATTTTCAATGAGATTTACACATTAAATTTATCATATATAATCTACTTGATATCACGGTCAACACTTCTAACAATCAAAATTAAATTAAGAAATTATAGCATTGCAATTCATATAAAAGGCTTCAGTCCTATGCAATCATAAAGTTTAGAGAAGGAAACTGCAAATTTCTTCAAATTACACACATGTTAAAACGATTTTAGAAGAAGCAACAAGATCCCCATAATTTTCCTATCATGTTCCTATATCACATGAAAAATTAAATGCACGATGATAAAACAAATACATATAAAGCAAATATATAAGTAAAAATTCCAACAAGTTATGATATATTTGGCATTGACCAAATTGAGACTGAACCAAAACTTTAATAAAGTAGTAAGCATATTAGTAAATAGAATGCAAATAGAAGTACATATAAGGACATTCAGCAAAACAATTAAAAAAAATGTCAACTGACAGTCACAAATTATCTTTATTACATAGGTGGATTAACAACATACAATTTACGTACATAATTTTCTTCAAGCCATGTGTACAAGTTGTTTCCATTCAAAACCCATCTAACCCATACAACGTGCTTTTTATATGGAATTTATCTGAACCAAGTAAACACTATTAAAATGTGAGAATCTAGTACGAACTCAATAATTTTCACTTTTCCTTTTTTAGATTCTTCGCTATTTTTTTCACTTTATCTTCTATTTTTCGAACGTCATACTCATGCCATAATACATTATCTCACGTCTTCTTTCTTACACAAAAATTCTCCTTTAGAAAATAGAGTACATCTGCTCATACGAAAAATTCACAACTCGTATCTCTCTGCATACAATACAAACTTCCAGTTAACATGATAAAATACAACTCGTAAGCATCAAATCGATATGCCAATATGACAAATATAAAATTATTTTACCGTACTATACTTTGGACAGGCAAAAAATCTCATTACAGGATTTTTCTTAATGTGGAATGTCTTTATTGGTGTTTTCAAACCACACCAACAAGCTATTGGTGATTCTATCACAAAATTATTAATTAAAAATGACAATTAGGATGATGTCATGCGTGGTTCTAAAATATCAAAAACAAATTCAAACATAAAAGTTTGGCTCATTTAACAAATTGAATAATTTTATTTGTTCCAATATTTGTTACTGTCCTTAGATGAAACTTTCAAATCAAATAGTTCTTATGGAAAATATTTTTGAATCCAACATACAACAAAAGCAATCAACACCATTTCAATTTTAATAAAACTAAGGAGAAATTGTCTACAAAAGTGAATGACCGGACTTAAATTTCATTTGAGCATTTTCACTCCATTCCAGTGCTTTGCTTATGATTTTCTAGACTTCTATTGTTTTAACATCAACATTCAAGTTTTGCTTGCTTTTTTTTAAGGGTCTCTCTCTTGCATGTTTGGATTTTATATTACTTCAATTTTTCAATCTAGGGTTTTCTCATCATATGCTGAAATTTCATATGGTTTACTATTATTGTATTGCAATGAAATGTAAATCTCCTAATGTCAAGATTCTAGTTTTGCTTGTTTTAGTTTTTGAAGTGCTCATGAACGCCTTGATATTACTCTTGTGTGAATTCTCAACTCATGGTATGTTCTGATAGATTTTGTCTTGCAGGTGTTACGACCATGGTTTTCCTATCCTTAGAACTAAAATATGGTTACTTTGTTGTTTTGCATTTATTTTGTCTATATTTACATCTATAGATATCATGATAAATAATGTACCAATATTGTTCTTATCTAGGTTTCTAATTAGTCATCATATATACATATATATATATATATATATATATATTAATATATATATTAGGCTAAATATAGCCTTGCATGCAAGATTATTCTAGTGTAGGGTTAGTGATTTTTTAAATTTGTGATTGTAATGACCCCACCCATCAGGTCTAGGCCCAGGCTCAGGATCAAGCCCTCAATTTTTTTTTTCTCCCCTTTCTTCCACAAATCAATACTCCAAGTCGTTGCCCTGAGACTTGGCCTATCAGAGTTATTGTTGCCACATTTCTCTAAATAGAAGCGAGAAGAGTGATGCCTCAGATGAGGATAAGATAAATGTAAAAAAACTCAATTATGTAAGGAAGATAATTTTTATTCTTTTATATTTTCAGTTATCTCTTATCATATACAATCAAAATCTAGCTTTTAGTGTTTTATTTCTTCTAAAAAAAAAAGCTAGTTTTTAAGGTCTATATATTTACATGTTCTGTACAGAAAGTGAAAATGAATATTTTTCAAGGAGTTTTTATATTTGTTAGTCTCTGGTAATTACTTGTACCCATTTGCGTTTCTTTGAAAGCGACTTGGAGACATGGATTAGAGTGTTGATGCAATGGACTCGTCTATCTCTCAAGACTCATATTTTCTCAGATTTGATAATTCTACTCAATAAGCCACAATTTACTTATTAATTTTTTGTTCCTTCCTTTTCTTTTTAAAACGTGCAAATTAAAAGTACCCAAATTGCTATTTGAAGGGCTTGGTGTTTTTATGTTAATAGGTTTTTTTTTTTTTTTATACTTTTATCATATTTGGTTTGGAATTCTTTCATATAATGGATTGAAACTGTTATTGATCTGGGCTTATCTCGGGGTAAAATTATTTTAATTTATATTTATGTTAATTATATTTATGAGATTTGAATGTTGGTAATCTGAGTTGAATGATTTGTTTCCCCCTCTCTCAATAGTTCTTTAAGAGAACTGTATTGAACTTGTATCTCAACATTTTTACTTCAGAGCTGGTTCATTTTAGACACTAATTTGCCCCATTATCAAATCAAAGATGGGGTTTTCGAGACCCCTCCATTAATAATAGAATTGTCTCACCCACATTAATGTGGGTGGAAGCTTTGGATCTTATACTATAAAAATTCTCGAAAAAATAAAGTCATTTCATATATATTTATTTGAATTTTTAAATTTCAGAAATTACCATATTAATTTCTTTAGAGCCATTCAATTTTACCTAATAACGTTCTTGTTCTGCATCAAATTTTAATACAATATTCATTAATTTAATAATTATGGCACCTAAATGAATTGGGCAAGTAAGAATTATTATGAATTGCTGACAAACAATTTCTAAACTCTTTCAAGGTTGTAAAATAATGACAAAATTGTATCGCATAAAATTGTACCCTAACAATTTGAAGTCGTGCCCTCTCTTCACATGTCGCGTTTTTAACGAGATTTACATATCAAATTTATCATATATAATCCACTTGATATCACGGTCAACACTTCTAACAATCAAAATTAATCTTAGAAATTATAGCACTACAAATCATATAAAATGCTCCAATCCTATACAATCACAAAGTTCAGAGAAGGAAATTCAGAATCTTTCAAATTGCACACATTTAAAAATAATTTCAGAAGAAGCAACAAGATCCCCATAATTTTGCTATTATGTTCCTATATCACATGAAAAGTTAGGTGCACGACATTGAAACAAATACATATAGACCAAATATATAATTAAAAATCCCAACAACTTATGATATATTTGGCATTGGTCAAATTGAGACTAAACCAAAGTTTAATAAAGCAGTTAGCATATTAACAAGTAGACTACAAATGGAAGTATATATAAGGACCTCCGGCAAAAGAAATTAAACAAAAAAAATGTCAACTGACAATTATAAATTATCTTCATTACATAGGTGGATTAACAACATACAATTTACATACATAATTTTCTTCAAACCATGTGCACAAGTTGTTTCCATTTAAAACCCATTTAACCCATACAATATACTTTTTACATGAAATTTATTTGAACCAAGTAAACACTATTATAAATGTAAGAATCTAGTACAAACACAACAATTTTCACATTTCTTTTTTCAGATTCTTCGCTATCTTTTTCACTTTTTCTTCCCTTTTTTCCAATGTCATACTCGTGCCGCGTAATACATCATCCCGCGTCATATTTCTTACACAAATTCTCCTCTAAAAAATGATGTATATCCGCCCATATGAAGAATTCACAGCTCGCATCTCCCTGCATACAATACAAACTTCCAGTTAATATGATAAAATACAACTCATAAGCATCAAATCCATATGCAAATATGACAATTATAAAGTTGCTTTACCGTATTATTTTTTGGGTAGACAAAAAATCTCATTACAGAATTTTTCTTAGTGTAGGAAGTTTTTAGTGATGTTTTTAAACTATACTAGCAAGTTGTTGGTGATTCCATCACAAAATTATTAACTAAAGATGATGGTTAAGATGATGCCATGTATAGTTTTGAAAAATCAAAAATAAATTCAAACACAAGACTCTGTCTCATTTACAGAATTGTATAATTTTATTTATTCCAATATTTGTTACCGACCATAGATGAGACTTTCCAATCAAACAGTAGTCATGAAAAATACTTTTGAATCCAAAACACAACGAAAGCAATCAACTCCATTTCAATCTTAATAAAATTAAGGAGCAATTGTCTACAAAAGTGAATGAAGCAAATTGAGTTCCATTTGACCATTTTTACTCCATTCCAATGTTTTTTTAATATTTTCTAGACTTCCATTGTTTTGATATCAACATTCAAGTTTTGCTTGCTTTTTGTTAAAGGTCTCTCTCTTGCATGTTTTGATTTTACAATACTTTGATTCTTCATATCTGGGATTTTCTCATCATATGCTGAAGTTTCATATGGTTTGCTACTATTGTATTACCATGAAATGTAAGTTTTCTAATGTCAAGATTCTAGTTTTGGTTTTTGAGGTGCTCTTGAACGCTTTGGTATTACTCTTGTGTGGATTCTCAACTCATGGTATGTTCTGATGGATTTTGTCTTGCAGGCCATGGTTTTTTTTGCCATTAAAGCTAATATGTCTACTTTGCTATTTTACATTATTTTGCCTATATTTATATCTATAGATATCTTGATAACTAATGTACCTATATTGTTTCTATCTGGATTTCTAATTAGTCATTAGATATATATTTTAGGCTAAATATAGTCTTGCAGTTAGGATGAGTTGGTGCTTTGTTTGCATTTGGTTTTCTCTTGAATTCTTTCTGTTACAAAACTATTCTGAAACTCAAGACTTTCTCTCTCATACGAACAAAACAAGCATAAAAAACTATGAGATGAGTTTAAAAAATGATGAGTTGGTGCTTTGTTTGCTTTTGGGTTTTTCTTGCATTTTTTCATTTACAAAACTATTCTGAAACTCAATACTCGCTCTTTAATACAAGCTGAAAAAACTATAGGATGAGTTCAAAGAAGAAAAATAGATTAGTCGGTAAAATATAACCTAAGAATTTCCTAAACCCAAGAAAACAAGGAATGTATGTCTAAACCCTAGAATCACATAGAAACAATTGGGAGAATCACATCGGGTGTAAAATAACAGTGTAAGCGAATGAAGGGACGTCTAAATTATCAAAATAGCATGAGTTCCGAAATCACAATCATAGAGAAGGAGAAGAAGGTCTCAAAATCAAACCTAAGTTCCGCGATTCACAGAGAAGTAGAATCATATTTCTCAAGTTCATCGACGCCACTCCGCGATTCATAGAGAAGAAAAAGGCGATGATTTTTGTAAATAAATGTGGGTAGGGATTCTACGATCCACACAGAAGAATGCGCGATTCAAGAGGGTATGGATTGTTTTTGATGTCGGGGAGAGAGGGAGGGAGCGGCTGAGGGCACGACCACGACCAGCTCGTAATGATGGTAAGGATTCCATGATTGAAAAAGAAGACAAATGTCTGATTTGAGAGAGGGTAGGGATTTTTTCAAATTCGGGGAGAAGGGAGAATGGAGAAGGGATAAGGGGGGAGGGGGAGGAAGCAGCTAAGGGGCATGACCACGATCAATTTGTTGTTAGTGAACTTGGTTCAGTCTACAGGTCATGCGTGCACTTGATGCAACCAAACAGTGGTTGCTCCCAAGAATTAATCTTTTTCTAAATGTCTTCCCTCCAATCCTTGAGTCCTTTTTATAGGCGTTCAAATAGTAAAATTGTACAGTAGGAATAATTGATGCAAAAGCTGAAATGATAATTGATATAGTCATGTCTTGGTGTGTTCGGCTGGAATGACAATTGATGAAATCGTTTCTCTTGTGCGCTAGCTAAAACAATAAAAGTTAATAATGATTATTTCTCTAGTTGAAAGTTATTTTTCTTATTGTATCAGTTGGAAGACAATGGGAATTAACAAGATTCTTTTGTCTTGTTGCATCTTTTGGAATAGTGAAAGCTGTCTTGAATAATTGAAGAGTTCATATTTTCTTTATGACACAATCTGAAAATCATAATTTAAAAGATCTAGATTAAATGAATATTAGGTTTCTTGAATTAGATAACTGGTTGGAGAGAAAAAGCCTCTAAGGGGGAGGAGACTTGCTAAGCTGGAGATAATCTAGCCTATTGTGATAAAGAGACCTATTATGTTGGAGATAATCTAACCTAAAATTGGCCTAATGATGGAAAGGCCTGTTGTGCTGTAGCAAGTCTTCGACGGTGATGATAAGGAGAAAAAATTCTGCAATATGCTAAAAAGATATTAGCAATAATACCTTGAAAACCAACATTTTCTTATTCAATTCATTTTTAACCTAGAAACAGCTTAGAAATGGCATTTTTAACCTAGAAATGGCAAGGGGGCCTCAAATTAGAGGAGTTGGGTTCACCCCCACAAAATACCAATGTATTATTTTCAAATTGTAAGTACAAAATGAGCACACCAAAATTGCTGGTCCTTATAAAAAAGCTAGAGAGAACTCCCATAAAAGTGCCAAATTCTAATGTAAGTTTTCATGAACATGATGACAGAAAAACTACAATTTTTTATATTAAGGAGGGGGCTTAAATCCATGATTTCTATTTTGAAAATGTGGATCTTCTGCCATTAGGCCACAGGCTGTTAGTAAAAGTCATCTATATATATATATTTGATGGATATATAATTTGAAAGGACGAGATTAAATTTGGCCCAAACAAAATTAAAATTCATCTTTATATATAGTTGTAAGTTGTTAAAAAATGCAATAAACTTACTTTTATAAACTATTTACTTTTATAAACTACATAAAAAAAATTAGTCTAGTGTAGGGTATGTGATTTTTTAATTTGTGATTATAATGATCCAGCCTATTAAGCCCAGGCCCAAGTCCTTGGAAACTTTTTTTTTTCTCCCCTTCTTCCTACAGACCAATATCATCCAGGAAAATTCTTATTGTAGTCCCCTTTCGGGACTACTTGTGCACCCCTATGAAACACATCGTTTTATTTAAGTGTTTGGATGCTTTATCATATGAAATACATTGTATTAAAGGTCAGAGACTCAGAAGTATGAAACTATTTTTATTCTTTCCTCCCTTAGTCCATTCATTCTCCCTTATGCCCTAACCTTCATCCAATCTTTAGAGGTCTCCCGTTCTCTTTCCGTACTTACAAAGATGCGCCATCCTCTTACTGAGCTGCAAAGGCCTATTCGTCTCCTTTGTGTCGACAATATTATTCGAATTAGAGAAAGTTTTTATTTATTTATTTATTTCATTCTAATTTTTTTATTTTGATTATTAGAGATTTTGGGAAGAATGATCTTTTTCAAAGATGGAACGAATATACAGTTATATATGAAATTAGTCAACCAAAAATTTGATAGATAACATATGTTGTTCCAACAATTCTCATGGTAATGTGAGCGATGTCATCTAGAAAAAGTTTAGTTAGCCCAAAGTCTCCAATTTTTGGGTTAAATTCTTTAGTCATAAGTATATTACTAGTTTTAATTTCTTTTATAGTGGGAAAAGAGGAAGAATATGCAGATGTGGTAGATATGGGTGGGAGAAGAAAGAGTTGGAGGGTGAGAGGGAGAGCTCCATTGGAGAGATTTGAGAATTCAGAGAGAACAAGAATAACTGGATGTAAAATATGTTAAGTGTTATGAAAGTCAGATATTGCGATGATATTCACCGCAATATTTGACTCTTATTGCAGTGAATGACCCACCCCTTAGGCGCCAAATTAAATTTTGGCAATCAAGCCAAATTCATTCCGTGATTTATACTAGAACTCTCTATATAGAGAAGAGCAATTCATTTGTACGAGATATAGAAAAATCTTCAATTATTGAGTAATAAGAGTTCTAAATATTTTCTCTTATAAATTCTTTCGTAATATTTTTTTTTTCTAGTTTTATAGCACATCAGCACGAGGTTTTGCCAAATCTGTAGTTAGTGGTCTTTTACTTTAAGTAATTTTTTAATATATTATTTGCAGTCTTCGAAATGAATATAAAATATTATATTGTTGATTATTATTTGATAATATCTACGTTTATTCTCATGACTTTATAAATATATTTCTTAGATACATATATTTATTTCACTATTTAAATATGTAAAAAATGTCAAATTTTGCAAAGTTGGAATTCGTTACTCTTGACATTTCTGGAAAAAATTATTTATCTTGAATCTTTGCTACTGAGATCCATCTATATGTAATGAACCTGGGAGAGACAATAAAATAAGGAAATTAAGCGTCCCTGCAGGACCGTGCTAAGGTAATAGTTTTCCTTCGTCACCATCTTCACGAAGAATTAAAAATTGAGTATCTTATGATAAAAGATCATCTTATTTTGTGGAATGATTTAAGGGAAAGATATGAACACAAGACGACTGTTATCCTCCCAAAAGCTCGTTATAATTGGTTGCAGCTGCGGTTGCAAAATTTTAAGAGTGTTAGTGAGTATAACTTTGCACTCTTTAAAATCAGCTCAATATTAAAATTATGCGGTGAGAAAATCACTAATGATGATATGTTAGAGAAAACATATACTATTTTTCATGCCTCGAATGTACTCCAGCAGCAGTAGTATCGAGAGCGAAAGTTAAAAAAATATTCTGAACTTATATCTTGTCTTCTAGTAACTGAGCAAAATTATGACATTTTATTAAGAAACCACCAGTTACGTCCTAATGGTTTAACATCATTTCCTAAAGTGAGTAGTACTGGATTTACACCATTCCCATAAGTGAATGATGCATCCTTTATAAGAAATTGAGAACGTAGACGTAGTAAAAAGAACTATAGAAGTGTTAGTCTTAGAAGTGACAAAACTAAATGAGATAATAATAAATATACACCGTATTACCAGAAGTGGTACAATTCAGATAAGGATAAAGACCCTTAAAATATTTTTCAAAAAAACGTGAAGATGTATGTTATAGGTGTGGCATGACTGGATGTTGGCCACGTACTTGTCGTACGGCCAGACACTTAGTTGATCTATATCAAGCTTCTATAAAAGGAAAAACAAAAAAATTTGAAACAAATTTTGTTGAACCATCAGATAATTCATTATATATAAATGGAGAAGATATCACTCATCTTGATGTTTCTGATTTCTTTGAAGACTTTGATGGTAGAATTAATTATTTAATTGGAGATAGAAGTATTCATTTTAATTAATATATTTTCTTTATCTTGTATTGTAACTTTTTTTTGTAACTTTCAAAGTAATAGAAGATTTATATATTTTGTAGAATTATGGATCCTACTGATGAATTTTTTGTTCTGAGATACATGATAGAGATATATGTTTGGCTGACAGTGCTACAACCCACACAATTCTTAAGGATAAAAAATATTTTCAAAATCTAACACTGAGCAAAGCCTATGTCCATACCATATCAAGTTCATCACATCTAATTGAGAGTTTCGGAATAGCTTATATTGTATTGCCTAATAGAACAAAAATTTGTATTGATGATACTCTATTTTCTTTATATTCTAGAAGAAATTTATTGAATTTAAAAAAATATACGTCGAAATGATTATCATATTGAAACCACCAATGAGGGTAGTAAAAAGTATGTTCTCATTACTAAAATAATAACAGGCCAAAATCTCTTATTAGAAAAACTGTCTGCTCTATCTTTTGGATTATATCATATAAGAATGAGAACACGTGAATCAAATATGGTAATGTACTAGAAGTGCATTAATTCTAAAATATTTATGATTTGGCATGATCGCCTTGGACATCCGGGATCAATAATGATGAGACGAATCATTGATAATTCATATGAGCATCCCTTAAAGAATGAAAAGATTATTTTACCCAATGAATATCCGTGTTTTGTTTGTTCTCAAGATAAGTTGATTATTAGACTATCTCCCTCAAAAGTCGTTGTCGAGTCCCCATTCTTTTTACAAAGGATTCACAGGAATATATGTGGGTCTATTCATCCATCAAGTGGATCATTTAGATAATTTATAGTTTTAACTGATGCATCAAGTCGATAGTCACATGTTTGTCTGTTTTCCACTAGAAATATTGCATTTGCTAGACTTCTTACCCAAATAATTAAACTACGAGCACAACTCTCTGACTATCCAATTAAAACCATTTCATTGGATAATGCAGGTGAATTTACATCTCAAACTTTTGACAACTATTACATGTCAATAGAAATAGACGTTGAATATCCTGTTGCCCATACACTAGGGCTGTGCAAGTTTTCCGACTTTCGACTTTCGATCGACTTCTGCTCCGATTCCGACTCTGATCAGAGTCGGAAGTCGGAGTTCGGAGTCAAAACCATTCCGACTTTAAAATCGGAGCCAGAAGTCTGAACTAGAGCCCAATAAAGTTCCAACTTCCAACTTCGAACTCCGATTATATATAGATTATATATTATATATTGTAAACTGAAGTGTATTTGCACGAATGGCTTAACAGTAAGGGGTGCATTTAAAGATTAGAAGAACCTGGGTTTGAGTCTTAGGTGAGTCATGCGTTTCTCCTTTAATCATTTTGTTTTCATGTTTGTTTTTTTAAACCTGAAACGACGCCGTGCAAAAGGGGTATATATATTTCGTTCAAACCCTAACCATCGGCTTCCCCTTCTCCTTCTCTTATTTCATTCAAACCCCAGGGCCTTTTTTCTCTCGAGTACCCCAGATTCAAGGCTACCCTTCTCCTCTCATCTCCTCGTTTTCATCTTCCACCTCATCGACATCTACCTCACAGTGCTCGCATCATGGTTCATAGCTTCCAGTCTTCTACGATTCTATCCCTCATCGTTGTCTCGACGACTTCTCTGATCTCTGAATTTGATAGGTAGTTTATTTTTGTGATTTGTGAATTTAAGTGTTAATTAATGGTTTTGTTATGGTTTTATTGATCCTTTTTGTTGTTGCTTTTCACTTTATAATCCGAGTTTTAAATAGTTGTGATGATGTGAATTTCGTTATGGTTTTGTGACTTTCGTCGGCTGAGTAAGGGATTTCAATCGGAGGTCGGAATTCCAAACTCCGACTCCATTTCGGAATCGGAGCCAAAAGCTAATTTCGACTCTAATAGGAGTCGGAGTCGGAGTCGGAGCACAGCCCTACCATACACACACTCAAAATGGTTTAGTTGAATTTTTGATTAAAAGACTTCAGCTAATCGCTAGATTTTTACTTATGAAATCAAAACTACTTATTTCTGTCTGGGGACATGCTATACTTCATGCATCATCTTTAATTTGAATTAAACCATCTGTATATCATAAATATTCTTTATTACATATTGCATTTGATCAACAACCAAATAATTCTCATTTTCGTACTTTTAGATGTGCTGTATGTATTCCAATTGCACCTCCATAACGTACAAAAATGGACTCTCAATGTAGACTTGGGATGTATGTTGGTTTTGATTATCCATCTATTATTAGATGCCTTGAGTTTCTTACAGGGGATGTATTTAAAGCACGTTTTAAGAATTGTCACTTTAACGAATCCACTTTTACATTACTAGATAACGAAAAGTTTGTGCCTGAAGCACGAGAATAAATTACTTGGGATAATAAAACACTGTCTCAATTTGATTCCTCCTATAAATAAATGTAAACTAGAAGTTTAGAATATTATCTATTTGTAAAGTGTTGTAAATCAATTATCGGATGTATTTACTGACACTAAAAGTGTAGTAAAATCACATATTCCTGCTGTTAATGCTCCAGCAATGATTAAAATCCCTCAAGGATAAGTTGTCAAAACAGTAATAGATGAGTCTAAGATATGCCTGAAGCGTGGAAGGTCTATTTGTGCAAAAAACAAAATTTCTCGAAGGAGAAATATACAAAATGAATTTGGTGTTCTTGAAGAACCTATATCCACAATACAGACCACAAGCATAGTTGATGCTCCTGAAGAGATCAAATATTTTATTCTAAAATCTCTTGAAAATGGACCTCCTGAAAATGTGTTTCATGAAATGTTTTCCCCTGAAGAGATACAGATACCTGAAAATAATGAAATCTCAATACATTTCATGAGTACTAGAGAAATTCTGGATAGAAACAAAATTGTTGTCGACAACATATTTTCATATAAAATAGCTTTGGACATTACCAGAAGTAATGAACAAAATGAGCCAAGAATTGTCGAAAAATGTCAACGAAGAAATTATTAGCCAAAATAGAAAGTAACTATTGAAGCTGAATTAAACTCACTAGCAAAGCGAGAGATATTTGGACCTGTTGTCTAAACATCAAAGGGTGTAATGCCTGTTGGATATAAGTGAGTATTTGAACAAAAACGTAATCCATCACCTCTTCCATGAGGATGATCCAATGGATTCATTGCAACACCACGAACAATGGGGTGTCTGCCTAACCACCGGCTTTGTCCAGCTTCGGAATTCACCTTGTGCTGCTTTCCCTCTTTTGGAGTGGAGCTCTCAGTTGATGAGAATCAGCCTTGTGCTTTCACTCCATCTCCCGTGCCATACATTTGTCTTAAACCTGTTGTCTTTTATCAACTCCCCTTATAAAACCACTAGTGGGTTAGCTGGTCTCTCGGGAAAAGGGAGAGTCGACTTGGCTTGGATTATCCAACAATGGATGCAAACGAAGAAAGCAAAGCGTTTGGATAGGAATTACAAGGAGCAAAGCTTTGAAGCTAACTCGACAAAGCCTGATAGGAAAAAGATTCTTATCCCTCGGGTGGTAGGTAACCTTATATTTGCCCCAACTTATGGCCATGATGCAGTTCTTTCTTTACACTTATATTAAAAAGACTGGCTAGCTTGACCTTGAGGTGAGGTACTTATACTTCTTTTACATTTTCTACTGGGTTTCAATTCCTTTCTTTTTTATAGAGAATTGCCCTTCAGATCGTTCGTTAGCTTGCGGGAGGGAGGAAAGAAATCGATTAGCATTATACCTAAAGGAAAGAAAAGAGAAGATATAGCCCTCCTGGGCAGAAGCAAATGCATAGAAAAATGAAATTGTGCGGTACAAAGCACGACTTATCGCACAAGGTTTCCTACAGAAACCCTAGATTGATTATGAGGAAACATATTCCCCCGTTATGGATGCAATCACATTCAGATTTTTTATTAGATTGGTAGTTACAAAAGTATTGGATATGCAGTTGATGGATGTGGTCATTACATATTTATATGAACCATTAGATCATGACATATATATATAAATCCCTAGAAGATGTAAAATACCTGAAGTATCTACAAGTACATCTAGAAGTATGTACTCTATTAAGTTTCAAAAATTTTTATATGGGTTAAAATAATTCGGACGCGTGTGGTATAATCGCTTTAGCAAATATCTATTAAAATAAGGATTTGAGAATAATCTTATATGCCCATGTGTTTTTATTAAGAAATCAGAATCCGGATTTGCTATTATTGCGATTTATGTGGATGATTTAAATATTGTTGGAACTCCTAAAAAGATTACAAGAACCGCTATTTATTTAAAGAATGAATTTGAAATGAAAGATCTTGATAAAACAAAAATTTGTCTCGGCCTGCAGCTCGAGCATTTGTCAAATAAAGTTTTTATTCATCAATCAATGTATACAGAAAAAGTCCTGAAACACTTTTATATGGACAAAGCTCATCCCCTGAGTATTTCAATGGTTGTTCAATCACTTGATGTGCAGAAATATCAATTTTATCCTTGTGAAGACGATGGAAAAATCTTTGGTCCTAAGGTACTATATCTCAGTACAATTGGAGTTTTGATATATTTTACAAATTGTACTTGGCCTAATATTATATTTTCAGTTAATCTACTTGCAAGATATAGTTCTGTACTAACTCAAAGACATTGGAATGGTATTAAATATGTCATTGTTACTTTCAAGGTACAGTTGATATGAGATTATTTTATTAATATGGACCAAGTTTACAATTAGTTGGATATGCAGATGCAGGTTATCTTTTACATCCACATAGAGGTAGATCTCAAACTAGATATGTGTTTACTTATGGAGATTCTGACATATCATTGAGATCTGTCAAGCAAACATTAATTGCTATATCTTCAAATCACTCAGAGATAATTGCAATTCATAAAGTAAGTCGACAGTATATTTGGCTGAGATCAGTAATTCAACATATTAAAGAAAAGTGTATTCTTTTCATGATCAATGATAGTCTAACAATTTTATACGAAAATAATACTGCTTGTATTACTCAAATCTGAGAAGGATATATCAAAGGTGATAGAACTAAATATATTTCACCTAAATTCTTTTAAACTCACGAATTTCAGGAGAAATGTGAAATTGATGTCATGCAAATACAATCAAATAATAATCTGGTAGATTTATCACGAAAGCATTACCAGCTGTGACTTCAAGAAAATTGTGCAGAACATTAGAATGTGAAGACTTAAATATCTATCTTTATGCACTTTTTAGGGGGAGTAAATATCTTGAAAACTTGTGCTATATTCTTTTTTCTTCGCTAAGGTCTTGTCTCATTGAGTTTTCCTTGAAAAAGTTTTAATAAGACTGTACTTTTTTTCCTTCGTTATTAGCTTTTCTTTATACTGGATTTTTTCTTGGCAAAGTTTTAACGAGACATAATCTTTATGAGTGATCATTCAAGGGGGAGTGTTATGAAAGCCAGATATTTCGATGATATTCACTGCAATATTTGACTCTCATTGCAATGAATGACCCAGCTCTTAGGCGCTGAATTGAGTTTTGACAATCAAGCCAAATTCATTCTGTGATTTACGCTAGAGCTCTCTATATATAGATGAGCAATTCATTTGTACGAGATATAGAAAAATCTTCAGTTATTGAGTAATAAGAATTCTAAGTATTCTTTTATCATAAATCCTCTTATAATATTATTTTCTTTCTAGTTTTATAATATTAGAGACTTGACTTTTCAAATCAATATAAGGAATAAATGACCAAAAGCCCATTTGTCTACATCTAAGTCTAGGGTCTAATTTGCTTTATCAAATTTATCTTATCTTACCTTATATCATTATTACTATTTTTTTTTATAAATTTTTTTTTTAAATATTTATACAAAATAAAATAAACAATTCAATTTTTTTTTAATTTTAAATATTTTTTCCAAATTTTAAAATAAAGATAGTATTAAAAAAATATTTTGTAAAAATAGTTTTTATATTTTATATTTTATATTTTATTTCATCTTATTTACAAAAATCTAGGGGCCCGTTTATTTTGAAAGATGAAATATTACATTTTTTCAAATTCTCATATAAAATATAATAAAAAATTTATTTTTTTCGAATTTTAAAGCTACTTTTTCAAATTTATATATAAAATTAATATTAAAAAAATATTTTATAATAATAATTTTTTAATCTCATTTTATTTTATTTCATCTTTAAAAATAAAGAAGGCAAAATCTCCATTCAAATCCCACGCATATATCGTCTCAATATCTTGTTTATTTTCTAAATTGCATAATTTTCGCCTAAATCTTCTCTGTATTTATCGGAACAGATTCTAAATTCAAATCTGTCCATATCAATCACGTATCTGCCTCTCTTCTTTGTCTATAAAACCCATGCCGAGACTCCTTCGGAAAAATCACAATCGAAACAGAAGAAATAAAACCCACTCTCAGCAAAACAAAAAATCATCTCTCGCGCGGGACCTCTGTTCTGCGTTTCAAGCTACTGCCGACCACCACCCAGGAGTCGGAGAACCTCCCACCCGCCACAGACAGCGCCGACCAAGCATCCCCTTCACCCTCTTCGACTCCTGGTAAGCCTTCTGTTGCCGGAATTTCCCCTCTTTCTCCTCTATTTTCGGCTTCCAGTTTTCTCTCTAACTCCCTCACTCACTTTCGCGTCCCAACACCTTTCTCTAACTCCCAACGAGGACTGTATCTAGCAATGCCCAATTACCGCTGCCCCGAGACTTGGCCTATTAGAGTTACGGTTACCACATTGAGATGAGTGATGACTCAGAGGATAAGATAAATCTAAAAAACTCAGTTACGTATGGAAGATAAATTTTATTCTTTTGTGTTTTCAGTTATATCTTATCATTTATGTTCAAAATCTAGCCTTTAATGCTTTTCTTAAAAAAGAATTCTAGTATTTAATATCTATATATATATATATATACATGTTCGGTACAGAAAGTGAAAATGAATATTTTTTAAGGAGTTTCCATATTTGTCAGTTGCCGATAATTACTTATATCCTTTGCGTTTTTTTGAAAGCGACTTAGAGACTTGGAGTATAGTGTTGCTGCAATGGACTCGTCTCTCCCTCGAGACTCATATTTTCTTGGATTTGACAGTTCTACTCAGTAAGCCACAATTTACTCGTTATTCTTCTGCTTCTTCCTTTTTTTATTTATTATAATATACAAATCAAATGGACCCAAATCCCTATTTGAAGGGTTTGGTGTCTCTATGTTAATGGGTTTTTTATACTTTTATCATATTTGGTTTGGAATTCTTACATATAATGGGATTGAACTGTTATTGATCAGGGGCTTATTTTGGGGTACAATTATTTTAATTTGTATTTATGATAATTATATGTATGGGATTGGAATGCTTGTAATCTGAGTTGAATGAAATAATTTTTTTACTTCAAAGGTCCTTGAAGGGAACTGTATTGGACTCCAATCTCAACATTTTTACTTCAGAGCTGGTTCATTTTGACACTGATTTGCCCCATTTCCAGACCAAAGATGGGGTTTTTCGAGACCCCTCCATTAATGGTAGAATTGTTTCACCCACGTTAATGTGGGTGGAAGCTTTGGATCTTATGCTGCAAAAACTCTCCAAAAAATTGGATTTTGGGAAAGTAGCTGCTGTTTCTGGCAGTGGACAGCAACATGGTAGCGTGTACTGGAAAAAAGGCAGTTCTGCAATATTTTCTTCATTGGATCCCAAGAAGACATTGGTGGAACAGCTTGGCACTGCCTTTTCCATAAAGGAATCGCCAATATGGATGGACAGCAGCACTACGGCTCAATGTAGAGAGATTGAGAAAGCTGTTGGCGGGGCATTGGAGTTAGCTCGACTGACTGGGTCGCGTGCACATGAAAGATACACCGGTCCACAGATTAAGAAGATATATGAGATGCAGCCAGAAGTTTATCATGATACCGAGAGGATCTCCCTTGTTAGCTCTTTTATGGCGTCTCTTCTTATTGGCACTTATGCTTCCATTGATGAGACTGATGGTGCAGGGATGAACTTGATGGACATTAAGCAAAGGACTTGGTCTAATATAGTTTTAGAGGTTTGTAATATTTGGGGACACCCTTGTTTATGATCAAGCTGTGATTATTCTGGAATTGATGTTGCTAAGTTTTAAAAAATTGCATTGTAGTCTCATGGTTTGATTAATGTTCATTGAATTCTTTATGTAATTACAGGCCACTGCCCCTTGCTTGGAGGAAAAACTTGGGAAATTAGCCCCTGCCCATGCTGTTGCTGGTTATATTGCTTCATATTTTGTGGAGAGGTTAGGGGTACATACATCTTTATTAATTAACCAAGCATTTGATTCTCTTTAAATGTCAGAGTGTTTGCTTTGTTGAGCTTCAAGTATTTGCTGACTGCATTGAGGTATTTAATATTTGCTGTGAAATGCTATCTTTGTTAACTGTTTCTATTCATTAAAAACGTGTGAAGTCAAAACAAAGATTAGTGCCGATTAAGTTTTAACATAACCAAAGAGTGTCATCTGCATACTTATCAAAAAAAGAAAAAGAAAAAAGAATGTCATCTGCATGTGATCACATTACCAGACCTTGGATTGAGAAATACCCTGGCATTCGCATGTGCCATGTAGGTATATACAAGCACATGCATCTTGCTGTAACATATTTTAATTGATGTCTTGAATTCAAATTCATCTGTTTATAGGTTCCACTTCAATAAAAATTGCTTGGTAATTCAGTGGTCTGGGGACAACCCAAACAGCCTGGCAGGTGCATTATCCTTTCTCATCCCAACTTCTATTTACATATTTATTTTTTTATTCTTATATTTGTTATGTGTTTGTAGTTTTTGTATGTGCAGTATGTTCCACAAAATGCCTTGCAATAATTGTTTGTATTAAATTTATATTAAACAGCTTTAGACATATTTTGGTTGTGATCATCATCTTTCTCTGTGCCATGAAATTGTACCATCAGTCTCTAAATAGTTAATCAGTGGGAAGGCCTCTTTAAATGTTTCACTTTAGCAAGTTAAAATTTCAGTGTCTTAGAAAAGTGATGGTTTTAAAGTATGAAGCCTTTTCTTTACATGGTAATTAATTGTACAGCATAAAATTCACAGATGTTGAGTCAACTTCTCAAAATTTAAGACTTTGTAGAAGATTTGCATTAACACTTTTAATCTATATTATATTTTGAGCCTGTTCTCTAGCAGTATATCAATGCATGTGATGCATGTTAGTGGGTAAAGGAGGTAGCTTAAAACTAAAGAAGAAGTTAAACGAGTTATTTCTGTAAAATTTTAATCTAAGTTTGGCCTTCAGTAATCTCTGGCTAATGGCAATTTATGTTATATCTCCCGGTGACAAGAAACAATTAAGCATGCACAATGTCAGCATCCAATGCATTCATGTCTCCAATCTTGTTTTGCAACACTTATAGAAATCTTGTATGTAATAGGAAAGCATACAAACATGCATCAATGGCTATCAGAGCAAAAGCCATGGTATAAATTGTATTTTCTGGGGCATGCCTGTTTTTGTAAATAAAGAAGCATAAATCAGGGCCCATCTCTACTTGCAAACGTTCTTTTGAAGCTACGTTTTGAAAAATGGGAGTAATCTCTTTTCTGTTGCAAAATTATTTTTTAACCTTCCAAAACTCCTTACCCGTATACCCCTTTCAGACATTCAAAGTAGGGCATTCACTAGAGATGAAGTGAAGATGTAAAACAGTAAAAGAAAACATTCTTTGTGTTATTTGTGCCCTAGCATCTACTAATGGTTCTGTGCTACTTTTTTTAATTTATTTATGTTGTTATTAAAAAGGTTCTAATCATTACTGATTCTTTTTCTCTTCTAATCTTGGCTTGCGGTCGTCTCCAGTTTCATTATTTTTTATCATCTAAGAGCACTTTGGACCTGCAGGTTTAACCCTAAATACTCCAGGGGATTTGGCAATCAGTCTTGGCACTAGTGACACTGTAAGTTAAAATATATATTTTTTTTACTGTAAATTATACACGAACTTATTGTTTGGTCTGTGTATTTGTAAGAGAAACTGTGGACTTTTTTTTATCATTAGACCACAAGTGACAATGGCGGAAGCATTTCTTTAAAATAGAGACACATACCATCATCATTAGGTGCTTGATTAGTTCTAATATTGCATAACATAAATAATTAGCTGACACTCAATATTAATTTCTTTTGGATAGTACTGAACAGATTGTTTTTATCTGTGTATATACAGTGGGCTTTAGTTTTAATCCGGCCATGTTTATCACTCAGGTCTTTGGGATTACCACTGAGCCTCAACCTAGACTGGAAGGACATGTTTTCCCCAATCCAGTGGACCCTGAAAATTACATGGTAATGTTGGTCTACAAGAATGGGTCTCTTACTCGTGAAGGTACCATGTTGTCTGATACATATTCCTATGGGTTCCAGTTCAGCCATATTATTTGTCTCTCATGTGTCCAATATCTTGCTATCAGATGTCCGCAACAGCTATGCGGAGAAGTCTTGGGATGTGTTCAATAAATTTCTGGAGCAAACTCCACCTTTAAATGGTTCATTACTACGTTCCTTTTGTGGTTATTTTGAAGTCAATTGTTTATTGCTTTGTTTCTTTCCTCATTTTAGTTTATGAATAGGTGGAAAGATGGGTTTCTACTACAAGGAGCATGAAATTCTTCCTCCCCTCCCTGGTAAGATTTGGACTCAGGCCAGGCATGTTTATTCAATTGAAAGTTCTACATACCACACTCCTATATCACTATGATGAGTAAACATCGTCCGCTAACCTTTGAAATTTTCTTTATAAAAAAATGATCCAAGGGTGATAAAAGGGCCACATTTTACGTAGTGGAATGAAATGGGATGGGGATGTGGTGTGTAGTATTACTCTTTTTCAATATGATTATTCTGTTGGAAGTTTACATTGTCACTTTTTATTTAAACTGAGTTGTAAAAGAGTTGCAAAAAAGGTTTTATGTGTATCATTACCCCTCCTGCTGAATTTCCCCAAATTTTGGGATGGTTTTTCATAAGCAATAGTTGTGCTTAACATTTGAAATGCATTATAAAGATCCACCATCAAGTGTTTTTGACCACCTGATACTATTGGAGAACAACTGGTAATAACTGATGGTAGTGGATCTCCCAAATAGGCCAATGAGGATCACAGTGACTGGTTGGATGGTTTGATGTAATTTTGACAGTTTATGAATCAAATGCCAAACTCACAATTCTTTATGCTCCAGTTGGTTTCCATCGCTATGTTCTGGAAAATTTCTCAGAAAACACTTTGGAGAGCCTGAATGAGAAGGAAGTTGAGGAATTTGATCCTCCATCTGAGGTTGGTAGTTGAATATTGTTTCTTGACTTATGCACATAGATGAGATCCTACATGGACTCTTGGTGAACAAAAGTCAATCCATTTACAGGTTCGGGCATTAATTGAAGGCCAGTTCCTCTCAATGAGAGCTCATGCAGAAAGATTTGGGATGCCTTCTCCTCCAAGACGAATAATAGCCACCGGGGGAGCCTCAGCCAATCAAAAGATCCTTAGCTCAATAGCTTCCATTTTTGGCTCCGATGTCTATACAGTTGAGAGACCTGGTAAGGAAGTGTACATCTTATGGTGCCATCTCCCATCTGTAACAGTTATAACTAGAAAACTAAACAAAGACATGTTCTGGTTATGCAATGAAAAAAACATTAGTAAAAACATCAGGCATCTTGCTCCTTCAATATCCCAATCTAAATGAGTCGGGTAGTGCCTTTTATAAGTTTCGAAATGGCTATTTTCTTGCCCAAAATAATTTCACTTTCTGGTATCTTGAGCTGTGCCTGATGGAGAAACCTCTGAATCTTCTTTCTTTGTTACAGATTCGGCTTCCTTAGGAGCTGCATTAAGGGCTGCTCATGGTTGGCTGTGCAAAAAGGGTGGTTTTGTACCCATCTCAAGCATGTATAAGGACAAGCTAGATAAGACATCTCTCCGCTGCAAGCTAGCTGTGAGTGCTGGTGACCAACAACTAGTTAGCAAGTATGCCTCATTTATGAAGAAGAGAATGGAGATAGAGAACCGCCTTGTGCAAAAGCTGGGCCGTTTCTAATTTTTTATTTTTTATTTGATGAAAAAATTGCTTGATTTGGCTATCGAATAAACTATAAATGAATATAGGGAGATTTATCCTTGCTTTGGGTTTTTGTTTCTTACAAAACAACTAAGTAATTATGTTTATTAAATTAATAATAATAGTCTTGAGACTTTGGGTTGAATCTGTCAAGAGAGAAATGAGTACATATACAGCTAATGAATTGACCTGGCCTTGAGCTCCTACACGGTTGTAGGATTTAGAATTGTTAAGAGTTATTATGTTCTCGAATTTGTGTATGGCATACCGTTCACGTTATTTAAATGACAAAATTTATTTTATAAGATTCAAATTTTAAAATTTATATTTCAAATAAAATTATACAATGTAAACGCTTTCTCAGATGTGTTTTACACATTGACTTGAAAATATAATTTTTTTAGGAGCAATGATATCGGATCTCGTGGTTGGGGCTTCTTTGCGCCCCCCTTAGCTATAATCTATTTCACATTTTTTCATAATTTATTTTTATTTTTTATAAAAATAATAAAAAAAAGATATGCAAATAAAGAATATGTTTTTTTATTATTTTTTTTCATATTAAAAAACCCATGGGGCGCAAAGAGATCCTAACTACGAAGTCCCAAAATATTTTTCTTTCCCAAGTATAAAAAAGGGGAAACCTGGGGCTTGTTCCGACTGAATCCAATAGGAAGTGCAGCTGTCGCTGCTCTCGGTGATGGTGGGCGACACCGTCCATGCCATTGGGACCAGAAGAAGCTGACGACCTCACTCCCTGCGAAGGCAAACGGACTCATTTCGGGTTTAAGGCCGCCGGGGGCATAACAGAGGTTGCCGGGGCTTGCCGTCGCAGGAGTGAGGCCGCCTTCCTCCGGTCCCGATGGCATGGGCGGTGTCGCCACCACCACCGACGGCGGCTTTGTTTGGCTGAAGGCTGAATCCCTCTTTAAAATCATCTTCATTTTATTTTTTTATTATATTTTTTATTATGTTTTATTTTTTATTGTGTTTTTTTATATTTTTTATTGTATTTTTTTTATTTTATTGTATTTTTTTTAAATTTTTATTATGTTTTTAATATAGGTTGTACTTCTTATGGGATTCGGTCGACCGAACCCCAGTGTCACCATATAAAAAATAATTGATATTTTGACTTTCTATTAACAAACCAACTTTTTAGTAGTAAAATTTTATTTAAAAAAATGAAAACGAAGTTCAGATCGGTTTAGTTGCAAATGATTGATGATATGGAGATGTCATTGCATGTATCTAGTCATGGATGGTTCTCTTAATGAATGAATGATTAGATTTTTCTTATAAAAAAAAATAGTACGGCGTATCAATTAACAAAGTTGCAAATAGATTTCTATTTTTCCCCAATTGCCAAATCAAAAGAGAAGTTTTTTGTCTCACAATCAGCTTCCACAGATTGAATTACGTACTAACTCTTAAGTCCAGATTTGTACCATTATGAAGAGAGGAAATAGCAGAAGCACTACAGCTCACTAACTCAAATAGAACCATTATCGCAAATGCAAGCCTTTATAGTCTTTTATAAATAACCAAAAGATGCGTCAAGCCGAATAGGAAGAGTATTAAAAAGCCAGAGCCATCAAGGGTTCCAAATCACAGAAAATATTATTGATAATGCAAAGTCTGCAGAAAAGCACATACAAAGCCCAGCAACAGCCTTAAAAGGAAACAACCACAACAAAAGCCATCATATTACAGCAGAGACAACAAAAGAGATTACATCAAGCCTCTAGTATTCATCCCCTTCATCACCATCCTCTCCCTCGGCAGATTCTGCACCAACCTCCTCATAATCCTTCTCCAGGGCAGCCAGATCTTCACGAGCCTCTGAGAACTCCCCCTCCTCCATACCCTCACCGACATACCAGTGCACAAAGGCACGTTTGGCATACATGAGATCGAACTTGTGGTCAATGCGAGAGAACACCTCAGCAACACTGGTTGAGTTAGAGATCATGCAGACAGCCCTTTGCACCTTAGCAAGGTCACCTCCCGGAACAACGGTGGGTGGCTGGTAATTGATACCACACTTAAATCCGGTAGGACACCAGTCAACAAATTGGATGGTGCGCTTGGTCTTGATGGTGGCCACGGCTGCATTCACATCCTTGGGCACGACATCACCACGGTACATCAAGCAGCAAGCCATGTACTTGCCATGGCGTGGGTCGCACTTTGCCATCATGGAAGAGGGTTCAAAGGCACTGTTAGTAATCTCGGCCACTGAAAGTTGCTCATGGTATGCCTTCTCAGCTGAGATGACGGGAGCATAGGAGGAAAGCATGAAATGGATCCTAGGGTAGGGAACCAAGTTGGTCTGGAACTCAGTCACATCAACATTCAGGGCTCCATCGAACCGCAAGGAGGCAGTCAAGGACGAGATCACCTGAATTTACAATCACACATTATTTACAGCATCCATTTTAATTCAAAGGAATGCCAGAAAATGTCCCCGATCTTGGAAATTTCATTATACCTGAGAGACAAGGCGATTAAGGTTAGTGTAAGTAGGACGCTCGATGTCAAGGGAGCGCCTGCAGATGTCATAGATGGCCTCATTGTCAAGAAGCACAGCAACATCAGTGTGCTCAAGGAGGGAGTGAGTTGAAAGGACGCTGTTGTATGG
This sequence comes from Platycarya longipes, assembly GCA_036559045.1. NCBI lineage: Eukaryota > Viridiplantae > Streptophyta > Magnoliopsida > Fagales > Juglandaceae > Platycarya > Platycarya longipes. Next base: position 38,962,993 of record CM071803.1, on the reverse strand, counting down.
CTCCACAACGGAGGTGGACACCTGTGGTGAGGGATAGACAGTGAAACCGAGCTTTGACTTTTTGCCATAATCAACTGAGAGACGCTCCAAAAGAAGCGATCCAAGACCAGATCCGGTACCCCCTCCGACAGCATTGAAAACCAAGAAGCCTTGAAGACCAGTGCAGTTGTCTGCAAGCTTGCGGATCCGGTCCAGGCAAAGATCAACAATCTCTTTCCCAACTACACCAGAAAGCAAGAGGGGTCGTCAAAAAAAAAAAAAATTGGCACTCAGACCCATACAATAATGAAGGGAGCTAAAATAAATTACTGGTGTAATGGCCACGGGCAAAGTTATTGGCAGCATCTTCCTTGCCGCTGATGAGCTGCTCAGGGTGGAAGAGCTGGCGGTATGTTCCAGTCCTCACTTCATCAATAACAGTAGGCTCAAGATCAACAAAGACTGCACGAGGGACGTGCTTCCCAGCTCCAGTTTCGCTGAAAAAGGTGTTGAAGGCATCATCTCCACCGCCAACTGTCTTGTCACTCGGCATCTGACCATCAGGCTGGGGGGAAAAGCAAAAGTTCAGCCGATGAAAATTTACGCATTGCCTGATTTAAACGGAGAAATATATGTAACACACACACATTTCTCGAATTCAAAGGCAAACGAGCATGTCTTAACCCCCAAAATACTTTCTCAATCACAAACATGGATCCACGACTTTTATAAAAATTAATTAAATATTCGATCTATACCGCGGATCTAGCTGGGCTAGAAAATCTATAATGAAAATGAACCACATCCAAAGGCAGATCTAACGAATTCTAAATCAAGAATTTACGACAGCACGTCGTTGATATTGCGAGCTAATACGTTAAAATTTTCGACGAATATTAACCATATATCGAGAAGAGAAATGAGAATCGGAGATAAAAAAGCAACAGCTAGCACAACAAATATCGGAAAGAATAGAATGGTAAAAGCAAAGGAAGGGAACGAGTAAGTGAGCGAGACAATATTACCTGAATGCCATGCTCGAGGCAGTAGAGCTCCCAGCAGGCATTGCCGACCTGGATACCGGCTTGACCAATGTGGATCGAGATGCACTCTCTCATATTTCCAAGATGAGTTTCGGGGAGATTCGGAAAGTTTCGGAATGCAGGAGCGGCGTTTATCAAGACGCCTCTCAGATGAATTTGGGGGTTTCGAATCTGCGTCTGAGGTTATGCAATTTATATAGATAGGCAGAGCGGATGATGACCCGTAATTATCGGGGCAAAATTAACCGGTTAGTTTGAATTCGTTTAAAATTTCAAAATGAAAAGAATTTTCGTAAAACTAAAGATATAAAACTTACCCAATTTTATAAATTAACGTATTAAATTAAATTATATTACTAAGTTTATATTTATAAAAACAATTTTATAAATAAAATATTTCTCAAATAAAAATATAACTTATTTTTTTATAAAATTATACTATTTATAAAGAGAAAAAATATATAGAACTGTGAACTGAAATATCGTTACATAATCATTTTGAAAAAATAATAATAAAACATAGGACTTATATAAAAAAATTAATTTTTTAATAATGTATAAAAAAAAATTAATTTTTTAATAATGAATCTCACTATTTTTTAAAATAATTATATAATATTTACACATTTATAATTATATGTAGAATTATTCATTTGCAAATTAATATGTAAACATATCATTTTTATGGGATCTATTATTGGTATGAAAAAAATCAAAATAAAAGTATTTTGAGTATGTAAATATTGTATATATTTTAAAAAAAAATATATGATTATTATAAAAAATTAGTTTTTTCTATTATTAATATATATATAATATTTTTTATATAGATTGTATAGTACTTATACACTCCATAATTACACATAATTTTTTAAAACTATATATATATATATATATTTAGTTATATGGAAACGTAAGTTTTCATGATACATTTAACGCATAAATGAGACTCAATAAATAAGTCGACAAGAAGATTTTTCAGATTAATATCTACACTTGAAGAAAGAATAAGGGCAGGTTTAGAAATAAATAACTCTCAAACATTTATTATTATTTATTATTTTATTATTATTTATTATTTATTTTTATTATTTTATTATTATTATTTATTATTTTATTATTATTTTTTACTTAATTTTTTTTATAATTCATAAATATTTTTAAATACTCTCAACATCTAAACGAAATGTAAACGATATTTTCATCGAAAGATTTATCATCTTAATTAAACTTAAGTACAATTATAATTTTTTATTTTTGACAAACTGTATAACTATAACTGATTATTTAAATGGTAAATATATAATTACTTAAAATATAAGACATTTGAAGTATGATTAAAAAAATAATAATAAATTAAAAAAATGATTATAAATAATATTATAAATATTTTAGGTACCTAGAGAAAGAATTTTTTTTTAACTAGAATTAGTTGACCATGGTTAAAGTAGGGTTTGCTTGGCCATTTGCGGCAGCTGGCTGGCCAGCCTAATGAAGTGACCGTTTAACAGGATTCGGAAAAGGCCTTGATGTTTGGCAGAATTACGAAGACGACATTTGGGCGAGCCACTTTAAGTGCACTCCTAAACTCAACAAAATCAATATTTAGCTAAATAATAGACAGGGAGTATAAATATGACATTGCAACGACTTTAACAAATAAATAATAAAAATAATTTTTAATTATTTGGTTTAACAAATGTAACTAATTCTTTAAATTAGTTAAATAATTTTTTGAGATTAAAATATTTACTCATCTTCCCAATATACTTTCCCATGCATAAAAAAAAAAATAGTTTTCATGTTTGTAAAATTCTCGAATTATCTCTTTGTAAATATTCAGTGTGAAAATTAATAATTTTACGCTATTATTTAAAAAAAAAATCAATATCTTCATTTGTTAATCATCAATCATTAAAAATAATATGAATGTTAGAAAATTAATATGTATTTTTTAATAATGAATAAATATTGAAATTATAATTAGAATTAAAATAAATAAAAAGAAAATAATGAATATTTTAATGAAATAGTTATTTATTTGTTGAGTCTATTATTTAATATAATAAAAAGTAATTAGTTAAGATTTATAAAAATAAAATCTTTAATTAAAATTTAATTAAATAATATCTAATTTATTGTGAGTGTTCTAGGATGATGAAACCAAACTGTGGTTAATTGCTCGCCAATGTTGTTTTTGATTTTAAATTGTAAGAATTTATTTGAATTAAGAGATGAGATGAGATAAATTATGAATAGTAAAATTAAAATTAGTTAAAATGAGTTAAAATAAATTACAAATAATAAAATTAAGTTTGAAAAACAAACTGTCCCGCCTTGCCTTGATGTCTGTAGTGTTGTCCTCTCTAAATTATAATACGAGGCAGCGTCTCGAGGAGGGTAATGTCGTCATTTAGATGAAATTATCTCGAAACAAGCATGTGATCGCTTTCATTGATGGGCCAATAGGGGCACAGGAGGCACATGAGTGGGTTGGGCAGGTGGGCTGTCAAAGGTCAAGTAGGTCCTACATTTCTGTCGTTATAGGCCCGGCATCTTAAATGATAGACAGCATCTTGGGTCAAATAAAAATTTATAAATTTTATATCGCTATTGACATTGTTGCTCAAATTACATGTTTAATTTAGAGAGAGAGAACGCTTTGAGATTACGTTTGAATAGTGAAAAGTGTTGAAAAGTATTATGAATAATAATAAAAAGTAGGTGAAAAAATAATAATAGAATATTAAATAATAGTAAAAAGTAATAAAAAGTAGGTAAAAAATAATAATAAAATAATAAACAGTGATAAAAAATAAATAAATAATCATAATAAATTAATAAATAATAGTGAAGTATTATAAAAATACTTGAAGTATTCTCGTTGCCAAACACAGCCGATACAATATTTCCAATGTATAATGTAGGATTTTTTTAAATTCATTTGATGAAGGATATCACCTCATTACAACATGATAAGAGTTATATGAGAATGAAGTATGTAGAATTTTCTTAATAAAAAACATATTAATATTTAAATGCAATCCATGCTTTCTATGACTATTCAAATTGGGTAAAATGGTCATAGAAAGTATGGATTACATGATCAATCGATCACTTTTATTGATGTATTTGTGTCGAGAGGGATGGAGATTTTCTCTAATTATTTTATTCAAACTACATTGTTACAATCAAAAGAGACAAACACAACACGTTGATTTTCCATTATATAATGCTGTTCATAAATAATGTGGACCGAAACCGGCCGGCCGGCATCCATCTGATGACCCATGCAATCACCAACTGGACCGCAATGACCAGGCTGGACTACAGTCAAGTTTTGCCCAAAACCATTCCTAGCCCTCTCCCCTAAAGGGTAGAAAAATTATGGATCTGAACTGCCCCTCACTTGTTTTATAAGGAACTTGAAGTGAAGCCCAAGCCAGTTTCAATCATTTATTGAGCAATTTTTATCAGTTTTCAAGTTTTGAGTAAGCTGCACCTTATTTTTGCTGCTCCCTGCAGCCTTGCAACAGTCATAATTAAAAGGTAGGGAGCAGCATAAATAATGGGGCACTACCCCCAAAGAGATGTCAACTTGTGGACGTTCATAGAAAAGTGTCTTCCAATTCAATGACTGTTGTTGGATTGGTCAATTTACCGGCAAGGGAAAAGGCTTTCCTAAACATTCCCATTAGTTTGCATATGGTCAGACTGTGAGTAAGAAAACAGGCTGCTTCCTTGCATTTAATACTTCAGAGTGAAAGGGATATCTTAACCAATTTGAGACAAGATTGAATCTAACTGCCCAAAATCATGCTAAGAAAATATTCACTACATACAATCACTTTTACTACATATTCTTTGCACATTTTACTGATAATTGGGTAAAATAGTTATTTTATAATAAAAAAAATGACGTAACCTTTCACATTAGTGGAGTGCATAAAAAATACTTAAAAAAAAAACGTAAAAACAACTGCACATGGAATTTTTGAATCTCCATTTGACTGCCCAGAACGTGATGGAAGGAAAAGAGGAAGAAGATTACAATAGAAAAACCAGCAATTCTGATTCTTTCACTTGACATCAGAATCATTATATGATCCGATGAGTTGTGCATATCATTTACCCAACCGCAATTTTCTAGGAAGGCCAAATGTTTTATGACGTAGTAGATGATCAAAGGAAAGGATAATGAGTATTGAGTAGAACGATTCAATTTAAATCAGTCATAAAATGTTTTTTTTTTTAAATAAAAAAACTTACATCCTGTCTTGAAGTGGGCCACTTCATTTCCAGAGGACATTCAGGTCCTACCAATGGAAAATATAGCCACTCATTTTCCCTTATCCGCTTTAACATACATGGCGGCCGGCCATGTTGAAGATATAAGAATATTTCGCAGATATTTACTACACAACTGACAAAATGTTTAATCTGTAAAGCGACAAGCACAGGACAAACACAGGTGGTAGGTTGAAAGCAATATCTAACTTAAGGGTGTAAAACATGAAATTCTGTACTAAACCAGAATCAAATCACAATCTCTGCACTAAATAGAGTCCAAAATGGAACCCTGATTAGCAGGAATGAAAACAAAGCCCAAATTAATCGGTACCCACGAGAGAAAATTTTATGATATAGGATTTAAACATGGTCTGATGCCATAAAATTAAGTTTGAAGTTTGTAAACCCTGGATAGATACAAGCGCTACTTTTTTCTTTCTTGATCAGTACTATTTGAACACAATATTCTGAGACCATAGATCATATCTAATGATTTTAGGACTAATGTAACAAATCCTGAACAAAGATTTTGCAAGATCAGATCATGTTGAAAAGTTTTAGTTGTTGACACAACCAAATAATAAATATTCAGAGGATTTTCATCAAAAGTACAAGACTGAATTGTCGAGAAGATACACATAAACAACCTTTAGCTTGAGAGGTAATTTACTCAACAATGGATGGGTTGAAGGAACATGTACAATTGGCAAAACGCGTACATGGAATGATCCATGATATTGAAGACACTGTGTACAAATACTGATGATCTAACATATGTGCATTCCGATATGACATGTTTTGGTGCCCCTAAAGTGACATATAGTTTGGCGATAGTTTGGCGCCACTATAGTGACATGTATTCTTTACAGTGCAATTTATCAATGTCTTCTAATGTAGTGGAGGAAATTTTTCATAGTGCAAGAAGCAAAATGAACCTCTCACCAAGCAAAAGAAGTTAAGGAGCAAGATCCGTGAGCTCAAGGAAAATTCCAGCATTATGTAATGGATAGAAAAACTTCTCATAAAAATTAGGAATCCAAAAGGAACAGACATGATGCAGAGTGATATGCTGACAAAACTATTGTGTATAAGCAACATTCATAAGAATCAAAGCTACCATCAAGTTGCCAGATGGAAAGAACTGAATCACCTGTTATAATGTCAATACACACAACGCACATTCTTTCTTGGCAGACAAGATGCTTTAAAACCGGCCGCAATCAATACAGTCCCACTGGTGAGGTTGGTGCATTACCTTATGCCAGACAAAATGGCGGGAGAAAATCCTTATAGAATCTAAAGTAAGTTTCCACTGACAGTGCAGCTACTTGCACTATGCAGAAAATTACCAAATTAAAAGGCCATGCATTTTATTTGCAACTTCCAGCTGATTTTAATGAAATAAAACATAATTGACATGGACTCAGTTAGAGGTAGCCATGGAGGAGTCGATTGCCCAATATGTGAAAAATAAAAAATAAAAACAAAAATGTGAAGTACAGACAGCCAGCAATCAGCAAGTCCCATCCAAATAAGTCTTAGCAAAGTATATTAGTTGAAGCATAAAGTATATTAGCTGAAAGGAAGAAAAGCTATTGGGTAAAGTTTTGTCTCAAATTAAATGAGTGAAAAAAATAATAGTCAGCAGTTTTGGCTCATACATTTCCGTAGTTGGGATTGTCATTTTTTGTGGTTGTAACAATCACTTCAAGCAGTGGAAATAACAAAAGATGTGAAATATTTATATAGATAATTTCATGGCCAAAAAAACAAGGTGACAATTTTTTTTAGTTTTATATGGTGGGATGAAAAATTCTATTTGTAAGCCGGTGTGTAAAGCACCCTCCATGCTGTTGACATGGCAAGACTTGATTTGCAACAAAAATTTAAATCTCTTACAAATCAAGTCTTGCCATGTCATCGGCATGGAGGGTGTGCTTTATACAGCAGCTTACAAGTAGAAGAACTCTGGTTCCCAATAGAAGAAATCATATGCATATGAAAAACAGAGCACCGTCAATTAAATACAGAAATAATTTCCACACTGTGCGCACAAGCATTGTCCTTTAAAGATGTTGACAGCTGAAATCAACGCATAGTAAGCAAGAGCACTCCAATTTTAAGTATTCATTGCATGTGAGATTATGCATAAATGCCATGAAAGATGAACAGCACACAAAAAATAAACTTAATTTGACTCCCATAAGACGTGAACTCTTACTAAACCTAAAGATTCAGTTTCCATTAGTGAAATTGGTTAGTGGGACTTTCTGAACAAGTACAGAGGTTGATTCTTAACAAGCGTACACGAAATGAATGACAAGATTTTGCCCAATCTGACTGATCAAAGAAAAAAAAATATTTTTCCCAAACTGAAAGAAAACGCAAATAGAGATCTGAATGTGATATAATTTTGGAACAAGTGTCCATGGTCACTTGTGACCTCTTCAATAGTTAACCAATCAGATTTTTGCTCCATGGAAGACTCATTTAGCACCAGCATATGGATTATGAACAGTTTTGACCAAATATTTACATATTTTTAACCAGAGACTGTGAGTGGATCTTCTTACATACATAATATTGATATGATAGGGTGGAAAAGAGGGGGAAAGTAACTATGAAGGTAATAATGATAGGCTGCTATCAAGCTTAATGCTTGGAAAAACTTTGCGACTTGGACCGAAAATAGAAAATTATATTGATTATAATAATGGTAATGGTGAAAGTGCTAGAGTTCCTAACTTGAAAGATACATTACACAAAATATTATCAGGTAAGCACTAAGGTGGAGTCAGTCATTATGAGACTGCACTGCTGCAAACATTCCCGGAAGAAACTAGTTAAAAACCTTTACAAACACGTATGGATGGCAGGCATATCAAACAGATAATACTTAATAACAAAATCAAATTTAAACAAAAGAAAAGACATTTGCCTGTAAACATTAATGGACCACACTAAAATCAAGTGTAACTCCTACCTTTTGCTCAAAATAATAATAATAATAAATATATAAATAAAAGAAGATTCAAGTGTTACTCTATAATCCCCTCTATATCAAAGGACGACCCAAAACGGCGAGAATCGACTAAAAGGCTAGAGCAAATGGAATACGCTAATTCCAAATGCTACGAAAGGTAAAAGGGAATTGTTTCCAAATCTACAGAGGCCCTTATTAGCTTCAACGAGTATGAGCATATTCAAGAAAACTCATCCATTTGTCAACAAAACATAGGATAAAACAGAGACGAGGAAACAAATAATAAAACCGCAAGCCGCAAATGAACGAACTATATCATTATATCAAATAAATAAACCAACTTAGTCTATGGAAAATTCGGAAAAGCATACATAATCATCAAGAGCGCTAACTGTGTAAAAATGGGCAAAACATCTGGCATACATACAGGTGAAAAGACAGAGACTTTTTCAATCTTCTTTGGCATTTCGAACTGTGATGAAGAATACCCATGATTGGTGAAGACGACTCGTATGCTCCTCCTCCTCCTTGTCATCCTTTAAAATCTCAGGGGGGAAAAAACTAGACCCAAAACAAAAAGACTAATAAAAGGGTATCGAAGGTTTTGAAAGAAACTATATTTATATTTATATTTGATGATATATATTGCCTGGCTCCATCCTGTCTGCCTTTTTCCACGCAGCGAGAAGAGCTACATTGTTGTAAAGCTTCTCTATCCATAAAAGCCCAAAAAGGACCTTCGATTTAGAGATGCATGGTGAGAGAGTACCTCTCTGGGACCGAGGGAAGCCTGGTCATTGCATGAAGTGAGAGAGAAAGACAACTCCTCCTCGGCCATTGCAGAGACAGAGAGAGAGAGAGCCAGGCCAGCACAAGCTCGCCCTTCAGTCTCTGGGTTCTTCCTTTTTCTTTTTCTTTAAGAGAGAGAGAGAGAGAGAGAGGGAATGTTAAGTGTGAGTAGGAAATGGCGTGCCGTGCTCGATTGGTTGAAGGGGGAAGTTGTTTTAATGGAGAGAGAAGCATTAAGCGTTTTGGATTTGGGGAGGCCGGTGAAAAGCCATTTTCAACTTTCTCTTTGTTCCTCTTCTTCTGCTGAGACTCACCGTTTTGTCTCTCTTTCTCCCTCTCTTTCTCAAAGCAGTTCCATTTTACCTATATAATATATTTTATTCAAAATGTGTGTGCATATCGATTGAAATCTAATTTGATGTCTTTGTATTCAAACTCTAATTTTGTAACATTTTTATTAAAATCTGATTTTTTAATCAATCAGATTAGATGAATACATGTATTAATATACAAAATCACTTACAATTAGATTTTTTCATAATAGAAATACTAGTGTTACATGGTGCTTTTTACGTCTTTCATGAAGGTTTTGTTTCGATGTCAAGTTAATTTGAATTGAATTGAATTGAATTGAGTTAAATAAAATAATATTTTTTAATATTATAATTATTTTAAGATTTAAAAATATTAAATTACTTATTATATTTTATATGAGAATTTAAAAAAGTATATGAAAATTTAAAAAATTTATAATAGTAAAATAAAATGAGTTGAGGCGAATTAAGCATCCAGGCAAGAATCTCATAACTTTTCATTTGACTTCAAAAAAAAAGAAAAAAAAACCTAAACTAAACTATTTCCTAGTTAGATTTGGATCGGACACCTCTGCCTCAAATATATCGATTGAGTTATTAATGCTGTGTTTAATTTATGTGTCTGTCACTCTGATCATAAATTCTAAAATTTATTGAGAATGAATAATACTGTTGTTGAAAGAAAGGTTAATTAAATTTAGGGATATGATGGGTTTGGTTCAATTTTAAACACGTTGACAAATAAAATTGAATCGTTTCGGATGAGTTAAGAAGGATTTCCATTTTGGTTAGGTTTAAGCATCCAAACAAGCATAATTTGTTCTTCTTTTTATTTTTGGTTTTTTCCCAACTTTTTTATGTTAAGTTTCTTAATCTAATTATGTGTAATAATAAGGTTAAAAATCCACGCAATAATTATTATGCATGAAATATAAATAAAAAAAATTAGGAATATTAAACTCGGTTTTGTACGGTCTAAAAGAGTTCAAAACCGGGACCGAACCAAAAAAAGATAATCGAAACAGACTGACCCTCGATAATTGATCTGCCCCTTCAATTCATAAGTAAATATTAAAAGCTTTCATTTCCTAATATTTATATTTTTTCTCATATCATTAAAGATTGTAATTGTTTCATTTTTTATTATTTATTTATTAAATTGTTATAAAAACTATTTATTCTTGTTCACTCATCTATTAATTATTTGATGGAAAAATTTTCAAACCGGTCTGATCTATTTTTCTACATATAGCTATGTTGCATTATAGAAAAGATAATAAGAGCATTCTTATTAGATTGTTTAAAGTTATTTTTTAAAGAATATAAATTACATATTTATTAAAAAAAAAATGGTCTTATTTGATCAAAAGTAAGGAGATAAAAGTGTAAAAATAATATAAAAGTAATTTTTGTAAATAATAAAGTTAAAACTTTATCAAACATTGGTCAAATTTGACAAAATTTTTAGTTTTACTATTCACTTTTGAAGACAAAAAGTATTTTTATTCCATTTCTCCACAAATTTCTCTTCATTTTTGATCAAATATGATCAATATTTTTTTTATATGTATACAAAATTGTACTTTTTAAAATTTAGTTTTGGACAATCCAATAAGAATGTTCTAACCTAGCTTTACTTTTTTTTCTCCCTCATTGGATTCTCTTGCAAAGAAGGTTTCGAGACCCTTGTCAAAAGCTTCGAGATTTAGGTCACCATCGCTAAAAAAAGTTCAGCCCACCATTGCCAGACCTTCTCTCCCTTGCTGAACTCTTCACCCGAAACCCTAACTTTCATCTTTCGATTCCTCCATCGAACTCCTTCATCGTAAACCAGCACTACATCTTTCGATTCCTCCACCAAAACTTCCCTCAAACTTCACTCAATCAATGACGGGATTGAAGCTTTCTTTCTGCCACAGTGCTTACCGACAAATGCCTATAAGGTGTTTGACAAAAGTTAGGACATAAAAAAATAATTAATTCATTTCAATGTGTACTGTAGAAACTTGTTGATTCTGGATCAAACAAACTGGAAAACAAACCTTCTTATAACTCTACTCATCCCATACATCTTCTTGAGCCTTCATTCACTGTTGCTCTACATTTGCAAATGATTTACTGTGTTATGGTAATTCTTATGTCAATGCCCTCAAAATTTCTCCTTTTTTTTATGCTAAAGTTTATAATGCAGAGGAGAGATTGGGAGATGGATTGCTTTCTATTGCTGTTGTATTGCGCCTTTTCAATAAGCTAGACACTTGAATGTGTTTTCTACATTGATTTTGAAGAGCCTATTGTTACTACTAGGTAGAATTTGTCATCGGAAAAAAAAAATTGTGCATACCGTGTTGGTAATCTCATCGGGAAAAAATAATAGACACCGTCGAAGGGAGGGGATAGAGGTCAACGAGAGGGAGGAGAGGTCGCGGGGAGGTCGAGGAAGGGTGGGGGGTTGAGGGGAGGGAAGGGAGGTCGAGACTCTAGAGTTTCTCGTTCTGTATTTTCTACTCATAATTGGTATTTTGATCTTGTGTGTAGGTGTAGAGACTATTTTTTGAGATGTTGATGTGTTTACTGGTAAATGATGTCCATTTATTTGAGGTTAAAGGGCGGCGGCCCAAAGTGGAACTCTTATTTGATACGACATGATATCATGACGTCGATTAAAAGATTATCAATACCATTTTTCATCTTAAATAACTGAAGATATGAAGGACATTAATAATTATTATTAACTCGACATCTTCCATTGAAAACAAAAGATGGAATGTGGTTGTGATATAACTTGGTCCAAGTTGCATTAAAAAAGAAACATATATTATCACGTGTTTGAAATTAAATTATATTCTACAGTCATACGTCGAGAAATATTCTATTTTCAAATTGGTATATAGAGTACATCGTATAAAATATTTATATGATATAATTTGATTTAAAAAATAAATCTTAAAATTTGAATTCAAGAGATCAAATTTTACCATTTAAAAATTATGAATGGTATGCTTTACATACCAATATGATAATATAATAACTTAAAAAACTGCTACAAGAAGCTACTATACACGTTTTTTTTAATTAATATGTGATATATCATTTTTATCATTATTAAGTATTAGGATAAAAAAAATGTGTTAGTGAGGGTGGTAGTTCAGTGATCCATGAGTTTGTCAATAAGCAGTAGGTCCTGGGGTTGAATGTCGCAACGAGAAGCACCCCACTCGCAGTATTATTAGTGACCTATTGGCTCAGAGACCTAAGACCATTAATGTCCTCGTAGGGCTGGGTTCAAACTATGGCTCAAGTCCGACTTGTAGAGTGCGCCTGCAGTTCTCGCCATCGAGGTTCTTTTTGTCTAGCTTCCTAGCGGATTGGGTGCTACTATAGTCACGTCCGGGTGGAGAAGCTCTTTCTAGTCCTCCTTCAACCATTTTTCTTAAGAAAAAAGAAAAACAAATAAAAAGATAAAAAAAAATATAATAATAATAAATTGCAAATTGATTATGTAGAGACGTGTGGTGTAAAGCTTTTATGTAGAATTTCTCTATTAACTCACAGGCCAAACTTTAATTATGTTTGCATGTTTGGAATTGGATGATAAAGCGAACCCATTAATTAAGAACTCTGCCAAAAAAGATTTGAAGAATGAGGATTGAGGGATGGAAGGAGTAATTGTAATGGTGCATAAATGGCCAACGTGGCTCTTCATTGTATCCATTTGTGTGTGTCGGCAGGTCCTTTTATTTTTCTCTGGATTTAAAGTTAACATCTCTCATTTTCCATATTCAATGTTTAACTAATTTAGTTTTTTTTTTGGTTTGTTTTTGTTTTAGTAGTTATTTATTTAAAATATACTACAACAAATATTTTGATTAAATATATTATAAGAATGAAAAATAGCATCGTTCCAATTTTTATATACATGATGACTCATTCCTCATAATTGTAAAGATTTTTCATTTTCTTTAACAAGCATATATGATTATATCTTCAAATGAGTCATCAAGTAACCAATGAATGTCTGTCTATGTATGTTTTATTTTGTCATATCTTAAAAAATAAATGTGTTTTTTATAATAAAATGAGTAATATTACATATAATTATAAAGTGTGCAAATATCGTGTAATTCTTTTAAAAAAATGCATAAATATAGAACTCATATAAAAAAAAAACTAATTTAATAGTGCCTCCAAGGTTATGATTTATTTTTTTATATGAATTCTATATTTACTTATTTTTCTAAAGGGATTGTGTGCTGTTTGGGTATTCCACAATTACAAATATAATTTCTTTATTATAAAAGTAAATTCACAATCTGAGCTGACTTAATTTAGTATGTCAGATTATAAATATTATTATTGTAAAGTAGGTCTAAAATATTATGTAAATTCGTCATTTTATGAATTCCTTTTTATGAAGTTTATTTATGACTAAAACATTTTTCTTTTAATCAAATATATAAAGTTTAACAAAAGGTAGCATAATGTTATGCCGAAAGCGATACCTCAGCTCAAATTATTAGAACTAAGCCATCAATTCATCTCTATTATTTTCTCAATTTCATAGATGCAAAAAAATAATTATTGGTGTTGATCGCTATCTTATGATGATTATTCTTTTGAAAATTACTAACCAGTACAACTTCTTTCTATTTAAAGGTTGTCCTCTGGACAAACAGAATATTACTAATTTGAATAAAAATTTATGTGCAGCTAAGCTTGACAATAATGTTTGAGCAGAAAACTACCTTCACCTTGATTCTTACTTTCAAGTTATAATCCATCCAAGAAGGCACCCACCATTTTTTACATACATACATATATAGATATATATGTATGTATATATATGAAAATTATACTAACAAGTTGGCGTGATGACACACACCTTCCACACTAATGACTTGCCAAATTGAAAAAGAATTAAGGCCAATTTCACTTTTTCAAAATTTATCATCTTATTTCGTCTTATTTCAACTCATCTAAATATTATATATATATTTTTAAATTTTCATATAAAATAAAATAAATAATTCAACATTTTCAAATCTTAAAATAAAAATAATACTAAAAAAATATATTTTAACAATGTTTTATTTAATTCTTAACTTTTATCTCAACTTATCTCATTGTATTTGCAAAATAAATGAGGCCTAAAATTCATAATTTATAACTTCTCTTAAAAATCCAATTATACCATTTCTATAATGTATATTATGTGTCTTTCATATTGGATTCGATTATTACCAAAATTTTGAATATCCGTGTCGTATTGGCCTATATTTATCGTGCCAAGTCAATAAACGACATGAGGAGATAAATATTTTGTACCGGATCAAATACCGAATATATCTATGCCTTTTGGGCAATATCAACCAGTTTTTCATGTAATGGCCGATTTTTAATATACCGGCCGAAATTTTTTATTTTTATATTTATAGTATATTTTTGTTATTTTCACTCAAATTCTCATATTTGAAGATTATTTACTTAATTTTTGTAATCTCCTTTCTCGAGAACTAAAAATCAAATTCATACTCTCTTTTGATGAAGATGAGTGATTTTTTTTTAATAATTAGATTGAGAACTTACAAGTAATATTAAGTTTTATAAATATGTGTTTTAACTTTTTAAAACTTCTATTAATGTTATTTTGAAATATAATTTATATAAATATAAATATAATTAATTTATCTATATATAGATTACTTCAAAATAGTACCCAAAACGATATCGATATTAATATATTTCATTCTAATATTTTAATCAAAATAATATTCAAGACTTTGTTATATACCTACTTACGTGTATTAGAGCACTTACTATAGACTCAATAAATCTATTATTTAGTCAAATAATAGTCATGAGGCATTAAAACAAAGTTGCAATAGTCTCACTAAGTAGCTAGTCAAAATAACTTTCTCTCTTGACTTAATAAATATAGCTAACAAATGAGTGTTAATCAAATTATTTGTTGAAACTAAAATATTCATTATTCTTAACTTATTTACTCTGCCGCTGGGTTTATGGATGAATATGTACATATTTTGCGCTATGAATTATTCCGTGCTTTTGAAGTTTTGATTTTTCTTTTAGTAAATTCGATGCGTTGCTACTTTTGTTTTGTTTGCCGAGAAAATTGAGGTCCTGTGGCCTTTCATTTTGTTTTCGAGGACTAAATTCAGCTCAAATATTAAAATATTAAATTTAGTCGATTCTATTGTTTTTCTGGGACCTTTGGAAGCTAAGCCAATGAGGCGTATTTGACCTCATATTAATAACAAATTAATGTTAAAATTAAAATTATAATTAAAATAAATAAAAAGTTAAAAATTAATATTTTAATAAAATAATTATTGATTTATTAAATCTATTATTTGTTATAATAAAAATTGACTAGATAAAATTTATAAAAATAAAATTTTTAATCAAAATTTATTTAAATAATAATTAGACTATTGTGAATAGTCTTACTCGTGTGGTTGCGTGTGTACATATATACATTTTAAAGCATCATAGACATCCAAACAGCGTGGGGCTGGCAAAACGTACAGGTAAGAAGCCCCCACAGAATTGTTGTTCCCAAACGTGGAGGTTGATTGGTTTGTGTTTGTCCAATATGGTCGACAAATGCACGTTACACACACATACATACATACATACATATTTGTATGTATGTATTCCAAAATAATTAAATTTTTATCCCCAACTTGATTTATTCTTCTCAAGTAAGCAACTAAACTTTTAAGTCTTTACAACTTGTCCCCTAATTTAGAATTTGAGTCTCAACTTGCCCCTAATTAAAAATGAAAAACAAAATTGAATAAGAGTTTACATTTATGGTAACCCTTTTGTTTTCCCCTTTTTTTGGATTGATCAATTTAATAATTTTAAAAACCGAGTTAGGATAATTTCAAATCCAAATTCTTCATCATGCATTTATTTAACTTATTGAAAGAAATTGTACTAAATGTAGTTCCCACTCGAGTACGACATGTAAAAATAGAAAAGATAAATCAATTAAAAACAAAAAAACATGTTGTTAGGAGAGGCGGTCCCGACGTAGATGACCTCTCACGGGTGGTTGGAGCTTTGTGATTGCCCCACCTCCGCATAGGGTGGGGGAGAATTCCTCCTTCAAGTACATCTCATAATGGACCTCCCCAAAAAGCTAGATCCCTTCTATCCCAATAACGGCCAAGAATAGTATTTATTTTTTTATTTTCATAAATCTAATTTATTTGAGAGTCATGTGAGCAATAAGCGTGTTTATTTTAGGAGATAAAATCAAAATTTTAAATTTATTTTAAATTTATCATTATATTTTTTTAAATTTTTTATATAAAATATAATAAAAAATTTAATTTTTTTAAATTCTAAAACTACTTTTTCAAATCTCAAAACAAAATTAATATTAAAAAAATATTTTATAATAATATTTTATTTATTTTTATCTTTATCTTTATCTTATCTCTAAATACAAACAGGACAATTAAAAGCATGATCTTAAATCCAATGAAATTCGTTGAAAAAAAAATGATAATTTGGTTTTCTTTCTAATAATGCTAAATATATGTTTAAGGTAAGTAATCTTCGCAGGGAAAAAAAATTAAGATTTACTATTAAAAATAATTAATTGAGGTGAGTATCAAGTTTTTTAAAGCAAATATACGAACTAGCAAACCAAATATCGTTTTTTTTACTCCTTTTCCTTTTACTTAAAAAAAAAATCATTTTTTTATTGGGTATTAAACTAAAGTAGTTATGGAGTAAGATTGCATAAATGGATTTTAATAAATAAAATATTTTATTTTATGACTATACGTAGCATTATAATATCATTGCTGAAATGGTTTCCGATAATGAGCAGACTGGCAGGAAGGGGCGGCTTTCAATTACAATCAACACAAAAAGCTGCAGCAGCCCTTTAATTAACCGTCCGACAAAAGAGCCTCCACTCTCAGCTGCCCTTCCCTTGCAACAAACATTATTTGTTTGGCTCGTTGATAACTCAACCTAATTTAAAATTTTATTTATTTATTAATATTTTTAATTTTTTTTAAATGTTTAAAAAAATTTTAAATCTGGATTTCGAATTTTCAAATTCGAAACCTAGATGAACACCCCTAATATTTATCTTGTTTTAGGATAATTTTGTCCGGTTTAAAGTCCGGTTTATTTTTAGAGATGAAACAAAATTAAAATTAAAAATTTTAAAAATTATTAAAAAATATTTTTTAAATACTATTTTTTTTAATTTGAAAAAGTTGTATTGATATTTAAAAAAAATGAATTGTTTATTTTATTTTATATAAAAATTTAAAAAAATATAATTATGAATTTAAAATAAAATAAAATGAGATAAATTAGAAAAACAAACCATACTTAAATGTGTTTTTTTAGATGTCGAACCCGTCTCACTTATGCTCTAATGCTTAAATATGATATTGTCTATCACGGAAAATTTTACTTTTACGAAGCTATCTGCTTTATTAAATGAATTGATTTGTAACATTTAAAATCTCTTTTAAATTAAATTATATCATGTATGTATTTTATTAAATATAATTTACACATTAACTTAAGAATATAATAACTCATTTTGTCAATGAAAAATCTAATTTTTTAATTTTTACATCGAATATTCATCTTATTTTCCTTAAGACTTTCATCAACAAAAACATTAAAAAAATCCAAACCTATTAAAGGAAAATGCTAGTTTACTCACCCATTTCATTGCTTGTGCAAAAGTTTGTGCATTTTTCAATATTACAAAAAAAAAAAAGAAAACACACACACACACACCCACTCTTTTACACTACAGAACAAAATACTGTAATTTTTTTTCGATGTCCTATTTTTTTTTTTTTTTTTTTTTAAATATTGTAAAATAAGGGAGAAAATGAAGTGAGATTAGTGCCCAATGGTCCAATGGCCAATGCCACCAGCTTCTTTCCCCATTCTCATTAATAGCCCGTCTTTTCTTGTGTAAGGGGGTTCATTCATTAAAGTTTTTGTTGTCATTTATTATGAAGTGTTGTCAATTTCTTGACAGCTAATTAAAATATTTAATTTCTGTTTCTAAGTATATGTTGTGGAGATTAAACCTTACAAGTTTCAAATTTGTGTAAATTGGAAAAGTATATGATATTTAGTTGGTTTTGTAGTCACCCACATGTTGACAACTCTTTGTCAAATTAGTAACCTTTTTTCTGTATAATTAACATAATGAAACTACTAAGCAACGAAGGCCCCATTAATGACAATTTCTAATTCAAACATAATCTATAAACAATACCATAAAAGAAATTTGAATTACATTTATTATAAAGTTGGTGGATTTAAAATTTCTCATTTAAGTTATCTTCTGAATTTTACATCTGCATAACATTATTAACGTGATAGATATTGATATGTTTGTATATCAATCATAAATAATAATTTGCTTGTACACAAATATTACAAGTAGGGTGTTGCTTGTATAATTTTCTATTTCTTGATCCTTGCTTTCACTTGGGCTTACTCTTGCAAGCAAAATACTTTCTTCAAGCCATGTTGTATTGCTCATTGCAAACAATTACTCAAATACCCCTCAAATGTCCATTATTAGAACGATATTACTTTTAAGTGGTTTTTTAATCTTTATGCTTGATTTACTGTATATATTAGAAAGAAATTAAGCAAAAAGTGGATTAAAATAAAAAAAAGTGATAAAATAGTAAGTGATTATTTAGAATGGTATGAGAAAAAGGAAAAGAAAAAGGAAAAGAATTCATAAAATAGTTATGAAATAATCAAGAATTGATTTAATTTGTATAGTTATGAACTCAGATGATTTGATTTTTATAATTATCAAATTAAAAGATTTAAATAATAACATGATGCAAATATTTACCTTATTATATCTCTACCTATTTTTTCTAAGAAGAAAGAACTTATAATGTTTGTATTTAATAAATATTAAATTTTATAATACTCGAGGCACGTTTGTTTTTAAATGTTTTTTCGCCAAGAAGACGTAGGTTGCAAGGAAGTACCAATCTCGTGGGGGTGAGAAAAAAAACATCGAAGGGACAATCAGATTATAATCTCAAAAAAATGTACAAAATGCTAAGCAAATCCCGTAAAGTAGTAAGCGTTACTGATTTCAAGTAAATAAGATAATATCTTTATGTTGTAAATCTCAAGGCCATTGATATTTGGTCCTTTCTTTCTTTTATTGCACCCGAAGAAAAATTGTACGGCAAGATCATTTAAAAGTCATGTCTTGACATCTTTCGATATAGCCTTTTTTTTGCCATTTATTTAATTTTCTTCATTTATTTTTTAATATATAATTTAAAAAAATATTCATAACATCATTAAAAAATATTTCCTTAATTATTAAGTCCCAAAAATTTATTTATTTATTTTTTGTGTTGTATCGAGAGAATTTCTAGAAAAAAAATCTTAGTGAGATTTGTCGAGAGATTTGAAAATTCATTGTAAATGAGTCTTATATCCTAATAAAAATTGTTGATAAAGTAAAGGTAAAAAAAAAAGATGAAGAGTTTGATCGTAAAGAAGATAGACTTTATACAGTAAATATAATGACTATGAATTTTTTATATAATGCTCTCAATGTCAATAAATTTAACAGAAATTAAATTTGTAGGACAACAAAAGACATCTAAGACAACTTGAAAGTAACTTATGAAAGAATTTTACAATTCAATTAAAAATAAAATAAAAATATCATAATGATTCCTTTTACAAGGAGAGAAAGATTTATCTTTGTAGATTTTCTTTTAGTTTAAATATTGTTATTCTTAATCATACTCGTTAGATTGCATATTTAACTATTCATTATTTAAATAATTAATACTTAAAATTATTTAAATTATATCGCAGCAAGAAGTATGACTATTAAATTTAAGATAAAGATTAGTATTACTCATCATTCTAATCCTATATTAACATCTCTGTTTATTTATCTTTAATTATTTAAAAAAAGTAACTTAAGTTTTAATATCAATCAACAAATTCATGCATGGTAAAATATGGTAAGAATTTCATGTATGATATTTCATACATTTTAGATGACATTTGATCCGGTAGCTGGGGAGGGGTAGATGCAAATTTGGGCCCCTCCTAGTCCATTGGGCCACAGAATTGGACAACTCGTGGTGATTGGGTCTGGTGGCAGCAGAATGGTTGCTGTCTTAGGGGCATCCATATGTTCTTTCTTATTCATAAAGCACATCACATGTTTGAGACATTGCCTCATCCATACTCAGCTGCTTAATAATAATACCTCTCCCTATCAACTCTAAATACACATACATCATAGTTATTAGTTCTCTTGAAACCCCCAATTTTTTTTTTTTTTTTTTTAAAAAGACAAAAGGATGCACTACTATCTAACAGCTTTTCTTGGTATTATGAATAACCTAACCCAATAAGGGTGCTGCACTACCATCGTGGCAACAATAGAGCACACTCATTACACCTACAAATAATGGCTCCCATTTGTGTCTCACCGGTTGAGTTTATAATCATTGTCTCCATTCATTTGCCAATTTCAATATCACTACAAAATTGTCATTTCAGGCAGTGGAGTGGCATATCAGATTAGCATTTTCTAGCTATGCAAATATGTGAATTGTCACTACTTTGATTCATGTTGGGAGTTTGTGATCCAGGTGAAAGTTGTCATTAGATCATTTTCTTTTATAATGGCAAACAATTTTGAAAAGAAAGAATTTGGTTCTTGTATGTTTTATGCTTATATATAAAAAAAAAGTTTCGAGAATTTTGAAACAGTATTTTTTAATGATATTGTAAGAGTGGTGGGGGTTCATTGAAAACTACTTAAAAATAAAAAATGATCAAGATATGAGTTTTTAGTGTTTTTGAAAGTGTTAGTGATCCATTCAAAGTACCAAAATGGTGGGTTCTACTAATGATTAGATGATATTGTTGTTTTCTTACAAAGATGAAAAAATTATATTAGGGTAGTTTTTCATGCTTGTGTTGAAAGTGGAAGACATTAATTTCTGAGTTTCCCAGAGTTGATCATTTGTTCTTGTACTTATGGAGGACATGTCCTGAAAATGAAACTTCTAATCCCATAAAAGCATTTGCCAAAAAGAAAAAAAGAAAAAAAAGTTGAAGCTTCTCTCTTTTGTCTATGGAGTCTCCACCATGCCCAAAAGAAATGTATAATTGTCTCCATGAATCTTATTCTTTGAAAAGGACCCCACAAATCACTCACATATACACGTGCATATGCAGACACTTTTTCAGTTTTTGTTGCACAAACAGATGAAGAACAAGTGAATGTGTTGCCAGTATATATGCCTGTCCCAAAGCTGCCTTTGGAGAAAGAATAATAAGTACAAAATGAGTGATTGATCACCAGCTTGAAATCTTGAACTCTGTGTTGTCTCCAGTTATAAAAAGAGTCTTAATACTCTTTTTATGAGATTTTAGAAGACATACCTGAAAAGGATAGGAATAATAATCTTATAGTATACCTGCAAATAGACCAATCACCTTTTTGAATATTGTGCACAAAAGAAAATTAGGGAAATACTTTAGATACAAAAGGATTATACAAAATTGTATCCATACACTAATATGGTTTGATGCGGTACGTCAGATTATAATGTTACTTTTATTATAAAATATATCTAACGGATCCCATAAAATCATATCAGTTAATGAGTTTCTTTTGTATAATCTTTTTATGCATGTAGCGGTTCTCTAAAAATTATGGTTAGAAGCAAGAAAAAAGTAGACGTTGATGCCCTAGATATGTTACAAGAAAGGTCCATTGAGCGAGATTCTGCACCAAGGAGTTGGCATTTTCTTTGTACTTTTTGAGCAGATTTTTAACCTGAAGTGGGAGAAGAAGCTTATACTGTTTGATATAATAATTAGGTTTCCCATTTTAAGGGAAGATCGAATTTTATATGGCTGCCATGATAAGAGAACATCCCTCTGGCTAGAGTTTTTGTTTTCACGGTAGCCATTTGGATGGTCTTAGCTTCCCTAACTATTGGATAACCATTGCTAATACTGCAATGCTTTCATGGTTGAAATGAATTGTAGAAAAATAACAAAAGAGTTATGCGACTTATAAGTCAGTGCGTAAATACTCAACTTTTTTTTAAAAAAAAATAAAAAAGAGAGATGGTACTCCAAATTTATTAATTTCCATTACTTTTGGTAGAAAGATACCATATCAAAAGATGGTCATATATAAGAACTTAGTATTGAGAAATAAATCTCATATTGTTTATGAACAAGGTTTTAAATATGTTTATAAGTAATGTACAAATCTCTCTTGTTGAACCGATTTTATCAGATGAGTTAGACTAATGAATTTTTTCATGATATCAGAACCTACTATAGAGCCTACTATAGGACAAATAAGAGTCCATACTACTTATCTCGTGAAAAGGACCAAGAAAAATATTGGCTTGTACATGAGGGAGGGTGTTGAAAAATAAATCTCACATTACTTATGGACAAGGCTTTATGTTTATAAGTAATGTGCAAATTTCTTTTGTTAAACCGATTGTATGAGATGAATTAGGCCTATGAGTTTCTTCACTCGGAAATTACAAAAATCTCAAACTAGGTTTTAAAATCACAACTAAAAACCAGTGTAGAATACTCCACTTTTGTGGGATCCATTACAATTAGAAAGAGAGTCAAAATGCCAATACTTTTTTACTGCTAAATGATATGAAAGGCTTCTACATCAGCAGTGTGATGAGTGTGTCAATAAGTGAACTTACAAATAGATTCTTTCATAACATAATCCAATGTCATACTCATAGCATCTTTGATGAAAACAAGTGTTCAAATTGGTAAGTGGAAGACGTCCACTGCCCACTAGCTACGGTGAAACAAGGCTTGTGCTTTTACATCAACATATCTTCTCCATTCCAACAGAACAATCAAAAACCCACATAGAAAAGGAAGAAACAGGGAAAAAAAGAAGATCAAAAGTTATGCTTTCTCCTTTGTCACTAACTCCTACATGGGACACAAAGATGCTCATCAATCAATACTTTCATCAACCCTTTTCCCAGTGGATAACTTCCCTCAGGTGGGGACTCCATATGTGAATCATGCTTCAATTTTAAACTCAGAATCTGAACCACTTTGATGCAAAAAGATGATCCTAGCAATATATCTGCCTTTTCTAGAGTCTCTTCTTTTAAAATGGGCCAGTTTCATGAATCACAACAAAGATAAAGAGAAGAAAAAACAAAACAAAAACAAAAGCTCTTCTCAAAAGCTAGGGAATGATTTCATTACTGGGTCTCTGAAATATATATACCTTGCGTTACTATAAAGCAGTTACACTGATTACTTCTTTAAATATTTACAAGAGCAAAAATAAAGGACATTAATCTATAATGTATAAACTACTTTTGTAAAAGATTACAAAGATAGTAACATATAGTAAGTAACTATAATTTTCTAGTGATGGATCTCTCATTTAGTTTGAGAGAGAGAGAGAGAGAGACACTTTTCTCTGCAGATGCAAAATTATAACTCAAATGGGTTCTTTATTTTGGGGAGATTTGATGCATCTTTGGTCTTATTTGAGGGTTTGAAAGAATTGAATCCACAAGGGTCAGCCTCAATCAGCAGTTGAACAACCTCTTTCATGGTTGGGCGAAGGGCTGGGGCTTTGTAGGTACAACGAATGGCAATACGAAGAACTTGGATCATCTCATCCTTGAATGACAATGATAATCGATTGTCTAAAACCTCCATGGCTCCTTCTTTGGTGTCCACTTTGTTTGAGACCCAATATATGATATTCTTGCCCTCTCCAAACTCTGCCTCTACTGGCTTCTTTCCAGTTATCAGTTCCATTAGAACTACTCCAAAACTGTAGACATCACACTTTGTTGTTGCTTTAGATGAATATGCATATTCTGCCACAAACATCAAATAAATTGAATGAAAAACCTTTGGTAATAAGTAATTTGAAGCTTAGAGTCGAGCAAATCACAAAACTAAATTGAAAGCACAAGTGCCAAATGAAACTATAACATTGGAAGTACTTATGAATTTTGAAATTCTTGGTTCTAAATATAGGAAAAAGATGATCACTTCAAGTTCTTTTCGAATTAGAGGACCTTAAAATAAGATAGAGATAAACACACAAAGTGGGTTTACTTCATATTGCAAGCAACATTAAATTAGTAATAAATGTTGTAATAAGGCATACTTTTCATGTGTCTATATCTCTCTCTTCCTCGACACCCTTAAGCTCAGATAAGAATTTGAAATGACCTTGACCCAACAGAATCACATTCTTGTAAAGTTTCCTAGAAAATTACCTGGTGCTAGATAGCCATAAGTCCCTGCAATTACAGTAGTGGTAGAATCCTTCCCTCCTCTTGCTTGTAAAACCTTGGCTATGCCAAAATCTGCAACTTTGGGCTGATAATTGACATCTAGAAGGATATTGGTTGACTTTATGTCTCTGTGAATGATAGGAGGCAGCAGATCATGGTGGAGATAAGCCAAACCCTGAGCAATGCCTAGTGCAATCTGATGGCGAGTAGGCCAATCCAAATGAATCCAGCCTTTGTGAAGAGCATCCCAAAGATTACCATTTGGCATATACTCATAAACCAGCAAACTGCAATCCAAACTTGAGAAATAGCAGTACAATTTGACTATGTTTTTGTGCCTTATATTTCCAAGAGTATCAACCTCAGTTTTCAGCTCCTTGTCTAGGAACAACTGATCATCTGAAGCTGTTTCTTTAGTTTTTTCACTCCAAAGTCTCTTCACGGCAACAACTTCTCCACTACTCAACTCAATCTTATACACTGTCCCAGATCCTCCTTGTCCCACGATGTTCTTGTCCACCATTGCCTCGATCACCTCATGTTGGTTGAAACTTATTCGATGAAAGCTTTTTACATCATATGAGAAGAATGATGAAGACACCATTTCAACATGTTCTATCATGGCTCTCTCTTTACTAAATCTGCGTCTTAGGAAAAGAAGAGCTCCAAGAACAATGAGAACAACCGAAACTCCAATTGGCCAGGCAGAATTTACTTTCTTTCGGTTGTGAACTTTTGAACAAATGGGGAAGCTTTGATCTGAGGAATTAACATAGACTAACACACAAAGATCTGGGTTGCCAGAAAAGCTTTCTATCAACCCTCCCTTTATTAGAGAGATTGGAATTGGCCCAGAAAGTGAATTGTTTGAAAAGTTGATGGAATTGGGTAACAATTCAGAGAGGCTTTCTGGGATATTTCCAGTCAGCTGGTTGTTTGAGAGATCAAGAACATTGAGAGATTTTAGCAAAGAAAGTGAGTCTGGGATTGAAGATGTGAGCATGTTTCCTTGTAATAGCAACAAATTTAGCTTTCTCAAATTGCCAATTTCAGAAGGTATTGGACCAGACAGTAGATTATTACTAAGATCAATCTTCACCAGATTGGTTGCCTGTGAGATTCCAGAAGGTAGAACACCTGAAATCCTGTTGTCCTGAATGAATAGTTCTGACAAATTCCCAGCATTTTTTCCAATTGTGTCAGAGAGGACACCATCTAAATTATTATAACCCAAGTCAATGATTGAGACTCGAGGAAGACTTAGAAGCCCTTCAGGAATGGACCCCTCCAGATGGTTATGACTAACTCGAAATCGAAGAAGAGACACACATTTTGCATAACTTTCAGGTAACTTTCCCGAGAAATTATTTTCTAAAACAAGAAAATAAGCCAATTTACCTCCTTTGCAAACCTCCTCAGGTAAAGGACCAGAAAGACGGTTTTCCGACAGGTCCAAGATAATCATTTGTGATGATTGTCCTAGATTTCTTGGGACTTCCCCCGTCAGAAAATTGCCATAAAGTGATAAACTGATCAAGGATGTTGAGCTTTCAATTGCACTTGGAATTTCTCCTGTCAGGCTGTTGTTGTAAAGATGTAGAACTCGGAGTTTGGGAAGAAGACAAATGGATTCTGGGATATTTCCTGTCAGTTTATTGACAGACATGTCCAAATCTGTGAGCTTAGATAGATTTCCAAGCTCCTCAGGCATATTTCCGGCAAGTTCATTGTAGTAAAGCTCAAGTTGCTGCAAATTCTTCAACAATCCTAGCTCGGCTGGAATTTGACCCTCGAGATAATTCCCACTCAGTTCAAGATCGACGAGAGATGTCATGTCTCCTATTGTTCTTGGGATCGTGCCATGCAACATGCATGACGTCAAGACCATGATTCTCAGACTCGTCAGCCTCGAAATATTCCCTGGGATTTCCGACAAACGGAAACCCTGGTTTTCATTGAAGTTAAGCACCTGCAGATTGGTAAGGTTGATGATCGAAATGGGGAAGTTGCCTTTAAAGAGATTGTACGACAAATCAAGTATTCTCAGAGATTTCATCGGTGAGAAATCAGGAAGAACTCCTGATTGATATAAGTGAGTCGTGTTCAGCTCTTCCAAGTGGGTGCAGTTGGCTATGCTGACCGGAAAGTCGCCGGAGAATTTGTTCAGGCCAAGACGGAGCACACGCAACTGTGGTAAGTACGAGCATACATCTTTTGGGAATGTACCGGAAAGTAACCAACCGGAGAAATCAAGCTTGACGACATAACCTTGATCATCACAGCTAACTCCATTGAAGTTGCAGAAAGCTTTTTCTCCCGAGATATCCCAGTTGGACAAAGAACTTCCGGAGACAGATTCTATCATCAAGGTGAAGAACTGAGACTGGTTAGTATTGACTGCATGAGAAGGACAAGAGAGTGAAATAAGCAACACGAGAAGGAAGATGAAGACAACAGATCGAGGAGCCATTTGAGAAAGTGACTAGAGGGAGAGAGAGAGAGAGGTTCAGGGTGTGAAGGTGGTTGTTGCAGAGAACAAGGCGAAGAAAAAAACAAGTATATAAGTGGAATGATTGATGGGATCATTGGGTGCAATGGCAATAATAAGCCTTGATGATGAAAAAGGAGAGGCTCGTGCAGTAATACTGATCGCAATTCAGAAAGAGAGAAATAAAGAAAGGTGCCCATCTTTGCATAAAGAGGCTTTATCTGTTTATACTCCACTAACTTCTATACAGAATATATAACATCACCATATGTATACATATATACATATATACATATATACACAAGTATTTAATTTATATATGCTGATCATAAATTAGTAAATCAATATGTAATTAGTTATATTTTTCTTATTTTCTGAAATATAATTAGCAAAATCATTAAAAAAAAAGCAAAATCATATATATATATATAAAAGTTATTTGATGTAATGAAAATCATATATATATATATATATAGATTTTGTTTGATTTATTAAAAACCATATAGTTTATTTGTTTCCATCGAGATCTTAGGCTATAAAAGCATTAGATATGGATGGGAATCTTGTTGGATATATAGGAGTGCTCAATGATGGAATGCAAAGCAAAGATGCCCACCCTTGAAAAAGCAAGGGGAATTTGATTTGGCAGTTCATGATCAAGGAATTTGCTCAAATTCAGACATGGCAATTCCTCATAAGTTGCTTTTGCTTTCTTTTACCGACATTTTCTTTTGGGTATGCTAACAAGCACCTGAATCCAACAGCTCACACTAGCAAGCTGGGCAATATTCTCCTCAAAAAAGATTACATACATACATACATACGTATATAAATAAGTTGATGCATGGGATATATATTAGCATAATTAATTTTCATTAATATATTATATATTCATATGAAAGTTTAAGAAATTCAAAGTTGGGGGATTTGAGGCTCATAAGCATGCAGCTAGCTTTCATGCTGCGAGGGGCCGCGTCCCAACATCATCATCATGGCAAAGATTGTTCTCTGCATTCTTTGTATTCTAATCACTTTCCATCACATATATAACAAAGATATTGATGCTCTTTAGAAAGTCAATCCTTCTCTCAAAATTCTAATTAGCACTATATATATATATATATATATATATAATCTCTTTCAGGATATCATGTAGTTATATATTGAAGATTTGCTTCTCAGAGTCTACTCCTAATTATCATATTTTTCATTATATACCCCATATCATTTACTTACTAGTGTTCCATATTGGATGAGATTTTTATTTTTATTTTTTATTTTTCGTGAATATATTATAAGTGCGCGAAAACAGCATGCACCTTGTATAGTAAAACCCAACTATATATTTTGAATTATATGTTACAGTACATGTCTAGATATTTATTCCAAGGGTTGATAATGATCGTCAATTCTTTGTGTGAAAGTGAGAGAGCAGGATGAAAATAATTTTTACTTCAATTCCTATAGTTTCTCCTAAAATTAATTCTCTAAATATTGCCTTTTCCAGTACCTTTCTGCAAATATATTATCCAATCATGAGCCATTATAAGTAACAAAAATCAATGGTTCTAAAAATCTCAAGTATTTCTCGAAATAATTTATTTCCTAGCTAGGTTTCTAATTTTTTTTGTTAATTATTATTGTAAAGATGAATGGTAAAAGTCAAAGAAGCCAATAGCTAGAAAATGTATAAAAAAACAAATATACCCTAATGCTTATGACTGTGGAAGCAATCAAAGTGCATTCAGCATTAATAAATTACTCCTTAATTTCGATCTCCAATATATTTAAGTGCGCAGGCAACGTGCACAAATAGTACAATCCATCTTCATGAAAAAATATTATATATGTCATGTGTACGTGTCATGTGTATGTATCTAAA
Organism: Platycarya longipes; assembly: GCA_036559045.1. Classification (NCBI taxonomy): domain Eukaryota; kingdom Viridiplantae; phylum Streptophyta; class Magnoliopsida; order Fagales; family Juglandaceae; genus Platycarya; species Platycarya longipes. Next base: position 38,933,866 of record CM071803.1, on the reverse strand, counting down.
GGGCAATCATTAGATCCAATATCGACGTGGGATGAGAAGTAGGTTAAGTTTGAATTCTAAATTCCTTTCAATTATATTTTTTTAATTTTTTATACAAAACGTAAATCTTTATATACCTTTTTTAAATTTCAATACATACTTTTTTAAATTTTAATTTAATTTTTTTAAATTCTAAAATAATAATAATATTAAAAAATAAATTAAACTCATCTCATTTCTGAATTTAAATAGGACCTTAAAAATTTATTAAAATACTACTAATTATTTTTAAGTGAGGGAGGGGATCATCATGCATAGATTAATGCTATGACGACGTGGGAAAAATAAATAAACTTTCCACCATTTAAACTAACAAGCAAGCATTTTACATTCTGCACTTATATATATATATAACTATCCAAACCCAACACATTGCAATTTGCACATTCCATTTGTTAAAATTAAATACCCTCAACTAATTCTAATTGTCAAGATGGTTGAAATATAAATTGATGTGACAAATTACAACTTTTTGATAATTTGAAGATGCAATGTGTTAATTTTAGTAGTTTATGGTCTAAAGTACTATAAAGTTATGTTACTTGAAGGGTGTAAAAAATATTTTAATGGCAAGATATAATTGTCATTATTTACAAACAAAATCTTATAGAATTAGATTCATCAATATTTTTATGATTAAGAATTACTCCTGCAAATTTGATAATTTTACCTAAAATAATCCTATATATTGGACTCATTAAAATCCACCAAGTCCAACTTTAAGTTACAATACTTGAGCATCATCTATATTTGAAGGGTTACTATTCACTCATCAAGATATTTTTTTATTATTTTTTAATATATTAGATGAATAAATTATAGATATGTTTGTTGGTTTCATAAATTATATATTATATTATTATTTTGATGAATTTAATGATGAATTCAATATATAGTTGTGGATATAGAGATATTGATTTTTTATCAAACTTGTATCTTTCATTAAATTTTGAAAAAAATTTTGATTTAGCTAATATCAATACTCTAAGCTGTTCTGAGATAACCTTTTTAACACTTTCTTGAATTAGTAACAACCAAGTCCAAACTTGTTATGTACTGTAATATCCACCAAATATATAAAGTTTGGATAGTATAAGGTCCACTCTGCCTTGCCCATGTTGTTAGCTCCCTCAAGTTGTCTTAGAAAAACATTTTTGAGGCCCATCTTGGCTTAAGCTTAGCAAGCAAAAAACATTTTGAGGCCCATCTTGGCTTAAGCTTAGCAAGCAAAAAACATTTTGAGGCCCATCTTGACTTAAGCTTAGCAAGCAAAAACTACACTGGGCCTCTGGCCCCCAAAACAAAATGCACTGAACATGACAAGTTTTGAAAAGCTTTGGTAGTTAAAACCATTCGTTCCCATGATAACTCCACTCAAATAGTTGCAAATTGCAATCCTTGCTGTCTAAATAAATTTGGAAAGGTTTTTGTTGTTAATGTTTCCTTTTTTTCATTTAGCCTATCTAGTGTGTCTTCTACCAACTATAAATGTTAGGGATTGGATTCATATATTTCCAAACTTAAGCATGTAAGAGTACTGGCATTGACTAATTAGCCATATGTCTGTTCTATCTAAGATTTGCCTAAGATACGGAAAAACTAATTTACATTGAAATAGCTTATAAGTTTTATGCTTAAAAAAAGAAGAAGCTAATAAGTCTTCTGACTAATGACCTATAGCAGTTGATATATGTAAGTAAATAGTAACATCATCATCTAAAAATTTTTATGTTAGTTTCTCTCTCTCTCTGGCCAAACATTTTCATTGCACTTCTAAGTTTTTATATGTATCAATTTCTAGGTTGTTAAATATAGGCATGAAGATGATTTTATACATATTTTAAAGCTTTGTGTTTACGAATGAAGTTAATTTGGGTTGTTATATGAATTTTATTTATTTTGATATTAAAGTGGTTGAAAATTATGAAAATGAAGATAAAAAAGTATTTAATAAAACAAATAAAAAATATGCACTTAAAAAGTACAAAAAATAAAAAAATATTATTATTTAAAAAAATGCGGCTAAACAACGTGAATGGATAGTCAAAAATCAAAAAGCGGCTAAACTAATGCTAGTATGAGCAATGAATCTTCATATTATGATTAGGCATGAGTAAAATCCACTACATTGGACAAGTCAAACCATTAAAACTCAAACATATGAGCTACAATACCCCTAGTCATCTTTGGTGAAATACTGTTCACTCATCAAAAAAATATTTTAGTCATTTTCAGCAACCAGCCCTCTCCTTTTCTACCTCTTCTCTTCGTCTTCTTTCTCACTCTTCTCTCCCTTTGTACTTGCGCTACTCTGTTACTCTACTCTCCGTCTAGGAGGGCTTGGATTTTTTCAATCCCACCATGTTGACGCAATTTTGCAACATGGGCACGAAAAGATCTTCCAATTCTCTAATGACAAAGGCGTTGGTTCTCGTTGCCAAAAGTCAATACTGACTTTTTTCCAGACTTTTAGAGTAGCTTCTTGATAGAAACTGAGTTGAAAAATGGTTTCTCATTTAAATTTGTGATATAGATGTAGAACTTGTTGCACGGGTACGACTACATTATTCAATTCCATGATAAATGATGAGTAAGCGACAAATATTTGCAATAAAATCTGCTATGGAGCTGTTAGAAGAATTTGTGTTGTGATTTCTTATGCACAACCAACTTATACTAGAACAGAGTTCTTAGTGCCAAGCTTGCCAAGAAATCGAAGAAGAAAAATAAAGCAAAGAACAAGCAAAGAATCAAAATACAGTACACAAGAAATTATGTGGTTTGATTTTAATGATCTAAAATTCATAACAGGAATAACAACTATGAGTACTTCCATTGATGGTGATGAAATGTTATAACCTTGAGAAAATTATAAAATCCCTCAGTTTCCCCATTGTATAGAAAATCCTAACTCTCTCGAAATGATCCACTTTCTCTTGGTATTGTTTCTCTCGATCTCACAAATAATATAGTAGAATGAATAAAACAATTACATAAGAACCTTTGATACATAACAATGTCAAAAAAACAATACAACCCTTCCCTCAAAGCCATCAGTTTTGCTCGAGCTTTGACTTGTTGCTGACTATTTATTTGACACGTGTTGGGATCTAAATGGTTGACACATAACAAATCTCCATCTTGATAAGCATTTAGTCCTTGCACATGTCTTCAAACTCATTTGATGTTTCTACAGGTTTGCTTTAGTGGGTACTAGCAGTGTTAAGGACGTGTCTCGCTCCCCTCCTGCAACCGTTCACCTGTAAGAAATTGAAGAGATCTGACGATCTTCACTTGGGAAAGCTCCGATACCTAAGTTAGTAATCTCGTTAATTATTTTAAAAGTAGTCTGAGAACCAGATAGAGAAGTCCTTCCTTTATAGAAGGTTATCTGGTTTATATAGGCCTCGTGGTCATGCTTATCATCTGCAGTGATTTTCGTTTATAGGTTATCTTCCCGTAACTGACATGATCACGTATTTGCATGAAATCCCGCAAAATATAGTGAAGATTGAGTATCAGTTTGTATACGTGATTCTGTAGGATTCTATGTTTATTCGTCCTCTTAAGTAAGTAATTGGGCCCACCGTGTTATTTTCCTCGTATATGGGCTTTTTTTTTATGGGCTTCCAGGCCTCTTGATTTAAATAGGCCTACAAGCAGTTTTCCATATTAATCAAGTTTAAACAGCGTTTAAACTTAATTGTTGTCAAAGATTTGATCATCATACCAGAAGGGTTGTCTTTAGTTGGGATTTTCTCAACTCCAATTTCACCAACTGATATAATATCCCTTACAAAATGTAACTTGACATCTATATGTTTGGACTTCTTGTGGTAAACCTAATTCTTGGCAAGATGAATGGTGCTTTGATTATCACAATATACTATAAATGGTGCTTTGATTATCACAATATACTATAACATTGCCTTTATGCATGACCAATCTTGAGACATCCCTCTTAGCCATGTAGCCAACTTTATTGCCTCATTCATTGCAATATATTCAACTTCAGTTGTTGATAAGGTTACTACTGATTGTAAATTTACTTTCCAATTGATAGCCTCCCCCCAACATAGTGAACACAAAACCGGTTAATGATTTCTTTATATCCAGGTTTCTTGCATAATCTGAGTCAACAAAGCTTTGTAGTTCATTTCTTAATTGTACATTTTTGCCAAATCTTAGTCCCAAACACTTAGTACCTGATAAGTATTGAAAAATACTTTTGGGGGCATGCCAATGTGGTTTTCCTAGATTACTCATAAATATACTTATTATGCTAACATTATAAGTTAAGTGAGGTCTAGAGCAAATCATGACATACATGATGCTCCCTACCATGCTAGTATATGGGATTTTCGCCATGAAAATTTTCTCCTCATCAGTTTTAGGTGCCTATTGATTGATAGTTTTGAGTGTTGTCCAATAGGTGTACTTGCTAGTTTTATTTTATCCATACCAAACTTATAGAGAACTTTGGAAATGTAGGGCTTTTGAGATAAATAGAGAAACTTTTTATTCATTTATCTAGTTATCTCCATTCCCAAAATCCTCTTATCAGGACCCCATTCCTTCATCTCAAATTCTGCCTTAAGCATACATTTGACTTTATCAAGCTAAATTTTGTCCTTACAAGCAACAATCATATTATCCACATATAATAGATATATTGGATTCCCTTCACTTTGCTTATAGTATACACAATTATCATAATTGCTTCTACAACAATCATTTTGAATCATGTGGGAGTCAAACTATTTATACCATTGTCTTGGTGATTGTTTGAGCCCATACAAAGATTTTTCCAAAATCCTCTGATCGAGACCCCATTCCTTCATCTCAAATTTTGCCTTAAGCATGCACTTGACTTTATCAAGCTGAATTTTGTCTTTACAAGCAACAAATATATCATCCACATATAATAGATATATTGGATTCCCTTCACTTTGCTTATGGTATACATAATTATCATAATTGCTTCTACAACAATTATTTTGAATAATGTGGGAATAAAACTATTTATACCATTGTCTTGGTGCTTGTTTGAGCTCATACAAAAATTTCTTTAACAAACACACTTGATTCTTAGTGGTTTTTGTGGTGAAGCCTTCATGTGGTTGTATGTATATGATTTCTTCAAGTTGTCCATACAAAAAATATGTTTTAACATATAGTTGTTCTAAGTATAAATCCTGGTAGGCTACAAATGAGAGTAAAAGTCTTATAGAGTTGTATCAGACTACATGAGAGAATATTTCATAATAATTCACTCATTCTCTCTGAGTAAACCTCTTAGCTACTAACCTAGCCTTATAATTAGGTAGTTTAACTCCATGGATGCCCTCCTTTCTTTATAAATCCAATTGGACTCAATAAATAGAGATGTAAAAAAAATCAAAAAATCAGTAAATTGGACCGAACCAGTCCAAACCGGTGGAATCGGTTTGGTTTTGAGTAGGTACCGGTTCGGAATCGGTTTTCATAATGTTAAAATCGGTAGATACCGGTTCGGTTTCGGTTCTAAATTTTTTAGAACCGGACCGGACCAGACCGAATTGGTTTAATATAATATATATTTTAATTTTTTTTTTAATATGATAGGTAATATAAAATATTTTTTTAATTATATATAATATGTTATACGTTAGTATATAATATAAATTAGTTACAATTTACATTTTATAGCCTAATACTAATAGTATATTACTATTAGTAATATATTTTACGTTTATATATAAATTATTATACTAAATAATTACATATAAAATAATAATATAATAATAATAATACAATTTTTTTGAGCTAATATTAATACTATTACTTATAACTATCAATGATATAATTATAAGAAATTAAACTTATTATAACAAATACTAATCTATAATTATTTCAATCATTATAAATAATACTAATATATATATATTAATAGTATAATAAACTAATATGGACTAATTTAAAACTGGAAAACTGGACCGAACCAGACTGAAACCAGCAAAATCGGTATTTTGGAGGGTAATCAGTGCGTAATTGATTTTAAAAAATAGAAAATCAGTGGTATCGGTTCGGTTCTAGATTTTATTCAAAACCGGACTGGTTACACCCTTATCAATAAGTTTATGATTTTTAAGTTTTAGAATCATCTCCCATGTCTTATTCTTGTTTAGGTACTCAATTTCTTCTTGTATGGCAAGCATCCACTTGTCAACCTCTTTGCTGGCCATGGCTTATCTACAGATTTTAGGTTCCGTCTCAATTTTCTCTTCTGCAATAGTGAGAGCAAAAACTGCCAACTCAGCTTGCCCAAACCTCTATGGAGGTCTTATGACCCTTCTTTCTCTGTCTTTGAAAAGCAGGTAAATTTTATTTCCACTTTGAGTTCTTAAATCTGAGTTTAAGTCTTCAGATTGCTCTGTTTGAATTTCTTTATTGCAACATGGGTTTATTTACTGCTCCACCTCAGACTGCATATTAGTGGTGGCAGGTATCTTTCTTGGTTTCTTTGGATTTCCTGTCTTTCCACCCATTTGCATTTTATTGAAAGTCACATCTAAACTGAAGATACATTTCAATTTTTTTGGTTCAATCATCCACAACTTGTAACCTTTCACATCCTTTAGATATCTCACAAAGATGCATTTTAGTGCTCTAGATTCCAACTTGTCAATTTTGGAGTGTGCATATACTACACACCTAAATAATTTCAAGTGGTCATATCCAGAGGACTTTCCAGACCAGATCTATTGTGGAGTTTTGAGGTTTAAGGTTGAAGATGAACATCTATTTATGATGTGTACAGCAATAGCTATAACCTCAGCCCAAAAGGTTTTAGCAATCATGAGGCTGCTAGTATGCACCTCACTCTTTCTAGAATGACTCTATTCTGGGGTGGAATTAGAATTTGGTATTTGGGGATAATTGACAAAATATGTGGTATACATGAATATAAATAATATGTATTTTTTGCACGTGACTATATAAAGATTATAACCATATGTAATAAAATTGTATATAAAAAATACACGTCTATAAATCATTTCATAAGATTTTTTTTTTATTTTAAATTTTCGTAGTTTGCTAGACACTATTACAAAAAGAAGAAAATTTCAATCAAAATTTAGAGACCTGAATATTGGGTTCTATTTTTTATTTTTATTTTATTTTTATCTTTTTATAATCTGGGAGCAATTTTGATTATATATATAAAAAATTATATGTATGTATATATTTTATAAATATTTTGAAAATTTTGTGTGGGGGGTAGGGGGGGAGCCCCCAACCCTAGTGAGTGGCTCCACCCCTAGTTCTATTAATCATTTCGGCCAACTCATTATGTTGGGGATTTTCCTCACAATTCTATGCCTAGCCATTCAATCACTTTTACAAAAATTATTGAACTCAGTAAACAAGTTTTTTAATCTATTATCAATCTTTAGTCTTTTAACCTTCCTGCCAACTTGAGTTTCTACTAGAGTTTGCAACTCTTTAAACTTCCCAAAAGTATCAATTTTATTCTTAAGAACATATATACATACTTTTCTAAAATAATCATATATTATAGATAGAAAATACCTTGCTCCTCCATGAGAGTTTATCTTTGTTGGACCCCATAGATCCGAGTGGATGTAGTCCAAGGTCTATAATTATATGTAATTTGGTGAGTTGCTCTTTTGAAACTAACTTTATTAGATTTTTCGAAGACACAGTCCTCACAGAAGGATAATTTTCCAAGTTTTTTTTAAACCTTGTTTTTCAAGCTTTTTTAAGGTCCTGTTGGCTGCATATCTTTAGCCTTTTATGTCGTAGGAGAACTTGGCTTCCATTCATGTTGGACAAGTGATGTCTCACTTATCATTGTCTTACCTATTAGAGTGTACAATCCATTTTTTATCACTCTTTTCATCACTATAAGTGCCCCCTTTGAGACCTTTAGTATCCTAGTTTCAAATTTGAATGTGCACTCAGACAGGTCCAATATTCCAAGAAAAATTAAATTTCTCTTCAATTCAGGTTACTTTACTTCTCTAAATAACCTTTCCATTCCATCATGCATTTTCAACCTCACAGTCCCAATTTCTAGAATCTTATAAGATTTATTATTCCCTAAGATCACATAAACCCCCCTTTTAAATTTGTAAAGGTTTCAAACTATGATCTTGAGGGACACATGTGAAAGGAACACCTTGAGTCTAGAACTCACTCCTTTCCCGAGTTCTCAGAGATATTTAAAGCTTCAGCACTATCATAACTATCTAGGACCATTGCTACATTCCCTTCCTCCTTAGGCTTATTTCTCAAGTTTTGTTTCCTTTCAAGATAATCCCTTTTAAAATGTCATTCTTTGTAACAATTTGTTATTTGAACAAGGATTGCAAGCTCAATGGGCTGTTGTGAGAAGGCTTTGACTTGATGCTGAACAATGATCTTGTTGATATGTACGGAAAATGGGGGTAGGATGGAACTGTCTTGTGCTGTGTTTGATAGAATGATGGAAAGAAATGTGGTTTCATGGACAAGCACATAGGCGTGTAGTAGCCAGATTTAACACCCTACCTTCTTGGGCATGTTAGTCACATGCAAAGTCTCAAACTTGAGGCATTCTTTATATATCTTTCAATTAATAAAAATTAAATTATTAATTAATATATAAAGAATATTTGTAAAATATTAAAAAAATTATAAAATACTACTAAAATATCTAATATTATATTATTATTTGACTTTAAGATGACTTGTTCAATGTAGATTAACCTAGTCAAAGATTTTGGCTATATCCAAAACTTGAAATTCTAACCAAAATTTGAATTTGACGATGACTAAGTCATTGTCAATGCTCTAAACAACTCCATTTATCAAGGAATTTGACTTTTCTCCAAAATTTACATGAGTAAAATGTACTTCTATGATGACTCTCATTTTAGGATGGTGATTTGGATATGTGGGTCGTGTCGAGTCATAAATATTTGATTATATGAGTTAATCTTAACATGATTCGATTAATTAAATAGCCTAGACTCATTTAAATAATGGGTAACATGATATAATTCGCATAACTCATTTAATAATTCTCATAAACGATATCTTATATGGAAAATGATAGACTTACAACTCTAATACTATCCATTTACTACTTATTTTGTATTTGATTTTTTTTTTAAATTTTTTATTTTACTTAATGATTAAGGAAGTGATTATTAATAAGATTATATATTTTTTAATTTTTTCTTAATGATTAAGGATTTTAAAAAAATACTTCAAAGAAAATGATAAAAAATAAAAAATTTAAATATAAAGGAGAGTAGTAAACAGATAATGATAGGGTAGTAAGCCTATCACTACCCATCTTATATATATATATATATTGCGAAAAGAAATGAATTATTAGACTAATAATATTCTAACATCGTTTATTTTTTAAAATTTATAATACCACATATCATTTTTTATCTCATCTAAATTCCTTTCCATTTGTCTTCAAGGTGCTTGTACACCTCCCCTCAACTTTGAGGCGAGCACCATTATACATTTCATCAAGGATCATTAATTGTAATGTGTTTTTTTTTTTCCTTGGTAGAAGAAGGGCAGCACCTTTGGTTTCCTGTTGGAGTTTCCCACTTGTGGCGGAGGAAAATTGTGATAATAAAACCTAATAAATCATTACAAGCATACCAAATTAATAGTACAATACAAACTTTCAGTCCCTATAGACAAAAAACACTAAAATCTCAACGATGGCAACCCTGCTCTGTTAATACGAAAATTTGCTTTAACCTGTGTGGATAAGCCAGTAGAGTCCAACCAGCAACACGAGTAACCCTCCGCACCCAACTTAGCCAAATCATCCGCCAACGCATTTCCTTATCTATACACATGCTGAATGTACAAATTCATTAATTGTAATGTTGGCAAAGTAAGATATGAAATGTTATGATGTTTTATCTTATGCTCATGTTTAACTCCATAAAGACAATTTTCAACTTAACCAATTTGCATTCAATCTTCTTCACATATCTATAATTAATGTTTATTCATTCTTACTCTACAAATTTTTCCTATTAGCTTAAAAGAAGAAAACGTACCAACAAAAATAAACGTTAATATTTTTGAGATATTAACTAGTCATATAATAATATCAAGGTACATCCCAACAACAACAAAGGCATAGATCAAGACATCTATAAAACTTGGAGAGAGAATTTATGTAAATTATATAGATTGATCCATAATCAGGGCAGCATGTTATATATTTTGTGGCTTAAAACGATCATTAAGTACATAACGCTTTAATTTAAAAATAAAATGAATATTTAAATATTAAATAATGAAATCTTATTGAAAATTTTGATAAGATGCAAAACACATTAATTTTTTTTACTAATAATATCTATAAGTGATATAACAATTTGAAAGAGAATCTAATTTTTCTGTAAATAGAGTATACTTATTTATAACTTAAATACTTATTTTTGTTTTAAGTAATATATACTTATTTTAATACTTAATTTTAAAAATAAATAAGGCCATCAACATTAAAATATACATTATTTTACTACTTTTATTCTAGTTTTACTATTATTTGAAAATTTTGTATATTTTAAGTAAAATCTTTTTTAGTAAAATTTTTATATTTAATTTTTTTAACCAAATTTTCTTATTTAATATTAATTTTATTTTAAGTAAAATATTTTCCATCTTTTATATTAACCAATATTTTTTATAATTTTTTTTTGGTGGGGGCCTATATAAGTTGGGGGTCTTTCGACATGGCCTTAATTGCCTACCCCTTGAGTCGGCTTTGCCCGTAATTAACATATTTATTAAGAGTGGTGCTAGGGTTTTGTTCAGCATGACGGTTGGGGTGCTCCCTAGGTCAAATTCTTTTTCTCAATTTTGTTTTAATATTTTTGTTCATATATTTTTAATATTTTTTTAAAATATGAAAAAAATACAAATATATTAATATATTAGTAGTTACTTTTTTAATCATTACATAAAATTAAAAAAATTAAAAAATTAAATACATAACGTATTAAAATAAAATGCAAAATAGAAAAAAATAATAGCATTATTCATTTAATAATTGTGCATCTGGTTTTTACCCGAACTCAAGTTTATATTACATGTTACCACCCCCACTCTTTTCCAGATGTATAACTTATTCCTCGGTTTCTGACAAATTGAGCACCCCACCGCACCCCACCCCACCCCACCCCACCCCACCCCGTCAAAAAAATAAAAGAAAAGAGTTCTCATGGCCCTCTTATGCTGACCAGTGTCCAGTCCTGGCTGTTGACCAACAAATAGCTCTCATCATCTCATGTACTCTTCTAGTCTTCTGCCTGCTTTTCTTTGCTTTCAATCCTTCTCTTGTCCGACTCAGAAGCATCTAATAATTGAAGATTGAACGTAGACCAAGTCGAAGATTGTTTTAGAAGGGTTTTTTCAACGTCCACTTGGTGCAAAAGGACACAAGCCAAACTTGTACGTACTAGCAACCACCAATCAGTAAACAACACAAACATCCAACCTTTTTAAATCCCATGTTATCTCAGAGATGCTATGATCTGGAACTGAACTTTTTTGAGACCCATAATTATCTTGCGATACATATATATGTGACGAACGAAATCAATTAGGTAGCAGAATATGCCGCATTCTATGTTACACGATTTCTCTTTATTAGTACTGGGTTTATGCTAAACTTCTCAAAGACTCAACCTTCAACTTAGCACATCATTTGGGAAGCTTTGAATGTGAACAAAGAGGTTATCCATAAGTTCATCCACTCAAGGGAAGCGCCGATCACTTCCATTTTCCATACCTCTACATTACATTCTGTTAATTTCTTTAGAGTACACAAGAACAAGTTTCTTGTAGTTTAGAAAACAGATTTATGGTTACTTAGTCCAGAAATGATTCGGTAAGCAAGATAAACACCAGAAATGCAAGATTAAAGAAAAGAAAGAAAACAGAAAGTAAAAACACAAGATTTAACGTGATTCGACCCTAATGGCCTACATCCACAGCAGGAACCCTAGGAGATGTTTTATTCACTGAAAAAGAGATTACAATCTTATAGACCAGGAGAAACCAAGCCATCAGCTCAGACGTTTTATCTCTGAGCACAGCCACAAAGCACGGGTTAGCAAAACCCTAACCCTAGCCTTAAGCTTCCAGACCCTCAGCTCTCTCTCTCTCTCTCTGTATCTTGATTGCAAAGCGGCAGAAAAGATCTCATCTTAGGTTTAGAGCATTCGAGCAGTATATATATCACCCAGTCCAATTACATAAATGTCCTCAGCTAGTTAAAATAATTACAGACAGAACAAGTAAACAAATACAAGCCGTAGGATCAAGTCTCATAACATCATCATCACTGAAGCTTGACACGTGCACCTCACACATTCGAATATTGCAAACTTCACTACAGACTTTAGCTGATATTTTACAATGAGAAGTGCAAGGTCCACAGATTATAAAAATAAGTTACAAACTAACGTTACTTGATGTGATAATTTTGCAAATGATCTCGAGTCTTTGTATATTGTATGATAACACCCATTAAGCTCACTAAGAGAATGGAGATCATGAACAAAAATTTTCAATCCCAACTCGGCAAATGTTGGAAGCTTAAACTTTTGGGCTCCTTTTCTCTGTACTAATCACTTCATTTTTCTTACTATCATCATCTTTGGCAATGATAATTTTCATCAATTTACACGGTTGAGCTTCCTCAAGCATTTGCACAACGCTTCTCATTGTGGGTCTAAGAGCTGGAAGTGCTGCTGTGCAGAGAATTGCAATTTTCAATACTTTCAAAGCCTCTTCCTTTGATATCTCTGGAATTTCAGAGTCAACCATACTAAGTGCTGTCTCCTTGTTCTTTAGATTGTTGCAAACCCAATTTACTATGTCCTTGCTCTCCCCAAACTCCGGCTCTATCGGTCTTTTTCCCGACACCAATTCCATCAATACCACTCCGAAACTATACACATCACTCTTCTCATTTACTTTGTATGTGTACCCATATTCTGCACGATAAAGAAGATTTCATGAACAATTTAAAAGTCTGAAAGAAAATACTCTTACCCTTCAGCTTTCTCGTTCACTTAAGCAACACTTCTGACAATAAAGATAAATAACTCTGAAGCAAATATTACTTAAAAGAGAAATACTTAAACCACACACAAATATAATTCTCTACAAATTAATGTGATTTTATATAGTTCATTAGATTATAAAATTATTTTTATTATAAAGTAGATTTAATATTAAATCTCATCAATTTATAGAATTATTTTTGTGTAATTTTTTTATAATTATAGCAGTCGAATCAAAATCAAAACAAAGGAAAGAAGATTCACTAACCAGGAGCAATGTAGCCATGTGTTCCAGCAATGACATGGGTGGAATCTTTGCCACTATTGGCTTTAACAATCTTAGCAAGTCCAAAATCAGCAATCCTTGGCTTCAAAAACTCATCTAGTAATATATTACTAGACTTCACATCCCTGTGAAGGACTGGCTTTTCACACCCATGATGCAGATACTCCAACCCTTTGGCTGCGCCGACAGCAATCTCGTACCTTGTTTCCCAATCAAGCTGCATCTTCTGCCCTGTGTGCAGCCGATCCCAAAGACTCCCATTTGGTAAATACTCGTATACCAACAAGCTCGAATCTTCACTCGTAATACTACAATACAACTTCACCACATTCACATGCCTTATTGAGCTCAAGGTCTGTACTTCGCTGTCGAATTCCTTCGACCGACCCCCGCGCTTCCCGAGAATCGGGGCGGTGCTGCTGCGGCTCTTTCTCCGGCCATTACCACTCGAATCCGAGTTCCATATGTGCTTGACTGCAAGTTCTCTGCCATTGGAGAGTAACACTTTGTAAACATTCCCAGAACCACCTTTTCCTATTAGATTCTCCTGTTTGATGGAATCAATAATCTCGTCCTCCGTAAAGCTCAACACGTGAAAGGACTTCACGTCCCAGGATTCGTCCTTCAATGAACGGCTGTGATCATCCTTTTCCCCCTTCTTGGAATAGTAGAACCGGACCAAAAACAGAAGTAGGATCGCCATACCTACTGCGAAGCAAATAATGAGTGTTCGGACATTCCTGGACATACCGGAACCGGAGGGACAGCGCCGGAACATGGAGGTGACGCCGATGATGCAGAGGTCAGGATTCCCGGCAAAGCTGCCGTTGTAAGCTGCAATTGCCAGAGCTTGCGGTATCGGACCGGCCAACCTGTTGTGGGATAAATCGAGATAGCTTAGCCGGAGAGACGAAAAGGTTGCCGGAATTTCTCCCCACAGTTGGTTGTCTGATATATCCAAAGAGTTGAGTGTCGGTAGATTTCCCAGAGACGATGGGATTCGACCAGAAAGCGAATTGTTAGCCATATTTATGTCACTGAGAGCGTTACAAGAACCCAATGTCTCTGGTACTGAACCCGAGAACTTGTTATTCTGGAGATGAAGAACATTCAACAGATTCAAGTCACCCACACCCGAAGGAATGTTTCCCGACAACTGATTGTCGTTCAGCTGAATCGACACCAAAGATGTAGCTTCAGTGATCTCGGCTGGAAATTCACCCGATAAGTGATTGCTGCCGGCGAACAACTGCCCAAGAGACTTGGCGTGCTTGATATCGGACGTGATCGGGCCCTGGATAAAATTTGACGTAATGTCGATTATGTTCAAGTTCGGTAATCCCCAGATTCCGGGGGGAACGGTGCCGGAAAGCCAGTTGTTGTTGACTCTGAAACGAAGCAGACTCGAACAGTTCGCATAGGTAGCTGGGATTTCGCCGGTGAAATTGTTGTTGCCTAAGAGAAGCTTTATCATCGTCCCCTGCTTGCACATATCCGGCGGGATTGGACCTGTTAATAAGTTGTCAGTCACGTCAATGTAACCGAAGTTCGCCCAAGAGCCAAGCTTCTCCGGCAGATGACCCTTCAACTTGTTAGTGTACAGAGAGAGATTCACGAGCTTCTTGAACTCGCCCAATTCTGCCGGAACTTCTCCAGAAAGTTTGTTCTCGAATAGTTGCAGACTCACCAGATTGGTCAAGAACCTCAATACCGACAAATCACCTTCGAGATTATTCCGAGAAGCGTCGAACATCTCAAGCTTCGTGAGGTTTCTAAGACTGTCGGGAAGTTTTCCTGTAAACGCGTTGTTGTAGATCTCCAGCTGCCAGAGATTGACGAGGTTCCCAATCTCTTCGGGAATTTCTCCGGTCATGTTATTGTCTGCAAATTCCAATTCATATAGCTCTCTGAGATTTCCAATTCCGGCTGGGATTGTTCCTTGGATATTACAGTGGGAGAGATACAGCCAATCCAGTTTGGTGAGCTTCAACACCTCCGGTGGAATTGGACTAGGATTTAATGGGTTGTCTCCGATGCTGAGCCGGATTAGACCCGTCATGTTTTGGAGCGATTTCCACGGGAAACTGCCGGAGAATCCACTGTTATTGACATAGAGTTGCTTTAACTCGCTCAGAGAGGATATGTCCGGCACTGCTCCGGTGAAGAGATTGTTTCCCAAATCCAAGTATTTCAATTTTACACAGTTGTTCAAGTCCTCCGTGATCGGACCGTGCAAGAGGTTGAACCCCAGCGACAGCTTTTCCAACGATTGGAGCTGACAAATAGAATCAAGGGGAAGAGTCCCAGTTAACTTCTGCTTAGAAAGCTCGATTTCCACAACCGAACCGTTGGAGTTGCAGGTGATTCCGGCGAAACCGCAGACGGAATTGGACGCCGACTCCCATGAACTCAAGACGCTGGAGTTCGAACCTTGGAGGGCTGATTTCAGCTCCATGAGAACCTGAAACTCGTCGGAACGGATACCGGAGAGAAGGGAGAGGAAACAGAGTAGGTAGAAAGAATGATAGAGGCATGGCCACCGCCGGGAAATATTTGCCGGCAACATGTCGTGTGGCTAGCGGAATTGGCAAAGAAACTTTGATGGGCGTTTTTCTACTTAGTCAATTAAAGTAGAATTGAAGGATTACAAGACAGAGAGAAAGAGGACTCTGCCATTTTTAATTTGCTTGGAAGGTGGGTGGGAAGTCACAACACTACCTATATACGTTTACAGTATAGCTTTTGTCGTGAAATCGAACGCTAAACTCACCATATTCCAAACGGTTTGTACGGCTGCAAGATAAGCACGTTGGTTTTCATTTTTTTCGTTATAACGGTTATTACCTTGTGTTTTTTTTTTTTTTTTTTTTAAACGTAAGGATTGTGTAATTATATTAACCCCGATAATACAAGCACCAAAAGATTGAGACTAATTTCTTAGTCTTTTATCCATGTCTTAAAAGAGCGCTATCTTAAAAAAAATGGAATTAAAGTATTCGTCCAATGGTTTTGTTTTATTTATTTAATTTTTTATGTGTTTTGAAGCGATTGTTAGGGACTTCCATTCCCTTCAATTATATCATTTGCCGAATTTTAATACTATCTTACATAAAAAAAAAAAAAAAGCATCAAAAGATTAAAAGTAAAGAAAAATTCTGCTCAGCATATCCATATTGAACACATGTGGAGCAAAATAAAATAAAAAAAATTAGGCAAGTGAATGATGTAAGATTGTTAAATAAAAGAATAAGTAATAAGTAAATAGCTAATAAAATTTAGGAGTGTTACCTGCATCATGCGAGATGGGAAACTATCCTGCCCCCTACTCCACATGATGCGGGAGTGGGAGTTTTCTCTCCGCGCCTGATCCCATGTTTTAACTCAACCTCCATTTCTATTTCTTCCCAACTATCTTCCAATTTTCATAATGGATAATTCAACTCAATCAAATATAAAAATAAAATAAATTAAAATAAAATGTGTTTTGGGAATTGACTATGACCTAAAGGGCAACAACAAGTGAGAGCTTGAGGGGGACGATGACAGAGATGAAATCCTAGGGAGCCAACGACAAAGACGACTAAGCTAAAGCCTGAAATCCCAATGAACTTGAAGGGGTGGGAGTTTGGGACTAGGGGGCAACTTTCAGGAGAGACTAAATTCGAAGAGGGAGGGTTGGGGTAACTTAATTAAGATCCCAGGCAAAACGACATTATTTTGTCTGGGGCCAGTTTGAAGGCATCCAACAACGTGCCTTTTAGTTTTTTTTTTTTTTTAAATATATGCATATATTAATACATAAATATATATTATATATATACATAATACCCCCATTTGCCCCTACCTTCATTGGGGGCTTTCAAACGAGGTAGGGTGTATTGTCCCCCAAAGCGGAGCTATTGTCCTGTCTAGGTAGGGGTAGGGCAGACGAGACGGGGTACGGATATCTTGCTATCCACCCCTAATACAATCCCATGATTTTTTGTTCAATGCTATGATTTTTTTTTGTTCAATCCCATTATTTCTTAATTAAAAAATGGTACTATTAGAGACAATATCTCTTATATCTCTATAAAGGAATTTTATGAAAATAAATTTATAAATTAATGTGATGTAATAAGTCAAATAACAAAATTCTTTTTACTATATAATAGATTTGACATATCATATAAAATCCTATCAATAATTTTTATAAAATCTTTTGGTAGATTTAACACTTCTTTGTATTTTTGTAAAATAATAAATTGTCAACCAGACTTTTTACTCAAAGCACCTTGTTTTTAAAGGAGTGTTTACCACTTAGGCCTCATTTGGATTTGAAGTTGAGATGTGATGAGATGAGTTGAGATAAGTTTTGAAAGTTGAATAAAATAAAATTATTATTGTTTTGAGATTTGAAAAATTGAATTGAGATTTGAAAAAACTGTGTTAGAATTTATATTTTATATAAGAATTTAAAAAATATAATGATAAATTTAAAATAAATTAAAGATAAATTCTCATCTCCAAATTTAAACAAAGCCTAAGTTCTATTTCACAAGCAATGAAAGACGTGGCCCATCGTATGTCACTTAAAACGGGTAGGCATAAAAAAAAAAAAAGACATGATCAGCCACCAAAATATAAACCATTGACTTTGAACAGAAACGTGCAAGAAATGACTTGCTACATTTCTTTAAAAAAGAAAAAAGAAAAATAAAATAATCGAAGGATAGAGATTTTTTTTTATTAGTTTTAATATTTGGGAAGGATAGATAATTTGACCCCAAAAAGGTCCGAATGGAGTTCATTTGAGTGTGTGAAAGTCTAATTCAATTATTATGTTTTGAAAAACCAAAGAAGGTCACAATTATGGATGTTAGAGATAAGGTCACTACGGTTTTTGTTTTTGTTTTTGTTTTTTTTAAATTTTCCACTATTTTGGACTTGATCTGTTTACAATTCTGTGATTCCACAGAAAAATTGAAGTAAAAGAATATATATTATTAATTGAGTGCAGATATGCTAAGAGATTCACATGATATGGTTAGTCAGTGACCTCAATCAATGGGCTAATTGACGTAAAAATATATATAAAAAAAACCATTTGGATGATTTTTTAAGTGAGAAAAAGAAATAGTAACTCAAAATGTATACAATGGTAGACTTCTGGGAAAGTAGCAATAATACATACCTTTAGTCTACTCAGAAGTGAAAACTGAAAAAAGAAAATGAATAATTTTAGGAGAGTCGATTTTACGGAGTTGGCAGAAAGTCGACTTTAGTTTAAAATTTATTTTTCTCATTTTTAGTCTTGTTTTCAATTTTCATACAAAAAATAAATCAATAGAATTCATTAGATCCATGAAAGTAAGGTTAAAATGAAGATTTAAAAAAAAATTAAAATTAAAATCGACTCTTACTTGACTTTCTAAAACTAAACCGACTCTTACTTGACTTCTAACTCCCCCTAGAATTAAAGAAAAGAAATAAATGATATATATTAGTCCATGAGTGAAAAGTGATAATTTTTTTTTTTTTTTTGAAATGGGGATGGACCCCTACTTTCATTAGAAAGAAGATGATACAAAGAGAGACTACAATGCTGGTATGAAAACCAGATCAATCTCATCTTTTACTAGCAACAAAGCTGATTTTGCTAGCCAGTGGGCATCAGAATTCCCACTTCTTTTAACAAACATAGCCTTCCAATTCAAGTTAACTAAAAACATCTTTACATCATGAATAAGCATGCCTATATAGTCAACTCTATTATTGTTACTGTTCAATTCTCTAATCACTCGCAAGCTATCTCCTTCTATTATCACCGATGGAATGTTGAGATCTTTTGCCAATTGAGCTGCTTCTTTTGCCCCCAATACTTCAACCATCAACGGATCCATTAATGAGCTTCTAGCAATTCTTTTTGTAGCAATAATTCTGGTATGATCCTTGACTAAAACTAAAAGGTCAATCCCAATTTTGTTCTTCTCTTTTTTGAGACTAGCATCCCAATTAATTTTTACTATGCCCGGCAGGGGAGGGAGCCAAACATTCATCATTTATGCACTGCTCTGCCTGCACTGGAGATCTTCCGCTTGAGCTTCTTTAAACTCTTTTAGCTCCTGGGAAGCTGAACAGATAACTTGATTTGGGTTGATAAAATTATCTTCAAAAATATATTTGTTTCTTCTATACCAAATAGCTTTAGCAATGACAGCAAACTCTTCTACATCTTTGATTTGGCAGGAAGTAGTAATTTTGTCAAATAACTCTTTAAAACTTCCCACCTTATCAGCTCTTTTTTGTAATCTAATTGGACCCATACACCCTACATCACCCATAGCAATACAAGTCCACAAGCAGTGGATGACAGCCTCTTCTTTTCTCCTACAAATAGGGCAAATAGGTGAGTCAATAATCTTCCTTCTAAATAAATTCAAGTTAGTTGGGAAAGCCTCATTAAAAGCACGCCACTAGAAAATTTTCGTTACATTTGAAATATTCAGTTTTCACAAATTCTTCCACAACAATTTATTCTGGACAGCTAAGGAACACTGGCCACTGGCCATTTTTATTATCCATCATTTCCATGTGTTTGTGATAAGCACTTTTCATCGAAAATTGGCCATTTTTGTTGCTCAACCAAATTAGTCTATCGGGAGTATTCTGGAAACTGAGAGGGATCTTTGAAATTATATCTCTATCATTCTCCTGAAACACTTCTTGAATCAAATCCATCTTCCATTGTTTAGTTTCATTATTAATCAGCTCTTTAACCCTTGCCTCAGCCCCCAATCTTTGAATAGATGATTGAATTTTATAACTTGAATGATTAGGGAGCCATCTATTTTGCCAAATTTTAATGTCACTGTCATTCCCAACTCTCCAAACAGACCCTATACTATTAGCTCTTTTGCAGCACAAAGGCTCCTCCAAATTATAGAGCGCCTTCCACCAATTTTAGCATTCAAGAAATTTGTTTTAGGGAAATATTCGAGTTTCAAAATTCTTGCCACTAAAGAGTCCAGATTTTGTAGCACTCTTCACCCTTGTTTTACTAACAAAGCAAGATTAAAACTTTCAAAGTGTCTGAAACCGAGACCCCCCTCCTCTTTGGACTTACCCATATGTTTCCAACAATCCAATGAGTTTTCTTTTCATTTTCTATGAAATTCTACCAGAAATTGCTCATTAACCTATTCATCTCCTTAATTAAGGATTTTGAAAGTTTAAAAACTCTCATAGTATATGTAGGCAATGATTGGATAACAACTTTTAACAAGATTTCCTTACCAGCTTATGTAAGAAACTTCATTTTCTAATTACTTATTTTGGCTGTAATTCTATCAAGAATATATTTAAAAGATTTCCCTACCAACTTTAGTAGTGAGTGAAAAGTGATATATTAGTGAAATTATATCACAAATTCAACCAAGTTTTATAGGTTTTTTTTTTTTTTTTTTTTCAAAAATTAGAAATAATTTTTTTTTATAATAAAAATAGAGAGTTCAAACTCAATTTTTTCATTTAAAAAATCAGTCTATATGTCATCTTACTCTTGTAAAAACTATAAATAATTTAGAATATAGATGAAAAATTATAATAAATAATTATAAAGTAAAAAATTTTAACTTCAGTATATATACAAAAAATGACAAATTTCTTAATTATAATGTCTTGAATTGAAAGGATCCAAATGATTTTTGTTTTTTTTTTTTCAGTAATAAAATATTATATAAGCTAAAGCTGGAGATCGGTCGCCAATCGGCAAAGGATGAGCATGAAAGACAGCATGTAGCCGCCGAGGTTGACTCTGATCAAAGAATGTGCGCTTCATGAGTCGGACAACAACCACGTGGCCCCGTGGGTAATGAACAAAATGCATCCTCGGAGCATGAACACAGATTGTAGCCTTTTAAAGTGGATTTCGATACAATGAACCTTACTGACAGATACCCTCAGGAAAGTTATTACTTTTTGAAGACAAAAGTTTATTTATAAATAATATTTTTTATGCATTCAATATCATGTTATTAAAATATTAAAAAGTATTTTAATATTTTAATTTTTAAAAAATTGTAATGTATTTAACTACAAATAATATATCGACACATTTGTACATGTGCAGTCTCTCTGTTGAAAATTGAACTAAGTGATAATAAATTAAGTTTGTGATCAAATCAATTTTTAAATTTCAATTTTTTGAAAATTTGATATATAAACAAAATATTTTGTGAAGGCGTACTGAGGATCCACCGGCCAAGTACTGGAGCCAGAAATTTGTCCTCTTTGGATGTTGGATGGAAAAGAAAGAACGCACTGGTAGAGATAATGGTCGGTACATGCATTGGAGATTGAGAGCTTTCAATCAGTTTTAATTTATTTTGTGAAAAAAGTTTTAAATCCCAAGACCGACCGTGTGAACATTGCCATTTTTCCACGACTCTTATGCTTGTTTTACAGACAGGTGGGTCATAGTTCTTGTGCATAAACCCAAAAAAACAAAAACGTGTCTGTCATGAAAAGCACAACCAAACTATTAATGAAAACAAATAACGTGTTCATATCTGCAATAAAAATAAAATGAATTAAATACTAAGGTGATATTATCCATTATAAAAAAAAAAAAATTGCATTTATTATTAATTAATAATAATTAGAAAAATTATCTGCAATAAAAATAATTATCACAAATAATTCTTTTAATTACTATTAATTGACTACAAATGTCAAATTTTCTTATAATGATTATTGTTATTGGCATATGATTGGGAGCTTAAGTTCGGGAATTTTGCTCGGAAATGTCGAACACAATTGCTTAGAAATTTGAAATAATTAGTGATATATTATAAGTATTTAATTTATTTTGATAGATATTATGTGTAGACGTGGAAGAAATACTTATAATCAAATATTAAAAAAAAGTTTGGATAATGAGATGAGATATAATGAAATAAAAAAAAATAAGATATTGAAAATTAAATATGTTGAATAAAATATTATTAGAATATTTTTTTAATATTATTTTTGTTTTAAGATTATATTGAATTTGTTATTGTATTTTGCTTAAAATTTTAAAAAATTTATAATAAATAAATAAGATAAAATAAGATAAATTCTTTAGATTCTTGCTAAATGATCTAAACAAGACCTTATTCTTACGTAACATATCTTCCTCATGAGTAGTCATTTCATGAGCTGCATGCATATCATATAATTCCAAAACTTATCCTAGTTGGATGGGAAAGAATTATCATTCGAAAATATCCTTTAATTTTCACGACCTACATATGATTAATTAATGAAAAATAATAGATGTAATTGTGAACTTACAAACGATCGTATAATCACTTTAAAAAGAAATGAATATATATGAGATCTATATGAAAAAAATTAACTTTTTAAACAGTGAATCTTATTTTTTTTTTAAAGCAATTGCATGTTGCTTACAATTTCATGATTGTATAATACATTATTCTTTGTACCTAATTTGTATATTAATAAAAAAATTAATACCAAAATTTATTTCAAGATATATTCTATGAAAAATTATAAATCATGAATTGAAGTGGATTACAAAAGTGATCTCATTCTGTACTATCTATGCCTAGCTAGTTATTTTACATAGTTATTCCTTCTTTTTTATTTTTTTAATTTGCAATATTGCAGCATGCATAATTACTACAATGATCGATGGTGAAGTCATTTTAGATTGTCTGGTAACTAGTTTTTCTTGAATTCTAGATAGGAGGCCCTAAATGCCTTTTACATAGTTATTTTGCTTAAAATTTTAAAAATTTTATAATAATTAAATGAGATAAAATAAAATAAATTCATTAGATTCTTTCTAAATGATCTAAACAAGACCTTATTCTTACGAAACGTATCTTCCTCATCAGCAGTCACTTCATGAGCTGCATGCATATCATATAATTCCAAAACTTATCCTAGTTGGGTGGAAAAGAATTATCATTCGAAAATATCCTTTAATTTTCATGACCTACACATAATTAATTAATGAGAAATAATATATGTAATTGTGAACTTATAAATGATGTATAATCACTTAAAAAAAATGAATATATATGAGATCCATATAAAAAAAGCTAACTTTTTTAACTATAAATCATATTTTTTTTCAAAATAATTACATGTCGCTTACAACTTCATAACTGTATAAAACATTACTCTTTGTACGTAATTTGCGTGTTAATAAAAAAATTAATACCAAAAATTATTTCAATACCAAAAATTATTTCAAGATATAATCTAAGGAAAATTACAAATCATGAATCGAAGTGGATTA
Source organism: Platycarya longipes (assembly GCA_036559045.1). Lineage (NCBI taxonomy): Eukaryota > Viridiplantae > Streptophyta > Magnoliopsida > Fagales > Juglandaceae > Platycarya > Platycarya longipes. Next base: position 38,910,153 of record CM071803.1, on the reverse strand, counting down.
CAGAACTGATCTCATTTAGTACTAACTATGCCTAGCTAGTAATTTTCCATAGTTACTCCTTTTTTTTTTTTTTTTTTTAATTTGCATTGCAGCATGCATAATTACTACAATGATCGATGGTGAACTCATTTTAGATTGTCTAGTAACTAGTTTTTCTTGGATTCTAGATAGGAGGCCCTAAAAGCCTTTTAGTTATAATTAAAGCTAAACTATATATAAGAAAAATACTTATGGATATATAATGATACTTCTTACACTTTCTTTATTATTACTTTATTATTCAGTTATTTTTGTTCATTTTCTCTCTTTAAAAAATTCAGAATATGAATTTCGTATACAATCTAGAAGAACATAAATTCAATCAATTAATGTAATCATATAATTTAATTAAAAATAATTTCATTTTTAAAAAAATTGACATTCTTTTATCCTGAGTGATCAATTTTTATAAAATTGAATTTATTTTTAATTAAATTACATGATTAATTGGGATTGAATTTATTTTCTTTTAAAGTCTGCAAGATTGTCGTGTTCTGAAATTTTTAATATAGATTCAGACAAAAAAAAAAAAAAAAAAAATAGTAAAGCAGTAGTAATTAAAATGAGAACTGTAAAGGCATCATTATCCAATTATACCGACTTGAATCATAATATTATTGATTACAAAATGAATATTTTCTATCAAAATGACTTCATTCTCATTTCAAATACTTTCTTTTTTGGTAGTGACTGACAACGTCAAGATTTAGGATTTTAATCAGAAACATTAATCACAAATAATGCATGATATGATTGTATATTATAAGAAGCAAAAATGGGATGACATGATGATCATCATATTTCAATAATGCGGAAAAGGAAAGAGGAAACTTCCATCTTACCTCATGATCATGAAGTTACATTAATGTAGATACAAAGCCAAACTAGCTAGCTAGAGCCTAGGAACATGACCAAGATATATTATTCATATCAGGTTGATCATGTCCTTATATTCGATGATGATCTCACCTTACATAAATCCGTCATGTTTTTTCCATCTTCTTTCTTTTCAAGAGAGATCAGGACAAATAATAAGGTTGCGCTGTCCCTAGACATAATGCCGATTATTATATTTGGCTTTTACACACATATTTTGTTTATAAGAATTAGGGAATTACAGGCCAGCAGGCTACTGATGAGAAAATGATGAGATAGAGGCGCATGGTCAATTATTGGTACAACGAATCAAACAATAGCGTGGCTTTGGATTATCTACGGTACTAGTGGAAGATGCAAATGATCGAAAATGATAGGAGCGTTAGATCTATATATATCGTACTGATATTTTGAGAAAACTAAGTTGATATTTTGGGGGATTTTTGTTGTTAGTTTTGTTTATATCATGCGGACTTATTAATTCAAGATGGACTTAAATATAATTATGAGTAATATTAGATACATTTATGAATTTTGTAATTCTATCGCACTAGTACCCTTTTTAAAAAAGAGTGAGATATATTATTAAGTTTTTTTTATGTGATTCTTATATTTATTCATTTAAAAAAAAAAAAGAAATACACAAAGTTTACTTTATGATTGCAAATATTATTTTTCTATAATTATTGTTGGTAATTTTGATAGCCAATTAATTATATCGTATTAATTAATCTCAAAATCATGAAATACACAATCATAAATATAGAGGAATTATTTTGTAGATATCATTAACAGTATATACTGATCAACTAATAATATTTAAATAAGAATTTTAATTTCTTCATTACCCCAACGGATCATCATGATCATAATCATTCTAGAAACATATATATACAATACTAGATAAATTTTTGAAAAATCTATTATCAAGCTAGCTAGTGTGTAGAGTGCAAACAGTGAAATGCTTATATAACATAATTTAATTTGATAATAATTTTTAAAACTTGATTCTTATAAGTCAAATCTGATCATTTAAGTGACGTGGATGGTTTTCTCTACATACCGATTTGAGAATATATAGCTGTTTCGTTTGGTTATATAAATTACCATCTCATTTCATTTTATCTCACACATAATCATTACAATTATTTTAAACTCTCAATACACAAAATACAATAAATAATTTATTTTTTTCAGATTTTAAAATAAATATAATGTTGAAAAAATAATTTTTAATAATATTTCATCTGAATTTAATCTCATTTCTTAGTATGATTTCTCGGGATAATTTTCTTGAATTGGACAAGACATTTATTTAGTCCATGTCCAAGGCTCCACTCTAATCTATCATATAGAATAGTTGAAGTTGCTAGAAATGCAGTCTGGGCATGAATTGTGTCAAGAATAAGATCGACCTTTGTGCATGGAGTAGGTAGAGGCTGTCCTACTTTGGGAAGTACATAATGCATTTATTTTGTTTACATTGATTGAGATCAAGTACTAGCTAGTGCGTTAGTTATAATGTAATTAATTAATGGTGAAAGCGATGTCGTTCAAAGCAGATGAGAAGTGTTGACAATGCTGTAAGAATACAATTTTTTGACTGGATTGAAGAAAGAATAATGATAGTCTTACATTTTTTTTAATATTATTTTATTATTTTTAAAATTTTTAAAATTTTTTTATATTTAATGATTAAAGAAATGATTATTAGTAAAATTGTATATTTTTAAATTTTTTTAATGATTAAGAATGTTAAAAATATAGTTAAAAGGAAATAAAAAATTAAAAATAAATGCATCATGGGTATTAAAATAGTGGTAAAGTGATGATAAACCTATTATTACCCAGAAAAAAATGAAAGATATATATGTAATTTCATATCCCAATAAATGGACGAATTGATATCTTCTAGATCAGTTCCATTAACAATTCTAAGGTCTAGGTTAAAAGAAAGATAGACACATATTGAAGTATATACAAGATATAGTGACATTTTTTAAAAAGGGAAACATCTCATGAAGTCGTCTTTGGTTGGTGAGGATTGGTTTGCCGTTGGCCCAAACAAAGTGCTCTGCTGTTTGAAAAAAACCAAGTAATTTCAATCAATGGAAGGTTTGAAGAAAATGTCATATGCATCTAGAAGTGTTATAATTGGTGACGGAAAGAGACCCATAATTATTGTATCTTTAGTCAAATTATCAGACATCAGAGAGTGTATTATTTATATGAAAATTTTTTAGAACAACCATTATTTGAGTATAACATCTATTATATATTGCACGTTGGTTTAAATAAATTGATTAATTTTTTTTCTAAGCAGATTAATTTGTTTAGGGATAAGTTACTTTATCGGTGTAATGGATACTACCAAATAGCCTATACTCTATAATAAAACTTTATTTATATCAGTACTCTCTGCAAGTTGCATGCAGCGTGTTCTTATTATTTTCTTCTTTCTGAACGTGAGCTGTTAGCTAGCCAGCCTCTTTAGTCAAAAAAGACAGGAATGCAGAAACGGCATTCAGATACAGCCAATTATTATAAGGGAAAAGAGTAAAATCATGAAACATAAACAACAAACGCTACTACGTACTGATCATCGATCATCATCTTAAATATTAGTATTTCAGAAAGAGACTATCTTGTCGTTTTAAAGAGAAACAAGAGCATAAATTATTCCCTCCCAAAGGGTATTTTCCATTTCATGACTTGCACATGGCTGCATGCGTCACAGCAATAACTGATGAGATCATAAGCGTCGTTCTTCTTGTAATACATTAAATAGTCCTGTTTATATATATATATTTTTTGTTGGCTATTGATGACTATTAATTACTTTTTGAAAAATGATACATGTAGATATGGACTTGTAAGTGGCTGTATATATGCAATTATTTTGAAAAAAAATAAATATATATAGGACTCACATGAAAAAAATTAAAAACTTTTTTAACAGTAGATTCCATTTTTTATCAAAATAATTGTATATTGTTTGTAACTCTACGACTGTATATAACATTATTCTTACTTTATATAGCGCAATGCTATGAACTATTGTAAGTTTTTTTTTTTGGTGCGGTTTGCGTCACAAACCATTATTTATGCACTCATGATCTTCACCAATCTACTAACCCATGTCATCAAATTAGTAGTCTAAACATGACCTCTTAAAGGACAACCATATTATATGCAATTTCTTTTGCGCGCACTTGCTTAATTAATTTTCCCTCCTGGCCATTTTCAACCAAAAGATCACAGCTCTTGGTACGTCTACAACGCCTACAAATGATCAATTAAAAAAAAGATCATAAATGTTATATACAAGTATCAAATATACAAATTTTACGCAAGTGTTTTATAAAAAAGTAGACCATGTCATAAAAAAAAAAAGAAAAACTCATTTTTTATGATGGGGCCGGCGTACATTTAATTTACAAAAGGCTTGTCCAAGATTTATACCCAACATTAATCTAAACACAATATTCTCAAACCTTTTGATGGACCCTATAATCTGCATGTAAATATATACATCCATCCGTGTTATGCGATCATTACAAGATTTATAGTTAAATATAACCTTTTGATGGACCCTTTTAGATGTATCAGATTGATTATATCTGACTATTTTTCTTGTAGTAGATAAGAAAAAATGAGCATTTGTAACGAGTTATTTATAATAATAATGACTATTTGTGACGAGAATAGATTAATTTTGACAAACAATAATTATTTTAACTGAAAACAATTGTTCACAAATAAACAATTTTATAGTAGGAAAATTAAAATAAGCAGATTCTTGCTACTTCCATAATAGATTGCTCTGCCTTCGATCTTGTCATGCATGTAGTCGCCGCATGTTAATCATGTACGTCTCGTGGTAATTAGGATGATTAGTCTGTGGCCCATGGCCTTGTCCTTGATCTTAAAAGCAACATGAAGGGCATCTTCGGTTAATTCATACTGTTGTAGTATCTCAGATTTGTGTTTATAATGATCATCTTGATGGTAGATGCATGAGATCTGCAATCTTTGGAAATGAAGGATTTCTGGATCTTTACGTTTAATATAAATGCGTTTAGTATAAATGCGTGTTAGGCTTTCTTTTTTGGATATTTACGTTTAATATAAGAGACACTATAAAAAAATAAGGTATAGATAACTAATTAATTACAACTAAAAAGATTATTTATAATGAAAATAAATAATTTTAACGAAAACAATCATTTTAGTTGCAATTAATTAGTTATAAATACTTATTTTGTTTGTAGTGAGAAAAAACTAACCACTAGTTTTGAAGTTTCAAGTTGGTTATTTAAGTAGGTTTGGATGGTGAGAAGTGTTTATGGTGGCGGAGTCAGAAATTTATGTTGGGGGGGGGGGGGTGGGCGGGTAAAATTAAAATAAAAAAAAAAAATTTTTTTTTTTTTATTTATATAAAATTTTTTATGCGGTATAAAATAATTTAATAGTAAGATTTACAATAAAAATAAAAAATTCTTAATACAATTTATGTATTAAAAAAATATATAATATGATAAGAACATGTTATCATAATAAAAATATAATATTAAATAGTAGTAAAAAATAATGAATAATAATAAAAAGTAGGTGAAAAAGAATAATAAAATAATAAATAATAGTTAAATATTTTGAAAATACTTGAGGTAATCTTAGTAGCCAAATGCAACCTAAGTGAAATTACTTCAAATATAAATTGGGACTTTGACACTCAAAATATCTCTCATGAACATTTTGTTTGTTTGTTTGGCTCAAAGGAAAAGGAAGGAAAACTCGGATTCTTGTTTAAAGTCGAGGCGGGCCTTATAAATTGAAAGTTATTACAAGTGAATTCAACGTGACGTGTGAAAATATATATAATTATTCGAAACAAAAGTTTTGATTTTTGCTGCAATTCAATCTCCTTGCAAATGTCTGTTTGCAGCAAGTGAAAAGCTCGACTATTTGCCACAAGTAAAACTGTGGCAAGCTGAGATTCGTTGCAAATGGACAAAATATTTTTAAAATGTATATATAAAAAGGTGATGCTGGGGTGTGGTTGGACTGCCTCAGTGCCTTTGCAGTTCCTCTTAATTCTCTATAAAAATAGAATAAAAAATATTAAAAAATATAATAAAAAATATAATAAAAATAATAAAATTTAAAAAATACAATAAAAAAATACAATAAAATAATAAAATAAAGAAAATATAATAAAAAACATAATAAAAAATACAATAAAAAAATAAAATGAAGATGAATTTTTAAAGTAAATTCGGCCTCACCCAGCCCTCGCCGCCGGCGGCGGCGGTGGGCGACACCGCCCAGCCTATCGGGATTGGAGGAAGCCGGCGACCTCACCCTTGTGACGGCGAATCCCAGCGACGTTCGGTGTGCCCCCGGTGGCTTTAAACTAGTTTCGGATCCAGTCTGCCGTCTCCCTCCTATCCCGATGGGCTAGACGGTATCGCCCATCGCTGCCAAAGACGACAGGGACTATAAACAGGAAGGTTCGGTAGGACCGAACCCTAAAATTTCTCAACATAAAAGCCATTTGCTTGATGTACAAATACTCATGTTACAATACGTGTTAATTTCCTTTTTAGGCCCAACCCGATCCAGCTTGAACAAGCACAAACTCTATGCCTTCCCTCTTGGGCCAACCGTTGTGGCCCACCAGCTGAATCGTAATAATTTAGTTTTAGCATAGAGCTTGATCCAAACAACAAAATCTGAATGTTCTTCCTCTAGTTTCGGTTTATCTTAAATTTATCGAGTTTTTCTTCAATTCCCTAATATTTAATTTGGTATTCTGATTATAATCCAAGAATAAGTAAAGATTTCAGATTGTAGATCCCTGGATTTCTGAATACGAGAACTCTAAGACAACTCTCATTGGATTTGACTTTTAAATGTCGAATAATTTGGATTGTTCATTTTAAAATCATATTGGATTGTTCAAGAGTGGCATAATTAAATTTTTATGAATAGTAAATCCAAACCAAATGTTAAATATAGCTAATCAAATTCAATAGCCAAATTTTTATTTTATTTTTATTTTTTCTCTTTCTTACTTTATTCTTTCTTCCTATAATTCTTGAGTAGAAAAAAAAAATATAGTTGGATAAGGAATAAATAAAAATAATTTTTTCAAAATATCGATTAGTAATTTAATTTAAATATAATATGATTACTATTTTTTTTTAAACTCATAAATTAATTAAAATATGATTATTAATTAACATATAATAGATAGAATAATCAAATATGATAAAAATTAATTCATTTAATGATTGTAAATAATTAAAAAAATTAATTATTAATTACTCATTATTATGTATTTTCATAAATAGATAAATAAATATATAGATTTGATGTGAATAGTTAAAGCCAAAAGTCAGTTATATTATTTTATTGTTATATTTAGAAAAAATAATTATTCTAATGTGAAAACTTATGTGAATAGAATGACCAAAAGTCAAAATGAAAGTTATATTAGCTAAAACTATATTTTAGCAATGGCTAATCCAATGAGAGTGCTCAAGATGCAACTTTTCACATAAGTTTTCAACTAGTCGACATTCATAATACAATATAACATGGAATACTTAGGTATGACAATAAGCGACACAATTTTTGAATTTAATAATAATATGATATAAAATTAGTAACTTTTTGTTTGCTATAAATAGATTCAAATCACAATAGGCTGACCCTTAAAATACTATTAATAAATGAGTTGATAAGGGCTTAATTTGCATAACTCCAAATCAAGCCGCAATAACATATTTAGATTTTATTTCAAAATCACAATTTTATCATTATTGTGTTGCAATATTGATATTTATCAATATGCTTATGTTTTTATTATTGAGATTGTATTTCTAGACTTATGTTTATATAAGTGTTGCTGCTTATCATTTTCACATACCATATTTTTTTCCCTTATCAGATGTGTGTTATATGGATGATGAGTAGAATATATTAAGAAGTTTAATTAGAAAGAATAAGATAAGAAAATTTAAAAAATTTGTTATTATTGAGTTAGTAAGAGCACTAGCAATGAACTTGCTATAATTTTCCTTTAAATTGTACACTTTTGCACATTTTTCAAAAACATTTCGTCAAATTTGATCAATAATAGAGAGAAAAAGGTAGAGAGAGGAGAATATTTTTTCACTTGTGAATAATAATCTTCCAAAACTCTCCAATCTAATATTAATTTTATTATAAGTTAAAATATGAAAAATATTATATTTTTATTAGTATATAGTCTTATATTTTTTAGATATTGTGATTACTACTATATAATTTTTTTTTATTTTTATGTGAAAATATGTTAATCAAGTGGTATAGATTATGCGAGTCAGTTCAATTTATTTACATTAAACAAATTGATATGCATCATGTTGTGTTGACTAATTTCTAATTAATTATTAAATGAGCCATGTTAAAATTTAAAGGTTTGATCTCATGTTTACCTTAACGAGTGGTGTTTGAATGGATCAATATATAAGTAAAATGTCTATAACTTACGAAACAAACGTGACCCGTGAATACAAACTGTCACCCTTAAGAGCACGAATTAAGATCTCCTCGAGTTGTTACACGAACTTAAACATTTTGAATAGAAAAGAGAAACACAAGTAGGCTTCATAATGTTTACGGGCAATGCAAAGGGGTCTGATAGTGTGCTCCGCTAGCTTGCTTCTGTTGAAATATATATTTTGTATTTTTTTTTCACATTAATTTTTAAAAATGCTTAAATATTTTTTAAAAAAGAAAAAAAATTCATAATATTATTAAATAATATTTTTTAATCATTAAATAAATAAATAAATAAATAAATAAAAATAGAGAGCCGGACAATAAAATGGAGCAATCTAACGGACTAAAAAGTATTTCCCTAATGTTTACTGAGTACTCAATACCATACACTACATTAACAAAGAGTATACCGTCTATTAATAAAGACTAATGCTAGATATATTTAAAAAGATAATTTTTTTTATTTTTTATTTTTTTATATATAAGTCCTAAATTTATCATTTAAAAAAAATCAATTATTTTTAATTAATAAATAGCATGGCTCTATAGCTAGGAGCTCCAGTTGGGAGTTCCCACCCGAGCATCTTGGTTTTCCCTTACTTTTTTTACATATATTTTTAATACTTTTAAATATTTTTAAGACAAAATAAAAAATTCATAATATTATTAAGAAATATTTCTTTAATTAGTAAAAGATTTAAAAATAAAATAAAAAATTACAACATTAACAATTAATCCATTAGCAGAAAGAGTATTATTTTCCTAATAAATATGTAGAAAAATTCTGAACGCAAGCATTCCTGCGCAACAACGGGATAACCAATCTGACGTGGCAGTTAAAAAGTCGGCTAAATGAAATTCTGTTGGTCGGATTTCAAATTTGGGCAGTGCTACTTTTGAAATTCATCCCGTTCCCAATCTGTTTTGGATTTTTTTTTTTAACATAATTTTTAAATAAATGTTTTTAAATATAATTGTGATTTTTTTATATATTTTTAAAAAATATTTTAAGATATTAAAAAAATCATATAAAAAAATATGTAAAAAAAAACTAAAAAAAATAATAATTCCAAAACAGAATAAAAATGGGATGAAATACAAAGCAGTAAATAGCATTTTCCTTCACAATTTTGAATGCCTTTATTGAAACTTTACTTTTCTCTTGTGGTTTGTCAGGAGTTCAGGACCTTCAAGTACTACTTGGTTTAGCCTATTAGTGTTCATGACATTTGCATTATTTAGTGCTGGAAGATCTCTCTTTATTGAAGTTAGATTAGATTTATGAAACTTGGGAAACGTATAGAAATTGAGAAAATTTGGAGTTTGGTACGTCCAATCTCTTTGAAAAATGGATGCTAAAGGTGGTGGGCGACACTGCCCATATCATAGTGACCGCCGGCTTCCGACGACTCCATCCCTACGATGGCCACCCCCAACGATCTCTAGCATCCCTTACGCAGCCTTAAATCAATCTGGGTTAAGGTCGAAAACTCATTTAAAATTATCTTTATTTTATTTTATTATTTTATTTTTTATTGTGTTTTATTTTTTTTTATATTATATTTTTTATTGTGTTTCTAAATTTTATTTTTTTATTATATTTTTTATTGTATTTTTAGAATTTTTTATTATATTTTTATTGATGGATTGTTTTTAATAGGGATCGAACGGTTCGATCCCCCAACGTCTTTCATAGAAATTTGGTGTTCGTCATTGGCTACGCAATCATCTGATTTAATTTCGTGCAAAGAACCTAACAATGATTGATACTCCGTGAAATGTGCATACAATCGCATAGTTTCTTTTTTTCTGGTTCTTTTGAAACGTATACAGAATCATATTTATATGTTATAAGTGTCATCCAGCTAGGAGAGTTAAGACTTCTAACTATTCAAAATATCATTATAAAATAATGGAAAGATACATATGAATGGACTAATTACAGCTTCAAAAGATGGTTCATTGAAGTCATATATTCGTATATATTGTGTGTTCAACCTGTTGTTTCAAGATCAAACACCATGCATCACCAAAAACTTCTTGTTCTTCACGAATGTGAGATAGGAACATGTAATGATGGTCTGAAACTTCTCCCAACCACACGAAGCCATGTAGAGCAACCGCTAGCAATAATTGAAACACTCCTATTTTTACACTCCTGAAACAAAGCATTTTTCCGCATTCGATACCAACCAGCCACGGTAGAAGGGGGCTACAACGCCACAACCCAATATCTCAGGTTTCAAATGAGAACCACCAGAAGACGCCGGTCACCCTCGTCTGTTGTAATACGAGCGCTTATGCTGAAACACTCCTGACTCATGTCGTTTTTTCTCATTGTTCTTTTTTATTACTTGTTTCTTTGTTTTTCTTTGTTCAAGATTTATTTGTCGATTTTTATTCATTCACTTCAACTTTGTGCATGAGTAACATCACTACAATCCTTCTGTTGTAATAAGAAGCGTGTTATCTCTATTTGTCAAACAGTTCTTTCTTTATACAAAGGTTGACAACACGGTGTGCAATTATTGCACGGGATTGTTGTAGCTAGCAGAACCCAATACTAACACCCATTCTCTTAGGCCCTCGAAAATTCGAAATTCCTAGCCTATAAATAACGAGGGGTCTGAAACTTCCTATATTTTCCGTCTTCCAGGACTTAGGACTTGGGGGGACAGGGTGGCAACACAGAACCTTTACCAACGCTGCAGAGGCCTGGGTTCCCATTGAAGCTCCCCTTAGATAGAGATTCCGGCACGGGACCGGTCAACTTATTGTAAGACAGGTCGAGTTGGGTTAGTCGGAGAGACGAGTAAGTCTTCGGAATCTCGCCCGAAAGTTGGTTGTGGGAGAGATCAAGAGCCTTAAGAGTACGTGATAGAGACCCCAAAGAAGATGGGAGTTCACCGGAGAATTGATTGTTGTTCAACTCGATGGGCTGAAGTGACGTAGCTCCTGAGATATCGGCCGGTATCCCACCCGATAAGCTATTGTTTCCGAGGAACAACTGCCATAGAGACTTGGCGTTCTTGATATCGGACGTGACTGGGCCTCGGAAATTATTGGACGCGATATCGATTATGTTTACCTTCGGCAATCCCCAGATTCTGGCAGGAACAGTACCGGAAAGAGAGTTTTTGCTCACTCTGAAACGAGTGAGGGTTGGACAGTTGCCGTAGCTGGCTGGGATTTCGCCGGTGAATTTGTTGTCGAGCATGAGAAGCATTTTCATGGCACCTTGCTTGCACATGTCCGGCGGGTTAGGACCGGTCAAGAGGTTTTCGGAGACATCGATGAAATCAAATTTTGCCCAAGACCCAAGCTTTTGAGGCAAAGGACCCGACAATCCGTTGGTGTACAGAGAAAGGTTTACCAGCTTCTTGAATTCACCGAACTCCGGCGGTACTTGCCCTGCAAGCTTGTTTTCGAAAAGTTGCAGACTCACCAGGTTGGTCGAGAACCTCAATTCCGATAGACCACCTTCGAGATAGTTCATAGAAGCATCGAAATTCTCAAGCTTCGTGAGGTTTTTCAGGCCGACGGGAAGTTTTCCGGTGAACGAGTTGTTGTAGAGCTAGAGCTGCCATAGGTTGACGAGGTTCCCTATCTCTTCCGGGATCTCTCCGGTCATGTTATTGTCGGCAAGCTCCAAGTTGATTAGCTCTCTGAGATTACCAATCCCGGCCGGGAATGTTCCTTGGATGTTGCAGTTGGAGAGATAAAGCCAATCGAGCTTAGTTAACTGCACCACCTCGCTTGGCAATGGACTAGGATTTAGAGGATTGTCTCCGAGGCTAAACCGGATTAGACCCTTCATGTTTTGGAGCGATTTCCATGGGAAAGTCCCCGAGAATCCGCTGTTGTTCAGATGGAGAAACCTTAATTCTGTAAGAGAGGATATGTCGGGAACCCCACCGGAGAAGACATTGTTTCCCAAATCCAAATACTGCAATTTTAAGCACTTGTTCAAGTCTTTCGTGACCGGACCGTGCAAGAGGCTGAACCCCAAGGAGAGCTTTTTGAGTGATCGTGATGTAGGAGAATCCGAGATAGATGATGCTGAGCTGTTTGATTGTACGTTGATGGCGCTGAGGTACCATGAATTGGCAGATCAGCGTAAAGACCGGAAGTGATCGTGATCTCTTTCTAATTGGGAGAGTTTTGGGTGCATTTCAATCTTTTGGCCATAATTTTGGCTACGGGTGTCAGAATCGCGCATAAGACCCCAATTCGGAAAGCTCTTTTCGACGCGCACGCTGTTCACATCGAGCATGGCTCCATGTGCCTTTTTTTCGACCTCAAATTCTGCTATTTTTCCTTCTGAATTGTCATTTTTAGTTATTTTTTACTATTTTTGGTAATATTTCGTATGTTTGTTAGGAAGTCATTTTAAATCTGATTTATTCCGGATTTTTCGCAGATTGCTTATTTGATTTTGAATTTCAATTTTACGTTATTTTCGAGATTTTGCCATTTTTGGTAAAATTTGGTTACAGACAAATGTTAGCTATACAGTCCGGCTTGTAGACTGATTTTCGACATTCTTTCATTTGATAATATTCAGTTTTTTTCTCAGAGATGTATTCTCTGTATTTTGGGCGAATTTCTTGTGTTCTTCCTTGTGAATTCATCTGTTGAAACTAGCCTGCAGAATAATCGCTATTCTGTCTAGCGTCAGATCGGAGCTGACATATGGCGTCCAGAGGAAGAGTTCCGACCAAGTTTTGGTTCGAAAGCTCGATTTCTATAATGGAGCCCTCCGAGTTGCAGGTGATTCCGGCGAACTTGCAGACGGAAATGGTGGGTTCCCACGAATTGAAGACTCTGGTGTTTGATTTCTGAAGCGCGGACTTTAGTGTCGTGAGAATTTGAAGCTCTTCAGATTGGACAGTGCATACAAGGGAGAGGAGGCAAAGGAGACCGAAAGAACGATGGAGGTAATGCTTGAAAGCACGCGTCGACGACATGTCGTATGGCAATAATAGTGGCCAAGTGTTTGTAGTAATTTTTTTTTCTTTTTTTTTTTTGCTTGCTATTTAATGGTTGAGAAGAATGGAAGAAGTGGATAAAGGCATTTTAATAATTACTATATTTACTTAGTGATTAAAATGGAACGATTTTAGTGGAATTCTAATTTCGAGATTGGCGGGTAACCAGAAGTAATTTTATTTGTTGGTTAATTTTGAACTTATGTTTGAAGTAAGAAGTAAAAATAAAAGCTTCAAAACTAGAAGTTTTGGAATCTAACAGTCATGAATAGAAGAGGTCAATATCTAAAATTGGCATCACAATTAGAGTATAAGGAATTAAGAACCCAAATCCACAAAAATAGTTGAAACTAACCAGTTGTGCATGCTTAATTAAAGGGCAAAGAATGGTTCTCTGTGACTTTGCTAGTGCCTCTGTGTATACATGGCTCTACAATTACGTGTTAAAGATTTATATATATATATATATATATATATGTATGTATTTCATGTTGGACTAATCTATATTATTTATGGGGAAAATGCTTGGGGTCCCACGAGTGAGTCTCGAGGGTGAATTTGTCAGTTTTTTTATTTAATGATTAAGTAAATATTATTTTATTTTTTATAAAAATATTTAAAGTTAAAAAAAAAATGTATAGAAAAGGTCAAATAACCTTCCTGGCAGGTGTAGCACGGCCCGTATTTATGAATGAATCTATGTACATGCTAATAATATATCTATTTTTTTTCTAAATTATAAGAAATATTTAGATTAAACAATTATAAAAAATCTCAATCCATCAACAAGGGCAACACATGATTTTTCATGCTTAGGATGGGTCGAAAACTCTCCACTCTCTCTCCAGATGATCAGTTATTTCTCTCCTCCCGGTAGCCCTCCCAACCTTAGCTTCACCAACCCTTAGCCTCATCCACAACTCCTCCCTTAACCTTAAAACCTAACTTACATCCTTGCATAACACCAGAATACCATGGAAAGAAATCAAGACGAAATCGACAAATTGATATCCCAAACTACTGAAGCCCTTACATGGGATGACATAATTCTTGAGCCCCACATAAAGGAGGCAAAAAGAATCTCTAACCATGCATTGATTGGAAAATTTGTTTACGCAAAAACACTGAATAGGTACACGGTCCATACAACAATCAAGGTGGTTTGAAACTTCATTCCAGGCCTCATCATTGAAGACTTGGGTATCAATACATTCTTGTTCACATTTCCAACCGAACAAGATAAAGATAGGATATATCAGCAACGTCCATGGAGCTTTAAAGGCTACCATATGTTTCTCAAGCAGTGGCTTCCAGGACAAAGTTTATAAGAGATCAACCTCATCCATTCAGCATTCTGGGTGCAAATATATGGCTTGCCGCTCGAGATGATGAATAGAAAAAATGCGGAGAAAATAAGTGGAGTCATAGGAAACTTGCTGCAAATTGATCAGTCTCATGTACAATAATAGTGCTAGGAAATACCTGCGTATAACAGTGGAAACCAATAGATCAAAACCACTATACAATGGTTTAACACTACCTCGTCCAAACAAAGCACTAGCTCAAGTTACCTTCAAATACGAACGATTGTCGGAGTTTTGCTACAGCTATAGAAGCTTTAGACATTTTCAACAAAGTTGTCCTATATTCCTTGTCATGCAATTGAGCCAATATATGGGTAATGGATGAGGGTTGACACTCAAGAACCACATCGCTCGAATAGATCTAACGATGTTGTTGTGATGTCTCTAAATTTTCCTTAAAATAAATATGGGAATCGAGGCGTCAGAATGCTAACAACAAGGATCACGCACTCCCAACGTCAAGTGCTAAGTGTGTGAACACGTGATACACATAAATAAAAGTAGTGGGTAAATTAAGTCGATAACTAAGTACTAGAATTTTTTAGAGTTATTTTACAAACCAGTTTAACATAAATTCTCCAATAGGAGATTTAATACAATTATCCGAAAGATAAATCATAAAATATATATTTATAAAAAAGGAAAAATACTTCATAATATAACAAATTATAAATAAATGTTCCAACAATGAAGCCGCCTCCTCAAGCTTACCCTTCTCGACATCTGCATCCAAAATCTATGACGCCAAAATGGCATCGCAGGTAAGTACAACCCAACCAAACCACAAGATATAAAATATACTCATGCAACAACAACAACATCACTCATGAACATGACACTGTATGCATGAATCTTAAAATTATCTTTCTCAAAATAAATAAAATAATCACACATGCGAAAATCCCAATTTGTCCAAAATTAAAACTCCAATAAAAACCATCCATCATTTCTCTGAAAATAATAACCACAAAACCAATCATACTGGGTGTTACGTATCGCCGTCCCCGATATGATATACACACATCACCAATCATAATGGGCGTTACGTATCACCGTCTCCATTATGATTCATACACACTCATTTCATAGCGAGCGATACGTATTGCCGTCTCCGATATGAAATACACACCCAATGGCCCTAATGGGCATTACGTATCGCCGTCCCCATTATGTCATCCACACACTATCAATCATAATGGGCGTTACGTATCGCCGTCCCCATTATGACTTACACACATTTCATAGCGAACGTTACGTATCGCCGTCTCCAATATAAAATATACACCCAATGATCATAACGGGCGTTACGTATTGCCATCCCCATTATGTCATCCACACACTATCAATCATAATGGACATTATGTATCGCCGTCCCCATTATGACTTACATTTCATAGTGGGCTTTACGTATCGCCGTCCCCTATATAAAATACACACCCAATGACCATAACGAGCGTTACGTATCGCTGTCCCCGTTATGTCATTCACACCCACTGATCATAAAGGGCGTTACGTATCGCTGTCCCCGTTATGACTCAGTCAAAAATCATTAAAATCCATAAACCCAAAAACCACATCTCATATTAAAATCCAAACACCAAATCTCACATTAAAATCTCAAATATCAATATACACATAAACCAGCGTTCAATTACACAATGCGTACCACCATGAACAAATATCGAACATTTAATAAATCCAATCATCAATCAAACACAGAGTTGTTAATGCAAAATATATTTAAATCTCAAAATTCGTTTGGAAAGTACTTACAACGGGTAAAAACAGGATCATTGAGCAAACACCAGACCACAACGTACACAGCTAGCCACTTTGTACGTTGGGCTAGAGTGCCTGATTTGACACCAAAATTTAAGGAAACACTCAATGGAAGGTGGGGAATCTCATGGAGGTGGTGGTGTGGTGGCACAACCAGCGGAAGGTGGCGGATCGGGTTCAAAATGGGTGGAAACCCATTTCCGAGTTTGGGCTTGGACAAAGAAGGTGGGGCCACGAATGGAGAAACTGAGTTAAGGGGTTAGTCGGCTTAGCAAGGGGAGTCTTTTGGGGGTAGAGGTGATACACACGGCGGCCGAACAGTCGCGTGGCGAAGGGAAACCCATTTAAGACCCATTTCGGGTTTGAGGTGAAAAGGTGGAGTTGGAGGGCGCCGGAGCTAGCTGGAGGTTCATTGGTGGGTGGGGAACCTAGTGGAGGTGGTCGGAGGACAAGGTGACCGATGGTGGCACTGGAAAATGAAAGGAAAGCTAAAATAACCTATTTCGGATTTTAGGCTCACGCACGGGATAGGGGGCTGCCGGAGGTACACCACCGGTGCAGGGGAGCTTGCCCGCATGTGGGGAAGGTCGTGGGCTGGGCGGTGTCATCGAAGGGTGGCTGACGGCGGCGCTGGGCAGGGATAGGAGAAACGGGCGGAAGAGAGGAAGCAGGGGAGGGGGTCGCATGGTCTGGGGCCGAAAACAAGGAGGCAAGAAAAGAGAAAGGAGAAAAAGAAAAAGAAAACGAATAAATGAAGTCTATCTAAAAAGAAAGAATACAACAAATTAAATAAAAGTCAACTGGAAACCCTACAATTCGATATCAATAAAATAACATATTTAAGCCCAACAATAAAATAGATTAAATCAAATACACTTTAATTATAAACCAATAATTAATATAAAGAAAGTACATCGATTAAAATCGCATAATAAAATAAAAGAATTTAATTCCAATCTTTAAAATAATTATCTCACATTAAAATAAATAAGAAAAGCAATGTAACTCAATATAAATATAAAATAATGTAAAATTGATATTAACTAACTAATAGATCAGATAAATATTTTAAACAAATAAAACACAACCAATAATATTATTAAAATAAATTAAAATAATTAATATCGAGAATAAAATAATATGTAAAAATAGACGTAAATCTGGGATCTCACATTCTCCCCCCCTTAAAAAGATATTCGTTCCCGAAATTCGCTTGGCAGCAACTAATAGAAACTCTAATAGCTCACCTACCATATCACTCAATACTCACTCCAAGCATTAACATAATCATTTATTTTCCTCAAACACAAATGGATGTTATTCCATCATAACCGTATAATCTCCAAATAATATTTCATCTCTAAGACTCCTAAGGTAGCCAATTAATCTCCATATGTACCGGAATCTTAGCATAACCTCTCAAAATTTTAATGTTCACTAACTCTATACAACAATATGTGTCACCCTAAGTAACTCCCAAGTTTATCTTCCCAACTTAACCATCAATAAACATAATTTACCAAACCAAAAGATACATCTCTCCTTACAAGTATCATCCCAAATTTCAAGTTATCACTAATTTTTCAAAATTAACACAAGACTTGAACCTCCAACTACATTGCAAGACATCACGCTTCCGCACGCACTTTAAAAACTTACCAAATGCATAAAAATAAGTTCTCATAAATTATTACTATTAAGTAGAAGCTTGCTTAACACCTATTACTAAGAAATTTTATATCACACTTTCAAATCCTAAAGTCTTAATATCTCATAATTCCGATTATACTACCATGGTTGATACCTAAACTCCAATGCACATCCCCTAAAAATCCTGTCAACTCTACTCAAATTAGTTAGTATGGTAACCATGATACACATAATTCTCTCACTCATCTGGACCTTTAATACCCAAGAGAAAGAATAGTCTCTGATATTCAAATTCTCAGGTGATTTCAAGTCACGTTAATTCCTTAAGATACCTCGACAAGACAACTATTAAATACTCCAAATATCATACTTAAGTTATCCACCCCAAACAACTCGCCCAAACGCTTAGAATTTAGATCTCTTGAATATAATACTATCACATTGAATCAACATATATCAATTAACAAAACAAAATTTTCCAAGTCAAATACAAAACAAAATAAGTACTCTTCAAAATTTACACACACACAACTATTACATAACAATCTCTAAGCATCCACAAACAAAAACAAAATCAAAACTTCACCAAGGAAACAATTGATCATCTACCATCATAAGTATTCTTAAAATAGATTCTATAACAATATATTAATAGCTAAGACTTTCACACTCACATGAAGAGTTCGCCTAGATTATAATTCCAACAATCTCCCATAAATCAAATTGGAACTTAGAAACTCAAACACTCAGTGAGACCCAAGTATTACACATAACAGCATATAAAACATCAATGAAGAAACACACTTATGTAAATACCAACAACTTATCAAAACAAAACTATCTCGCAAAGATATAGCAATATACCCAAACACTAAATAAAACTCAAGTAATTTACATAAATATTATATAAAACACAAAGGGAGAAAAGATCTAATAACCAAATAAGTAAAAGCTATTCATTTAAGAAAACAAGACCACCCCTTTTGGTAAACACAAATCACCAAAATCTTTTATTAAATAAAATAAGGAGATTGAATTAAAATAAGAACAACAAATAAAATAACAAATAAAGTTGTGAAATTTTCCACAAAACCCCACTCTTAAAAAGATTTATTGTAGACATCTTTAGGACTTAAAACCTTTAAAAGAAACGAACCATAATAAAATAAATAAATAAATTAATAAATAAATAAATACTAACAAGTCGCCAAAGCAAACCCACCCATCAAAATAAATAGATAAACTTTTAAAATAAAACAAGCGAAAAGGTAGAAAGATAATAAATTTTAAAACTTACTTCAAGGCATGACCCTAAAAAGAAAATATAGTAACGATTTCCTTTAAATCTTTGTCTAAATAAATTTTGAACTTTCAGAAATATATAAAAGACAAAGGCCATAATTAAAATAAAAAGATAATAAACAAAATAAAAAACTATCTTGTAAGAAACCTATGAACTAAAATTAAAATCAAATCCTGATGATAATTGAATAAAAGTTTAAGAAAACGAAATAACCCACAACAAAAGAAATAAACTTTAAAATAAGGAATTCCATAACACAATTATTTAAAATATAAGATTCAGTAAAAAGATTGATTTAAAATAATAATCTAATCCAAAATATCCAAATTCCAATTTAAACAAAAACAAATGCATATATATAAAATAAATAATTAAATAAATGCTGAACAACTTAACTAAATAAAATCAACTAACTAAAATCTTAACAACTACCATATTACAATATTGAACAAATATTAAAATAAAATAAAACAAACCAAACAAACCAATCGGAACTAAGTTAGTTATGAAAATAAATAAACAACATGCATATTAAAATAAAAAGCACAACACAATGAAATAAATATCAATAATCTTATCATATAAATTAGTAGAAAAAGCTTAAAGAATAAATAGAATAATCAAATAAAATAAAATAATCAAATAATAAAACAAATAAATTTTTAAAACCACAAACTTTTCTGATACAATTCCTAGATAACTTACAGATTTACCCAAAGCCGAACTACTCTGATATTACCTGTGACGCTCCCAAATTTCCCTTAAAATAAACACGAGAACCGAGGCCCTGGGATGCTGACAACATAGGTCACGCACTCCCACTGTCAAGTGCTAAGTGTTTGAACACGTGACACACATAAATAAAAGCAGCGGATAAATTAAGTCGATAACTAAGTACCAGAATTTTTTAGAATTATTTTACAAACCAGTTTAACATAAATTCTCCAATAGGAGATTTAATACAGTCATCCGAAAGATAAATAATAAAATACATATTTATAAAAATGGAAAAATACTTCACAATATAACATATTATAAATAAATGTTCCAATAACAAAGCCGCCTCCTCAGGCTTAGCTTCCTCGACATCTGCATCCAAAATCTACGACGCCAAAATGGCATCGTAGGTAAGTACAACCCAACCAAACTACAAGATATAAAATATACTCATGCAACAACAACAATATCACTCATGAACATGACACCGTAGGCATGAATCTTAAAAAAATCTTTATCAAAATAAATAAAACAACCACACACACCAAAATCCCAATTTAGCCCAAATTAAAATTCCAATAAAAACCATCCATCATTTTCTAGAAAATAATAACCGCAAAACCAATCATACTGAGCGTTACGTATTGCCGTCCCCAATATGATATATACACATCACCAATCATAATGAGCGTTACGTATCACCGTCTCCATTATGATTCATACGCACTCATTTCATAGCGGGCATTACGTATCGCCGTCCCCGATATGAAATACACACCCAATGACCATAACGGGTGTTACGTATCGTCGTCCCCGTTATGTCATCCACACACTATCAATCACAATGAGTGTTACGTATCGCCGTCCCATTATGACTTACACATATTTTGTAGCGGGCGTTACATATCGCCATCCCCGATATGAAATACACACCCAATGATCATAACGGGCGTTACGTATTGCCATCCCCGTTATGTCATCCACACACTATCAATCATAATGGACATTACGTATCGCTGTCCCCATTATGACTTACACACATTTCATACCGGGCGTTACGTATCGCCGTCCCCTATATGAAATACACACCCAATGACCATAACGAGCGTTACGTATCGCTGTCCCCGTTATGTTATTCACACCCACTGATCATAAAGGGCGTTACGTATCGCCGTCCCTGTTATGACTCAGTCAAAAATAATTAAAATCCATAAACCCAAAAACCACATCTCATATTAAAATCCAAACACCAAATCTCACATTAAAATCCCAAATATCAATATACACATAAACAAGCGTTCAATTACACAAAGCGTACCACCATGAACAAATATCCAACATTTAATAAATCCAATCATCAATCAAACACAGAGTTGTTAATGCAAAATATATTTAAATCTCAAAATTCGTTTGGAAAGTACTTACATCGGGTGAAAACATTGAGCAAACGCTAGACCACAGCGTTCACACCTAGTCACTTTGTATGTTGGGTTAGAGTGCTCGGTTTGACACCAAAATTTAGGAAAACACTCAATGGAAGGTGGGAAATCTCATGGAAGTGGTGGTGTGGCTGCACAACCATCGGAAGGTGGCGGATCGGGCTAAAAATGGGTGGAAATCCATTTGCGGGTTTTGGCTTGCACAAGGAAGGTGGGGCCACGAATGGAGAAGTTGAGTCAGGGGGTTGGTCGGCTAAGTAAGGGGAGTCTTTTGGTGGTGGAGGTGAGACACACGGCGACCGGACGGCGGCGCGGCGAAGGGAAACCCATTTAAGACCCATTTCGGGTTTGAGGTGAAAAGGTGGAGTTGGAGGGCGCCGAAGCTAGCTGGAGGTTCACCGGTGGGTGGGGAACTTGGTAGAGGTGGTCGGAGGCCAAGGTGGTCGGTGGTGGCGTCGGAAAATGAAGGGAAAGCTAAGATAACTCATTTCGGGATTTTGGCTCATGCACAGGATAGGGGGCTGCCGAAGGTGCACCACCGGTGTTGGGAGCTTGCCGGCGTGTGGGGAAGGTCGTGGGCTGGGTGGTGTGGCCGACAGCGGCGCTGGGTAGGGATAGGAGAAACGGGCGGAAGAGAGGAAGTAGGGGAGGGGGTCGCGCGGTCTGGAGCCGAAAATAGGGAAGTAAGAAAAGAAAAAGGAGAAAAAGAAAAGAAAAGAAAGAGAAAAAGAAAACAAATAAATGAAGACTAACTAAAAAGAAAGAACACAATAAATTAAATAAAAGTCGACTGGAAATGCTATAATTTGATATCATTAAAATAAAATATTTAAGCCCAACAATAAAATAGATTAAACCAAATACAATTTAATTATAAACCAATAATTAATATAAAGAAAGCACACCGATTAAAATCGTATAATAAAATAAAAGAATTTAATTCTAATATTTAAAATAATTATCTCACATTAAAATAAATAAGAAAAGCAATGTAACTCAATATATATATAAAACAACGTAAAACTGATACTAACTAACTAATAGATGAGATAAATATTTTAAACAAATAAAATACAACTAATTATATTATTAAAATAAATTAAAATAATTAATATCAAGAATTAATAATATATTAAAATATACGTAAATCTGAAATCTCACAATTATTGCACTAGTCCCACCAATAGAAGTGCAAGAACCCCCGACATTAGTCCTCCAATGGATATTGAAGGCCAAGTGCACGAACATATTCTAGCACTAACCCCCATCCGAATTCGAAAGCGATATAAAAGTAACAATGCTGCAAGAGAAGTTGTAAGTTCATTCCCAACAGGGAAAGGAAAATAGCCCATAATCATGGAAGACAACAAAAAGGAGGTCAAAGTAGTTATTATAGAAGAATAAATAGTAAAGAAAAAAAGAAAGCCACTATTTATCATCTTCTAATATGCTAGGTTGAAGAACTGTTATCCCGATCTAAGAGCCCGATTGCTACACGTGTTGCAGATCAGCTAGTGCTGTCAGAATCTTTGAAATTCTTAAATTTCAAAATGTGAAAACCCCCGCGAGCCGGCATTTCCATTTGGTCGACAAGAGGATTTAATTCCACCACATTTGAGGTATCCTCACCTAGTACCAAAATCACCCCCATCTCACCACGTGTCCCAGAAAGCAAATATCCCTCACTTCAACCACTGGTTTAGAGCATTTTTATTAGGAAAAAGATGGGTTGATCTGATTCTCCTTTAGAAAAGCAGTCCGTTGTTGGAGGTGGCGGTAGTTGACACCGCCCACCCCATTAGGCATAGCGGGCTCCGGTGAGTCCACTTTAGTGACGGTGACCTACGACGACCTCCGACGAAATCCCGATAGCCTTAGACTCGAAATGGGTCCGTCGATGAGGTGGGCAGTGTCGGCCACTGCCGTCTCTGGCAACTCCGTTCGGTTAAGGGCCGAATTTCCCTAAAATTTATCTTTATTTTATTTTTTATTGTGGTTTTTATTATGTTTTTATTTTTTTATTGTGTTTTTTATTATATTTTTTTATTGTATTTTCTTAATTTTATTTTATTTTATTATATTTTCTATTGTGTTTTTATTTTATTTTATTATATATATTTTTATTTTTTTATTGTCAAAAAGGAGCCCAATTATTATTGGGCTGCTTTTGACGTTGGGGATAGCCCGACCGGTCCCCAGCATCACTCTTTTTATTAAGGGTAACGCTGGGGTGGACCGTACCCTAGCGTCTTTGTAGCCCACCCCTTACATCTTCCTAAATTCCTATAATTTATATAAAAATATAATAAAAAATATTAAAAATACAATAAAAAAATAAAATTTAGAAAACACAATAAAAAATATAATAAAATAATAAAATGAAGAAAATATAATAAAAAATATAATAAAAAATACAATAAAAAAATAAAATAAAGATGAATTTTTAAAGGAATTCGGTCTCAGCCCAGCCCTCACCGCTGTCGGCGGTGGCGGTGGTACGGACCCATTTTTGAGTTTAAGGCTGCTGATGCTCGCCGTTGTAGGGGTGGGGTCGCCGGCTCCCTCCAGTCCCGATGGGCTGGGCGGCATCGCCCAC
Organism: Platycarya longipes; assembly: GCA_036559045.1. Taxonomy (NCBI): domain Eukaryota; kingdom Viridiplantae; phylum Streptophyta; class Magnoliopsida; order Fagales; family Juglandaceae; genus Platycarya; species Platycarya longipes. The sequence continues at coordinate 38,885,854 of CM071803.1, read as the reverse complement.
CGTCGCCGAGGACGGCGGGGGCTGCAAAGGGGGGGCTCGGTCGGACTGAACCCCATGAAAACTCTTTTATTAAATTGTCTAAAGCTACTTTTTAAAAAGTATAAATTTATATACTTATCAAAAATTTTTAATCATATTTAATCAAAAGTGAAGAGATAAAAGTGGAAAAAGAGAATAAAAATATTTTTTATGAATAGTAAAACTAAAACTTTATCCAATTTGATTTTTATTCGATAAAGTTTTAATTTTACAATTCACAAAAATTATTTTTATTTTTTTTTCCACTTTTAACTTTTAACTTTTGATTAAATATGATCAATTTTTTTTTGATAAATGTGTAAATTTATACTTTTTAAAGGATAGATTTAAACAATTCAATGAAAATGCTCTTACTCATCAATTTCTGATTGAGAAAGGACCACTGACTTTAAGCAAAAATTCTTTTTGTCTCCTAGAGCATGGGCTTAACAAAATTTCAGCCCCAATCTAATACCAACCATAACTTGTCATTGTTGAGGTGAGCCCATCAGGAAATGCATGTATAGCCATTAATATGTTCCAATTGAGCCCAACTCAAAGCTTTACATAGGCCCAAAGAACATTCCAAATAGCACCAGCCCATCCCAATGTGATTAAGGCCTAGTTTATTTATACAAACCATCTCATTTTATCTTAAACACATAATTATACTTTTTTAAGTTTCTATACAAAATAAAATAGATAATTCAAAATTTTCAAATCACAAAACAAATTTTTTAAATCTCAATACAAAATTAATATTAAAGAAATATATTATAATTATATATATATATTTTTAACTTTTATCTCATTTCATCTCATCTTTAAAAACAAACAGGGTCTAAGCTTGTGAATGAGAACCCTGAAGCCCACAATTTCTTCCCCTCCCTAACCATAACCCCAACCCCTTCACCTATTGCTGCAATGGAGAGAAAGAGAGAATTATTCCCTAGGATATGACCGAGCCTTTTCTAGTTAAAAAGTGCCAATTGAGTTCAATCATCCATGTTGTCACTGAAGATAATGAGAAAGAATAATTCCTATTGCAATGTGTAGGAATGCAAACCCAGAAGCCACAAGAGCCACCTATTCCAGTATCGAGAAGGAAAACGGCAAAGAAGAATAAAATGAAGGAGCCCGCGCAACAAGAGCATCTCGTTTCAAGCCCTGTGTCAAGCAAGAGGAAAAAGTGGTTGGTAATGAGTTCCATCCCTCGATAATGAACTTATTTCCCACAAGTGCAACGATTATTGAGGCAGGGTCTTCACTGCCTCCATTAGAACCATTAGGCCCATCTCATGGAATTTCTAGGGTTTAGGTTGATTCCAAGCAATCCGAACTCTTAAGGCCCTTGTCAAGACGCTATATTCATCTAAAACTTTTTAAAGTGAAATAGACAATCCTAATCTTGTAAATAATCTAGGGTTTGTTAACTTTGTTCGTATGCCCCTAACTGGGAAATGGGAAGGGCTTTTGCTTCTATATCATCCTGGTTTTGACGTTGACTATGTTAATATCTCCCCCAATCTAGTGTCAGTGTTAGTTTATTCAAACCCCTTGCACATGTCTTGGTTGCTCAACCTGATATACTGTCTTTTCATTGTAAGAAATATATGTTTTAGGATAAGCTAGAAAAGATAACAGACTCATATCTAGGGCTTATTCTCTCCGTAGGTGTTTTCAACAATGTTTTGATGCAAATTGAGAAATTAGGTGGAAAACCAGTAACTTGCTCCTCCACACCTATAGGTCTACAACAATACATGGACAAATTTGGCTTGTTAGACTTGGCTATAATGGTCCCACTTACACATGGTCAAATTGTAGATAAGGTGCTCAACACATTAGAAAGATACTAGACAAGGGAATGGCTAACATTCCTTAGAAAACTCTCTTTCCAGAGGTAAACATCATAAACCTCCCTCTAACCTCCTCAGATCACTCTCCCATCTTGTTGAACACAACATGCTCAAACAACTCCATCAAAACTTTTAAATTTGAAGAATTTTGGACTTTTGACTCCACAAGATTTGACATAATAAAAAAGGCTTGGAACTAAGCTTTTGAGGGAACTTCTACTTACATGTTGATTAAAAAACTCAAGGCAACAAAAGCAGCCCTAAAAAATTGGAATAAAGAATCATTTGGCCACATTCAAACTGAAATTCAGCAAGTGAATAATGCTCTTTCAATCATTCAAACTCAACCTCCCTTTCATGACACAATGAATACAAAAAATGACATGAAAGAGCACTTAAACATGCTCATGAAAAGAGAGGAGTTTCTCTGGTGTCGAAATAAAGAATTATCTGGTTAGCCACAATGGATCTTAACACAAAACTCTTTCACATCTCTACCATTGTTAGGCATAGAAGAAGTAGAATATAATGCTTAATGCTTGGAACAGGTCAATGGACCACTGATCTGCAAATCATTGACCAAAGTTTTCAAGATCATTTCCCAAAAAACTTTCGAAACAACTAATCCAACAATCAATGAAGAAATGGAAAGCCTATTCCTTATTTTATTTTTTTAGTTCTCAACTATGCACAATCCCTACTGATGATGAAATCTGGGAAACGGCAAAACAAATCCACCCAACAAAAGCACCTTGTCCTAACAGCTACACAGGTTTATTTTACAAAACATATTGGGAGGTTATCAAGTTTGACCTCATTGCTATTACAAAAAGTTTCTTCACCAATGGTAAACTTATGAAAGAGTTAAACCACATAAACGTTGCTCTTGTTCCCAAAAAGGAAAACTCTAATGAGTTTGCCATGTTTGTTACAAAATCATAGCCAAAATCCTAGTTAACAGACTAAAAAAAAATCCTTAAGCATAATCTCTTCATATCAAACAACGTTTTTACCTGTAGAATCATCCAAGAAAACACAATCGTAGCCCAAGAAATCTTTCACCATCTCAAACACAAGAAAGGTAGTAAAGGATAAATGGCCATTAAAATCGATATGAAAAAATCTTTCGACTATATGGAATGACCGTTTATCCTAACTATCTTTCAAAACCTTGGATTCAATGAAATTTGGGTCAACTAGATTAGTGACTGTATAACTGGTGTGTCCTATTTAATCATCCTTAATGGTTCTCCAAAAGGTTTTTTTAAGCCTAAAAGAGGACTTAAACAGAAGGACCCCTTATTCCCATTCATTTTCATTCTAGGAAGTAAGATCCTGACCATACTGATTCACAAGGAAGAGATTCAGGAACATAGCAAAGGAATAAAATTGTTCAGAAGCTGTCCTTCACTTTCACATATGCTCTTTGCAGATGATCTAATACTTTTTGGAACAACATCCACCCGAACCACATTGGAATTTGCAAAATGTCTTAAGACTTACAAAACTTGGTTTGGTCAAATAATAAATATGGGAAAAATTCTCAATTCATGTTAGTGGTAATGCTCAGGTCCAACAAAAACAGGAAGTAAATGGTATACTATACTTGAAAGCTTCTCCCACTACTCTTAAATACTTGGGTCTCGCACTGATCGTTGAGGCAGAGAAAAAACTCTTCCTTAATGAAATACAGGAAGAAATCCAGAAAAAAAAAAAGGAAAAAAAAAAATCCAAGATTAAAAAGCAAAGTTGCTCTCTCAAGCGGCAAGATCCACTATGATTTGAGGTATAGCCACTGCAATCCCCTCTTATGTTATGATCACAACTGTGATCCTAAAATTAGTGACTAAGAGCTTGGACACATTGCTTAGAAGATTCTGGTGGGGTATAGACTCACAAAACTTGCACAAATATACTCCAAAATCTTGGAAATCAATCTATACCCTGAAATCAATGGGGGGTTAGGGTTTAAACATCTCTTGCTCTTCAATCATGCCCTAGTCTAAAAATTGGCATGAACCTTACTCTCAGACCCAAACTACCTTTGGAAACATATGCTCATGAAAAAAAATACCGAACCAAAACCCCCTTTTTAGAAGTTGATCAAAATAATTCAGACTCCTAGATTAGGAAATCTATTTATCTATTTATATATATAAAAGCCAAATCATTTAATCTGAGTTGTCAATCAAACTCGATTAAAAACTTGACACTGAAGCACTCAATTCATGTGTAACCACTTTTCAACTTGACACGTTATCAAAAACCTATTATCAATTTGCACTCAAACCGTAAAACTCATACCGCATAATTTGGATGTATATATCTATTCCATTATATAAAAGCTGAGTTCAGCAATCCCACATGGCGTTCAAGCCAAAAAAAAAAAAAAAAAAAAATGGAATTGAAACCTCATAAAACTCCCAAACGTCGGTATCAAATACGGTTGCCATGATAGCAAACGGTCTTCTTGGCTTCTCACATGAATCGCTGTGAAGAAACCGCTTTTCAAGAACCGTATTCTACTTCTCATATAAAAGCATCTGTCTTTATGCGTTTATCACAGTCTCTGTGCAAACTTGGACTTGAACAAGTAGGATGAATTTACAGACAAAAAAACTGATGATCACCATGGCTTACAAAGCGAGGGTAGCGAATTGGTGTCAAAATGAGGAATCTATCAGCACCTTCTGTGCATTATGGTGGCGATGTGGTGATGGATGGTGGAGTGGAGTGGTTGGGTTGTGGCTGACTTTAGGAAAAAAAAATCCTCTGTTTCGGTGCGTAAGAAACAGAGCCTTCAACTTGGAGTGGTTTTTGGTTGTGCTGGGCAACGGTGGTCAGAGGGGTGAGCTACATTAGGGTGTACTTCGTGGGAGACCCTGTTCATAAAAAATGCTTGAAACGACTAAAGGACACGACGTGTCTTTCATCTGATATGAGTTGCTTGATCTGGTTAGCTTACCGAGAATCTTCCGAAATGGAGTTCTCTGCTCCAGGGTTTTGCGTTTAAAGTTTCTCAAAGTAAAGGGTCAGTGTGGTTCTCAGGATTATGTGCTCTCATTCTTTACAAGTCAATTTACATTCCATAATTGCTTGCCCTTTGTTGTCGTGTTGCCGCTTTTTCTTAGATTCTTTTTCTCTTTTTGCTTTGTGTATGGTTATTTGAAAATTCTCTACTGGTTCTTAGAAAGTTTACATGTTTTTTTTTCCTTTTTTAAATTTCTGTTAAATATTTTGTCCTCAATCACTTCTACTGAATGTTCGTTTATTTGGTTTCAGTGCAATTTACACTATACAAAATGCTCCAGAGGATCAGCATGTATCAGTGTCATCCTCCCAAACTAAAGAGGCTGGTGCGTTTATTTTAAATAAAATCATACAATTCTCAGAAAGTGACTATGGAGAAAATGGAGACTCACAACTTAACGAATGAAGACAAATCAGACAGTGTTGAATCCTATTGCGGAGTTGGAGCAAGATGTTTTTAAAAATGGCGATAATAGTACAAGTAAAGATATTCAAAAGAATAAGTATTAAACATATCTCATATGTTTAATGATAACACATTATTTTAGAGTCTTAGACTGTAAAAGTAAAGTAGGTGCCGTTTTTCATTCATGTCATTGATTTTTGGACTCTACAATTCATTTTAGCATTTTAATGGCAATTTCACTCACTTTTTTTTTTGGACTTTCTTTCTACACGCTAAAGAGCAAGTTTTATTTCAATTGCTAATGAGTTGTGTTACACAAAAGCTTGCACATCTTATACATAAAAAAATTTTAAATATAAAATAAAATAAGGTAAAAAAATAAAATAAAATTTTTAAGTGGGTGTGCAGGCTTCTCTTTAAATAAAAATAAATAAATTTTCATTACTAATATATCTATGATCAATTTTCCATAGATTTATTGTCCTTGAATTTATAATTTTATTTTAACGTGGTGAATAGTTTGGATGATAGGTGATTTGACGATGTGAGGCCATTTCCTAAGGTTGTTCCAACATATTTTTTTTCTTGCTTTCTTCACAAATTGGCTTCCATGTTTAATAAAGAGTGTTTGCCGCATGAGTTTGAAACAATACTATTAGATGGCATCTCATTCTGAAGTGGTATTCTATTTGAAATGGTGCCTTGAGTTTGAACTTCAAATGGACAATAATATTTTTTTTCTATTTATTTTTTTTTATTGTGCCTTAATTGGCTCAACTTCATGTTAATTTGCCGCACGATTATATATTCTGCATAATTAAATATAGATTTATAAAATCTAACATAAATAGTGGTTTGCGCATTGCACGAGTTATATTAGGACTTTAATAGTTTAATGGGAAAGCATGTGGGAGGATTGCAAGAGGTGGGAATGCTTCTGGTGGTCAGTTGTCTGATGAAATGCAATTTATTTCGTTCGTTCAATTGTCGTCCTTTTGTCTCTTACTATGTGGTTGTCAGATTTCTCTTCGGAATTGAGATTTGGGTGTGCCCATTCAGGTTTCTTTGAAGTGAAGTCTCAAATCTGATATGAATACGCCTGAAAATCCCTCCTGTTGTATGATATATCATTTTTCTTTATTTTTATGAAACTTGATGTTAACAAGGGCTTTAATGGGAAAGCAGGTGGGAGAATTACAAGAGGTGAGGAATGTTTTTGGTGACATATACAAAATTTTGAAGGTGAGCTTTACAGTTTCAAGTGCTAAATTTGTTTCTTTTTACCCTTTCGGACTAGGTGGTCAAAATTTTGATGCTGCGATCCATTGTTTGTTTATTCTTTCATATATTTCCCCTTTGGATTCAAGCATGAAGTGTTAATGGGATAAATGGAAGGAATATTGGTGAGAATGAGTCTTTGGGTGCAATTTTTTTTTTATGAGAGTGAGAGTTTAGGTGCAATTTGCTTTTTAGATACAAACAGTTGTTTGTAGCCTTTTTGGTAGAAATGGAGGAGCCGTACCTGAAAAATTGAATGGGTGTGCCGTCCAACCTGGAGGAGTTATGAAATGAAGCAAAGAAAGTTGTTGTTGGGGGGCAAAATTGACAACTGGGTGCAAGGGCCATGGTTGCCCCCAGAAATATTTCATGAATAAATTTTTGTGAGATATAAGAGATTCAGAGGAACAATCGGGAACAAGGGCTACGTGAAATTCGACTTTTACAAATAAGAGATTTTTGTTATCCAACCGTTAATTGTGATCCAACGGTTTTGAATGTACAATGCAAAGGAGATAGATTTATAAATTATTTTATTTAACTCCTACTTGAAGACTGTTTTCAGAGTACACTGATTTTCAAGTGGATTTTGCTTTTTATTTTTATAAATCAAAATGTGATTTTTTTTTTCTATTAATATAAGGAACATATTAAACCACATAAGGAATATTTTTTTTTTTTTTTTTTTTATAATAATATTGGCATTTTCCCATTTTTTTCTATTTATTTATCCATTTTGCTTGCTATGTTCTTTTTATTTTTGTATGTTAGCGCATAGGATTTACCTGCAACTCGACGTAAACCAAAATAAGTAATAGTTTTTGTGATGCTCTCAATATTAGATTTTGTCAGAGTGCATAATAAGTTTAAAATGACATTTGTTGATTAGGTGTTGAACAACTCTTTTTCTTCATATTTTTGTGGTACAGGTTTTGTATGCTCTACAATATGAGAGTCTTTTTGACATAAAAGATAAGCTAGAAGGCAATATAAGGGAAGTTTTAACTTGATTAAATCGTATGTATTGATATACCATATTAAGAAAATAATTGTTTACATATGTTTGATATATATATCGATTTAATAGTTGTAATAATTATTTTGTATAATAAATTATTTAGAGTTATTAAATTTAGTAATAATAATAGTCTGCGCATTGCGCAGATTATAAGCTCGTGACTATTAAAGTAGAGAGACTTTCTGAAAACTAGATATTGTTGTCAAATCTAATAGAACAAAAATAAGAGTGGGTTCTGACCCTGGATTCCTTCTCTTCTTCTTTTCAAAGCTGTCCTAAATCAAAATAATAATCAAATTGACGTGGATGCTACTGTTTCTGAACTTACTCTAGAGAAGCTTAGAAGACGGAATACAATTTTTCTTGAGGCTTTGTTCAATAAAGACCCAGTAAAGGCAATCCAACAAATTTCTCTTTCAAACTTCAATTTTCATAACACTGAGGATACGCTAAAATGGATCCACCACACATCAAGCAATTTTTCTGTGAGGCGTACTCAACAATTATTCTTGCGCGCCCAGAACCCAACCCAAAACAATGAGATCAATTGGAAGAAGTTTTGGGAGATAAAATTGCAGGACAAGCTAAATCTTTTTCTTTGCAAAGAAGGAGAAAATATCCTGCCAACCTGGTCCAATTTAAAGAAATTTTTTCACTGGGAAAAGATCAAATAAGGTGCCCTTTATGTAGTGTGGAGGAGGAGACTACTAAACATCTTTTTTGAAGTTGTTTGTATACTAGAATCCTATGTAGAAATTCACCCTGGCCAATCAAATTGTCTAATCTTTCTAATCTCATGATTCTAACTTGGATCCGTAACATCATTGACCTTGATTTGAGTCTAGGATTGCCAGACAGTGAAAGCCATTCCTTTAAACTATATGCAACCCTAGCCATGGAAAATCTTTGGTTTCTCCGTAACAAAGTTGTGCATAAGAGTGAAATCCACTCTCCTCCCAAAATCCTCAATGACCTAGGTAAGAATTATATAAAGCACAAACAATATTGGTCTCTGAGTAAAACACAGGCCATCCAAACCGAGAAGCTAGCACTCCTCAAAGGCTACCACACTATCTTTTGACGTATTAGTAAGGAAAAAAGTAGGCATCATAGCTGGGCTCTGCACATCAGACTTGGGTTCTATGATACTGCCAAAGCATACTACATTTTTAGCACAAACTCAAATCTTGGTGAAGTATCCGCGACAAGACTGATAATAGGAGAAGCAATTTCAAATGGAATTAAAAACATTCTTCTAGTAGGAGACTCCAGCTTAGTTGTGCAGGCTATCAATAAACAATGCAAACTTTTGACTGGGCAATGCAACTTATCATTAGAGATATCAAGTTGTAAAAATTCATCGATTCACAAATTGATGTGTGCATAACCTTGTGTAATGGGCGACTTCTACGCATGCCCTGGGGAATATTTGATTAATTTTCATCCCATCTAGCCTTTTAAATTTTTATAGTGGTAAAGACCAATGCTTTGTAATATACTCGGAACCTACACTATGTGTACTATCAGGCCAGTTTTCTAGGTAGGCCAAATAGTATAGGGAATCCTTGGATTATTTAGGCATGCAAATAGAACCCTAACCCATTATATATAGACTGAGCAGCCAAAAGGTTTCTTGAGTATTTCTCTTCTAAAAATTATGAGCATATAGGCTGTGCAATGTCCAGATGGTTATTTATCTTAAATTTTATAAATTTAAATAGTTCATTATATATAATCATTATCATAATTATTAAAAAATTAAAGTGTATGGCCATCATTTACAAAGTATTCAAATACACATGGATTACATGGGTTTCATTTTAATTGAGTGTCTACAATTTTCAGATCTCTATAAATTTAAATACAAAATTATACATCTATATAAAATGAATTTACTTTACCAATTAATCAGTATTGAAAAGTTAGTATACAATGGGGTCTCTCGCATTATATGAGTTTTCCTACTATTTATTTGGTCATAGGCGAAGACAGTGCTTACAAACATTCGTAAACGACACCTGGCATCTACTATACAAATTCAATCTACTTTTCCTTTTTATTTTAACTGCCATCATGTCACCCCCTTTGTTACTTTCCCAGATATTATTATTTTCTCTTCAAAACAGCCAAACATCAGGATTTGTCTCCCTCTCCATACTTTTTCTTGAAAAAAAAGCACTGAACGACATGGATTCTACGCCAGTGAATTGGGAAGCGCTTGACACTCTGATGATTGATTTCACCAAATTGTAGAACCTGATCGAGGGGCTTCTCTGTTTTTTTTCTCCATTTTTTTCTCCTGCTTCATTGTTGTGTTCTTCTTTTTTCTTCCTCGTTGTCCACTTCATCCCACCATTTGAGGTCATCAAGCGGTGCAAAGGTGGCCCGGTTGCTCTATTTTGGTTTTGAGATGGAGCTATTCTTGACAAGCAAGGGATGCCTGTTCGATTGAATAAAGGTGCACCGGTTGCTCTGTTCTGGTTTATTTCAGTTTTATGGAGTTTTTTCTTTCCCAAGCGTCAAGCGGTTTGGGATTTGAATATTTGTAATTTGTTCAATGGTGAGACTGGCTAAATTCCAAATTGTGGAGTTCCTTAAGAAATGAAGAGGATCCATATCCACCGTTTCATAATATTAAAGACGAATGTATTACTTCGCCTTTTTTGAATTTTGTTTTCAACTCTTCGACTTTTGTTTCTAAACATCCGAGACTTTAAAACTCGCAACTAATGCGGTATGAACGACATGTCAGCAACCAAAACTAGGCTTTTATATAAGTAAATAGATTTGAGGTTTTCATGATGATCACATGCATGCATGTCTTTGCTTTGTTAAATATATACATAATAAATTGTACCCGATTATATCATACGACTAGATCTATGCTAACTCAGAAGAGGGATATATCTATATATCTATATATATATATATATATATTCTATTATAATTAGTGATTATTTTAAACAGTCATTTTTGTTATTTTTCGTTAAGTCCCAATAAATAAATCCATTAACTTCAATATTCCATTAAGTCTCCCTAGTCCAATCACAATCATGTCTATATTCATGCAATTTAAGGGCCGATTTGAGCTCATCCGAGACGAGTTCATCTCAAATTCATCATTATAATTTTTTAGATTTTTATACAAAATATAAATCTCAATACAACTTTTTAAATTTTAATACAATTTTTTTAAATCCTAATTCAACTTTTTCAAATCTCAAAATAATAATAACATTGAAAAACTCATCTTAACTCATCTTATCTCTTAATTCAAATCGAGCCTTAGGTTTGTATTCTTGTAATTTAAAAAAAAAAATTAAAATCCATTGAGTCTATTCAGTTCATCTATTGAAAGACTGATTGTATTCCTTGGGAGTGCAATCAATTAAGTCTATTAAGTCCAAATGTTGAAGTACATCTGTAGTCTTTGAGAATGCAATTCATGAAAAAGTAAAGACAATCTGTATTCTTGAGAATGCTATTGTTTTTAATATTCTCCCATCCACGCCCTGCAAGGACAAAAATAAAATAAAATAGCCAACTTACTATTGGAAAACCAATCACAACTTATCTCTACCCATTCATATCATTACACTTCTTGTACACCCATTTTTAAAATCTAAACAGTGGAATTTTCAATAATGACTCTTGATTTCAAGCTTTTATTGTCGTAATTAAACGTAAACTTAATATAAAAATTAATTGAGTTAACACCCAATCTAATGGGCACTTTCTTTTCTTTATTGCCTTAGGTAGTATTTAAATAAGATCAAATGATAAAATCTAGAATTTTACTTTGATGACATGCAGAGAATTCTTAAGTAGTATTCTTATTTTTCTTATTCTGTTCATTGTTTATAAGTATATTTTATTATATATATATATATTTATGTTTGCTGGTGATATATTATATTTTTTTATGGTTATATATTATTTTATCTTTTTAAATGGTTTGAATTAGTTAAATTCATTATCCAAATTTCAAATTGTTGAATTTCCCTTTCATAATTCGAAAGAAGTGCTTAAATCCTGTTTTCATATACCAAAGTTGTTTGCAATTTTTTGGTATAAACTTCAAACATGCAATTTTTATCTGTCTAATTTCTAATGCTTCACTTCTGTCAGGTTTTATCTGAATCCTAAGCAAACAATTACTGTAGAATAGTTTATTGACACACTACAAAGTATTCCTTTTATACTATCACATTATTTACTTTATTTGTATCTATGTGTTAATATAGCTTATCTATGTTTTCTTATTTTTTATTGCTTGCATTCTCTTTAGATAAGTATTAAATTTTGATTAATGTATTAACATGTTCAAATTAATAGACCCACAACTCTGGAAAATAAATTAATATTTATATAATTCCTACAGTCAAAAAATAAGAAGAAGCAAAACATAAGAAAATTAACTAAAAAAGCAAACACAAAAATTGAGAAAATAATTCTGAACAACACTAACAATAATCTCATTTCAAACTAGCTAAGAAACAATTGACCAAGCAAAACATTAATGAATCACCTCTTCTTCATTTCCTTTTGAAGAATTGTTTACTATGTCAGTTGAGGTGATGGTCTTCTCTGAAGATTTATTCCTCCAAAGCCTTGTCTTATGGTCAACCATTCTAGCTTGAATAGTGAAATGACTTTACAGAAAGAATATGCACAGAACATTGAAAGAAAAAATGTGTGACTATTGTTTCAGATTAGATACTAATTTGGATCACATAATCATATATAATAATCTATAAAAACTCTTTTTGCAAAAAACTTTCTTAAAATAATAGTCCCATTACTTAGATATTTTTAAGTTTTTTTAAGAGTAAAGAAAACATTGAAGCGAAAAGCACATAGAGGTGCCGTCCAAACACACGAAAAATGTTGAGAGGTGGCTTGAATAAGCGTTTCCCTTGTATTCTCGCTCGACTCTCGCTCAACGTCCAGCTCAAGTGAGAGTTATCCAGTAAGTTCACTCAACTTTCGCTCGACTTCTAGCCCGAGTAAAACTTCAATCCGAGAATTCGCTCGACTCTAGCTCGACGTCCAGCTCGAGCTAGATCAAGGTAGAGACTTCACGAGACCCTCGCTCGATGTCCAACTTGAGCGAGGTGCAGGCAATAACTTCGCTTGATCCTCGCTCGATGTCTCAGTTGAGTGAAATACAACCTTAGCCATTCGCTCGATGGTTTGCTTCGAGCTAATGTTCTACAGTGTTTAGGGCACGCCATTTGGAATAATGTCTCGCTCGAGCGAGAGCATTTTTGCTCGAGCAAGTGTCACATATATAAGAATCACGTTCATTTGAACGCACGACACCGGACTGCCTCTTCAATTTTCTCTCTGCATTTTGTGAGTTTTGAGTGTTCTTGAGAGTAAATACTTGTGAGGTTGAGAGTATACACGTGAGACTGAGTGATTACTTTGTAAAATCTTTTGATTCAATATCTGTACTCTATCTTTGATTAATAGTAAAGTTTTGAGACTAACCCCACAGTGGACGTAGGCTTATTCTGAGCCTAACCACTTATATATGTGTGTTCTATCTATCGTTGTATATTCTCATGTGTTGCATCCACTGCGTTACTTTGATTATTGCTGTTTGTTGAACTGCTTATTCATAATAAACAGGTATCAGAGCGTCTGCTCTGTGACGATTTGAAGGGTTGGCTACATTAAGATTTGAAGTGGAGAAGTTTGATGGACAGAACAACTTCAGTTTATGGCGCATGAAGATGAGACTTTGTTGCGTCCATAGGGTTTGTATAAGGTTCTTGAAGAGAATGTGTTTACTGATTCTCCTATACCATCTAAAGATGATGAAGATAAGGTATATATCACTATTCTTTTATCACTATTTGATAGTGTTTTGAGAGAGGTTGCTGAGGAAGAGACCGCTGTTGGTCTCTGGGAAAAGCTTAAAAGCTTATATATGAATAAATCTCTTACTAACCGTTTGTATTTGAAACAACGGTTGTATATTCTTAAAATGCATGAAGGAAATTCCATTACTGAACATCTAGATGAGTTTAATAAGATTATCATAGATTTTAGAATTATAGACATTAAGCTTGAGAGGAAGATCAAGTTGTAATTGTTTTATGTTCATTACCTATGCCATTTAAAAATTTTGTAAACTCCCTGCTATATGAAAGAGATACCATTTTCTTAGTAGATGTGAAATCTACTTTGAATTTCAAGGAATTGAGTAGTAGGTTTGGTGACAAGGGTAGTGAAAATCAAGCTAGTGGCTTGTTTGCAAAAGATTCCTCTACCCGAGGAAGATCTAGTGAAAAGAGTTCAGAGAAGAGCAGAGGCAAGTCAATGGGTAAGTCACAGTCGAAGGGTAACAAAAAAAATGTGAAATGTTTATATTATCACAAGTTCGATCATTACAAGAACGAATGTACCAAACTAAAGAAGAAGGAGAAATCTACCAATTCTTCCAATGCCATCAGTGTTGCAGATAATAGTTCTGATGGCTCAGATCTTGTCCTTGTAATCACTGACTCAAGCAGTCGCTTCAGTGACAAGTGGATCATGGATTCGGCTTGTACATTCCATATGTGTCCCAAGAGTGATTGATTCATGTCGTATGAATCAGTCAACTGGGGGTTCTGTTTTATTAGGAAATGATATGGCATTCAAGATTGCAGGAATTGGCTCAGTTCCGATAAGGATGTATGATGGGATTGTTAGGACATTGTCTAATGTCTGACATATTCTAGATTTGAAGAAAAATCTTATCTCGATGGGGGCACTTGACTCTTTAGGCTTTAGGTACATAGGTGAAAGTGGAGTGATGAAAGTCAGCAAAAACTCCATGATTGTAATGAGAGGAGATAAGTCTACTGGACTTTATTTCCTTCAAGGCAGTACTGTGATAGGTGTAGCTATAGTTTCTGTATCAGTTGATCTAAATTTAGATCTCACTCGTCTATGGCATATGCACTTGGGCCATATGAGTGAGAAGGAGATGTCTATCCTCAGTAAGTAGGAGTTTTTAGGGAATCAGAAGATTGAAAAACTTGATTTGTGCGAGTATTGCATCTTTGGAAAATAGTGCAAAGTGCAGTTTGCTACAGGAGTTCACAGAACCAAGAGTACTGTGGGCTACATTCATTCGGAGCTTTGGGGTCCCTCTTCTGTTCCATCGAAAGGTGGAGTTTACTATCTACTTACGTTGATTGATGATTACTCACAGAAGGTGTGGGTATATTTTCTCAAGCAAAAGAGTGATGTTTTCACCAATTTCAAACAGTGGAAAGCTTTGATTGAGAATCAGACAAGCAAGAAAGTGAAACGGCTTCGAACTGACAATGGTATGGAGTTCTACGGAGGATAGTTCGATAAATTCTACAAGAACGAAGGCATCGCCAGACACAGTACAATTAGACACACTCCACAGCAGAATGGGGTAGCTGAACGGATGAACCGAACACTATTGGAGAGAGCTCGCAGTATGCTCTCTAATGTAGGCTTGTCTAAAGACTCTTGGGTGGAAGCAATCAACACAACCTGTTTTTGAGTTAACCGCTCACCAGCCACAACTATTGGTTTGAAAACACCAAATCAGATATGGTCTGATACTCCTGTTGATTACTCGGATTTAAAGATTTTCGGTTGTCATGCTTATTTTCATGTCAATGAGGGTAAGCTAGAACCAACGGCAAATAAATGCATATTCATGGGATATGCTAGTGGGGTAAAGTGATATAGATTATGGTGTACTAATTCCAAATCATCTAAGTTTGTGGTAAGCAGAGATGTTGTTTTTTATGAACAGTTTATACTTAATCCAAAAAAGGAGTTTATTGTGATGACAGGTACAGACTAGGGAAAAGGCAAACAGGTGGAGCTATCGGCTCCACAGAGAATGCCAGTTGACACCCAGGATCATGCAGTTGCTGATGAGCATGATTTTGATTCAGAGACTAAGGCACGTGATGATCAGGAATACAGTATAGCTATGGGTAGACCGAGGAGGCAGATTAGACCGCCTCAGAGATATGCTCATGCAGACATGGTGATGTACGCCCTTACAACAACAGAAGCTATAGTTGGTCAGGAACCTTCTAGTTATTCAGAGGTTGTGAGGAGTACAGAGCCTGCTCAGTGGTGCTCAGCGATGACTGAAGAGATTGAGTCTCTTCATAAGAATCAAACATGGGATTTTATTAAGTTCCGAGCGAAGACGAAGACTGTTGGCTACAAATGAGTCTTCAAGAGAAAAAAAATGGAATCTAGAATGATACAGATGCAAGATATAAGGCACACCTAGTTGCTAAGGGCTACAGTCAGAGAGAATGGATCGACTTCAATGAGGTCTTCTCTCCCGTTGTAAAACATAGTTCAATCAAAGTTTTACTTTCCATCACGACATTGTATGGCTTGGAGCTACAACAGCTTGATGTTAAAGCAGTGTTTCTACATGGCGAGCTTGAAGAGACTAGTTATATGCATCAGCCAGAGGGATTCATCATTTCAGGCAAGGAGGACCGCATATGCAGATTGAATAAATCATTGTATGGTTTGAAGCAGTCTTCGAGTCAATGGTATAAATGTTTTGATTCGTTTATGATTGATCATGGTTATTTGAGAAATAGCTATGATAGTTGTGTTTACCCTAAACAATTGCCTGATAGATCTTTCATTCACTTATTGTTTTATGTTGATGACATGCTTATAGTTGCTAAGAGCATGTATGATGTTGATTTGATGAAAACTCAATTTAAGAATGAGTTTGAGATGAAAGATTTAGGTATGGCAAGGAAGATTTTGGGTATGGAAATCCACAGGGATAAGAAAGCTGGTAAGTTGTACTTGTCTCAGAGAAAGTATATTGAGAAGGTTCTCAATAGGTTTGGAATGTCTACTTCCAAACTTGTCAACATACCGCTTGCATTGCATTTTAAGCTTTCAGCTTCCCTATCTCTCCAGATCAATGAAGAGGAATAGGTTATGGCGAGTGTTCCCTATTCCAGTGCAGTTGGCAGTGTGATGTATGTGATGGTTTGTACCCATGCAGTTGGCAGTGTATTGTTAGCAGATACATGGCTAATCCAGGTAAAACTCACTGGCAGGCAGTGAAATAGATTCTGAAGTATTTGAAGGAAACTTTGCATGTTGGCTTAATTTTTGAAAGATATGTAGATTTCAGTTCTAATATTGTTGGATATGTTGATTTTGATTATGTTGGAGATTTAGATAAAAGAAGATCATTGACAGGTTATGTGTTTACACTTTGTGGTTTTGCTATTAGTTGGAAAGCAACACTACAATCAACTGTTGCTTTATCAACTATAAATGCAGAATATATGGCAGCGACTGAGGCTGTTAAGGAGGCCATTTGATTAAAGGGCCTGATCAATGACTTGGGTCTACAGCAGGAAGGGATGTCAGATCACTGTGACAGTACCTTTGACCAAAAATCAAATATATCATGAGAGAATAAAGCACATTGATGTCATGTATCATTTTTTCAAAGATATCGTTATAGATGGAATTGTAGCAATTCAGAAGATTACTACTACAAAGAATCCAACATACATGATGACTAAGCCAGTTCCAGTACACAAGTTCAAACTCTGTTTGGACTTGATCGGTGTTAGGGGTTTCCAGATCCCTAAGAGGATTTTGATGGGGTTGGTCCTTTGATGATTTCAGTGAGGCTTATGAGTATTCAAACCAAGATAGAAACTTGTTGAGAGGTGACTTGAATAAGCGCCTCCCCTGTCTTCTCGCTCGACTCTCATTCGACGTCCAGCTCGAGCGAGAGTCATCCAGTAAGTTCCCTGGTTTTTGTATGTAGTTTCTGGATTTTTCATGATTCCGTGATGGTTGTCTTAGTCTCCAATTGAAGTATGCAGCCAATGTGTTTGTGAAAATAACACAAAGAAATTTGGAAAATGAGAATTGAAGCCTGTCTGAACAGCTTTGAACCTTAACTTGCCCTTAATAGATTTAGATACTAAATTATCCAAATTATGCAAACCAATGGGACTGTTATACTTATTTTGCCCCCTTATAGTGCCCTATCATTTTTCTCTTTTTTTTAAGGCAATTGATAGTATGTTGCATGTTCCATATTGAATTTCTTCTGCTATTACAACCATTATGTTCACATGATTAGAGTTGATGAAACACCAAATTGACCATAATGCACTATCTTTCTCCAAAAATGGCCCTAAAGAACTTTGGCCTAGTGTATTAAACTATGTTCTCCAAGTCTCATCGTCATCAGACGGTCAAACTATGTTCTCCAAGCTTGAGCTAATATTTTGGCACATTCCAAGTCAAGCATACAAGAAGGTTACTTCACGGTTTAGAATACACTGGCCTTGTGTGGGCTTAATTAACAAGGAAGGTGTTGTTGCTCAAGAAGCTGAATTGGGTATCATGAACCTTCTTACTAAAAGGCCTTTTGTCAAGGTAAATTGGTTGTTTATGTAGATGGTACCATAATCATTTTTTAGCTCTACAAAAATGAACTTTTTGGAAAATATGAGTTCAAACACCATGACATCTGAGTTATACCTAAATCATCAAATTGTTTGACTATTTGAAGAAGTAATGTTAGATACAGTTATGAATTGTATAAGTGACGTACACTCTTTTTGAAAAAGAGTATGGTCCATTATTAAAAAAATAATTTTTTTAATTTAAATCTTATATTTACTCTTTTTTTTTCGAAAGGAGTGTGCTAACACTTGCACACTCTATAACTGCAAATATAATTTTTCAAAAATTTAATCTTAATATGTGGCTTTAGACCGATGGACATAAACGGGTTTGTGCTGAATTGTTTCTCTGTTTCTCTTTTCATGTGACAGGCAATATTTGTTGGACACAACCATGGATTGGACTGGTGTTGCCCCAATGAGAAACTCTGGCTGTGCTTTCCAAGACATACTGGTTATGGTGGGTATGGAGACTGGGCTATAGGAGCAAGAATTATAGAAATCACCCAGAAACCCTTCTTGGTTAAATCTTAGATAAGGATGGAGGACAATGTAGCACACAGTAGAGTCATCTTAAGTCCTTAAGTCCTATATTACCATATGTACAAATATACAAAGGAAAGAAGCCAGTTTGTGTGTGTATATATGCATTTTAGAGTGACGTGACATTTTCAACCATTCAATTGTATCTTTAGTTAAAAACTAATCTTGTAAAGCCACATTATACCCCCTTATTTCAATTTTCTATCATTATGATATAAAAATTGAATAATGTTATTAGGTTAAAGCTTAAATCATTAAGTGATTTTCGAGCTACTGATTGAAGTGGCATACCAGTGTAAGCTAACAGAATTTTCACCTTAGCAATAGCATTAGGTTTTGTTTCACTGGGTAGTATATAATGAAAGAGTCAGTTCATCTTGTCAAAATATACTAAAATATTAAAGATCATTACATCTTGCCAAAATATACTAAAACATCAAGGATCATCATAGCTTCTTAAAATGAGCTAAAATATTGATTCAAACACTGCCAACCTACCAAAAACCAAGAATGTCTACAAATGTATCTGGCTACGACTACAAAAAAAAAATTATGCCTAACTAATAGAAGCTGCCCAGCAGCTAATGGTCGTCTGGGAACTGAAAATTCATGTATGCTCCATACTCTTCATTTTCTAACATTTGGCTGAATGCCATATTTCTACAAAATAAAGAATAATTTAACACATCAAGTTGACAAGAAGTGACAAAACGTAACATCCAAACATAAAAAAATATAACATAGTAGAGCTCATACATATCAAGTTGTGTTGACATTTCAGTCAGGTCTCCAAGTACTGTATTTGAACTTGATCCACTCATACTCCTATAAAAAAATACTTATTCCCATTAACCCTTCTACCGTTATACAAAATATAAAAAAATTACTAAATTTAAGTGCAATTACCTATGTGTTGGATAGTTGGTTCTCACATGCCCTTCTTGTTTACAAATGGTACATCGTCGCTTCTTTACAAGTGCATTTTCCTTAAGATTCTTGTGCCGTAAAGACCTATTTGGGTCTGGATCGTATTTCCATCCAAGTTACCACCATCTTGATCATCATTCATTAAGAGAAGCTTTTGATGAATAGTCTCTATTCCCTTACAAGTATGTTCATATTTCTTCAAAGATAGTGACCCCATCTCGGCAATTATATAAAACTCTCTCATTAAACGATGTTTCAACACATACGCAGTTGGGACGGTCTCAATCTCCAATGGCCCCTACTTTACACATATTCCATATACTTCGTGACTCTTTGCATTTGTCGTCCACTTCTCTAACACATACGATTGCATGACAAGGTTCAATTATATTTTTTTTGCCAACACTTGTAAGATGTGCTAGCACAAGAAACCAATAAATTCAAACTTGCAACAAGTGCAAGAAACAACATTTTTCTCCATCCCAAGTGCTACCTCATATGTCGGCTTCTCATACCCATCTTTGCACGCCAATCATATTTTACGTCCATCTTCATCACGTATCTTGTGTGCTTTGTATTCTTGACAACATCTTAACTCTTCTTGGAAGATCGAGAAGGATTTAATGTGTACAACTTTGCCACTTTCCCTTCAATATTGTAAGAAGTCTTCATAATTGGTGTGGATGTTTTCGTCCTCATATCTTGCTCTTTCTCACTTAAATAATGAGCATTCAAAGCCTTTTTATAATGATGGATAAAGTCACTTACCATCGTACTTGATCGAGCATAGTCTTTACAAAACTTATTCATACCCTCACTCCATTGAGTTGTGGACATCTCGACGCAAAATGTGGATCTAAGGTAAGTAGGCACCCACTTTTCCCTCTTGCCATAAATGGTTTGTAGCCAACTATTTTCTCCCACATTGTACTTCAAAAACATCTCAGCCCACTCTAATTCAAACTCTTCAGTGGTTAGTGTATCTTGAATGCACCGATTAAAATCAAATTTAAATTGCGCTTATTTGTTATAAACATGAGCTAGATGTTTTGGCACTTTTTGCAAGATATGCCATAAGCACAACTTGTGAGTTGTAGTGGGCAATACCTTCGCAATGGCTTTAGCCATTGACTTGTCATAATCTGTGATTATAGTAGATGGACCATGACCAAGCATCGCTTCTAGTTATGTTTTCAATAACCAAGTGTAAGACTCGGTTGTCTCATTTATTAGTAACGCACATCCAAACATCGTAGATTGATGGTGCTGATTAACCCAGTGAATGAAACAAATGGCATTCTGTAGCGATTAGTTAGGTAAGTAGCGTTAAAAGTAACCACATCGCCAAAATATTGATATGCAAGTCTTGATTTCGCATCTATCTAGAAGAAGTTTCCCATCAACCCATATGCATCAACTTGGATCAAATAATAGAAGCTGGGGTCATTGCATTCGCACTCTATAAAGTATTCCTATAATTTTTGTGCGTCTCCCTCTTCAAGAAGTTGCTTCCTTCGAGTGCCTAAATAATTTTGAACATCCTTAGCAATGCACCCAACATTATAATCACCACCCGACTCCTTGCTCATCACGGACATTATTTTTCGTGTAGGTATCCCTGACTCATTTAGAGTGTCTGTTAAATTCTTTTGCACTGAAGTCACACCTCTATGCCCATGTAACAAAGTTGTACTCTTAGGTGACAACAACTCATGATTATGTTGACGTTCGAACTTCGACACAACCCATTTGTCTTCATTCTTCTTAATTGTCATCATGGCCTTATACCCACACTTTGTTTCTAGAGCCTTGGGTCTAGCTTTCTCTTTAAGTTTACAATTATATCGATGGAATCCTTCTTTCGAACAAACGTACTCAACACCAATTAAAGACTTGTCTATGCTTGACCTCCGAGTGTGATTTGTTCGGATGCTAAAACCATTCCGCCTAGAGAAGGCTCTATAATAACACATTGCATCCTCTACATTGTCAAATTCTTGCCCCACATATGGCTCCACATCTAAAGGCCCCATTGTATGGTGTTCATTGGGCATGTTCTGGTCTTCTTCAACCTGGCCATCCTCTTCAAGCATCTCAATATCATCAGCACTAGAATTGTCACTGTCTAATATTTCAACATGATCTTTTGACGTACTCATAATTTACTCAACTTGATATATCCAATCAAACATTAAAAAAATAAAATTATGCCAAATAACACATAAAAGAACAACCTTTCACTTGAATAAATACCAAACAACATAATTTCACTATGTTAAATAGAGTAAAACATAACTATTCAAAAGGAGGCATGCTCTATTACTTAGTTGTATTCTATCCCAAGATAATACTTATTTTTCTTAAGCACATGTCAAATGTACATGTTCCTCCTATAATATATGGAGCATCTTTACTTGTCATAGATTATTTTAGTATTCAACAAAATAGAACACATGTTCCTCTTAAGCAACAACATAGATTATTTTCAGATAGGTTGAAGATTATTTTAACATTTATTCAGCAAAACAGAGCACCTTTACTTGTCCTAGATTATTTTAGTATTAGCAAAACATAGCACTGTTCCTCTTAAGCAACAAGATAGATTATTTTAAGATAACTCCAAGCAGCTCCTTTATTAAATAATCATGATTGCAGATTTCGTCGATTGGGGGGGGGGGTGCAATTCCAGGTCGGGGCTGCAGGGACCTTCCTTTAGGTGGGGTTAGTGCTTGGAGCTGTGGGGTTTGGAAGATAGAACAAGAGAGGGAGAGAGAAGTAAAAAGATAGAGAACATGTTATGGGGCTGCTAGGGTTAGATTGGTTTCCAGTGCAATCAAGTCTATTGTTTTTCTTTATGAAATGCCAAGGTGGCGCATTTCTATTGGCGGGTGTAAAGGCAATTTTTACACTCATCCTGTTCCAAGATTTTTTCAAATACCAATGGCCGATCTCTTTTCCCAAGAGTCAAACTATTATATATTCCATAAACATTATATTTAAGTTTCAATAAAAAAACAAGATATAGTAAGATTAAAAAAAAATGAAAATAACTATTCCCACAATTCTTCCTTTACATGTTCTTATCCGATTTTAAATATTTTTTAATTTTTTATTCTCAAGTAATATCAGGAAATTAGTAGTACCTGTTTTGCGCAGAGAAAATGATTAATAATTGTTATTAATTCTCTAATCCAATGGTCAAAAGCTCATTAGGTGCCTATATATAACGAGTTGTTCTCATTATATAAGTTGTTGGATTTTTATTAATCATGTAAAGATATACAAATTTTATTTTGTTAGAACATATGCAATATATGAAAAACATTGCACAAAAAGCTTCACAAAAAATTGTAAATGATTGAACTTTATGCAGATCCTGACAAACTCAACCAACAAAAGTATAAGAATTTCAATATCGTCACTATTGATGCCGTGCAAGACGAGGCAAATGTTGTACTATCATAAAATCATGAAAGAAATTATATCTTGAACTGACATTTTTATTAAACTTGTATCAAACTTATTACAAACAAGTTTGCTAAAACTTTAGACTATGCATTGTATTATTGATCGAAATTTATTTTTTTATAAAAACCATATCATTTCTTAAAAAAAATCGCTTTAGTAAACTAGACAAATGTGCTTGGCACATTGCTCCTCCCTAATGTGTGTATATATGTATAAGTAATGCTACACACCACAATCTGATCCTACTTTAATCCAACTAAGTAAGATGTGGCAAATTCATCATCATAAGATGATAAATAAGTATTTAATGAATGATCATTCAATGATAATAAATATGATATATCTTACTTAATAGAATGAAAGTGAGATTATAACATATCGTGTATAGAATTTTTCTATATATATGAAAAAATTCTATGCTTCATATTACAATCCTACTTTCATTCTGCTAAATATGATAAGACACATTCATCATTATTATTAAATGATTATTTATTACATACTTTTTTATCATATAATAGTGATAATTGTGTCACATCATATTTAATAGGATGGCGGTAGGATGAGAGTCATGTGGTATATCATTTTTTTTTTTAAAAAGAATGTAAAATTACATCCATTTTGAAATACAAAATGAAAGACCATTTTCACTAATTTAAGGGGGGTTCTTTCAAGAAACATACAAGAAAT
The DNA here is from genome assembly GCA_036559045.1 of Platycarya longipes. Lineage (NCBI taxonomy): Eukaryota > Viridiplantae > Streptophyta > Magnoliopsida > Fagales > Juglandaceae > Platycarya > Platycarya longipes. The sequence goes on along the minus strand of CM071803.1, from coordinate 38,862,154 downwards.
TCAAACAAGGGCTAAAATTGTTTATTGACAATATTCTGTACATGTTCCAAGATGCATCGATATCTAAAATGTATATATAACATTACTCAAATCTAATAGATGCATCGATAAATTACAAGTTCCAAGATGCATGCCTGATGGGGGATATGGTTTCGGCAATAGAATCAAATGTCATCAGATCCAAGGCTCCAATCTCTACTTAAAAAAGGGGTCAGACCCCATGGAAACGTACTAATATATCTTGCACCGCATGACTCACCACATCACTTTACATATGATATAACTATATTTTATTTGAAGTAGAACGCTAAAATTGTTATAAAAGATTGTCTAATGTTGTTCACCGTACGTTAATGATCTATATTTGTTCAACTTATGGTCATGATCATCTATTTTTTACCTGGTATCTTTTAGATTACTGACAAATAAAATCACATCCAAGAAAATATTGACCATAATTTGGCTGTAAAATCACCTCATCGAAGCTATATTGACCAATAGAATTTATGATCATCAGTAGCTTGAAGCTGCCATCGACGTTGCAATATAGATCGGTACATGACTTGGTAAATGAAGGCGAACTTTGCCTACATTCCATTTCTCAAATTGCAACCCAGCTACGTCCAAGCGTACACGTATTTAACATATATATATATATATATATATATATATATCGTTTAGTTACAAATAGATTACATTAAAGTAATTTGGTATATTGATCTCACCTCTCGGACGATATAAAACTTGAATCATTTCAAGAAAAACACTCAGTTGTGGTTATTTATTTCTTGTGAAAATGACTATATGTTTTTGTCAAAATCAATTTATTTTGATCATAAAGATTCATTCTCGTCATTTATAATTGGTCACAAATACATAATACAAATGCTCAATTGATAAAAGTGATGAATAATATTACTCATACATACATTCATTAAATCAATGCATCCAAAGTACCATAGAAATCCAAATTTACCGGCCTTATTCAAATTAGAAAATAAAAGCCCCACTAAACAAGAAGATCAATCATATTAAGCCAGTTAATTATAGCATTCCCAGCTTATTATTTTTTCAATTATTCATAAAATCGTCATGAATTGAACTCGGATATTGCTCCCTGCATATTGGCAGCAGCATGCAGGCTGAAAACGTTCATCATGGTAGGATTAACCACACTGTACCCTCCATCCACCAAGAGATTGAGCCCACTCACATAATTTGCATCATCGCTAGCCAAGTAGAGTGCAGCCTTTGCCACATCTTCTGCCTTCAAAATATGTCCCTTTATATTACCAATCTCACTCATCACTGCTTCAGCTTTTGCTGCCTCTTCTGCACTACTAACTGGTGCCATTCCACTCCCAGTAATGACGGCGAAAGGCGACACGCAGTTCACCCTAATCCCATGCCAGCCAAGCTCGACTGCCAAGTTCTTAGCCAGCCCTAAAACTCCACATTTCGAGGCTGCATAAGCATGAGATGATATTCCTGCAATTGACGTACAAGCACTTGTTGTAAATAATATGCAACCCTTGTGCTGTGGTATCATGACTCTTGCACCATGTTTGGCTGCCAAGAAAGCGCCAACTAAGTTAACTCCAAGAACTCGTTCTATATCTGTTTTAGTGCTGTCCAGAACTCTCATAAGAGGAGTGTCTATGATGCCTGCATTGCTGTACATTATATCAAGCTGCCCGTGTTTGGCTATGGTGGTGTCAATAAGATTGCAGACATCATCTTCATTGGAGACATCACAATGGATGTAGCTAACATTTTCTCCAAGCTTTTCGGCAATGGCTCGACCTAGGTTGTCTTGTATATCTGCAATGACAACCTTGGCTCCATGTTCGTGGAACAGATGCACTGTACTTGCTCCAATCCCGCTTGCTCCACCGGTGATAATTGCCACTTTTCCTTCCAATCTGATAATTGTGCAGAATTATTAACCGTTGCACAATAAATATAAGTTAGACTTAAAAAACTTTCAAATATTCAAACCTTCAATATATATTAGAGATTAAATCCAAAAAATAATAAATAATATATTTAAAAATATAAATGAGAAAGTAGCCATGCAGCTCGTATATTAATCTTCCAGAAACAAATCTGTTTTCTAAAACAGGACTAAAACTGATATATTCCACCAATTTTGGAAGCCTTGTATATAGGAGATTAGCTCGCACGTTATAATTTATTTTATTTTCCCAGCAGAATGTAGAGTTCGAAGAGAAAGAGTACGTAGTTGGTAATTACCTTTTGTGGGGAGCTATTGCTGAAGAAGGATTCATTGGTTTGATCCTCTGAACAACTCTCTTATAACTCTCAACACTGATCGATCAGCAGGGAATTAAGCCTTGGCCAGCTTTTAGTTAATTGTTCCGATATTCTGAGGCGTAATTCCCGCGTCCCTGCATTGCTATATATAAGAAACTGTACCCAGATCATGTCGTATATTGTACGGCAAAATACCAACTAATTTAGAAATCATTAGTATATATAACAATTCAATAAACCATTAATTGTCATTTAAAAAAAAAATAAACCATTAATTTTTTTTCTTTTTTGCGTAGTGCTAGAACGTACATGAGATGCACGATATCAGTAGAAAATCTGGGCATAATATTATGTCATATTTTCTGTATAAATAAAAATGAAAACAAAAATGATTCATCATGTGATCACCACTTATATATATATATATATATATATATATATCATGTGTGTACATGTATGTAGGTATTAAAGGGTCAGACAGATGGCTTCCAACTGTCATGTTACTTTAATTCCCCACTACATACATGATTATTTTATTTTTCAATCCCATTGTTCTCGTGTTACTCGATCCTCCTTTAATTTATTTAATCACACTATCCATGCATGCGAAATTTTGCTGATAAAGCTAGCCATTAATGAAGGTGATTAGGATCGAAGAAACTAGCTAGGTACGTATTAAATTATTGAACAATCTATACTATTCATAAATATTTGAGGCCAGTGATAAAATGTGAATCTCTTGATATTAATGCCTTTTAATTTGAATGGACCATGATCTCCAACGAATTCAAGATCGATTAATTAACCTTTCCAAAGCTAGGATACTTGTTTTTTTTTTTTTAAATGTCATCATTCATTCATTCATCAAGAGAAATTCACATCTATGATCAGATATATGCAGTGAAACTCAGATCTGGAGGCCAAAAGCTTTAAGGATACTTAAACAGAAAAATATGGCAAGAAAAACGTGGGCGGGCCGGGTAGTACTAGATCAAATCAGAGATTACGTACAATACTAATTCAAGTGTATACATTACGTTGATACGACGATACCAATAAGTAGAATTTTATATCAGTGATTAATTAAGGATATTATCTTAAAGGCATAAAGGCTACGAAGTCAACACTAGATAAATTTCTTTGGTTTAATATGATATGGCAGTGCCAGATTAAGCAAATATCCATGCATCTGAAGTGTAAATTAACATGCGAAAATATCATGTCAGTACATAATATATATATATATATATATATATGACAATTTATTAGTCTTTACAAGTTTAAATTTCATGTGTATTTTTTATGTTACACGTGTCCACAGAAATGGTAATATGTTAATGTATCATTTTGCTTCTGTTTAGTAAGGGATACCAGTATTATACTGGACATGTACACAGGCTTAGTATATATAGCCTTTTATAATTACATTTGTGGTATGGATGAATATTAAACATTTCTTCTATTAAGGGAATTAGAGATCTTAATATGGTATCAGGAGAAAATTAGGTTTTTGCCTCTACTTTCCCTTTTGCTCATGGCATCTTCTTCTCAATCCACTACTGAATTAGCTGACCCATGCAGTCCTTATTTCTTAACCACCGCTAATCATCCTGGAATTCTTCTCGGTATTGAGAAACTCAACAATAGCAACTACCATTTGTGGTCGAGATCTTCCTTTCTTTCTTTGAAAAGCAAGAAATAAGCTTGGGTTTGTCAATGGATCGCTTCCTACTCCGAACAAAAAGGAACCTTTATTCCAATCTAATTGGAACAAATGTGACACGATCACTCTGCCATGGCTCCTTAATTCTTTGGATTCGAAAATTGCACAAAGTGTCATCAACATCGACTCTTCCTCTGCGATGTGGACAGAGCGGAAGGAGCGCTTCTCACAAGGTAACAAACCTCAGATTTTCGAATTGCAGATTGCAATTTCTTCTCTACAACAAGAACACAATGATGTGAGTATGTATTTTACAAAATTGAAAGTGCTTTGGGATGAACTTTTTAATTATCAACCTATACCTATTTGTACTCACTACAAGAAAATATAATATTTGGGGCTATATTATATTTCCAGCGATAGTAATTTTGTGGCAAAAAGTCACTTTTGCCAATTACACTTCTTCCCTCCTGTCAACTTACTAAAGTAGCCGGAAACTAAAATAAAACCTAAATGAGTACCCGCCTAATTCCCCCCGACCCCCCTCCCCCGCTCCCCGCACCCCTCTCTCTCTCTCTGCCTTGCACGATGGTTTCCATTGTCAGCACTATGTAATCTCTTCATTTCCTATTTAAGTCCCCGCCCAATTTCATGGTTTCCTGATTTAAGTCCCTACCTAATTTCATCGATTTCCTGATTCGAACAAGGCATCGATTGATTCCGCTCTTTCTCCTTCCGTCGCATTCCTGCTCCCTCTATGGCTGATTCTCGTATTGAAGTATAAAGAATTCCTTCCATCGCATTCCACATTTTGCTTTCTCATAGCGCTCACTTGCTTCAACAGGAGGGAGAAGTATAAAGCACAAACAGGTTAGCTAAGATTTTGAAACTTGTCTTCAGTGTTCTTAATTCAAATTCTGTTGGAGGAAAGTCTTGCAAGGATTTTCATGAATATTCTGGTAGGTGACTTGTAGCCATAGTGTTGATTTAATAGGTTATATGATCTTGAATTCCCCTGAAGTTATAAAACTTCTTCCTCTTGGAAGTTTATATTGCACGAGAATTTAGAAGCAATTTTTGTATACTAATATCTAATTAAAGCTTCAACATTTATGATATGATTTATGATGTTAGCTGTTTTATATTGATTAGCTTTTAGTTGTTGATATAATTTATTGGCCTGGTCAATATTCTGTACTATATATGTAAATATTTATCCATTTTAGTCTAATGTAGGTGATCTAAAATTATAAGCCGATCATTGCCCCTAAATATCCAGTAATGTTGTTGAATCCTTTTCATCTTCATTTTTGGAGTCTAGTGGTTCAATTGAACCCCTAGATGTAGATTCCTCTATTTTTTTTTCTAATTTGTTTAATAAATTCTAATAAGCGGATAATGGAACATTTTTTTTTCTTTGGTTTTGCATCAATATGCTTCAAAGTGGTTGTGATTAAAAAATTTTGGTTTACATTCAGAACAGTCTCCCAATAAATGGTCCTCATTGTTGATTTTTTCTCATATCATTGTGTGTAAAAAATATATAGTCACTATTCTTTTGCTTGGGCAATTACCACTTATTCTCAATGAAATGCTATTCTAGATAGAGAGAATGTGTCTGGCACCACATTGTTAAGAAATTACAGGTGCTTGACCACATTGCAGTTGTTTTATGGTGCACCTATGTTCAACATTAGTTGAGTCTTGCAAAAGTGATATATTCTCCAATTTATCACTAATTGCATCTAGATTCTTCTGCTTACAGGACTGGTTCCATTTCTGCAAGGCCTCTTTACAGTGCCAGATTCTTTTGGGTTTATAGTTTTTTTTATTTGGCGTGAAGTTTTCACCATAGAAACCATTGCAAACATTTATCTATAATATGAATAGAAAGAATTTAAGCTTAAGACAAATTCAAAAGTTTTAATTAAATGGCATGCAAAGAAATAAGATTCATTTTCATAAAAAACACGTGTTATAAGAAGTTATTACAGCTGGATTAGGAGCATTGTGGCTTCCCATCTCGAATAAGCAACTCCAGGAGTATGAATTTAGTATTCCACAAGGTCATATTCATTCTCTATCTTTCATTTGAGGAGTTATTTTCTACTAATAATTTTACATTTATTAATACTTTACATTTATACATATCACCTATGGCTTAGCATGAATTGTTAACTTCATTTCTTTTCTGGACTATGACATGGCTGGATTTACCATTACATCTTATCTTGTTGAAGATGATTATCAATTGAACAAATAAAGTAATCTCATGGTGTTGGGTTTAAACTTGGGAGAATAGCATGAACTCCATCATGTTAATACCATTATCTTTAGTTTTATTACTCTGTCATGACCTGGCCATTGGTGCCTATCCGCATCTAATATTATAGCTTTATCCAAAGTTTTCATTACAGTTTTGTAAGTGCCACTGAAGTAACTTCATATTTTGCAACCATGGACCTTGCTGTTGTCTTTTATAAAATTTTTGTTTTATTTATCCTTTCTTTATTTTAGTATCACTACAATAAATTGAGTCATTTGCTACCATTTTATTTTCGGCAGGTGAAAAATTGCAGCAAATTCTCATTTTAATTGCCCTCCTCTACTCCTCCCTCCCTCTCTGCTGTGAAAACCAGCCGATACCCAGACACAGACTATCCTTTTTTGCATCATCGAGTGGGATTGAGCCTCAGTTATGGGCTGTCAGATGGAATCCAGCCACTAATCTCATCCGTTCGAGCCCAAAATGTGAAACCTTCCTTCCCTCCTTTTCAAATCAAAGATCCCAATCTTCCACACACAAACACCGGCGACTCCAAGTAAAGTGCTTTTCACTTTGACGTAAGCATTAACTTGATCGTTTTCTTGGTTTGCATTTTCAATTCAATTATTCGTTTAATCTTCATACAACAACGTTAGGGTTTTTGTGTTTATTTTGTTATCTTAGTTTCTTTGTATGAAATTAATGGGGATGGCGCTCTGGGTTTTTTCGTTGTGTGATGGGTTATTTTTAGAATTTTGTATGACTTCGAACGGGTGAATCTCCTTGAGAGAGTCAACTTTCTCAGAGTTGTTACCAAGATTTTGCTGCCAGTGTTTTGTTGTTGGTTTGATCTATCATTGGATTATAATAGTGGAAATATGATGCCTTTTGTTTTCCTCTTTTTTTTTTTATTCTTTTTGGTGAGAATCATGAAAAAAGGAAAGGAATACTTGGAATCTAAATGCGGTCTATCATAGGATTTTTTTTCTTTTTTATCAGCAACCAAACCTAACCGGTAGTAAAGTATTTGACTTGTTTACCCGTTAGTAACCTAACTTCTCTCTTTTGGGTTAGTTTTTCAATTGGTTTTTAATACTCTTTTGGCGTATGATTTTGCAGTCTATTTGAATTGTACGGTTTGGACTACGACATCAAACTCGGTGGGATTGAAGTGGTGTTCTTCCAAGGCTTCGATTTGCCCAAGCAAGTTGTTGCGCAGGTCACCCTCTCTTCCTCTCTTCCTCTCTATCTCTTTACATATAAATATGTGTGTGTGTCTGTCTTTGCGTGTAATTTAATTAGTTACCATGGATCGGATTGATTATTAATTAGTCCATGAGTGGTTTATGCTATTAAAGTTAGCTTACAACAGTTTTCACATTACTCCCAGTGTCTCTCAAAAGTTACAATTAAATCCTTCCATCCAATTCCCGTTAAATTCATTCATGAAAAACTTGTTCTATATAATTCATCCCACAAAGTGTCTATATAACAGACTACAATAGATGAAGTTAAATATACAGGGCAATATATAATGTAACTAGAGTTGTTAATTGCAAGTCTTGATCATCATCATAATGGAAGCTGCATGTGGCCTTCATCTAAAAACTCAACCAATATTACCTAGTCTTCATCTTAAAACTGGCAGCATTCTTCATTGATCTTAATGCTGCAAATATATACATCTTTCTTAATTCCCATAACTCTTGATCAATGTATAATTATTTAAAATAATTTATACAAAACTGGAATTTGCATACCTTTTATATCGAGCAGGTGGCTTCCAGGATCCACATGTTCATGATGCTGCCAGCATTGCATTACTCAACTAAATTGATAGCTTTTATCCAGAATGGTTATATCTGTCATAGTCATGATAATCACATATGTTGCTTTTTAACATGTAAGTTAATTCATTCTTACACTTTAATTAAATAACTCTTTACTAATAAGACTATATATAGCATAATATGTATCCATTAATTTTCAACCCCGAAGTATTTTCCACCCCATTGTAGCTTGTATAATCTATCCTCGTGGGAGGTACAAATCTTAGCTATGGTTATGAACTCCTTCAATGCAGTATATATACTATCTTTAGAGATGATCAAGACTATAACAACAAGCACATTCTACATGTACACATTTCTCCTCAACTAGAATTATCCCCTATAGGTATGTATAATTTGTTCACATACATTAACTTTAAATAATAGTAAAATAAGATTTTTTCCATGCATGTATAGGTGTTAAAGATAACTTACCCTGCTATAAACTTGGCTTTACTTGGAGCTATAGCTTCCATCTTCCTTGTGTCTGGCTCAAGTTCATATAAGGCCTTCAAAATCAAAATCTGTTTAGATAAAATAGTGCAAACTGTCACAAAGTTCCTTCGTATTGGCATGGGATTCCCACCTTCACAGTGAAGGTGCCCTTTCAAACAGCCCCAAATCAAGTGAAATATCCCTTCAAAAAATAGCATAAAGGTGTCATCCATGAACCTATGATTTTATTTATCATCTTATTTTATTCCTGTTCTTTTAGAATGCTTATGATTATTTAGCCTCACATTAAAATATATGAAATTATTTTTGCAGATTCCAAGAGAATTAGGTCGGAAGAGTTTAGGAGGAGACTTAATTGCTGAAAAATTGGATAGCTTGATGACTCTAACTTTTGAGTATCTCGAATCATGTAAAGCCAATGGTCATTTGAGTGAGGTACATTTGGATGTTCAATTTTTCTCTGCATTTTTCTCTGTTGTTATCCTTATCTCATTCCTAATATTATTATATTTTTAAATGTGATGATTAGGTCTTTGAAGCTCTTCTAGACTCATTCCGAATCACAGTTCTGACTATATACAAGTCAAAACTTGTTTAGGTAAATATACCTTCTTCTAGTTAATTACTTTGTTTATTTTATTTGCACTGATATAAATTGCATAATAGCTTTTTTTGGTAATGTTGGCATTGAAACCCATTGCTTTTTATTACTTGTATTGCAGTTTGTGATGTTCTATGCTTAGCTTAGCTTATGAATGGATTAAATGTTTTTTTTTTCAATTTGACTCGTGGCTAGCTAGTAACTAGGCTGATTGCATGAAAATTCCATTATTAGAAATTAATTAATAATTTGCTTAGAGATGATAACCAACCAGATGGATGGTACCTTTTTATTTTATCTCATTTTAATAGCTAAAATATGGTCAAGTATCTATTTTGGGTTCACATTGATTATTTTTTAAGTATGACATACTAATGGAACTTTCACAATCCTAGATTCTGCTAACAGAATTTTCAACTCTCTCAATATTTGTGTGTAATGTAATGTAGGTTGCTGCAAATTTTGCTGCGGAGGGATTGATTATGAACGGGCTAAAGGGAACGACCTATATGGGTAAGGGGGTTCAAGGAAGAAGCAACAACTTACTTTCTATAGATTCTGGAAAGCATGTTTCGAAGACTCTCATCAGCACCAATCCTTGTAAAAATTTTTACAAGTTAGGAAACCAGATGCATGCTAGCTTTTGGAGCTAAATCAGAAGGATGTTAACTTTGAGTGACAAAAAAAGTACAAATTGTTAATACAATCTAGACATGATGTTAACCATGATTATTTGTTGGAACTTTACAATTATATTGTGACTTTTACCTCTTTAAAGTATTTTGATATAAATGTTTTTTAATATTTCTGACTTTTGTGAATAAATGAATGTCTCAAATTTGCTTCAAATTCTTTTTCTTCCATTGGAATCACTAGCATATTAGAATTTTTCATTATTTTTGAATAGGGAAAAATTGAGAAACCTGAAGGGATTAATGTTAAAGTTTAGGAACTATTTCTGGCAGAAAGTGGTCGCCACAAATATGTTTGGATGACAAAGTACGAATCTCTGGAAATTATTTGTGACGAAAATTTAGATCATTTCCGGCGAACACCTGTCGCCGGAAAAACTAAAACTTTTTCTGTCAACTTTGCTACTCGCCGCAAATTGCTTTACTTGGCTCTGTAATTGCGGCTACAGTTGGGCGGCCTTATCTAGTCGGAAATAATCTTTTGCAGCGATATATGGACTTTTTGTGGCGGCATTTAGTCGCCGGAAATGCTGCTTTTTCCTGTTGTGACTTCCCGTGGTTATACTTGTGATTCTTCGAAGACATTTGCTTCTTATCATCATCAAGCTTAATATGTTATGACCTTTTTGATGGGGCTTACAAAAATGATTCATCATGTGATCACCACGTGTGTATATATATATATATATATATATCATGTGTGTATATGTATGTAGGTATTAAAGGGTCAGACCGATGGCTTCAAACTGTCATGTTGGATCACTTTAATTCCCCACTACATACATGATTATTTTATTTTTCAATCCCATTGTTCTCATGTTACACGATCCTCCTTTTATTTATTTAATCACACTATCCATGCATGCGAAATTTTGCTGATAAAGCTAGCCATTAATGAAGGCGATTAGGATCGAAGAAACTAGCTAGGTACGTATTAAATTATTGAACAATCTATACTATTCCTAAATATTTGAGGCCAGTGATAAAATGTGAATCTCTTGATATTGATGCCTTTTAATTTGAATGGTCCATGATCTCCAACGAATTCAAGATCGATTAATTAACCTTTCCAAAGCTAGGATACTCGTTTTTTTTTTTTTAAATGTCATCATTCATTCATTCATCAAGAAAAATTCAAATCTATGATCAGATATATGCAGTGAAACTCAGATCTGGAGGCCAAAAGCTTTAAGGATACTAAAAACATCTTTTAACAAACATAGCCTTCCAATTCAAGTTAACTAAAAACATCTTTACATCATGAATAAGCATGCCTATATAGTCAACTCTATTATTGTTACTGTTCAATTCTCTAATCACTTGCAAGTTATTTCCTTCTATTATCACCGACGGAATATTGAGATCTTTTGCCAATTGAGCTGCTTCTTTTGCCCCCAACACTTCAACCATCAACGGATCCATTAATGAGCTTCTAGCAATTCTTTTTGTAGCAATAATTCTGGTATGATCCTTGACTATAAGGCCAATCCCAATTTTGTTCTCCTCTTTTTTGAGACTAGCATCCCAATTAATTTTTACTATGCCCGGCCGGGGAGGGAGCCAAACATTCATCATTTTTGCACTGCTCTGCCTGCACTGGGGATCTTCCGCTTTAGCTTCTTTAAACTCTTTTAGCTCTTGGGAAGCTGAACAGATAACTTGATTTGGGTTGATAAAATTATCTTAAAAAATATATTTGTTTCTTCTATACCAAATAGCTTTAGCAGTGACAGCAAACTCTTCTACGTCTTTGATTTGGCAGGAGGTAGTAATTTTGTCAAATAACTCTTTAAAACTTCCCACCTTATCAGCTTTTTTTTGTAATCTAATTGAACCCATACACCATACATCACCCGTAGCAATACAAGTCCACAAGCAGTGGATGACAGCCTCTTCTTCTCTCCTACAAATAGGGCAAAGGGGTGAGTCAATGATCTTCTTTCTAAATAAATTCAAGTTAGTTGAGAGAGCCTCATTACAAGCACGCCACAAGAAACTTTTCGTTACATTTGAAATATTCAGTTTCCACAAATTCTTCCACAACAATTTATTCTGGATAGCTAAGGAACATTGACCATTTTTATTATCCATCATTTCCATGTGTTTGTGATAAGCACTTTTCATCGAAAATTGGTCTTTTATGTTGCTCAACCAGATTAGTCTATCGGAAGTATTCTGAAAACTGAGAGGGATCTTTGAAATTATATCTCTATCATTCTCCTGAAACACTTCTTGAATCAAATCTATCTTCCATTGTTTAGTTTCAATATTAATCAGCTCTTTAACCCTTACCTCAGCCCCTAATCTTTGAATAGAAGATTGAATTTTATAACTTGAATGATTAAGGAGCCATCTATCTTACCAAATTTTAATGTCATTGTCATTCCCAACTCTCCAAATAGACCCTGTACTATCCGCTCTTTTGCAGCACAAAGGCTCCTCCAAATTATAGAGGGCCTTCCACCAATTTTAGCATTCAAGAAATCTGTTTTAGGGAAATATTTGAGTTTCAGAATTCTTGCCACTAAAGAGTCCGGGCTTTGTAGCACTCTTCACCATTGTTTTGCTAACAAAGCAAGATTAAAACTTTCAAAGTGTCTAAAACCGAGACCCCCCTCCTCTTTAGACTTACCCATATGTTTCCAAGCAATCCAATGGATTTTCCTTTCTTTTTCTATGAAAATCCACCAGAAATTACTCATTAACCTATTCATCTCCTTAATCAACGATTTTGGAAGTTTAAAAACTCCCATAATATATGTAGGCAATGATTGGATAACAACCTTTAACAAGATTTCCTTACTAGCTTGTGTAAAAAATTTCGTTTTCCAATTACTTATTTTGGCTCTAATTCTATCAAAAATATACTTGAAAGATTTCCCTACCAGCTTTAGTAGTGAGTGAAAAGTGATATATTAGTGAAATTATATCAGAAATTCAACCGAGTTTTATGGGTTTTTTTTTATTTTGAAAATTAGAAATAATTTTTTTTATAATAAAAATAAAGAGTTCGAACTCAAATTTTTCATTTAAAAAATCAGTCTATATGTCATCTTACTCTTGTAAAAACTATAAATAATTTAGAATATAGATGAAAAATTATAATAAATAATTATAAAGTAAAAAATTTTTACTTTAGTATATATACAAAAATGACAAATTTCTTAATTATAATGTCTTGAATTGAAAGGATCTAAATGATTTTTGTTTTTTTTTTCAGTAATAAAATATTATATAAGCTAAAGCTGGAGATCGGTCGCCAATCGGCAAAGGATGAGTATGAAAGACAGCATGTACTAGCCGCCGAGGTTGACTCTGATCAAAGAATGTGTGCTTCATGAGTCGGACAACAACCACGTGGGTAATGAACAAAATGCATCCTCGGAGCAAGAACACAGATTGTAGCCTTTGAAAGTGGATTTCGATAAAATGAACCTTACTGACAGATGCCCTCAGGAAAGTTATTACTTTTTGAAGATAAAAGTTTATTTATAAATAATATTTTTATTTTTTATGCATACAATATCATGTTATTAAAATATTAAAAAGTATTTTAATATTTTAATTTTAAAAAAATTGTAATGTATTTAACTACAAATAATATATCGACACATTTGTACATGTGCATTCTCTCTGTTAAAAATTGGACTAAGTGATAATAAATTAAGTTTGTGATCGCATCAATTTTTAAATTTCAATTTTTGAAAATTTGATATATAAATAAAATATTTTGTGAAGGCGTACTGAGGATCCACCGGCCGAGTACGGGAGCAGAAATTTGTCTTCGTTGGATGTTGGATGGAAAAGAATGAACGCACTGGTAGAGATAATTGTCGGTACATGCATTGGAGATTGAGAGCTTTCAATGAGTTTTAATTTATTTTGTCAAAACAGTTATAAATCCCAAGACCGACCGTGTGAACATTGCCATATTTCCACGACTCTTATGCTTGTTTTACAGAGGGCCATAGTTCTTGTGCATAAACCCAAAAAAACAAAGAAGTGTCTGTCATGAAAAGCACAACCAAACTATTAACGAAAACAAATAACGTGTCTATATCAAATCAAAATAAAATGATCGGTGATCTACACATACTACAAAAATGAATTAAATACTAAGGTGATATTATCCACTATAAAAAAATTTGGCATTTATCATTTATTAATAATAATTAAAAAAATTATGTGCGATGAAAATAATTATCACAAATAATTCTTTTAATTACTATTATTTGACTACAAATGTCAAATTTTCTTATAATGATTATTGTTATTGCCATATGATTGGGAGCTTAAGTTCGGGAATTTTGCTCGGAAATGTCGAACACAATTGCTTAGAAATTTTGAAATAATTAGTGATATATTATAAGTATGTAATTTATTTTGATAGATATTATGTGTAGGCGTGGAAGGAGTACTTATAATCAAATATTAAAAGAAAGTTTGGATAATGAGTTAAGATGGAATGAAATGAGAAAAAATAAGATATTGAAAATCAAATATGTTAAATAAAATATTATTAGAATATTTTTTTAATATTATTTTTGTTTTAAGATTATATTGAATTTATTATTGTATTTTGCTTAAAATTTTAAAAAATTTATAATAATTAAATGAGATAAAATAAGATAAATTCATTAGATCACTACAACACTGCACCGTTTATGCTGCGATCAAAATCTATCGCAAATTGTTGTTTAACTGTGGTAAAAAGACATCAACGACGTTTTTAAGCTCGCAGGTCAAACGCCGAAATCCAAGGGTGACATTTGTCCTGTTTCTCGCCGCAAAGGCAAATGCCGAAGTTGCTGGCGTTGTAACGGCGATCTCTCCGCAGACAAAACCATCAATGACAACTGCCGGAAATGAACTTAAAGAAGTCAAGTTAGGCGCTGATAATGAGAGATCCATCTCTGCGTGCCCTTGTGCGTCGAGAATAGGGTTTGTGCTTGGCTGTTTCAAAATTGCGGCAAATTCACACCCTCGGCACTTCCATTGTCGCCGATGAATTGATCTGGGTTTTGGTAATTGCAAGCTAGATCAGTTGGTGGCTTCGCGGCGTTGGTTCATACTGTCGTGGTTTCTGCAATTTCCGCTACGGTTTGTGCTCAGTAGTTTCTCGCCATTGATCAACGGCGTGCCCAAATTTAGCGGCGGTCGGTAAGTAATTTCTGGCCCAACATTTTCCCTCAAAATTACTCTTTTGCATATTTCATTGAATTAGCATTAAATCGTTTTTCGAGTTGAAAGTTTTGTAATCATTTTTCCACCGGCTAATCCAATGACTATGTACAGAACCCTCAGATTATTGGACCAAATTTAATATTACAATTGAACATAGGCTGTTTCTAGTTGAGCTTGCACGACTACAACTTTGCACAATTCTATTATGGTGCATTTTGGGCATCTTTTCCGTATTCAGTTTGCACAATATAGAGTCATTCATTTACTCACACATCAAGCACATATATGCAGGGCTCATAAAATTGGTCTCGAAGTGGGCATTTGCTGTTAAAATAGTGAATCATATATGTGCCAAGCATTTGGTAATTTTGTAGATGATATATATGCAGTAATATATCAGATACAGAGCAATTTGCACTTGTAGCAATAATATCTTCTGATGCAATTTGCCACTTTAGTTTTTACATCTAGTCTTAAAGCGGTATCTCAAAATAAGATGACCTAGATATTACAAAGTTGAATGTCTATGTACACATATGGTCATTCAACTTTTTCCATAACTTCGTAGCTAGCTATATATAATACATCTCAAACCATATTTCCATATTTGCTAAATCCCTTGTGTTTGCCAACAGTCTATCAAAATCTGGTTGCTTGGGTAGCAGTTCCAAGTCACCTCTGCCATTGAGCATTTAGAATATTGACCTGCCATAACATACACAATGGAATAAAAAATCCAACTACAATGGCTGCATTTATGTTTAACCAACTATGGTAATTTGTAAAAAAATAACTTCATGATTTGTACCTGTAAAACAACCAAAACAGACAAAGTAATTTGATGGAATATTGTGTTCTGGGCAGCATGCCTTTCATGAATTTTTGAACTAAAGATTATACTTAGTTACACACTTGCATGTTTACTTAGTTTGTATGACGTGTATATATATATATATATATATATATATAATATATATTGTCCCTGGTTATTTAGATACTTAGCTAAAATAGACATGCTTACTACTACAAGTAACAGAAGGAGATGCTAGCTTCAAGTTTCAAACAATTGGTCAAATTTAACTCTGCTCTTGTCAAAAAGCAAGCACTTACCCCCAATGAGCATATTAACCTCTGCAGGAGTACGGGGAGGCAGAAGTGATGAAGGTATGGCTCGGCCTCTCCCTCTCTTTAAGTGCATCATCTATGTTGGTCTGCAGTATAACTTAAGACATGTTTAAACAATATGCAGGCTAAAATGTAGATTCTAACCACTACAAGTAACAATCACAGATGCTAGCTTGAAGTTTCAAACAATCTAATATAAGTTATATATTCTAGGATAACTTTTGCTAGACATGTATTTTTACTGGAAGTGTACAGTTTATAAATGCAGCCACTCTATGTATTGAAACCCATTGCATAGTATTTGTACTCATAAGGATATTGTTCAAACTTGCAAACTTATTAGCTCCAAATTCAAAGCTCATACTGTACCTAAACCCAGGTGGAGTACACACATTCCCAAATATGAACCCTATGTGATTATTTGAAGAGATGAACAAATCTGGTGTTTGATATGTAGAAATATAAAAGCTTTTCCCTTATACTTAGCTAATGTAGGCTGTGAACTGAAACTTCATGAGATACCAAGGGGATAATAGAAGTTTAAATGCATTTCACAGGAAAGTTTAAACACAATATCGCTAGTTGTGAGGTTCAACATCTCATCTTACCAGCAATTAATTGAAGTTGCATCTCATAATAACTCTGGAAATGTACTTTCACCTTGAGCAAATGTAAACTTTTGCTAGAAATATGTTGTGGACAACCAGAAAATCATACACAGGCTTACCAAGGTGAAGTTGTTTTCCAGAATGAGTAACCTTTGAAATTAGTTTACAGTGAAGCAAGACCTTGGCTGGGCAGAAATATTCAAACTTCTATAGAAATTACAAGTTAAGAGAGATTCAAATGAATACAAGCAACTCTTTTCAACTTGCTATATATGGTGTATTTCCCGCCTTTAACTTGATTTGATCCTGTGCAGGTACAACCATCACATCTACTGCGGCAGCATGGTGATGATGGCTACCTAGCTCCAGTGTATTGAATGCATTTTCCTGACTTGCTGGAGTTTTTTTTTTATAAGTTCCTGACTTGCTGGAGTTAACAGCTTGCTCATGAATAGTTACATTTATAAGTACTACTTGCGCCTATAAAGCAATTATTCTAAGGTGTTATACTAATATTGGTTAGCACAATATATATAACCATTAGCATTTGTGGGGCAGGCACGTGTATTTAGAAATGAGTTAGCATTTGTGGGAGAGGCACGTGTATTTAGAAATGTTGATACATGGACCCAAGTTTTACTATAATTGTAAGATATGTAGCCATGTAATTAAATTTTCCTGCTAATATTAAATTCGGCTCACTGCAACAAGTTTGTTGCTGCAATTTTAATGGGTTATTATTGACCGTGAGTCTGTTGGGCGATGCAAATCGTGAAAATGAAAGCCTAAACAACAAATTTCGCTGCAGAATAATCTTGCCGCAAATGAAAATGCAGAAAAAGCTTGTATTTGTTGAATGCTAGCATTTCTATCTGCGAAACCTCATTCCGCCACAGGTTGCTTCGCTTGTTTTGCTGCCAATCTTTTTGCTGCAAGTAGATTTTGCGGCAAAAAGTGTATCATTAGCGGCAAGCCCATTTAGATTGACGAATCGTGGAAATAGAATATGAAACATTGAAATTACCTGCAGATTACTATTGGCAAAATTAAAAAGCGCAGCAAAATGTGTCATATGTTGTAGTGGATTCTTGCTAAATGATCTAAACAAGACCTTATTCTTACGTAACATATCTTCCTCATGAGTAGTCACTTCATGAGCTGCATGCATATCATATAATTCCAAAACTTATCGACCTAGTTGGGTGGGAAAGAATTATCATTCAAAAATATCCTTTAATTTCCACGACCTACACATAATTAGTTAATGAGAAATAATATATGCAATTGTGAACTTACAAACGACGTATAATTACTTTAAAAAAAATGAATATATATGAGATCTATATGAAAAAAGCTAACTTTTTAAACAGTGAATCCTACTTTTTTTCAAAATGACTGTACGTCACTTATAACTTCATGACTGTATAAAACATTAATCGTTATACGTAATTTGCATGTTGATAAAAAAATTAATACCAAAAATTATTTCAAGATATATTCTATGAAAAATTACAAATCATGAATCGAAGTGGATTACAGAACTGATCTCATTCAATACTAACTATGCCTAGCTAGTTATTTTACATAGTTATTCCCCTTTTTTTTTTTAATTTGCAATATTGCAGCATGCATAATTACTACAAGGATCGATGGTGAAGTCATTTTAGATTGTCTGGTCACTAGTTTTTCTTGGATTCTAGATAGGAGGCCCTATAAAATGCCTTTTACATAGTTATTCTTATATCATATAATTTAATTTGAAGATAATTTTTAAAACTTGATTCTTATAACTCAAATCTGATCATTTAAGTGATGTGGATGGTTTTCTCTACATACCAATTTGAAAATATATAACTATCTCGTTTGGTTATATAAATTACCATCTCATTTCATTTAATCTCACCTAAT
Source organism: Platycarya longipes (assembly GCA_036559045.1). Taxonomy (NCBI): domain Eukaryota; kingdom Viridiplantae; phylum Streptophyta; class Magnoliopsida; order Fagales; family Juglandaceae; genus Platycarya; species Platycarya longipes. The sequence continues at coordinate 38,843,548 of CM071803.1, read as the reverse complement.
CATTACAATTATTTTAAACTTTCAATACACAAAATACAATAAATAATTTAATTTTTTCAAATTTTAAAATAAATATAATATTGAAAAAATATTTTTTAATAATATTTCGTCGGAATTTAATCTCATCTGTATAATCAAATATTTTTACGCGAACCATATATGCATGCTAGCATGCATCATAATTTTTCAATTTATTAAAAAAATACCAGTTGGTGGATCCATGCATGGGTCCAGGCCAACCAGCTCTCATATTAGGGAAGAAAAAGAACAAAAAGTAGACACTATTTTTTTTTAACAAGTATATCTTGAGTTAAATAAATAGATAAGACAAAAAGGGTGCATGGAACAAAATTTTTCTATTTTTATTTTTGTAATGTGTTTTTTAATCCAACACGTATATGATTAAATTTTGCTTACAGAGTACTGCTATATTTATAAACAAATTATATAAAATAATCTAATAAATTGACGTAATTTTATATGATCTAGTAGATCTATTTTACAATAAAAATAAAATTTATAATCTGATTAATTACATCAAATTATATTAGTTTGTGATATTTTTTTTTGTATAATTTCTTAATTAGAATATTTCTCTTACAATAAAAGGATAATACAATTATGACTGACCTATTAATCCCAAATTTGAAGGTGAGTAAGTAATTTGCACTCACAATCAAAAGGTTTATAAAAAACTTTAAGGGTTGACTTAAGTGGTAAAGAGCTTGGATTTAGGGTAATATGCTCCCTAAAGTTTTGTGTTTAAATCTCCTTAGGTGCAACAATATCTAGGGGCCATTAGACTGACAATTTTTTTTTTAAATTATCCGATGTGCACTTACGAAAAACTCATTAATGAGGATTTGTGCATCCTCGAGATTAATCGGGACAATGTACCGAGACATCTATTGCCAATAAAAGAAGGTTTTAGAAATACAAATATTAGTAAAAAAGTACATGGGCTTCCTCCTTGATCAATTTGCATTATATATAAATCATCAGAAAGGGCAGAGGGAATTATTTGTTTTAAGGAATAGAGCCTTTGGGCAAAAAGCTACTGAAGAGCAAGGAGCCACATGAAGTACTATAATTTGAATCGTGGCAAAGTATATACATACATACATGCATGAGCTTTCATGGAAAAGCAAGGTAATTTTCGAGGGTATAATTTTCTACAACCACTACTAATGATTAGTTGAGAAATATTTGTTACATTTGTTGGCAAGAACAAAGTCAAAAGGATAATTACAAAAAAAAAAAATGATTAATTGTGATAAGTTATTTACGATAAGAATGATTATTTATGCTAAAAATAGATTCATTTTGTTAAGTTTTAAAAGCCAGTAACAAGACTTTTTCCTTATAGACCGAGATTTAACGTTCTTTTAGATCTTTAGGATTTCAGATATCAAGATGTTGAACTTGATTCAAGATTCACGATGGTATGAAAACAGCAAAATAAAGTAATAAAACAATAAAGAAAGAACACACCGGAGTTACGTGGTTCGACCCTAATGGTCTACATCCACGGCGGGAACGGCCTCAGAGATCATCCTTTATTGAAGAATCAGTAACAAAGCCTCAGTGTTTACAACAGATCGAGTGCTAGCTCTCGAGTACAAGAGAGCCAACCCTCTCAGTCTCTCTCTTTCTCTCTATCTCAGAAAACCCTAGTAGAAGGGCTCTCGGATTCACTCTCACTCTCTGCCTCAGCCAAAACATAAATGAAACCCGTAACCCTAATTTCACATATAACATATATTTATACAGAAACAGAGATGGTGACACGTGGCAATCTAACGGTCCAGAATCATGCATCAGATATAATATCTTCTCAGCACAATGACTAAAATGCCCTTCTGTCCAGCGAGTTAAACCCATGCAGATCAAAAAGATCAAATGGCTCAGAATGTATACAGGTGTCTGCACATCATTGGCTTCACAAAAGAAAACGTTAGATCAATTTAATATGCAATTATACACTAAGTTTGGCACATATTCACAATTCTCCACCTTGACAAACCTTAGTTTACCAAGTTTATAAAATTCTCATCCTAGGCTGTTCCCGCAACATCCCTTTAATAGGGACATAGATCAGACTCCATACTAATTAAATTCAGACAATGTCTGAATTTTAAACAGGGAAGGGACTTAGTCATCATGTCTGAAGGATTGTCCTCAGTTGGAATTTTCTTCACACTAACAACCTTAGACTCTATGACATCCCTTACAAAATGTAGCCTAATATCTACATGTTTGGACCTTTCATGGAATACCTGGTTTTTGGCTAAGTGTAAAGTGCTTTGGTTGTCACAATGGATAGTGACTGTACCATTAAAGATACTTAACTCTTTTGCAATTCCTTTTATCCATATGGCCTCTTTTATTGCCTCTCTCATGGCTATATACTCGGCTTCAGTTGTAGACAAAGCTACACCACTTTGTAAGTTTGATTTCCAACTAACTGCCCCCCCAAATGCAGTGAACACATATCCTGTAAGGGACTTCCTAGTGTCTACATTTCCTGCATAGTCAGAGTCTACAAACCCTTCTATCTCACATCCCTCCTTAGCACCTAACCCATAAACAACTCCTAATTTTGTTGAAGCTGCAAGGTATCTAAACACCCATTTAATAGCCTGCCAGTGTGGTTTTCCAGGATTTCCCATAAACCTACTGACCATACTGACAGCATAGGTGAGGTCTGGCTTGGTGCAGACCATAGCATACATTAAGCTACCTACCATACTAGCATATGGTATTTTGCTCATAAAGTTAATTTCAGATTCAGAAATAGGAGATTGATTTACAGACAATTTTAAGTGCTGTCCCAGAGGTGTATTAACAGACTTAACATGATCCATACCAAATCTTTTGAGAATCTTGCAAATATAAGAATTTTGAGACAATAACAGAGTTTTATTATGTCTATCCCTTAATATTTCCATTCCCAAAATTTTCTTAGCTGGGCCTAGTTCTTTCATTTCAAATTCTGCCTTTAACATGCATTTGACTTTGTCAATTAGGACAGAGTCCTTACAAGCAACCAACATGTCATCAACATATAACAGTAGGTATATCACAGTCAGATCAACATGCTTATAGTAAACACAGCTATCATAACAGCTTCTGTTAAAACCATTTTCTAACATGTGAGTGTCAAATCTTCTATACCACTGCCTAGGTGATTGTTTAAGCCATAAAGTGATTTTTTTAACAGACAGACTTTGTCTGAGTTTGATCCATCCACAAAACCCTCTGGGGGTTGCATATAAATCACTTCTTCCAACTCACCATGAAGGAAAGCAGTTTTAACATCTAATTGTTCCAAGTGCATATCTTCAAAGGCAGTGTAAGCAAGCAGTAGCCTAATAGAACTGTGTTTTACAACAGGGGAAAAGATTTCATTAAAGTCAATTCCCTCCCTTTGAGTAAAACCCTTAGCTACTAATCTAGCTTTATATCTAATGCCCTCAACCCCTGGTATGGCATCCTTCTTTTATAAATCCATTTTGACCCAACCAGCTTAATCCCTGGGGGTCTGTCAACTAATTCCCAGGTTTTATTCTTATTAAGAGACTCCATTTCCTCATGCATGGCAAGTATCCATTTGGATGCTTCCTTGCTGTTAACAGACTCTTTATAGGTCCTAGGTTCTTGATAAACCACTTCATCTACTACTGTGAGGGCAAAAGCAGTGAGTTCTGCCTGCCCATATCTTTTAGGTCGTTTAACTAGTCTCCTCTTCCTGTCCCTTACTAAGACATAGGAGTCAGCTCCACCTTGATCCAGGTCATCCAAGTTTGTATCCTCAGTTACCCTGTTTTGATCAAGATGGGTTTCAGATGAGGTGTTTGGCTCCACCTCAACTTGTAAATCTTCTACAGGTTTATTTTGAGTTTCAACAGGTTCTGAGTTTTGTACCCTAGCCATTTAAGATTCATTAAAGACCACATTCCTGCTAATTATGCATTTTTGTTTCCCTGGTATATCAACCCACAGCTTATAACCCTTCACCCCTTCAGGGTACCCCACAAGAATGCATTTTAGGGCCCTGGGTTCTAGCTTATCAGTTTTGGAATGTGCATAGGCAACATATCCAAAAATTCTTAAGTAATCATAACTGGGAGGTTTTCCAGTCCATAATTCCTGGGGGGTTTTAAAGTCTATGGCAGAGGAGGGGCATTTATTTATTAAATGGACTACAGTAGTAGCAGCCTCTGCCCAAAAGAATTTAGATAGACCAGCATTTGATAACATGCACCTTACCCTTTCCAAAATGGTCCTATTCATCCTTTCAGCCAGACCATTTTGTTGGGGGGTTTCCTTAACAGTTTTATGTCTAAGAATCCCTTCTTTGTTACAAAAGTTATTAAATTCATTTGATAGAAACTCTAACCCATTATCAGTTCTCAAAACCTTCATCTTTCTCCCTGTTTGGTTTTCTACTAGGGTTTTCCATTCCTTAAATTTTTCAAAAGTGTCACTTTTATTCTTGAGAATGTAAATCCACACCATCCTAGAAAAATCATCAATGATGGAAAGAAAATAGCTCCCTCCACCATGTGAAACTACCCTAGCAGGTCCCCACAGGTCAGAGTGTACATAATCCAGGGGCTGTTTTGTCACATGGGTTGCCCTTTTAAAACTGACCCTCTTGGTTTTCCCATAGACACAGTCTTCACAAAAAGGAAGTTTGTCTAGGTTTGAATCAGGTAACAGACCCTGTCTGTGAAGTTCTAAAAGTCCCTTTTGGCTAACATGCCCCAACCTTCTGTGCCAAAGCACAGATTTGTCTTCCATCCCATTCTGGACAGAGGACATTTCCCCAACAATGGTCTCCCCAATTAGGGTATAGAGACCATTTTTTATTATCCCTTTCATTATCACAAGAGATCCCTCCATGACCCTAAGATTTCCTGACTGAGACTTAAAGGTGTACCCAGCACTGTCTAGCATACCCAAGGACACTAAATTCCTCTTTAGTTCAGGTATGTACCTTACTTCCTTTAGAACTCTCACCATACCATCATGTACTTTGAGTCTTATAGACCCAATTCCCATGATCTTACAGGATTTATTATTTCCTAGGATCACATGGCTTCCTTGTAATTCAGAGAATGTTTCAAACCATTCCCTAATGGGACACATGTGGAATGAGCATCCTGAATCCAGGATCCATTCCTTTCCTGAGTTTACCTCAGCCACATTGAGGACTTCAGCACTCTCATAGCCCTCTAGGACTACTGATGCATCCCCATCCTCCTTGGTTTTGTTTCCAGGATTGGTCCTTTTGTTAGGACAATCCCTTTTGAAATGTCCTTCCTTGTGACACAAGAAACATTTCAATTGTTTTCCCTTAGATTTAGACCTATTCCTCTTATTGTCAGGTTTACCCTTCTTGCCTCTCTTCTCTGTCCTACCCCTCACATTTAGGCCCTCACCATGTTCCTGTTTTATATCATTGCTGCTCTGTAGCTCCCTGGCATGAAGTACAGCTTGTACCTCATCAAAGGTTAATGTGTCTCTTCCATACATCATGGTCTCTTTTAAATTCTGGTAAGTTGAGTCCAAAGAACTCAACAAGAGAATAGCTTGATCCTCATCCTTTACTTTTATATCTATATTAGCTAAATCTAATATAATCTTGTTAAAGCTATCTAAGTGTTCACTAATAGACTGTCCAGGGGTCATCTTAAAGGTGTAAAGTTTTGTTTTCTTGTACAGTCTGTTAGCTAAAGATTTGGTCATATATAAATTTTCTAGCTTTAACCAAATTCCAGCAGCTGTGTCCTCATTTGCCACCTCTCTCAGGACTTTGTCCCCGAGTGAGAGTATGAGGGCACTGTGAGCCCTTTGGAGGATGTCTTTTGTGACATCCTCCTTACCAGGTTCAGAGGGTGAGCCCCTATCTTTTTCTCTCCACTGAGGGCCCCCTGTAAGCCTTGTTGGACTAGCAGTGCATCTTTATCCTCCAGAGTCCAAAATCATTATCCCCTGTAAATCTTTCCACCTCAAATCTCGTGGTTCCCATCTAGCCTAACGCTCTGATACCAGTTGTTAAGTTTTAAAAGCCAGTAACAAGACTTTTTCCTTATAGACCGAGATTTAACGTTCTTTTAGATCTTTAGGATTTCAGATATCAAGATTTTGAACTTGATTCAAGATTCACGATGGTATGAAAACAGCAAAATAAAGTAATAAAACAATAAAGAAAGAACACACCGGAGTTACGTGGTTCGACCCTAATGGTCTACATCCACGGCGGGAACGGCCTCAGAGATCATCCTTTATTGAAGAATCAGCAACAAAGACTCAGTGTTTACAACAGATCGAGTGCTAGCTCTCGAGTACAAGAGAGCCAACCCTCTCAGTCCCTCTCTTTCTCTCTATCTCAGAAAACCCTAGCAGAAGGGCTCTCGGATTCACTCTCACTCTCTGCCTCAGCCAAAACACAAATGACACCCGTAACCCTAATTTCACATATAACATATATTTATACAGAAACAGAGATGGTGACATGTGGCAATCTAACGGTCCAGAATCATGCATCAGATATAATATCTTCTCAGCACAATGACTAAAATGCCCTTCTGTCCAGCGAGTTAAACCCATGCAGATCAAAAAGATCAAATGGCTCAGAATGTATACAGGTGTCTGCACATCATTGGCTTCACAAAAGAAAACGTTAGATCAATTTAATATGCAATTATACACTAAGTTTGGCACATATTCACACATTTTGATAAAAGGCGGTACCATAACTTCGAAACCAGAATAAAAACAAAAATTAAGCATTTTGTGCTTTTAAGAACTCACTATTTTTCTTAGTATAATATCTCAGGATAATTTTCTTGAATTGGACAAGGCATTTAGTCCATGTCCAAGGCTCCACTCTAATCTATCATATAGAATGGTTGAAGTTGTTAGAAATGCAGTCTAGGCCATGAATTGTATCAAGAATAAGATCGACCCCTGGAGTAGGTAGAGGCTGTCCTACTTTGGGAAGTACATAATGCATTTATTTTGTTTACATTGATTGAGATCAAGTACTAGCTAGGGCGTTAGTTATAATGTAATTAATTAATGGGGAAAGCGATGTCGTTCAAAGCAGATGAGAAGTGCTGACAATGCTGTAAGAATACAATTTTTTGACTGGATTGAAGAAAGAATAATGATAGTCTTATATCATTTTTATTATTATTTTATTATTTTATTTAATTTTTATATTTATTTTTACTTAATGATTAAAGAAATGATTATTAGTAAAATTATATATTTTTAAATTTTTTTAATGATTAAGAATGTTAAAAATATAGTTAAAAGGAAATAAATAAATAAATAAATGCATCATGGGTATTAAAATAGTGGTAAAGTGATGATAAACCTGCTATTACCCAGAAAATAATGAAAGATATATATGTAATTTCATATCCCAATAAATGGACGAATTGATATCTTCTAGATCAATTCCATTAACAATTCTAAGATCTAGGTTAAAAGAAAGATAGACACATATTGAAGTACTAGATAAAAGTAACGTGCAAAGTACGTTTATGTAGTTTAATTTCTAACAAAAATTAGAAAATTATTCATAATCAAATAGATGATAAATAATTACATGTTTCCATATATTATAAAAAAAAGTATTAATAAAAACAATAAGATAGTCTCATAAATAAACATAACCTATAGTTTTATCAAATTTGTTTGAGATAATTTTGATTGAGACTTTAATAAAAGATTCGTTCAAAATATCATATTTTTATAATTCTAAGACGATGATCTAATATTTGCGTCATTTTGCATAACTTCAAAAAAGAGGACATTAAAATACCTATATTTTTAGTCTTTGAGTTTTTCTAGACCTACATAAACTTGAATCATCTATAATTTTTTTAGTTATGTGATTATTTTTAAGAAATAATATAATTTAAAAAAAAAATTATGTAGTTTATAAATTATATAAAAGAATATTATATTATAATTTATAACATAAAATTTTAATCTTAAATATGTAAATTTATTAGATCATATATATTTCAATTAAATATCAAACATATATAATATATTTATTATATTTATTATCTATTATTATCAATTTAATATAATTATAGTTAATTGTATATACCGTATATTTATCATCTCAATAAATAAATAAATAATACATTCATTTTAAAATTATAAAATTATTTTTAAAGAATGAAATTATTAATCATATAATAAGAATAAATTTTCATGAATAAAATTAAACTCTCTAACGTATAAATTAACATCTCTAAGTGAGTATTGCATCGTTATATTGTTATGAATGGTTTATTTATATATATTGTTATATATTCTATACTATTATTATTATTCTACATTTATTTTACATAAAAAAAAGTTTTTAATGAAAAGTTTATCGTTATAGAAAATTGAAGTGGTATAATTAAATTTAATGTCAAGAACATTATTTCGGTGATTAATAGAATTAATGGATTGCATTTAAAATAATATTTCTTATTAAATGCAGTATTTGTTTTAATAAAAATGGATGAAAAATGTTAACTTTAATAGAAAAATAAAATTTTCAGTTAAAATAAAATTTTTTATTAGATAATCATTTTATATATATAAAGATATACAAGATATAGTGACATTTTTTAAAAAGGGAAACATGTCATGAAGTCATCTTTGGTTGGTGAGGATTGGTTTGCTGTTAGCCCAAACAAAGTGCTCAGCTGTTTGAAAAAAACCAAGTAATTTCAATCAATGGAAGGTTTGAAGAAAATGTCATATGCATCTAGAAGTGTTATAATTGGTGACGGAAAGAGACCCATAATTATTGTCTCTTTAGTCAAATTATCAGACATCAGAGAGTGTATTATTTATATGAAAATTTTTTGGAAACAACCATTATTTGAGTATAACATCTATTGTACGTATACATGAAGTGATTTGAATAAATTGACTATTTTTTTTTTTTAAGTAGACAAATTTGTTTAAGGATAAATTATTTAATATATTTAAGTCACTTTTTATTTGTGTAATGGATATTGCTGCCAAATAGTGTATATTCTGTAACAAAATTTTATTTATATACAGTACTCTCTGCAGGTTGCATGCAGCGTGTTCTTATTATTTTCTTCTTTCTGAACGTGAACTGTTAGCTAGCCAGCCTCTTTAGTCAAAAAAGACAGGAATGCATAAACGGCATTCAGATACAGCCAATTATAAGGGAAACGCGCAAAATCATGAAACATAAACAACAAACGGTACTACGTACTGATCATCAATCATCATCATCATCTTAAATATTAGTATTTCAGAAAGACACTATAACTTGTCGTTTCAAAAGTGAAACAAGAGTTTCTCAAAGAAAAAAAAAAAAGAGAAACAAGAGAATAAATTATTCCCTCCCTAAGGGTATTTTCCATTTCATGACTTGCACATGGCCTGCTGCATGCGTCACAGCAATAACTGATGAGATCATAAGCGTCGTTCTTCTTGTAATACATTAAATAGTATTGTTTATATATATATATATATATATATATATATATATATGTTAAAGAATTAATTGGGGAGCGACTGCCTCCTTTCCCACCATTAAATTATATAGATGATCTCATTATAATTATTTTAAATCTTGTATAGTGACTTGTATAGTAACTTGCATAGTAATTTCAAAGCCTATAGATATGAATTTCAGTTGTCATAAATTTCATAAGAAAATATATAGAAGGAAAAAATTTTCAGAGAGCTTCTTAAGAATTTATTTTATATTTCTCTTACAATAGTAGTAGTTTTCTTTTTAGTTTTATAACACGTTATCAGCACGAAGTTCTACTGATATTGAAGCTAGTGATCTTCTACTTCAAGTAAGTTTTTTAAAATATTATTTGCAGTCCTCGAGATAAATATTAAAGGTAATATTACTGAATATTACTTGATAAAATTCTGTTTTTATTTTCATGATAATGTGAATATATTACTTAAATTCACAGATTTATTTTGTGATACAATGTCAAATATTGAGATTTATTACTATTGATATTTCTGGAAAAAGTTATTTATCCAGATCCTTGATGAGATCTATTTAGATATGATGATGAACTTGGGAGATACAATCATAGAAGAAAATCATATGTCCCTGAAGGACCGTGTTGTGTATCTCATGGTGAAAAATCATCTTACTGTGTGAAATGAATTAAGAGGGAGATATGAACACCAGAAGATGTAATCCTCTCAAAAGATTATTATGACTTATTGCACTTGAAGTTACAAGATTTTAAGAGTGGTATTGAATATTCTGCACTCTTTAAAATCAGCTTAATATTAAAATTATACAGTGAAAAAGTCACTGGTGATGATATTTAAAAGAATACATATTATTTTTCATACATCGGATGTGCTCCTGCAGCAGCACTATCGAGAGTGAAAGTTTAACAAATATTCTGAACTTTTATATTGTCTTCCAATGATTGAGCTAAATAATGAGTTTTTATTAATAAATCATCATTTATATCTTATTAATGATATTAAATTTACACCATTCCTAGAAGTAAACGGTGCATCCTTTCAAAAGAATAAAGGGCGTAGACGTGGTAGAAAAACTATAGAAGTGTTGGTTCCAAAAGCGACAACACTAAAGATGATAAAAATATATCGTATTACTAGAAATAATCCAACTCAGAGAAGGATAAAGGCCCTCAAAATAATTCTTCATAAAAATATGAAGATGTTTGTCATAGATGTGGTATGATTGAACAGTGGTCACGTACCTGTTGTACGGTCAAGCACTTGATTTACTTATACTAAGCTTTTATATATAAGTTTATTAATATTTCATTATATTTTGAAATAATGAAATATCAGTGCCTGAAACACGATAGAAATTACTTGGAATAATAAAACCCTGTCTAAATTGGATCCTGTTATAAATGAATGTGAACCAGAAGTTCAGAGGATTACATATCTGCAAAGTATTGCAAATCAATTACAGAATGTATTTACTGACACTAAAGGTGTTGTAAAATCATATATTACTGCTGTTAATGCTTAAGCAAGAATTGAAGTCCCTGAAGGACAAGTTGTTAAAATAGCAATAGATGAGTCTAAGATACACCTGAAGTGTTTAAGACCTATTGATGCAAAAGAGAAATATGAAAATAAATCGGTGCTCCTGAAGAGACCATACTTACAAAATAAGATCTATCCAGACTTTCTGTATAACATACAAACCTCTTGAAGAGGAAACTCTTGAAGAGTACAAAACTCCTGAAGAGTACAAAGCTTCTGAAGAAAAAAAAATTCCTGAAGAGTATAAACCTCCTGAAGAGAAAACTCTTGAAGAGTATAAACCTCCTGAAGAGAAAACTCTTGAAGAGGTTATCCTGAAGAGAAAACTCATGAAGAGTATAAACCTCCTTAAGAGGAACCTTCTGTAGAGGTGTTTCATGAAATGTTTTCACTGAAAATGAACAGGTACCTGAAATAATGAGATCTTAATATATTTTATGAATACTGGAGAAATTCTGGATAGAAATAAAACAGTTGTCGACAATATATTTTCATATATGATGGCCCTTGACATTACTAGAAGTAATAAAGAAAGTGAGCCAAAAACCGTTGAAGAATGTAGACGTAAAAATGATTGGCCAAAATGGAAAGCAGTTATTGAAACTGAATTAAACTCGCTAGTGAAGCGAGATGCATTTGGACCTATTTTCCAAACACCAAAGGGTGTAATATCTGTCAGATATAAATGAGTATTTATACGAAAGAAAAATGAAATTGTACGGTACAATTTGCCGCACAAGGTTTTCTGTAGAAACCCGAGAGTAGTTATGAGGAAATATATTTCATTGTTATGAATGCAATCAAATTCATATTTTTAATCGATTTGGTTATTACAAAATGATTAGATATGCAGTTGATGAATGTAGTCACTGCATACTTATAAGGATTATTAGATCATTACATATATAAAGATATACAATACTTGAAGCATTTAATCCAAGTACATTTAGGAGTATGTACTTTATAAAGTTTCAAAGATCTTTATATGAATTAAAGCAATCCGGACGCATGTGGTAAAATTAAATCAACGAGTATCTATTAAAAGAAGGATTCGAGAATAATCCTATATGCCCATGTGTTTTATTAGAATCCGAATTTGCCATTATTGCAGTTTACGTTGATGATTAACCTTATTAGAACTCCTGAAGAGAACATAAAGGCTGCTATAAATTCAAGGAATGCATTTGAAAAAGAAAGATCTTATTATTCAATTGATAGATTAGTTACAAGAATTTGAGACTTCTAACCTCATCTCTCAAATGCATTTGCTCTTCATAAAGCAACATGTCATCATTATCTAAAGGATTAGGCAATCGAAATGAAAAGGCGAGTAAGGATTTTAAATCCTTATTCTCTTACTTTAAGTCTGTAATTTTTCTGTCAGACTCTTGAACGAGTCGTTGAAGTATGGAAACCTTCTCGTTAAGTTCCTCAATCTCACGATTTTTGGATTGTAATCGATTGAAAAATCCGACAATAGAGGAGGAGTATCGGGTGCCGAGAGTCACCAACTCATAAACAGCTTCACAATCTGACTTATTAGCCAGATCATTCGCTTGCTGCAACATGGCACATGCGGAAGATGCAGGAACAACTTGTAATTGAGGTGAAAGACACCTCATATGTTGATCGTGAGAAATAATTAAAGAAAATTGATGAGCCATTGGGAATTTGTAGAATAAGAATGCAAATACAGATGAATTATAGATATGAGAAGAAGATTTGATGCGTACTAAATGAAGCTAAAGACGATTCTTATAGAAATAGAAATAAAAACAAGACAAACCATCATCTCTTCAAATCTCACTTTACAAGATATGTTGGATGCATAATTTCAAAAGCTAGCGAGATTAATTACAGCTATTCTTATTTTCTTGTAAACGCTGAATCTCTGCCGTTAGTTGCTGTTGTTGATTTTGTATCTGAACTCTCTCTCGTTCCAGCTCTTCTACTCGTGTTTTCAGGTCATAAGAATACTAGTCTACAAGTTTCTTCAGCTCCTTGTTTTCTTGTCTTAAATCTTTATTTTTTCTATCTTTAGTTGCAAGCGTTTGATGCAACTCAGATATTTGATTTTTCAAATGATCAACCTCACTCATTCTCGCCAGTAGCCTCTGAAACATGGTTATAAGAGAGGCAGCATATTGAGCATTGAGGGTTCTTGATGCTGCAACAATTTCAAGATTAGATTTATTAGAAAAATATATCTCTACTCCTATCATGGTGTTTATAGCTTCAGGAGAAAATATGAGTGATTTAGATATAAAAAGTTCATGGTTTAAATCTGAGACATTAGAATTTCTTTCAGACATAATATCGTTCTGGATGAACAACAACTGAATCTATGAGGAATGTGAGATCTTTTTGCTGGAGTAAACCAATGGTAAAATGATTATATTTAAATAACAACCCGAACCTTCAAATCTCTTCAAGATCTTGTTTGTCAACAATGTCAAGCGGATTTGATTTTCTGCCAAACCGATAATATTAGACCTCAAAGCTTTTACAGCTTTTATCATACATGGATAGTTTCCAATACTATTTCCACCATATATAAACAAGTTCTCCATAATAATGCCGAATGAGGGGGAGAAAATTTTAGATGAAAATATTATCATGTTCTCTCTAATGTATTATTCAAATGGAAATCATGTTTGAATTATTAACCTGTTATATATGCTGAAATCATGTTTGTTTATTACTTGAAAAACTGACTCATATTCTCATGGGAAGTTTAAGTATTACAGCAGGTCTCAGATTTCTACTAACTCTATCGAACCCCTTATATGTGAGGTTCCCTCTACCTTGTCCGACACATTTTAAACCCATAAGGCCCTAAAGTGCCAGAGAGGACAATATCGGATGGGGATATAGAACTGCATGTATCTGTCAAATCTTCAAATCACTCAGAGATTATTGCAATTCATGAAGCAAGTAGAGAGTATACTTGACTGAGATCAATAACTCAACATATCCAAGAAACGTGTGGTTTTTCATGATCAATGATAGCCTAATAATTTTATATGAAGATAATACTGCTTGTATTACTCAAATCAGAGGAGGATATATCAAAGTGATAATCTGGCAAATTTATTCACAAAGTCATTACCAATTGCGTCATTCAAGAAGATTGTACAGAACATTGGAATGTGAAGACTAAAAGATCTATTGTCATGCACTTTTCAGGGGGAGTAAATGTCTTGAAGACTTGTGCTGATTGTAGTCTTTTTCCTTTGCTAAGGTTTTGTCCCATTGGATTTTCGTTTGCAAGGTTTTAATGAGGCAATCTTAAAGCACTTGTGGATACAAAAAAATACTGTATTCTTTTTCCTTCGCCATTGATTTTTCTTCCCACTGAATTTTTCCTTGGCAAGATTTTAACGAGGTAGATTATTTATGGGTGGTCATTCAAGGGGGAATGTTAAGAACTAATTGGGGGAGCGACTGCCCCCCTGTCCTACTACTAAATTATGTGAATGATCCCACCATAATTATTTTAAATATTGCATAGTGACTTGTATAGTAACTTGCACAGTAATTTCAAAGCCTATAAATATGGGTTTCAGTTGTTATAATTTTTATAAGAAAATATATAGAAGGAAGAAAATTTTAGAGAGTTTCTTAAAAGTTTATTTTATATTTCTTTTATAATAGTAGTAGTTTTCTTTTTAGTTTTATAACAATATATGTATTTGTTGGCCATTGATGACTATTAATTACTTTATATAGTGTAATGCTGTGAAGTACTATTATAAGGTTTCATTTTTGGTGCGGTTTGTGTCACAAAGGACCCACTTCTTCACCAATCTACTAATTAACCCACTTTTTCAAATTAGTAGTCTAAACATGAGCTCTTAAAGGACAATCCTATTATAATATGCAATTTCTTTTGCGCGCACTCGCTTAATTTTTCCCTCCCGGCCATTTTCAACCAAAAGATCACAGCTCTTTGTACGTCTACAATGCCTACAAATGATCAATAAAAAAAAAAAAGATCATAAATGTTATATACAAGTATCAAATATACAAATTTCATGCAAGTATTTTATAAAAAAGTAGACCATATCATAAAAGAAAAATAATGAAAAACTCATTTTTTATGATGGGTCCGGCATACATTTAATTTACAAAAGGCTTGTACAAGATTGAAGATTTATACCTAACATTAATCTAAAAAAAAATTCTCAAACGTTTTGATGCGACCCTATAATCTGCATGTAAATACTAAATATACACATCCATCCATACTGTTATGCGATAAAAAAAGAAATGCGCCTTTGTAACGTGTTATAATTTGTAATAATAATGACTGTTCGTGAGGAGAATAAACTAATTTTGACAAAAAATAATTATTTTATATGAAAACAATTAATCACAAATAAACAATTTTATTATAAAAAAAATAAAAATAAGCAGATTCTTGCTAATTCAATAAAAGATTGCTCCGCCTTCGATCATGTCATGCATGAAGTAGTTGCCGCATGTTTATGTATGTCTCGTGGTGAGGATGATTAGTCTGTAGCCCGTGGCCTTGCCCTTGATCTTAAAAGCAACATGAAGGGCATTCTTTCAAATATCAACATGAAGGGCATCTTGGAGGGCATCTTCGGTTAATTCAAACTGTTCACTACAACAAATAAGACTTTTTATTGCATTTTATTTAGCTGAGAATTAAATTTATCGCAAATAGTAACATTTGCTGCATTTTTTAATCGCAAATAGTAGCATTACGGCGAGAAATTAGACATTTACGACGAGAAATTAGGCTTATTGTCACACCCAAATAGCCGCGATTAACTCGCGATCTTCAAAACGAAACGACTTTTTACCGCAATTTTGAGATTTTTTGCGGCAATTTTAAAGTTTTTTGCGGCGACTTATCAAACGTCGCAAAAAGCCTTATATATTGTAGTGGTTGTAATGTCTCAGATTTATGTTTATAATGATCATCTTGATGGTAGATATATGCATGAGATCATCTACATTTTTTGGAAATGAAGAACTTTTGGATCTTTACGTTTAATATACAATTATTTTAGTTGTAATTAATTGGTTATATATATCTTCTTTTTTTTTTTTTTAGTGAGAAAAAGCTAAGCTTTAGTTTTGAAGTTTCAAGTTGGTTATTTACTAAGTGAAATTACTTCAAATATAAATTGGGACTCGACACTCAAAATATCTCTCATGAACATTTTGTTTGTTTGGCTCAAAGGAAAAGGAAATTAAGGAAAAGTCCTCGTATTCTTGTTTAAACTCGAGGCGGGCCTTAATTGAAAGTTGTTACAAGTGAATTCAACGTAAGATGTGTGAAAATATATATAATTATTCAAAACAAAAGTTTTGATTTTTGCTGCAATTCAATCTCCTTGCAAATGTCTGTTTGCAGCAAGTGAAAAGCTCGACTATTTGCCACAAGTAAAATTGTGGCAAACTGAGATTCGTTGCAAATGGACAAAATATTTGTACAAATACTCATATTACAATACGTGTTGGGCCAGCCCGTATCCTTTTTAGGCCCAACCCGATCCAGCTTGAACAAGCATGAACAAGCACAAACTCTATGCCTTCCCTCTTGGGCCAACCGTTGTGGCCCACCAGCTGAATCGTAATAATTTAGTATTAGCATAGAGCTTGATCCAAACAACAAAATCTGAATGTTCTTCCTCTGGTTTCAGTTTATCTTGAATTTATCGAGTTTTTCTCTTCAATTCCCTAATATTTAATTTGGTATTCTGATTATAATCCAAGAATAAGTAAAGATTTCAGATTGGAGATCCCTGGTTTTTTGAATACGAGGACTCTAAGAGCACTCTCATGGATTGTTCATGTTAGGCCCATATTAGATTGTTTAAAAGTCGAATAATTTGGTTTTTATGTCTAGTAAACACGAATCAAATGTTAAATATAGTCAATCAAATACAATAGTCAAATTTTTATTTTATTATTATTTTTTCTCTTTCTTACTTTATTCTCTCTTCTTATAATTCTTGAGTAGAAAAAAATTAAGTTGTTAAAAAGATATAGTTGGATGAGAAATAAATAGAAATAATTAAATATAATTATTTTTTAAAACTCATAACTTAATTAAAATATGATTATTAATTAACATATAATGGATAGTATAATCAAATATGATAAAAATTAATTAATTTAATAATTTCAAATAATTAAAAAAAACTAATTATTAATTACTTATTATTATGTATATTTATAAATGAATAATCCAATATAGAGATTTGATGTGAATAGTCAAAACTAAAAGTTAGTTATATTATTTTATTGTTATATTTTGAAAAAATAATTATTCCAATGTGGAGACTTACGTAAATAAAATGACCAAAAATCAAAATGAGAATTACATTAACTAAAACTGTATTTTAGCAATGACCAATCCAATAAAAGTGCTCGAGATGCAACTTTTCACATAAGTTTTTAGCTTGTCGACATTCATAATACAATGTAACATGGAATACTTAGGTATGACAATATGCGACACAATTTTTGAATTTAATAATAATATGATATAAAATTAGTAAATTTTTATTTGCTATAAATAGATTCAAATCACAATAGGTTGACCTCTTAAAATACGATTAATAAATGAGTTGATAAGGGGCTAATATGCATAACCCTCAATCGAGCCGCAATAACATATTTAGATTTTATTTCAAAATCACAATTTTATCATAATGTTGATATTTATCAATATGCTTATGTTTTTATTATTGAGATTGTATTTCTAGACTTATGTTTATATAAGTGTTGTTGCTTATCATCTTCACATTCTATCCTTTTTTTTGTCTCTTATCAAATGTGTGTTAAGAAGTTTAATTAGAAAGATAAGAGCAGAAAAATTTTAAAAATTTGTTATTATTGAGTAACTAATATTAATTTTATTATAAGTTAAAATATGAAAAATATTAATATTTTTATTAGTATATAGTCGTATATTTTTTAGATATTGTGATTACTACTATATAATTTTTATTTTTATATGAAATTACGTTAATCAAGTCATAGAGGTTATGCAAGTTAGTTCAATTTATTTACATAAAACAAATTGATATGCATCATGTCGTGTTGATTAATTTCTAATTAATTATTAAATGAGCCATGTTAAAGTTTAAAAGTTTGATCTCATGTTTACTTTAACGAGTCATATTTGAATGGACCAATATAGTTAAATATCTATAACTTACGAAACCAACGTGACCCGTGAATACAAACTGTCATCCTTAAGAGCACGGATTAAGATCTCCTTGAGTTGTTACACGAACTTCAACGTTTTGAATAGAAAAGAGAAACACAAGTAGGCTCCATAATGTTTACTAAGTAATCAATACCATACACTACATTAACAAAGAGTATACTTACTCTAAGAAAAAGGGTCATATATAATATGTATCGAAAATGTTCAAAAATGACCCATTTTTATATAAGTCCAAAATTTATCATTTAAAAAAAAATCAATTATTTCTAATTAATAAATAGGGCTGTTCTATATTGCCAGGAGCTCCAGTTGGGAGTTTCTGATCTTGAAATTCTCCTACTTTTTTTGACATATATTTTTAATACTTTTAAATATTTTTAAGAAAAAATATAAACTTCATAATATTATTAAGAAATACTTCTATACTTAGTAAAAGATTTAAAAATAAAATAAAAAATCACAACTTTAACAACTATGCCGATTTATATTCGAAGGCAAGACGAACTTATCTTAATTCATCTCAAATTTATTATTATAATTTTTTATATTTTTATATAAAATATAATTTTTTAATATAATTTTTTCAAATTTTAATATAACTTTTTCAATTCTCAAATTAATTTTTTTAAATTTTAAATTAATAATAATATAAAAATATAAATTCGACTCAATTCATTTTACCACGTTTTGAATTCGAACCGAACCTTAATCCATTAGCAGAAAAAGTATCGTTTTCGTAATAAATAATGTAACACACCCATGCTCTTGTGCCCTCGAAAATTCGAAATTCCTACAGAACCCTCAGCCTATAAATAACGAGGGGTCTGAAACTTCCTACATTTTCCGTCTTCCAGGACCTAGGACTTGGGAGGACAGGGTGGCAACACAGAACTTTTACCAACGCTGCAGAGGCCTGGGTTCCCATTGAAGCTCCCCTTAGATAGAGATTCCGGCACGGGACCGGTCAACTTATTGTAAGACAGGTCGAGTTGGGTTAGTCGGAGAGACGAATAAGTCTTCGGAATCTCGCCTGAAAGTTGGTTGTGAGAGAGATCAAGAGCCTTAAGAGTACGTGATAGAGACCCCAAAGAAGATGGGAGTTCACCGGAGAATTGATTGTTGTTCAACACGATGGACTGAAGTGACGTAGCTCCTGAGATATCGGCCGGTATCCTACCCGATAAACTATTGTTTCCGAGGAACAACTGCGATAAAGACTTGGCGTTCTTGATATCGGACGTGACTGGGCCTCGGAAATTATTGGACGCGATATCGATTATGTTTACCTTCGGCAATCCCCAGATTCCGGCAGGAACAGTACCGGAAAGAGAGTTTTTGCTCAATCTGAAACGAGTGAGGGTTGGACAGTTGCCGTAGCTGGCTGGGATTTCGCCGGTGAATTTGTTGTCGAGCATGAGAAGCATTTTCATGGCACGTTGCTTGCACATGTCCGGCGGGATAGGACCGGTCAAGAGGTTTTCGGAGACGTCGATGAAATCAAATTTTGCCCAAGACCCAAGCTTTTGAGGCAAAGGACCGGACAATCCGTTGGTGTACAGAGAAAGGTTTACCAGCTTCTTGAATTCACCGAACTCCGGGGGTACTTGCCCTGTAAGCTTGTTTTCGAAAAGTTGCAGACTCACCAGGTTGGTCGAGAACCTCAATTCCGACAGACCACCTTCGAGATAGTTCATAGAAGCATCGAAATTCTCAAGCTTCGTGAGGTTTTTCAGGCCGACGGGAAGTTTTCCAGTGAACGAGTTGTTGTAGAGCTCGAGCTGCCGTAGGTTGACGAGGTTCCCTATCTCTTCCGGAATCTCTCCGGTCATGTTATTGTCGGCAAGCTCCAAGTTGATTAGCTCTCTGAGATTTCCAATCCCGGCCGGGAATGTTCCTTGGATGTTGCAGTTGGAGAGGTAAAGCCAATCGAGCTTAGTTAACTGCACCACCTCGCTTGGCAATGGACTAGGATTTAGAGGATTGTCTCCGAGGCTAAACCGGATTAGACCCTTCATGTTTTGGAGCGATTTCCATGGGAAAGTCCCCGAGAATCCGCTGTTGTTCAGATGGAGAAACCTTAATTCTGTAAGAGAGGATATGTCGGGAACCCCACCGGAGAAGACGTTGTTTCCCAAATCCAAATACTGCAATTTTACGCACTTGTTCAAGTCTTTCGTGACCGGACCGTGCAAGAGGTTGAACCCCAAGGAGAGCTTTTTGAGTGATCGGAGCTGACATACGGCTTCCAGAGGAAGAGTTCCGGCCAAGTTTTGGTTCGAAAGCTCGATTTCTGTAACGGAGCCCTCCGAGTTGCAGGTGATTCCGGCGAACTTGCAGACGGAAATGGTGGGTTCCCACGAATTGAAGACTCTGGTGTTTGATTTCTGAAGCGCGGACTTTAGTGTCGTGAGAATTTGAAGCTCTTCAGATTGGACAGTGCATACAAGGGAGAGGAGGCAAAGGAGACCGAAAGAACGATGGAGGTAATGCTTGAAAGCACGCGTCGACGACATGTCGTATGGCAGCAATAATGGCCAAGTGTTTGTAGTAATTTTTTTTTCTTATTTTTTTTGCTTGCTATTTAATGGTTGAGAAGAATGGAAGAAGTGGATAAAGGCATTTTAATAATTACTATATTTACTTAGTGATTAAAATGGAAGAACGATTTTTGTGGAATTCTAATTTCGAGATTGGCGGGTAACCGCAAGTAATTTTAATTGTTGGTTAATATTGAACTTATGTTTGAAGTAAGAAGTAAAAATAAAAGCTTCAAAACTAGAAGTTTTGGAATCTAACAGTCATGAATAGAAGAGGTCAATATCTAAAATTGGCATCACAATTAGATTATAAGGAATAAAGAACCCAAATCTACAAAAATAGTTGAAACTAACCAGTTGTGCATGCTTAATTAAAGGGCAAAGAATGGTTCTTTGTGACTTTGCTAGTGCCTCTGTGTATACATGGCTCTACAATTACGTGTTAAAGATTTATATATATGTATATATGTATATATGTATATATATGTATATATGTATATATGTATATATGTATATATATGTATATATGTATATATGTATTTCATTTGGACTAGTCTATATTATTTATGGGGAAAATGCTTGGGGTCCCACGTCGAGTGAGTCTCGAGGGTGAATTTGTCAGTTTTTTTATTTAATGATTAGGTAAATATTATTTTATTTTTTATAAAAATATTTAAAGATATAAAAAAAATGTATAGAAAAGATCAAATAACCTTCTTGGCAGGTGTAGCACAGTCCGTATTTATGAATGAATCTATACATGCTCATAATATATCTTTTTTTTTTCTAAATTATAAGAAATATTTAGATAAAAAAATTATAAAAAATCTCAATCCATCAACAAGGGCAACACATGATTTTTCATGCTTAGGATGGATCGAAAACTCTCCGCTCTCTCTCCATATGAGTTATTTCTCTCCTCCTGGTAGCCCTCCCAACCTTAACTTCACCAACCCTTAGCCTCATCCACAAATCCTCCCTTAACCTTAAAACCTAACTTACATCCTTGTATAATACCATGGAAAGCAATCAAGACGAAATCGGCATATTGATATCCCAAACTAAAGCTCTTACATGGGATGACATAATTCTTGAGCCCCACATAAAGGAGGCAAAAACAATCTCTAACCATGCATTGATTGGAAAATTAGTTTATGCAAAAACACTGAATAGGTACACCTTCCATACAACAACTACGGTGGTTTGAAACTTCATTCCAGGCCTTATCATTGAAGACTTGGGTATCAATACATTCCTGTTCACATTTCGAACCGAACAAGATAAAGACAAGATATATCAGCAACGTCCATGGAGCTTTAAAGGCTACCATACAATCCTCAAGCAGTGGCTTCCAAGACAAAGTTTACAAGAGATCAACCTCATCCATTTAGCATTCTGGGTGCAAATATATGGCTTGCTGCTCGAGATGATGAATGGAAAAAATGCAGAGAAAATAAGTGGAGTCATAGGCCGAAACTTGCTGCAAATTGATAAGATTTTCATGTACAATAATAGTGCTAGGAAATACCTGTGTATAAGAGTGGAAACCAATAGATCAAAACCACTATACGATGGTTTAACACTACCTCGTCCAAACAAAGCGCTAGCTCAAGTTACCTTCAAATACGAACGATTGTCAGAGTTTTGCTACGGTTGTCGAAGCCTAGGACATTTTCAACAAAGTTGTCCTATATTTCTTGCCATGCGATTGAGCCAATATATGGGCAATGGATGAGGGCTGACACTCAAGAACCACATCGCTCGAATAGAGCTAACGATGTTGTTGCACTAGTCCCACCAGTAGAAGTGCAAGAACCCACGACGTTAGTCCCTCCAGTGGATATTGAAGGCCAAGTGCACGAACATATTCTAGCACTACCCTCCATCCAAATTCGAAAGCGATCTGAAAGTAACAATGTTGCAAGAGAAGTTGTAAGTTCAGTCCCAACAGGGAAAGGAAAATAGCCCATAATCATGGAAGACAAGAAGAATGAGGATAAAGTAGTTATTATAGAAGAATACATAGCAAAGAAAAAAAGAAAACTGATCGCAAGGAAACACTCCAATTCGGCATTAGTAAGGGAAGCTCAAGCCACTGTTCATCATCTTCTACAATATGCTAGGCTGAAGAACTGTTATCCTGATCTAAGAGCTCGATTGCTACACGTGTTGCAGATCAGCCAGTGCTGTTAGAATCTTTGAAATTCTTAAATTTGAAAGACCCCCGGAGCCGGCATTTCCATTCGGTCAACAAGAGCATTTAATTCCACCTCATTTGATGTACCCTCACCTAGCTAGTACCAAAATCACCCCCATCTCACCACGTGTCCCAGAAAGCAAATATCCCCCACTTCAAGCCCCCTGTTACCCATCAATCTCTGACTGAAAAGGGACCATCGACTTTAAGCAAAAATCCTTTTTGTCTCTTAAAGCATGGGCTCAGCAAAATTTCAGCCCCAATCCAGTACCAACCCCCGAGCCCAATACTTCAAATTTCAAACAAATTATCTCACAATTCAAAATATAAAATGGCTCATTTGAAACCAGATAGCCCAACCATAACTTGTCATTGTTGATGAGCCCATCAGGAAAGGCGTGTATAGCCATTAATACGTTCCAATTGAGCCCCACTCAAAGCTTTACACAAGTCCAAAGAACGTTCCAAATAGCACCAGCCCATCCCAATGAGATTAAGGTCTAGTTTGTTTACACAAACCATCTCATTTCATCTTATCATTATACCTTTTCAAGTTTATATACAAAATAAAATAGAAAATTCAACTTTTTCATATCTCAAAACAAAATTTTCAAATCTCAATACAAAACAAATATTAAAAAAATATATTATAATTATATTTTATTCTTTTTTTAATTTTTATCTCATTTCATCTCTAAAAACAAACAAGATCTAAGCTTGCGAATGAGAACCTTGAAGTCTACAATTTCTTCCCCTCCCCAACAGTAACCCTAACCCCTTCACCTATTGTTGCGACAGAGAGAAAGAGAAAGAATTATTTCCTAGAGGATATGAGAGAGATTTTCTAGTTAAAAAGTGCCAATTGAGTTCAATCATCTAGGTTGTCATTGAAGATAATGATGAAGAATAAGTCTTATCACGATGTGTAGGAATGCAAACCTAAAAGCCACAAGAGCCACCTATTCTAGTACCGAGAAGGAAAGTGGCAAAGAAGAATAAAATGAAGGAGACCCGCACAACAAGAGCATCTCGTTTCAAGCCTTGTGTCAAACTAGAGGAAAAAATGGTTGCTAATGAGTCCCACCCCTCGATAATGAACTTATTTCCCACAAATGCAACGATTGTCGAGGCAGGGTCTTCACTGCCTTTATCAGAACCATTTGGCTCATCTCATGGAATTTCTAGGGTTTAGGTCGACTTCAAGCAATCCAAACTCTTAAGGCCCTCGTCAGGGTTCACAACCCAGACGCTATATTCATCTGAAACTCTTTTAAATGAAATAGACACTCCTAATCTTGTAAATAATCTAGGGTTTGTTAATTTTGTTTGTATGCCCCTAACTGGGAAATGGGGAGGGCTTTTGCTTCTATATCATTTTGGTTTTGACATTGACTGTGTTAATATGTCCCCCAATCTAGTGTTAGTGTTAGTTTATTCAAAGCCCTTGCACATGCCTTGGTTGCTCAACCTGATATACTTTCTTCTCATTGTAAAAAATTTATGTTTTAGGATAAGCTATAAAAGATAACAAACTCATATCTAGGGCTTTTTCTCTCCATAGGTGATTTCAACAGTGTTTTGATGCAAATTGAGAAATTAGGTGGAAAACCAGGAACTTGCTCCTCCACATCTACATGTCTATAACAATACTTGGACAAATTTGACTTGTTAGACTTAGGCTATAATGGTCCCACTTTCACATGGTCAATTTGTAGATAATGTTCTCAACACAAGAGAGAGAGACTAGATAAGGGAGTGGCTGACATTCCTTAGAAAACTCTCTTTCCAGAGGCAAATGTCTCAAACCTCCTCAGATCACTCTCCGATTCTGTTGAACAGAACATGCTCAAACACCTCCTTCAAAACTTTTAAATTTGAAGAATTTTGGACTTTTGACTTCACAAGATTTGACACCATAAAAAAGGCTTGGAACCAAGCTTTTAAGGGAACTCCTGCTTACATGTTCAGTAAAAAACTCAAGGCAATAAAAGCAGCCCTAAACATTTGGAATAAAGAATAATTTGGCCACATTCAGACTGAAATTTAGCAAGTGAATAATGCTCTTCAATCATTCAAACTCAACGTCCTTCTCATGACACAATGAATACAGAAAATGATATGAAAGAGCACTTAAACATGCTTATGAAAAGAGAGCAGTCTCTCTGGTGTCAAAAATAAATAATTATCTAGTTAGCCACAATGGACTTTAACACAAAACTCTTTCACATCTTTACCATTGTTAGGCGGAGAAGAAGTAGAATATAATGCTTGAAAAAATCGAAATCATTAACCAAAGTTTTTCAAGATCATTTCCCAAAAAACTTTCCAAACAACCAATCCAACAATCATTGAAGAAATCGAAAGCCTATTCCTGATTTTTTTTAGTTATCAACTATGCACAATCCCTACTGATGATGAAATCTAGGAAACAGTGAAACAAATCCACCCAACAAAGCACCTGGTCTGAATGACTACATGAGTTTGTTTTACAAAACATATTGGGAGGTTATCAAGTTTGACCTCATTGCTGTTACAAAGTTTCTTCACCAATGGCAAACTTATGAATGAGTTAAACCACACAAACATTGCTCTTGTTCCCAAAAAGGAAAACTCTAATGAAGTTCGCCATGTCTGTTACAAGATCATAGCCAAAATTCTAGCTCACAAACTAAAAAAAAATCCTTTTAAGCATAATCTCTCCATATCAAACAATGTTTGTACGTGGTAAATCATCCAAGAAAACACAATCGTAGCCCAAGAAATTTTTTACCATCTCAAACAAAAGAAAGGTAGTAAAGGACAAATAGCCATTAAAATCGATATGGAAAAAGCTTTCGACTACATGGAATGACCGTTTATCCTAACTATCTTTCAACACCTTGGGTTCAATGAAATTTGGGTCAACTAGATTAGGGGTTGCATAATTGTTGCGTCCTATTCAATCATCCTTAATGGTTCTCCAAAAGGCTTTTTTAAGCCTAAAAGAGGACTTAGACAGAGGAATCCCTTATTCCCGTTCTTTTTCATTCTAGGAAGTGAGATCCTGACCAGGCTGATTCACAAGGAAGAGATTCAGGAACATATCAAAAACATAAAATTGTTCAAAAACTGTCCTTCACTTTCACATATGCTCTTTGCAGATGATCTAATACTTTTTAGAACAACATCCACCCGAACCACACTGGAACTTGCAAAATGTCTTACGACTTACAAAACTTGGTTCGGTCAAAAAATTAATATGGGAAAAATCCTCAATTCATGTTAGTGGAATGCTCAGTTCAGCAAAAATAGGAAGTAAATGGTATACTAAACTTGAGAGCTTCTCCCCCTACTCTTAAATACTTGGGTTTCGCACTGATCATTGAGGCAAAGAAAAAAATCTTCCTCAAAGAAATACAAGAAGAAATCCAAAAAAAAAAAAAAAAAACTCCAAGGATAGAAAGCAAAGTTGCTCTCTCAAGCGACAAGATCCACTATGATTTGAGCTATAGCCGCTGAATCCCCTTTTAGGTTATGACCATAACTGTGATCCCAAAATTAGTGACTAAGAACTTTGACACATTGCTTAGAAGATTTTGGTGGGGTATAAACTCGCAAAACTTGGACAAATATACCCCAAAATCTTGAAAATCAATCTATAGCCTAAAACCATTTTTTTTTTTTTTTGGGGTGTGTTTAGGGTTTAAACATCTTTCTCTCTTCAATCAAGCCCTAGTCTCAAAAATAGCATGGACCTTACTCTCAGTCTCAAACTAACTTTGGAAACATATGCTCATGAAAATAATACCTAACCAGAACCCCTTTTTTAGAAGTTGATAAAAAAAAAAATTCAGACTCCTAGAATAGGAAAGAACTATTAAAGTAGAGAGAGTTTTTGAAAACTAAATATTGTTGTCAAATCAAATGGTAAAAAAATAAGAGTGTGGTCTGACTTGGATTCCTTCTCTTCCTTTTTTCAAAGCTATCCTAAATCAAAATAATAGTCAAATTGACATGGATACCACTGCTTTTTGAACTTACTTTAGAGGAGCCTAGAAAACGGAATACAATTTTTCTTGAGGCTTTGTTCAATAAAGACACAGTAAAGGCAATCCAACAAATTCCTCATTCAAACTTCAATTTCCATGACATTGAGGATAAGCTAAAATGGATCCACCACACATCAGACAAATTTTCTATGAAGTCGGCATACTTAACAATTATTCTTGCCCAGAACCCAACCCAAAACAATGAGTTCAATCGGAAGAATTTTTGGAAGATAAAAATGTAGGACAAGCTAAATCCTTTTCTTTGGAAAGAAGGACAAAACATCTCGCCAACCTGGTCCAATTTAAAGAAAGTTCTTCACTGGGAAAAGATCAAATAAGGTGCCCTTTATGTAGTGTGGAGGAGGAGACTACTAAACATCTTTTCTAAAGTTGTTTGTATACTAGAATCCTATGTAGAAATTCACCCTGGCCAATCAAATTGTCTAATCTTTCTAATCTCATGATTCTAACTTGGATCCGTAAAATTATTGACCCTGCTTTGAGTCTAGGATTGCCAGAGAGTGAAAGCCATTCCTTTCAACTATATGCAACCCTAGCCATGAAGAATCTTTGGTTTCTCCATAACAAAGTTGTGCATAAGAGTGAAATCCCCACTCCTCCCAATGAAAATTCAAAGATAGAGGAATTTGGAGAAATCTCACCACACCTCTTATGGGTTGTGTGAGTGTATATTTATATAACTTTCAATCAGTTTACAAAGGAAAGTTACAGAGGGAAATTGCTATAAACATACCTGCTGTTACGTAAGGCATAAATACAAGATTATGCCATACAGATGGCAGCTATGATGCTAAAAAAAAATTCACGATTGCTGCTATAATTTTGCTGATTTGTCTTGTTGACCTTCTTCCATGATTGCAGGGATCTGATCTTCCACAATTCTTGGAGCAATCTAATCCACGATTCCAGAAGCAATTTGAGCTTGTATTCTATCACCCCCCTCAAATTGAGCATCGTTGTGACGCACAATTTGTCATGTAAAACTTCTAAGGCAGGTCTCAATTGAGCTTTTGTGAAAATGTCAGCAATTTGAAGCTAAGTTGGAATATGTTTTGTGACTAGTAAAACAAGGGATACACGCACTCAAATGTAATGATAGTTAACTTCAAAATGCTTGCTACGTGCATGAAAGACAGGATTTACAGTCATGAGAAGTGAGCTCATGTTATCCCAAAATAATCTTGGAGTTTGAAGAAGGGGAATGTTTAGATCAGGCAGGAGGAATGTAATCCATGTTATTTCTCCTACAGCTTGTGCAAGTGCTCTATATTCAGCTTCTGAACTTGATCTCGCCACGGTTGGTTGTTTTTTTGCACACCATGAAATGAGGTTGCTTCCCAAGTAGGTACAGTACCCTGTTGTAGATCGTCGTGTCTGTTGGCATCCAGCCCAGTCTGAGTCCGAGAAGGCATAAAGCTGCAATGAACTAGAAGCTTGAATATGAAGTCCCATGTTAATTGTAACTTTGACATACCTCAATATTCTTCTGACCAAACTAAAATGTGCTTCTGTTGGAGTATACACGTGTTGCCCAGATGACTAACACAAGAGGGAGGGTGAATTGGGTTATATTATAAAAATTAATACTTATAAATCAAATACACAATATAAAATATAAACAGAATATAAAACAACAAGAAATGTAAAGAGTAGGATAAGAAGAAGCAAACTCAGTATTTTTACGAGATTCAGCCCCACTGCCTACGTTCTCGCCTCAAGCTACCTCTTGAGGATCCCAAATTCACTATTCAATCTCCTTTAGGTGGAGATAGAAACCTATTACACCTTTGAGTAGCACTGCTCTAAAGAATCCTTGTAGAACATCCTCTACACTTCCAATTACCTCACACTTGGCGATTCAACTATTCCCTGTGTAAAACATCTTCTACACACACAAGGGTTATACGCACCCTTTTACTGATACAAGAGTTGATAGTGGGTAGACTATCAAAGTACACTCCTCAATGAGTGAGATAGAAATAATACAGCGCAACCTATATCTCTCTAAAAAAGAACAAGAATTAAGACTCAAAACTTTAGAAAATAGAGAATGAGAGTTTTGAAAGAATGATTCAAAACTTAGCAATAGATATGTAAACTCTTGTTGTGATTTTTATAAAACTTAAGTGAGCTATTTATAGGCAAATGAGTCTTCAATTTCAAATCTGAAAAGATTCACATGTCAAATCAGAGCACTATTCACTTTTTAAAAAATTCAAATAAAAACATTTCCTTTTTGCATTTGTCAAAGATAACTCCATTTATTTTTCAAAGAAATCAAACCTAATCTTTTACTTTTCATACATGACAAAATGAACATGATTTATTTTTCAAACCAAATCATCTTCTTTTTGCATATGTCAAAAAAACACACAACCACCCTTTAAAATTTTTAAACAAAATCATCTGCTTTTTGCATTTGTCAAAAAAACACACAACCACTATTCAAGATTTTCAAACAAAATCATCTACCTTTTGCATTTGTCAAAAAAACACACAACCACCCTTCAAGACTTTCAAACAAAATATGCACATGTCGAATATGATAATAAATCATCTTACAAATTCAAATTTTTATATAAAAAATATATAATTTTCGAAATTATATTGTTTGATGATGTTATACACATGTAAAAAATATAATTTTCAAAACTAAAACATTTAAAGATGTCTTGCATATGTGAAAAAAGTAATTTGATGTTTTATGAGAAAAAAGAGTAATTTGGAGCCTTAATCCAATTTGAATTTTATCAAGAGATATAAAAAAATAATCTATGAACTTCATTTGTAGATTTTTTTTTATGCTTGATGTGCGCTTTGCTCCATTGCGTAAATAATTTAAGGTTGAGACTTGAATTTATTTGTTATCATCAAAATCTACATGTAGATACGAAATTTGAAACCTTGGATTCAACAATCTCCCTCTTTTTGTTGATGACAAATACTTAGTAGAATTTTAAGACTTGCAGTAATGCTTAAACTTCCCTTGAGAATATGCGTTAGTTTTTCAAGCAATAGATAAACATAATTCCAGCATATATAACAGTTTTAAAAATCTAAATATTTATGTCTAAAACTTTTTCCCCTTTTGGCATCATTAAAAATGAATCATAATTAACTCAATAAGACATCTTCCTACAATAACCAATAGATAAATAAAACGGTGTGTTAGTAAAGACTGTAGAGAATTCGGTGTGGAGCCACGCGTATCCAACAAAACCTGCAAAGGTTGGCAATTTGGTGCGGAAGGAGATTCAAATCCGTTTGATGTTGTTCACAAATAAGATACGTAGAGATTTGAAAGTTTTCGGTTTCTATTTAAATGATCATTTTCACCCACCGAATGCTAAAACAAATCTCACATTGTTCATTGATCAAGTATCTGTTTATCCAAAATGTTAGAATGTCAGAGAAAATTTTGTCTAATAATCTTTTGGATTTGAATCAGGAACCGTCTCAACCAGTCATTTTATCTCCTGAAGTTGTCAACACCATGATAGAAGCAGATATACATTTTTCTGGTAGGACTGATTCTGAGGTTGTTGCAGCATCATGAACTCTTAGTGCTCATTATGCTGCCTCTGTTACGACCATGTCTCAGAGATTACTAGCAAGGGCAAATGAGGTTAATCGACTTAACAATCAAATATCTGTTCTGCATCAAAAGCTTGCAAATAAAGGTAGAAAGAATAAGAGGTTAAAGCAAGAAAATAAAGATTTGACGGAATTAGCTCGTGCTCTGAAACTTCGAATAGAGGAATCAGAATGAGTGAGAGTTCAAACACAGAGTCAACATCAGCAGATAATGGCAGCGTTTCACGAGAGAAATAGAGACAATCTGCAATAAATCTCGCTGGCTTAGCTAGCTAATTATTGAAAATATGCATCCAGCATATCTTGTAAACTTGACTAAGTAAGATTTGAAGAAATGATAGTTTGTCTTGTACTTATTTCCATCTCTATAAGAGTGGCTATCAGTTTTATCTAAATCGCATCAAGTCTTCTTCTCATCTCTATAATTTATCTTCATTCCCGTACTTCAAATTTTCAATGACTTATCAATATCCTTTCAGTACTCCTCGTGATCAAAATATGATGTATTCTTTACCTCAGTCCCAAACTGTTTCTGCATCTGTCTTAGGCACCATGAGCAAAAAAATACTGATTTGGCTAATAAATGAGATCATGATGTCATTTATGAGCTTGTGAGTCTTGGAACTCGATACTCATCGTCCATTGTCGCTTTTTCCGCTCGGTTGCAGTCCAAAACCCGCGAGATAGAGAAGCTTAATGAGAAGATCGATATTCTTCAACGACTTGTTCAAGAGTCAAACTAGAAAAATAGTAGACTTAAAGCAACAGAATAAGGATTTAAAATCCTTGCTTGCCTCTTCATTTCAATTGCCTAATCCTTTAGATAAAGATGGCATGATGATCTGTGAGGAGAAAATGCATTTGAATGATGAGGCTAAACGTCTCAAGTTTCTGTAGGTCATTTGAGATAATGGAATAAAAATATCTAGCAGATATTCATGGCATGCATCATTCCTATTTCTCTTCTAATCATGCATAGTCTATCTTCTGGTAGGGTTTTTGTGAAAATTTTTGCCAATTGATCGTGTGTGCTTGTAAATTCCAGTACAATATCACCTTTCTGCACATGATCTCTAAGAAAATGATATCTAATTTCAATATGTTTGGTCCTAGAATGTTGTATTGGATTCTTTGAAAGATTTATAGCACTAGTATTATCACATTTAATAGGAATATGATTGTACATAAGTTTAAAATCCTCAAGTTGTTGCTTCATAT
This sequence comes from Platycarya longipes, assembly GCA_036559045.1. Classification (NCBI taxonomy): domain Eukaryota; kingdom Viridiplantae; phylum Streptophyta; class Magnoliopsida; order Fagales; family Juglandaceae; genus Platycarya; species Platycarya longipes. Next base: position 38,811,679 of record CM071803.1, on the reverse strand, counting down.
AAAGAACTTGAGCACAACAACTACCTGTAGCAATATACTCTGCCTCAGCAGTAGATAATGCAACAAAATTTTGGTTTTTACTAAACCATGAAACAAGTGTATGACCTAAAAAATGACATGTTCCACTAGTACTTTTTCAATCAACTTTGCAACAAGTATAATCCGCATCTGAATAACTTATAAGATTGAAAGAAGTGTGCTTAGGATACCATAACTCTAGGTCAATGATACCGGCAAGATATTTAAAAATACGCTTGACTGCAATCAAATGAGATTGTTTTGGAGATGATTGAAAACGTGCACATAAATATACACTGAACATAATATCAGGTCTACTAGCTATCAAATATAATAAACTACCAATTATACCTCGATATACCTTTGAGTCAACTGGCTTACCGCTTTCATCTTTATCAAGTTTGTTGGTTGGACTCATTGGTGTTCCAATTACCTTCGCACCTTCCATTTTAAATTTTTTAAGTAACTCTTTGATATATTTTGACTGATTAATGAATGTTCCACTTTTTACTTGCTTGATTTGTAATCCAAGAAACAAATTAAGTTCTCCTATCATGCTCATTTCAAATTCATCCTGCATGCTCTTAGCAAAATCTTGGCACATATTTTCATTAGTAACACCAAATATTATATCATCAACATAAATTTGAACTAGAAGAATATCATTCTGTTCATATTTGATGAAAAGAGTTGTATCGATCTTTCTTCTTAAAAAACTTTTTTCAATCAAGAAACCACTAAGCCTCTCATACCAAGCTCTAGGAGCTTGTTTGAGTCCATATAATGTTTTTGCGAGCTTAAAAACATGATTAGAAGAAATATGATTTTCAAAACCTGGAGGTTTCTCAATATATACCTCTTCATTTATAAAATCATTTAAGAAAGCACTTTAACATCCATTTGAAAAAGTTTGAAATTTTTATAACATGCATATGCAAGTAACATTCGAATAGCTTCTAATCTTGCGACAGGTGCATACGTTTCATCATAATCGATTCATTCCTCTTGATTGAAACCTTGAGCTACAAGTCGAGTCTTATTTCTAGTGATGATTCCCGACTCATCTTTCTTATTTCTAAAAATCCATTTTGTTCCAATAACAGCATAATTTTTGGGTCTAGGAACAAGTGTCCATACATTATTTCTTTCAAATTAATTTAGCTCTTCTTGCATAGTTAGAATCCATGATTCATCAATAAGTACTTCATCAATATTTTTGGTTTCAATTTGAGATAAAAAAAAGCAGTGTGATTACAAATATTTCTAAGAGATGAACGAATACTTACACCTCGTGAAGGTTCTCCTAGAATTTGTTCCATTGGATGATCTTTCACATGTTTCCACTGTTTGGTGGCATCTGTACTAAATCTTGATGATCTTTCCTGATGTCTCCATATTGGACTTCTTCCATTGTATTCTCTTTATCGAGATTGAGACTATTTGTGTTATTTGTACCTTCTGATTCTTCATCAATAGATTTCTTGGAGAGTAAAGGGTTAGATTCATCAAATACTACATGCATAGATTCTTGTACAGTCAAAATCTTTTTATTGAATACTCTATAAGCTTTACTATTTGTTGAATATCCAAAAAAAATACTTTCATCAGATTTTGCATCAAATTTTCCTAAATTATCTCTGTCATTGAATATAAAACATTTGCATCCAAATACATGAAAGTAACCAATGTTGGGCTTTTTCTCATTCCAAAACTCATAAGGGGTTTTATCTAATTTAGATCTTAACAAAACTCTATTTATAACATAACATGCAGTACTTACCGCTTCGGTCCAAAAATAACTAGGTAAACTATTTTCATTAAGCATTGTTCTTGCCATTTCTTGAAGAGATCTATTCTTCCTCTCTACTACCCCATTTTGTTGAGGAGTTCGAGGAGTCGAGAAATTATGCATAAAACTATTTTCATCATAAAAAGATTCAATATCTTTATTGACAAACTCTTTCCCTCTATCACTTCGGATGTTTGAAATAGTATTGCCATTTTCATTTTTAATTCTCTTGCATAGCTTGGTAAAGGCATTATGTACCTCATCTTTATGAGCGAGAAAGATGACCCAAGTATATCTAGAGAAATCATCAACAATAACAAATGCATAATATTTTCCTCCCAGACTCGTAACTCTGTTTGGTCCAAAAAGATCTATGTGTATTAGTTGCAAAGGTCTAGTAGTGAAAATATATTTCTTGATTTTGAAAGAAGTTTTTATTTGTTTACCAAACTGGCATGCATCACAGATTTTGTCTTTAAAAAAGTTTGCTTTTGGCAAACCTCTCACAAGATCATTTTTTGAAAGTTTGTAAATAAGTTTCATGTTTGCATGACCTAACCTTCTATGCCATAACCAACTATTTTCATGTCGAGCTGATAAACAAATAGTATCTTATGAGGCAATTTCTTCAAATTCAATTGTATAAACATTATTGTTTCTAAGAGTAATAAAACAAACATTGCAATCATGATTATTCAAAATAATGCACTTATCCTTTTTGAAAGTAACTGTAAATCTTTTATCAAATAATTCACTTATATTTAAAAGATTGTATTTTAGACCTTCAACAAGTAGAACATCTTCAATTATGAGAGAAAACTTATTACCAACTTTACTTATTTTCACGATCTTCCCTTTTGAATTGTCTCCAAATGTCACGTGTCCTTATTTTTTAGGAGTGAGATCAATGAACTTAGTTTTATCTCCTGTCATGTGTCTTGAGCATCTGCTATCTAAAAACCATCTTGTTTTATTTACGGAAGACTTCATGCATATCTACAAAAATAATTAAAATAATATTTTTTGGTACCCATGTTCTTTGGGTCCTTTATTTATTAGTATTAGAAGAAATAAGATTCTTTGGTACCAATATGACCCTAATAGTCATTGTATGTTTTCTTCTAATATGACAAATATGATAGTTATGACCATTTCTACTGCAAAAATTACAAATAACATGTAACATACTTGAAGAACTTGAGTGATTGTAATAATGTCTTTCTTTGACAAATCTATTTTTAGGAAAAGAATTTTGAAAGTCTAGTTTTGATTTAATGGGTTTATCAAAGAAATTTTTATAGGGTTTGAGTTTTTCTTTTGACATGTATCCCAAGTCTACTTGTCGACGCCCCCGCCCACGCTTGGAATCGGACGCAAACTGAGGCGTCGAGGATAAACATCGCAAGGACATTTACCCTTCGTTCATATGTTCTTGTTGAATTATGAGTTTGCTAAAAAAATACGGATTTGAAAATTTTTCTTTCTTTCGCAGCGGTTAAGGTCAAGCCGTACTAAATTAGGCAAAAATTAGGAGTTTTTGCCTTGAGTCACATGGAATTATATAGATATATAGACACATACTATATATATTTTTTTTGAACTATACAGCCCGTCATTAAATACTTAGTCCGCCATACACGCATTGTTTCAAGTTCTTAAAGAAAGCATTTCCCCAAAACAACGGGGTCCAAAACAGATAAACAAAATATAAACATATACTAGTGATAACCCCCAATGCTTGTCCTCGGGTCCAAGGCTCATCCTTCACCTCCTTCACTCCTGAACCATACAAAAATTGCCCTAGACCCATTCTTCCAACACGTAAAAGACCGGGTCCTAACTCGGGCGAAATATAGACGCGATCCAGAAACAAGGATCCATCTATACCTATAGTCAGGCAACAGCCTGTGCGCTGGCGATTTCCTATGTACTGGTGGCCCTCCGCCTCGACCATAATCGTATGTCTTATATCGGCTATAAACTGAGTATATACTCCTGGGGTCACCACATCAAAAGGCGGGGCAGTCACCAGATCACTAGCGATCTGGGGACTCGTCCCTAATGTCAGGCTCGTCGTCGGATCCATCACCTGCAACCACTTCTATCGTCCCAAACACAGAACGATAGTAAGGAAGTAAAATGGGTGAGATTTCGGGGGAAATCTCAGTAATTAAACAAATATTTCAACTAAAATATCTCAGGCATATAAGTAAATGAACCATAAACATTCATATGCATATGCAGATGACACATGACTCATGCATATGTTCATGTAATCCTTCTTTTAAAATCTCAAATTGTCATTCAGTTCACATGTTCATATTTGGAAAACATCATTTCCGTCACTTTTCGTAAAAAGCACTATTCTTCTTTTATTTATACCTTTTACATCTTTTATCTTAGGCGCCACTTTTCATATACTGTTCTGTTCTGTGTAGGCTCGAAAGCCCCTCTTGTCATGACTTTTCATATTTGGACACTTCACAGTTCCCTTATGCACCGTGTGTTCCTGCTAGTTACCGTAGCACCCGGCGACCGTATCCAACCTAAGTGCTACGTTTCGAGCCCTTTCGCGCACTTCATCGCTCGGTGACCCTTAGTCCACCGAGTGACTACAATCCATATTCTTTTATCGGGAGGCCGAGGCCCATACCACCCATATGCACCCACTAGCTTTAGGTGCGACCACGCTCCGGAATCCCTAAAGGAGCCATACATGGTCTGCCGACAGTTCTTCGTCGACCCAGGGGTTTCACTCGACTTTACTCACTCCTGAGTGAACAGGGAGTTTTACTGGGACACTACCCCGTCCCAGCCTTTGGGGGTTCTTTTAACTCATTCTCTTTTCCTTTTAAAAATATTTTGACTCAAAATAGAGTTTTCGTGACATATGCATGATTATGCAACTATAATGCCATTTCACGCCCAATACCCGAGATGAACTCGAGCACACATTCAAACACTTTCGCTCACTAACCAAGGACTTCGATTACTAGTCCCTTCCTACATGCCTTCACCCATGGTGGGCTTGCATGTAGGGTATGGTATTCGGCCCCTCCCATTTAGGGTTTGGGCCGAGCCCTATTCCCTCCTTTTTTTTTTTCAAATTAATCTCCTACATTTAACTTCACATAATAATTTATTTAACCTTCTAAATTCCATAGCACCAATCCTATCTAAACTAAATAATAACACTCAAACACTATGCTTTTGATCTATAGATTCAACAACAATGTCCATAGATTTGATGTCACAAAATAATATATTTCCTCAACATCATGATATTTCCACCAAACACATATGCATCACCATCTCAACACACCTTGCCTTTTTTACATTTCATGTTTATTCATCCAAGTTAATCAAACCCTTAATGTGACATGAAATAAATCCTAAAAATATACCCTTTTAAGCAAATCACCACATGCTCAAGCTTTATCAACTTAAAATAGAAAACCTTTCCACCATTACAACATACGTTGGTGGTCATGCATACCATATTACATCTTGGATTATTTCTCTATTATGCCCTTCCACTCTTTTATATCTAATATTTTGTTTGCTAAACCACCCATTCCAAACTTTTAGCGAGTCTAAATACCATGTTACTAAGTTTATTTATGAAATCTTTACATGCCAAAAATCTCTATCAACATACCATGATATAGCAACACAAATAACAATCAACCAACCATGATCATCCATTTATATTCAAGAGATGTAAGAGAAAAATGAAAGTACACTTACAACTTTCTTTTAGTAGTTTTAACAAATCTGTAAATGTAAATAAGAATGTTATATTAGACTTGTTATAGCATTGAGATTAAAAGAAAAGATTTGATACATTTCGAATTCTAAGTTAAGTGGAGTGTGCTCTCTTTAAGTGATCTTAACTCTAGATTGAATCAAGGAATGTCTTACCTTCCTCCTAAGGAATTCTCCTTCAAAGGTGGCTTGATCATATCTCCAAAAGGCTTGAGATTCTTTGGTGTTAGGGGTGAAAAGAAATGAAACAAAGATGAGAGTGGAGAGAGCTTGAGAGTGCCGAGAGATGCAAGTGTAGTGGGGAGTGTGTGTGCAAAATGGAAAGGTGGAGCAAGAGGCCATTTGGCCATGGGGCTTTTCCTTAGCCTTGTCACTCATTTTCCCATGCAATGGTGTGACACTTGAGGGATTGAAAGATGTGATTTAGACCTCCATCTCTAGGGCATGATGAGACCCTAATCTAGGCAACACTTGAGTGAGGTTTTGCTTCCCCTTTCTCCTTGGATGGCCAACGTTCCCCCCCCCCCCCCTTGGGGTCTAAGTCCACTCATCACCTCACCTCACTTTTCACACACTCTCACATCACCTCATATGTCACTCAATGGATCTCATGATCCAATTCTTGGAGGAAGAGCATGGAGGGGTTCGGATATGCCCTCCCATGCAATCCGAAACCTATCCTCCAAAGCATGCCTTCTTTCCTTTCTCCTATCCTCCAATCAATCATTTCAATACTTGTCTCACTTCACCTTACACTTGTACTTGTGCTCAAGTGGGATCTCCTAGAGCCTTGAGCTTGGATTTGCCACAATCTCAACAAAACCCCAAATGAAGCTCACGGCTTCTTCCTTGGCCGGATACCTCTTTTGGTTTGTTCTCTTCTTCTTCCTCTTCCCAATGCCTCTACTTCCATCTATCACTTGTCCATCAACATGTCACTCATCCTACTTGGTCTACTCACTTAGATCTTGAGAAGATCTCCTAGGATTTCTCCACAAGGTGCACGGCATCCCTCCAAAAACCGCACCCCCCATTGGTTTTTTCTTTTCTTTCCTTGTTCCTTCTTCTCCTTTGACTTGTCCTTGATGTGATCAAGTGAAGACTCCTTTGGGAAGTCCCCTTAGTCTTACACGCCTATTTGCCCTCTAGGATGGAGAAATCCCATCCTAATTTCCTACTTTTCTCCTTTCTAGAAAACTACTAGTCAAAGTCTCATCTACTAGCAACTTTCCATCTTTCTAACTACTAGTCTTGGAAGACTTCTTGAAATTCTCCTAACTTGACAAGTGTTTACAAGCATGGGCTTGTTGACTTGTGGGCTCTATCCATAGGCCTTTTAGGGGCTTTCCTAGTGTGCACTTGGGCCACTTAACCATTTCTAAGTCAATCTTCCTAAGCCCAAGCCTTCTCTCACCCTTTTGACTTTTCCAATTTACTATTATTATTTATGTTACCACACAGTTAAATTTAATATTAAGGATTAAAATCTCGGGCTGTTACACTACTTTATCAAAAACACATCTTTGATTATCAAAAAGTTTTTCGAAATTTCTTTTTCTATTTGTGAAATTTTCAACAATCTTTTTTAAATCAGCTACTTTCTTTTTTAGTTCATCATTGTCATCTTTTGAAATTATATTTTCTTTTCTTAAAACATCAATTTCATTTATTAAAGAAGAATTTTTCTTTTTCAAAGCGGTATACTTAATATCCAATTTTTTAAATTCCTCATATACCTCTTCCAAAATATTTTGTAACTCTTTATAAGAAGGATTTTCAATATTTTCAGAATTTGTTATCTTAAGATCATCTTTAGCCATGAGATAAAGATTTGCAGATTCTTCATTGCTTGCGTCGCTGTCTGAACTACTTGAATCATCATCCCATATAGCTTTCATTGCTTTCTTGCCTTTGTATCGATCTTTCTTTAGCAGGGGACAATCTGCTTTGATATGTCCAAACTTTTTATATTTATAACAAATTAATGAATCATTTTTACCTGTATCTTTATTGGAAGATTTTTTGAAAGGTTTCCTTGGAGGAGCTTTATTTTTCAAGAATCTCTTAAATCTTCTTGTGATCATTGCAATCTTTTCGTCATCGCTTTCTTCATCTTCATCGCTTTCACTTTCATGAGGAACGGCTTTGAATGCCAAGCTCTTCTTTTGCTTTCCTTCTTCTTCTCCTCTTTTCAATGTGTACTCATGGGTAATAAGTGACCTGATCAGTTCATTTATTTCGAGTTTTTTAAGATCTCTAGTTTCAAGAATCGCCGTTACTTTTGATTCTCAACGTTTTGGTAAGGAGTTGAGAATTTTCCTTATTATCTCTAAGCTGGAATAAATTTTACCAAGAGATGTCAAACTATTTATAATATTAGTAAAACGAGTATACATAGAAGAGATAGATTCATCATCATTCATTTTGAACATTTCATATTCATGCGTAAGAACATAAATTTTTTATTATTTGACTTGCGAAGTTCCTTCATAGGTTACTTCCAAGTTGTCCCAAATTTCTTTTACTGTCCTGCAAGTCATTATTTTGTTAAATTCATTACCATTGAGAGCACTATATAGAAAATTCATAACCATTACGTTCACAGTATAAAGTCTATCGTCTTCGCGATCAAACTCTTCTTCTTCCTTTTTGACATTTACTCCATCAACAGTTTTTGTTTGAATATAAGGTCCATTTACAATACATTTCCAGATTTCTCGACCTTGAGACTGAAGAAATATTTTCATTTTAGCTTACCAAAAAGTATAATTATCTCCACAAAATAGTGAAGGTCGACTACGGGATTGACTTTCAGCGAAAGTAGCTACAATATTAGCCATATGATCTTAACTCAACAGATAGTTAATATTATAATAGAGCCCTTGCTCTGATACCAATTGTTGTCCAGATGACTAACACAAAAGGAGGGTGAATTGGGTTATATTATAAAAATTAACACTTATAAATCAAATACACAATATAAAATATAAACAGAATATAAAGCAGCAAAAAATGTAAAGAGTAGGGTAAGAAGAAGTAAACTCAGTATTTTTACGAGGTTCAGCCCCACTGCCTACGTCCTCACCTCAAGTTACCCCTTGAGAATCCCAAATTCACTATTCAATCTCCTTTAGGTGGAGATAGAAATCTATTACACATTTGAGCAGCATCGCTCCAAAGAATCTGTGTAGAACACCCTCTACACTTCCAATCACCTCACACTTAGTGATTCAACTATTCCCTGTGCAGAACACCTTCTACACACACAAGGGTTATACGCACCCTCTTACTGATACAAGAGTTGATAATGGGTAGACTATCAAAGTACACTCCTCAATGAGTGAGATAGAAACAATACAGCGCAATCTATATCTCTCTAAAAAAGAACAAGAATTAAGGCTCAAAACTTTAGAAAAGAGAGAATGAGAACTTTGAAAGAATTATTCAAAACTTAGCAATAGATGTGTAAGCTCTTGTTGTGATTTTTTCAAAACTCAAGTGAGCTATTTATAAGCAAATGAGTTTTCAATTTCAAATTTGAAAAGATTCACATGTCAAATAAGAGCACTATTCACTTTTTAAAAAATTCAAATAAAAACATTTCCTTTTTGCATTTGTCAAAGACAACTCCATTCATTTTTCAAAGAAATCAAACCTAATCTTTTACTTTTCATACATGACAAAATGAGCATGATTTATTTTTTAAACCAAATTATCTTTTTTTTGCATATGTCAAAAAAATACACAACCACCCTCTAAGATTTTCAAGCAAAATCATCTACCTTTTACATTTGTCAAAACAATACACAACCACCATTCAAAATTTTCAAACAAAATCATGTACCTTTTGCATTTGTCTAAAAAACACACAACCACCATTCAAGACTTTCAAACAAAATATGCATATGTCAAATATGATAATCAATCATCTTACAAATTCAGATTTTTATATAAAAAATATATAATTTTTGAAATTATATAATTTGATGATGTTATGCACATGTGAATAACATAATTTTCAAAACTAAGACATTTAAAGATGTCTTGCATATGTGAAGAAAGTAATTTGATGTTTTATGAGAAAAAAGAGTAATTTGAAGCCTTAATCCAATTTCGAATTTTATCAAGAGATGTACAAAAATAATCTATGAGTTTCATTTGTAGACTTGTTCTTTTATGCTTAATGTGCGCTTCGCTCCACTGCGTAAATAATTTGAGCTTGAGATTTGAATTTATTTGTTATCATCAAAATCTACACGTAGATACGAAATTTTAAATCTTGGATTCAACAGCATGAACTGAGAGACGTAGGTTAAGTACTGTAAGGCTCCTACCGATGATCGATATGCATGCGGATTAGGATGCAAAGGTGAATTGACATTTGGTTGTGTCTTTGTGCACATTGGGGTCTTGATAGGTTTGGACTCTTGCATTCCACTTCGTTCTAGAATCTCCACAACATAATTTGTTTGTTGGAGAAATAAGCCAGTTGATACTTTTGAAACTTGTATGCCCAATAAATAATGTAGTGGCCCGAGATCTTTCATTGCAAACTCATGGTGAAGTGTATTTATAACTCTTGAATGAGAGCTGAAGATGACCTGTTAAGATAATATCATCGACATATAGTAATAGTGCTAATGTCCCTTGAGCCGAATGATTGATAAATAAGCTTGGGTTAGCAACACTGCAACTAAAACCCATTTGTAATAGATGTGAGCTAAACCTATCAAACCAAGCCCTTGTGGCTTGTTTTAGCCCATAGATTGCCTTTTTGAGATGATAAACAAAGTCTGGAAAAACAGCATCTTTTAAACCAGGAGGTTACTCCATGAACACTTCCTCATTAAGGGAGCCATGTAGAAAATCATTCTTTACATCAAGTTGTTTAATATCACATCTTTTAATTATGGCAAGAGAAAATATTAACCGAATTGTTCTTGGCTTAACAACCAGTGAACGCATTTCTGTAAAGTCAACTCCTTGTAGCTGACGATAACCTTTGGCCACAAGCCTAGCTTTGAGGGAATCTAAGGTCCCATCTGCTTTGATTTTAACCTTGTAAACCATCGTGATCCTACAACATTCATTGAGGATGTTATCGGAACCAAATCCTATGTTTTTTGCTGCTTTAACGCCTCAAGTTCATCATGCATTGCTTGTTTCCAACCAGGATGTGTAAGAGCATTTTTAATAGATCTTGGTTCCTTAGGTATAGATGTATAATCATGCAAAAAAGCATACTTGGGGTTTAGTTTTCGAATGCCTACCTGGCTACGTGTCACCATGGGATGAGATACCAGTTCTGATGGAGTTGTACTCTCTACTGTAATTGGATGTGAATCATGCTATTCTATAGAATGAACACTTGGAGATAGTGGAGTAGGAGAGCTGTTCTGTGTAACTGAGTTACCATTAGTTGGGCATGTAAGTTTTGCTATAGTGAGGGCTTTTCTCAGAGGAGCATCTGGAGTAGGATGAAATCTGATTTCTTGCAAGTTAGAGGAGTTAGTTGGGATTTCATGATCATTTGTCCATTGATCATATTCATGAAAAACTGTTGTCTGTGGTTGATTATTTGAGATAGTACATAGAGTTGTGGTCTTGTAAGGTAATAGAGACTCATCAAAAGTGACATGTCGTGAGATATATGTTTTGTTTGTTGAAGGTGAGTAACATCTATAACCTCTGTGCCTGTCACTATAGCCCATAAAAACACATGGTATAGATTTGTTATCAAACTTGTTTTTCTTAGAATCCCATAGATAGGGAATGCATCTCGAGCCAAAAACTCTCAAGCAAAAATAGTCCGGATGCTTTCCATACAATCTGAAAAATGGAGAATCCCACTGCAATGTAGCTATAAGCAATCTATTGAGAAGAAAAACAACATTTGTGAAGGCTTCAATCCAAAACTTCTTAGGGATATTTGCATGAATCAACGTTGTAATGCCTAACTCCCTTATTACTCGATGCCTTCTCTCAACTTCCCATTTTGCTCGGGTGTGTAAGGACATGATAGTTGATGAACTATTCCAGAATTTTTTAGATGAAATTTGAATTTGTGGTTTTCGTATTCTCCTCCCCCATCAGTTTGAATCACTTTAAATTGCCCATTAAATTGTCTTTTGACATTTTTTCAAAGAGCAAAAATTGTTCCACAAAATCTAATTTATTTTTTAATGGAATTAACCAAATAAAATTTTGTGAAGTCATCAACTATTGCAGCATAGAATTGAAAATTATGCATTAATAAAATAGGAGCTGGTCCCCATATATTAATATGAATCTTTTCAAAAGGAAAATTGGTTTTCGATTCAGACAACATAAATGGTAGCTTGGATATTTTTCCTAATTGACAACTTTCACATAGAGTGTTGTCTTTATTGCTTGTTGTCTTTATCAATTCCTTCTTGTAAAGATGTGCAACTGCAGCTGCCTATGGGTGTCCAAGCCTCTGGTGCCAGACTTGTTCTGAGATTGTTCTAAATCTTGTTGAAAATAAGGCAACTAGAGGTGCACGAACTGAGTAAAGATTACCCCTTTTTGTTCCCTTCAGTACCACCTGCTGTGTTAGCTTGTCCTTAATCACAAAGTCATTATCAGTAAATTCACAAATAACTGAATAATCTGATGTGAGTTGTCCTATAGATAGAAGACTTCTTTCTAACTCAGGAACAAGAAGGACATCTCTTAAGATAAGAGAGGAGGGACCAGAATGAATTATAGCATCACCGATGTGGGTGACTTTAAACACTGCCCATTGCCTAACATAACATGATCAAGCCCATTATAAAATCGAATATTGTGAAGATTACCTTCAGTTGAGGTCATGTGCGTAGAGGCGCCAGTGTCTAAGGTCCATTCCTCGTGGTGTGCTTCAGGGTCAATCTATAGAGTAGTGAAAGCTTGTGGTAGATTGTCAGGTTGCACAAAGTGTCCTTTTTTTCCACAGATTTGATAGGTCATGTCACAATTGTTCTGAGAAGGTAATGCTTGGGAAGAACCCTGTTTAAAATTCTTAGGTGGCTGATTTGCAGGTGCAAAGCCCCTACATTTTGAAGAGAACTGATTGAAGGGCTTTGAATTTTTGAAGGTCTTTTGATCATGTTTGTTTGCATAGAATGCTGTGTAATGAGAGGTGTCTGAACTGTGGAGATTGAGGCATGTTTCATAGCTTTGTAGTAAAGGAACTATCTCATTATAGGAGGGCATTGGTGGTTTTAACATGGAAGTGATGAATGGTTCATACTTAGCACCAAGTCCTATAAATAGTGAAAACACTTTGTTTTGATCAGTAACAATGTGTCCTATAGTAGCAAGGCTATCACATACCTGTTTGAATTTGCGAACATATTCATTGAGGGGGACTTTATGAGTCTTCTTCATGTAAGTCAATTGTTAAGTGAGTTAAAACTAGCGCTCCTGGAAAGATTGAGCATAGGCCTCCTTGAGAGCTGTCCATACCTGTGCAGCAGTGTCAAGCCCGATCACATGACTGAGTGCTTCTTCAGCCAATGTGCCAATGATCCATCCTCGTAGCAATCTATCGGCTGCTTTCCACTTTTTGAACTCAGGATTGACAACTGGTTCAAACCCATCAATTGTTGGAAATACATCAAGTGGGCATTAGCTTTCTCCAGTGAGAAAGTCAGTAAGTTCTTGACTCTCCACAAGAGCAAGAACCTGTTCTCTCCAGAGTGGGTAATTCTCTGGTTTAAAACGTAGGGTAACAAAGTTGCTTACATTAAGCGATACGGAAGTCATTGTGATTCTTTGATGCCAAATGGAAATTCAAAGATAGAGGAATTTGGAGAAATCTCACCACACCTCTTATGGGTTGTGTGAGTGTATATTTATATAACTTTCAATCAATTTACAAAGGAAAGTTATAAAGGAAAATGCTATAAACATGCCTGCTGTTACGCAAGGCATAAATACTAGATTATGCTATACAGATGACAACTATGATGCTAAAAATAATATCACGATTCTTGCTATAACTTTGCTGATCTGTCTTGTTGACTTTTTTCCATGATTGCAGGGATCTGATCTTTCACAATTATGGGAGCAGTCTAATCCACGATTCTAGAAGCAATTTGAGCTTGTATTCTATCACTCTCAAATTCTTCAACGACCTAGGTAAGAATTATATAAAGCACAAACAATGTTCGTCTCTAAGTAAAATACAAACCCAAACCGAAAAGCTAGCACTCCTCAAAGGCTACCACACTCTATCTTTTGACGTATTAGTAAGGAAAAATGGAGGCATCATAGTTGGACTCTGCATATCAGCTTTGGGTTATATGATACTAGCCAAAACAAACTGCATTTCTAGCACAAACTCAAATCTTGGTGAAGTATCCGCTGCAAGACTGATAATAGGAGAAGCAATTTCAAATGAAATTAAAAACGTTCTTTTGGTAGGAGACTCTAGCTTAGTTGTGCAGGCTATCAACAACCCAATGCAAACTTTTGACTGGACAATGCAACTTATCATTAGAGATATCAATGTATGGCCAGTTATGAAACTTTTGACTGGACAATGCAACTTATCATTAGAGATATCAATGTATGGCCAGTTATGAAACAGTTATGAAACTTTTATAAATTTAAATAATTCATTATATATAATCACTATCATAATTATTAAAAAATAAAGTGTATGGCCATCATTATGAGTTTTCCTTCTATTTGTTAGGTCATAAGTGAAGATAGTGCCTACAAACATTCATAAATGACACCTGGCATCTGCTATACAAATTCAATCAACTTTTCCTTTTTATTTTGAGTAGTGATATCCGTACGACGAGTATTACGATTTTTTTACAACTTGCTAAGATGGCAAGTAATATAACTTGCCGTGTCATTTTATTTGCCATGTCATTTTATTTTTTATTTTAAAAAATCAAGAACAACTTTATAAAAAGACCCGATTAACCATTTCAAAACCCTAAAATCTAGCAATGCCTTCGTCTCTGGGGCATTTTTCTCCACTACCATGGCCGTCAACCATGACAGCCCATCAACGTCGGTATTGTCTCAAACCACCACCACATTGTTTTTTTTTTTATGCATTGTGCTTTTTATCTCAAGAAAGAATATTGCTGCTATTCTAAGTTTTACTGTTGCTGTAGCCATCAATTCGGTCAATAGCCACCACTTGCTTGCGCTAGGAAAAAGGAGCCTCCATCATGCTTTTAAGTAAGAGTCCTCCAGTTAAAGACCTGCATTCCAATGCCTGTGTAATTTTTTTTTTAATATTTTGTTTTCATCTATTTTTTTTACATTTTAAAATTTTCAAAAAGAACATTTAAAAATCACAATATTATTATAAACCACATATTTTATCATTACATTAAATAAAATTAAAAAAAAAATCTAAAACTATGGTGGGGAAAACCCGATCAGTGACTTTAGTATTATTCTTAGTGTTATTCTCTAAATAAATGTTTGGTGATAATGACCTCAAATCTCAAGTCATTTAAATTGCTAGTAGTTTATGCCAAAATGAGAGTGTAAATATATTTACCTTTATTTAGAGAATGGCTAAGGACATGAGCATGGTTTCTTGCTATTTTACATGATTCTTCTAATCCATCTTAATCACACTATCATAGAAATTGAGGTTGTCATTTGCCATGATTTATTTAAAGTGTTCAAATTGAAGTGCTGAGTTCCTAGTTATTATTGATCCATTTGAAATTTTTTGATGCTGATTATCATGTACTTAAATTGAAGTGTACAAATGTTGATCATTAGCTCTTTAGTATACATGCTAAAATATTGAACTCGCAATATTTTCAATTTCAATTTTTTGTTTGTTATTTGCATATATATTACATAATGGCATATGATATATTCTCCTCAAGTATTAATACATTTATATTAATGGCTTTGATGTCCTTGTACAAGGGGATAAAACTAATTAGTGTTCATTCTTTTGGCTAGATTGATTTGCTTTTCATAAGATAATGGAAGCAAATATTGAAATTAACAAGGCCAATTTTTTGGAGAAGAATGAAATGGAAGGTAGAAATACTCATGTCGAAGAACCAAAGGTTGGGATGTATTTTTCATCGGAAGAAGTGAGGGAATACTATACAAAGTATGCTAAAGAAGTTGGTTTTGGTGTGACAAGAAGTGAGGGAATACTATAACTAATCCTGATGGAAAGCTAAATTATTTTACTCTTGCGTATGTTTGCTAGGGCGCATCTATAAGTACAGCTTCAAATATTCTAAAGCCAAGAGCAATGGGGAGATTTGGTTGCAAAGCTAAGATAAATGCGAAAGTAAGTCCTGATGGAGGCATTCGTTTGTCTTGTGTGGTAATTGAGCACACACGTATCTTGAGTCCCGAAAAGGCAAGATTTATGAGATGCCATAAGAGGTTAGATGAACAATCAAAGAGGAAGTTTGAGCATAATGATATGGCTAGTATTGGTTTGAGCAAAAACTACAAATCTTTTGTAGTTGAGTCAGGTAGTTATGAGAATTTGACATTCGGGGAGAGAGATGCCCGCAATTACATCCGTGAAGCAAGACTACTTCGACTAGGGTTGGGAGGCGCTGAAGCGCTCCTAAATTATTTTACCAGAATGCAAGAGAAAAATGATGATTTTTTTTTATATGATTGATGTGGATGATGATAACTGGATACGAAATGTGTTTTGGGCGGATGCTTAGAGTAGGGCTGCCTACAAATATTTTGGTGATGTCATCACCTTTGATATTACATACTTGACTAACACATATAAAATGCCATTTGCTCCTTTTGTAAGTGTCAACCACCATGGACAATCAATTCTACTTGGTTGTGGCTTGATATTAAGTGAGGATTCAAACAAATTTTTTGGTTGTTTGAATCTTGGCTAAAGTGCATGAATGGTCGAGCTCCAGATGCAATCACACAGACCAAGACAAAGCAAAATGCAATTGCGAATATATTTCCCTCATCCCGCCATAATTTTGCTTATGGCATATCATGAAGAAACTTTTCAAGAAGTTTAGAGCATATTCCCAATATGAAGCCATTAAAAAGGACCTCCAAAAGTGTGTTTATGACACTTTGAGCCGTAGTGAATTTGAAGAATGTTGGCAACAGTTGCTTGAGACATATCAACTACAAGAGAATGCATGGTTACAATGGTTATATTCTAAGCGGCATTCATGGGTACCAGCCTTTGTGAAAAATAGCTTTTGGGCAGGCATGTCTAGCTCACAACGCAGTGAGAGCATGAACGCATTCTTCGACGACAACATTAACTCAAAGACGACATTGAAGCAGTTTGTCAATCAATATGACAACACCTTAAGTTAAAAAGTTGAGAATGAGACTACAGTTGACTTTAGCTCATTTCACACAGATTCCATGCATAAGTCACTATTCCATCGAGAGGCAATTTCAAGCAGCCTATACAACTACAAAATTTAAAGAAGGCCAGGAGGAGTTTAGGGGTCTATTATATTGCTGCCCAGTTCTCGTGAGATGTGATGGTGCAATTTCTACATGCCATGTAGCTGACGAGGTCAATGTTAAAGATTGTTGAATATGATGTTGAAGATTGAGAAATGAGAAAGAATGAAACTGAAATGGGAGAAGTATAAACCACTGTGTTTTTCATTCAACTAATAATATATATAATAATACAAAGAATAGAGGTCTCATATATACATAGATCCTCTAAGTTAAAATAGTAAAGTCAACACTACATTTTACAAACACATATCTGCACTATACAATTCTGGTAATTCTGCAACAATGCAGCAGGGTTGTGTTGAGCAGTCCCCTTCACTGTTCTGCTCTGCTCTACTCCTTGGCCTGCAGTGTGTAGGGTCATTTTCTCTCAATGCAGCTTTCTTGAGACTCCCCCTCAAGAAGGGCATAGATATTGAGTACACCCATCTTGGACGATAGAAATTGAAAAGTGGGGGCTGACAATGCCTTGGTGAGGATGTCAGCTAATTGAAACCTTGAGGCTACATGAACCATAGTAATAATTCCAGCCAAGACCTTTTCCCAAACAAAATGACAGTCTAACTCAACATGCTTGGTCCTCTCATGAAAGATAGGATTCTTGGTCAAATGAATTGCTGATTGACTATCACAATAGAGAGTTGCTGGTTTTTCTTGGTGTACATTAAAATCCTTTAACAAGTAGTTAAGCCAAACAATTTCACAGCTCGTGTGTGCCAATGCTCTATACTCAGCTTTAGCCGATGATCTAGACACAGTGGGTTGCTTCTTGGACTTCCAACTAATCAATGAGTCTCCAAGAAATACATAGAAACCAGTCACTGATCTTCGTGTCTCAGGACAAGTTGCCCAATCCGAGTCACTATAAGCTTTGAGGTGCACATCTATTTTAGAGGAGTAGAAGACACCTTGTCCAATCGAGCCTTTTAAGTACTTTAGAATTCTATAAGCTGCATGTAGATGTTCTTGTGTCGGTTTATCAACAAATTGGCTCAAAACATTGACTGCATATGTGATATTTGGCCGAGTATTGGATAGGTAGATGAGTCTTCCAATTAGTCTACGATAGCTTGTAGTATCAGTCAAGTAATCCGTGGAAGAGTGAGATAACTTGTGATTCTGCTTTATCGATGTACTAACAAGCTTACTCCCAAATAGTCCAGCATCCTCTAGAATTTCTAGAGTGTATTTTCTTTGACACAGGTGAATACCCGATGACGATCTTCCTACTTCTAATCCAAGAAAATATTTAAGGACTCCTAGGTCTCGAATCTTAAATTGAGAATGTAGATGACCCTTGATTTCTTCAATGATTGTCAAGTTGCCACTGCCTAATATGATATCATCCACATATACAAGAAGAGCAACAAAACCAGATTTGTCATGTCTAGTAAACAATGAGTAGTCTGATTGTGATTAATGAAAACCCATTGAGATGAGAAATGAAGTGAATTTTGAATTCCATTGTCGAGAGGCTTGCTTCAAGCCATAGAGAGATTTGTGTAGTTTGCATACAAGCTTTTCACCTTGTGTGTGAGACTCCCCTTTGAGCTGAAAACCAAGAGGAAGATCCATGTATATTTTTTCATTAAGGTCGCCATGAAGGAATGCATTGTGGACATCAAGTTGGGTTAAATGCCAATCATGGACAGAAGCAAGAGAAAGAAATAATTCACGGTGGTGAGTTTGGCAACAGGGCTAAAAGTCTCTTGATAGTCAAAGCCTTCCCGTTGAGTGTAACCTTTAGCTACTAGACATGCTTTATACTTATCGATGCTGCCATCGGATTTCAACTTAGTCTTAAAAACATACCGACAACCAATGCTCTTCTGTCCAGGTGGTAGAGAGGTGATGGTCCAAGTACCATTAGCTTCAAGGGCTGAAATTTCAGATTGAATGGCTTCTTTCCAATGATTTGACACAACCGCTTCATCATAAGTTTTCAGCTCATGGATGAGAGAGAGGGATAATGCATAAGATTTATGAGAGGAAGATAGGTGAGTGTATGAGAGATGAGAGGCAAGGGGGTGAATGGTTGGAGAGTTATGTGGAGAATTCTGTGATGAGGCTGCAGCACAGTGATGATCAAGTAGGTAAGAGGGAGCACGTTTAACACGATCAGAACGTCTAGTGTTTTCGAAATTTCGCTCGAGCGGAGTGTCGAGCGAATGTCGAGCGAAGTCACTGTCTGGCCCTCGCTCGAGCGAAGAGTCGAGCGATGGTTGAGCGAAGTCACTGCCTGGCTCTCGCTCGAGCGGATCCTCGAGCGAGTGTCGAGCGAAGTCACTACCTGGCCCTCGCTCGAGCGAAGAGTCGAGCGATGGTTGAGCGAGATCACTGGATGTGGAAAAAAGGAAGGAAATGTCTGGTAGGACTGGTGGTAAGGTGAGACTAGAAGGGCTTGGGTCCGAAACCGATATGGAACTTGATTGGGTGAAGGAAAATGTGGACTCTAGGAAAGTGACATCCCGAGAAATTGAAGTGGAGTGAGTGTACAAGTCATAGACTTTATAACCTTTTACTCCAGCTGGATAACCAATGAATATGCATAGTTTAGCTCTCGGATCAAGTTTCGTTCTGGTATGCTTGAGGGTGGACACATAGCATAAGCAACCAAAAACTCTCAAATTGGCTTAGGAAGGAGTAGAACGATACAAAAGCTCATATGGAGTTTTATTGTCCAGAATTGGTGTGGGAATCCTATTAATCAAATAGGTGGCCGTTAATACAACATCACCCCAAAACCTTAGTGGGAGATTAGCTTGGAAAAGTAATGCTTTAGCCACATTAAGGAGATGTTGATATTTTCTTTCCACGACACCATTCTATTGTGGAGTATAAGCACAAGTTTTTTGGTGTAGGATCCCATGAGTGTTGAAAAAATCTGGCATATGAAACTCCATACCATTGTCGGTTCTAACTTGTTTAACCTTGGAGTTGAATTGAGTGCCTACCATTCTAATGAAGGACTGCAGAATTTGTTTGGCTTCAGATTTGAATTTCATTAAGTGGACCCATGTTACACGGCTGTGATCATCAACAATGGTGAGAAAATATTGATGTCCTTGCAAGGATGGTTGAGAATAGGGTCCCCAAACATCACAATGTATTAAATCAAAGATTGAATCAGAACGAGTGATGCTAACGGGAAAGGAAACTCTCTTT
The DNA here is from genome assembly GCA_036559045.1 of Platycarya longipes. NCBI lineage: Eukaryota > Viridiplantae > Streptophyta > Magnoliopsida > Fagales > Juglandaceae > Platycarya > Platycarya longipes. Next base: position 38,791,464 of record CM071803.1, on the reverse strand, counting down.
TGCTTAGCCAAATGACAAACAGTACAGTGATCTTGATTGCTAAATTTTACATCAGGAAATGAGGATTGAATTAAATTCATCCTTTGACTTGACAAATTCCCTAGTCTAAAATGCCAAACATCAATTTCTGGTTGTTTTGTGATACAGGCAACTTGTGAGTTGAACTTGAAATTTGAAGACTTGAATCCGAGAGAGCTGGGTAGAAGATAATAAAGACCATGACTATTCTTAGCAAGTCCAATCGTCATCCATGAAAAAAAGGACCTATATAAAGCAATGATCACGCAAGAATACAACGCACAAAGAGGGGTTGTGAGTAAGTTTGCTGATAGATAGTAAATTAAAAGTGAAGGAGGGGACACATAGAACGTTGGTGAGCATGATTTCAGGTGAGAGTTGCATAGTTCCTATATGTGTGACAGCGACTTGAGTACCATTTGGTAGTTGGACATGAGCTTGTGTGGTGCAAGTGATGATCGTGAACAGTGAAGGTGAGCAGATCATATGGTCTGTAGCACCAGTATCAATTATCCATGGTGTTGAATGATGACTAGACGCACTACAAGAATGATGAGTAGAAGTTGGAAAAATGAAATTGTTGAAAGGTAGTATACCAGCCATATTGGAGCGGTGAGGCCACTTTGACTGTTCGGGTGCAGGGGGTTGACCATGATTAAGCTGCGGTGTCTTTCCATTGACAAGAGCCATGAGTTTCTGAACTTGATCTTGAAGCAACAATAGCTGTGACATTTCCTCATGCTGCTGCATTTGAGAGAGGACCTGATTTGCTGCATGAGGTGGAGTAAAAGTGTTGCTGCTACAGTGCCCTTGTTTGGTTTTTGTAAACTTGAAGTTTGGTGGAAAACCAACAAGTCTATAGCATTTTTCTCGGGTATGTCCAGATTTTCCACAGTGTTGGCATGAAATATCTATCTTGTCCTTTCTCTTGGCTTGATTATTGACCACTGCCAATGCTAAAGATTCAGCAATGGAAAGAGTCAAGGTGCGTGCCTCCCGTTGCCTTTCCTCTTGAATAATCATGGAGAAGGTTTTGTCCAAAGAAGGAATTGGACTCATAAGCAAGATTTGTCCCATAATGCTTTCATAGGAATCATTCAAACCCATTAAAAATTTAAAAACATAATCTGAGATTTGTACCTCACCAATGGAGCTAAGTGCTTTGCATGAGCAGAGTCCACAAGAACAACATGGCAATGGTCTATAGTTGCGCAACTCCTCCCAAACGGCGTTGAGTTGGGTGAAGTATTCACCAACCGATCGTGTCCCTTGAGTAATGGTTCCAAGTTGTTGTTGCAACTGATATATTCGCACATTATCGGGTTGAGAGAAACGTATTTTGAGCTTCTCCCAAACCTCTCTTGCAGAGCTAATGTAAAACACATTGGAGGCTATCTCTTTCAAGATGGAGTTGAGAATCCATGAAAGGATTAAGTTGTTGCAGCACAACCAAGGTGTATAAAGTGGGTCAGTCAGAGGGTTCCGGGGTCACGATGCTTCCATCGAGAAACCCAAGTTTGTTCTTGATTGAAATGGCCAAGATAAAAGAACGACTCCATGAAACATAGTTGGGCCCGGTGAGTGGAAGTGAGATAACAATCGTATGAGTGTTATCACTGTGATGAAGGTAAAAGGGCTTAGTTGGGTCTTCTGTGGGTGACATGGAAGCATTGTGGGTGTTTGCCATTGAAAATGGTAAGTGGAGTGATATGCACAAAAGGTGTTTGAGAAAATTTCTGAGAGATAAAATAAACTTTGAGAGATGAAGTTGGAATGATACTACGTACCAGAAATTCTTGAGAGATTGTTGAAACGAGAAGAACACTAAACCTGGCTTTTATACCATGTTAAAGATTGTTGAAGATAATGTTGAAGATTGAAAAATGAGAAAGAATGAAACTGAAATGGAAGAAGTGTAAACCACTCTGTTTTTCATTCAACTAATAATATATATGATAATACAAAGAATAGAGGTCTCATATATACACAGATCCTCTAAGTTAAAATAGTAAAGTCAACACTACATTTTACAAACACATATCTACACTATATAATTCTGGTAATTCTACAACAGTGCAATAGGGTGGTGTTGAGCAGTCCCCTTCACTGTTCTGCTCTACTCTGCTCTGCTCCTTGGCCTGCAGTGTGTAAAGTCATTTTCTCTCAATTCAACTTTCTTGAGAGTCAAAGTGAATGACGAGTTCATTAAAAGGGCAAAATTCTTTGTGTACTTCAATGACGATGAATTTGACGTAAAATGCACTTGTAACTTATTTGAGTTTAAGGGCATTTTGTGTAGACATTCCCTATGTGTATTAACTTAGTTGAATAAAGACGTGTTGCCTCCAAAATATATTCTTAACAGGTGGAGCAAAAATATAAAGCGTAAGTACACTCTTGTTCGAAATAGCTGTGATGACATGACTAGTACCCCCAAAGGACAGAGATATGCTAGATTGACGAAGTCTTTTGCTGAAATTGCCTCGGCTGCCATCGTTCGAACATGTCATCACATTCATGTGACGAAGATGAGTTAAAGTTAATGGGGCAGTTGGATAAGTTAAGGCTAGAATGGGTTCAACATGGGTCAAAGTGTGATAGAAATAGACATTCATGCCATCGTTCTCCTGAGCCAGTAGTTGTGTCCAAGGGTAGCAGTAAATTGCATAGTCCTCTTATGGTACTGGGGAAGGGGAAGCCACCATCCAGAAGAAAAAAATCCACAGTAGAGAAAGTGGATAGGAGGAAGAAATCAAAGAAAACACAATCAATGGGTTAAAATGCAGTTTGTTGTCTTGAAATAAAAATAAATATTTCTTTTGTATTTATTGTACATGGACTGTCATTTTGTCTTTGAAAAGCATATACCTTCCTAGAAAGACCTAAGAGAGAGAAGAAAGACTGATAATTTTCCACTGGCCACAAAAGCATTCCATTAAGTAGCAGAATTCAGTGGCACCAAAAACTAGATTATGCCAAAAACAAATCCTGCACCACCAACAAAAAATCCCTCAACAAAGACAGCAAGAACAGATTTATGGAGAGATTCTTTCCAAAGTAAGTCAAGGTTTTCTCATCAAGGATTAGTGCTCTTGCATTTTCTGGAAAATAAATGATTAGTAAATCGAGCGCTGGCATTAAAAAGGAAATGCTATCTGGCACAACATAAAAATTTTTAAAAAAAATGATAGCAGCCATCCATCAGACAACAAAAGCGCATCAATCTTATGGTATTGCACTTTCTATCTCTTCTCAATCGATTGCAACAAAGGAAGAAGCAAAGCATCTCCTTTCGCATTGACACATCTGTCCTCTTCATTTCATTTTGGCAAAACCGTAAGTGCCACACCTTTCTTTTTCGTAGGAATAGACCTTCTTTTATCTCTTTTTTCCTGTTTCAATGTGATTTTTTTGGGGTAAAACCAAACTAAATTCTAATGAGTAGTTTTGTTCAATTTACTGCATGTAAAACTAGGGGCAAATTCGATTACCTTGCATTGCTCATGTTCAATGTGTTCCTCCCTAAGTTCAAGAACCTGATGGCGTTGCTCGAGTTCCACAAAGTGCCCGTATATATGCCCAGAAGTCCAACAATGGTATAATGAACACGCTGGCCACTAATGGCCACTGATGGCAAGAAAACGTTCGACTTCATTGTGCAAAACGATGGCGAGGAAGTGACTTTGAAGATGAAGATCAACACGACGAGGATTACCAGTACGCTTCTCGACGAACACCTGTGTAGATCGACAAGGTCTTGATGCGGAAAGAGGCGGCCAACTCCTGCTCTTGCACCGACTCTGGAAGAGGTGGCCGACGCTCCCAAGGCTAGCAAGAAGAAGAAGAAGGCAGTGGTGGCTCCTAAGGCTAGCGAGAAGAAGAAAAGGCAACTGTGCAGAAATTGGGGATTTAGGAATTTTGGGGGCTTAAGATAGGCGATCAGACGTGAAAATACATTTATAAATTAATGACGTAGAATTTGACACATAAGCCAATTGTATAAAAGTTGTAAAATTCGTCGAATGGCTATCATTTCCATTTTATTTTTAACTGCCATCATGTCACCCCCTTTCTTGCTTTCCAAGATATTATTATTTTCTCTTCAAAATAACCAAACAACACGATTTTTCTCCCACTCCATATTTTTTCGAGAAAAAAAAAAACAACAAACAACATGGATTCTACGCCAGTGAATTGGAAAGCGCTTCACACTCTGATGATTGATTTCACCAAGTTGTAGAACCTGATCGAGGGGCTTCTCTATTTTTCGTCTCCACCTTCTTCTCCTGCTTCATTGTTGTGTTCTTCTTTCTTCTTCCTCGCTGTCCACTTCATCCTACCATTAGAGGTTGTCAAGCGGTGCAAAGGTGGCTCGGTTGCTCTATTTTGGTTTTGAGATGGAGCCGTTCCTGCACAAGCAAGGGATGCCTGTTCGATTGAACAAAGGTGCACCGGCTACTCTGTTCTAGTTTATTTCAGTTTTATAGAGTGTTTTTTTCCCCAAGCGCCAAGCGGTTTGGGATTTGAATATTTGTATTTTGTTCAATGGTGAGATTGGCTAAATTCAGATAGTGGAGTTCCTTAAGAAATGAAGAGGATCTATATCCACCGTTTCATAATATTAAAGACGAATGTATTACTCCGCTTTGTTTGAATTTTGTTTTCAAATCTTGGGCTTTTGTTCCTAAACATCTGAGACTTTAAAATCGCGACTAAAGTAGTATGAACGACATGTCAGCAACCAAATATATAATCACTTTTTCATGATGATCACATGCATGCATGTCTTTGTTTCGTTAAATATATGCATAATAAACTGCACCGATTATATCGTCCGACTAGATCTATGCTAACTCCAGTTTTTTTCTCTTCGACGGTTTGACATTCCTCAACTTCCTCCTTCAGTTTTTCGTCAATCCCGATTGTATCTCCACTAATTCTATAACCTCCATCACGCCTAAACAATTTCTTATTATTTTTACTTGTTCTTTTGTTGGTTTCTTTCCATCTTGCAGACTTCTTTTCTACTCCCTTCCTTTTATTTTCTTATGGTTTCTCACTCTCGTTTTCCTCTCAACAGCCACTCTCTCGCCTTCTTGCTCTCTTCATCGTGTCTCCCTCAATCTCCGTGACTTCTACACTGCAAACTAGCCAAACTACACGTCTTAGCCACCCATTTGCTTCACCATGATGACCACTATAAGCCTTCAGCATCACTTTAAGGAAAATAAGTTACATCACGCCAACATCAAGCCAGCCCTGTTTTGCTCCACCAAAACAGAGCACCTTACACCTATTCTCCATGCTCAACGTCTCAACCTCTTTGAGTGCACCCATCGCTGCCGACTAGAAAACCAAACCTGGAGAAATCATTTGCATAACACGAGGAACATAACTTGTAACACGTAAACCGAGAACAAAGTATCAAATATGACACACGTGTGAATAATGCTCTGTACTTTCTTATTCAAATGTGTCACATATTTATAACATTTACATAACTGACTTAAGTGACTCAGATAATTCAAATTAAATAAAGTGACATTATGTACCTAAAGTAAAATAATAAACTTAAGTATAAAATTGTAATACTCCCCTCAAGATGGAGAGTAAATAGAATAAACTCTCATCTTGGCTATCAATGTGCAAAATTGTTGAGATCCCAATACTTTAGTGAGAATATTAGCAATTTGATGTTGACAAGGTACATGAAAGATTTTGATGATTTCATTTTGAAGTTTGTCCTTTACAAAGGGGCAGTCAAGCTCAATATGTTTTGTACGTTCATGAAAAATAGGATTAGCAGCAACATGAAGAACAGTTGTACTATCACAAAACAAATGAGCAATGTGAGGATGAGAAACTCGAAAATTTGAAAGTAATGTGAGAAATCAAACTATTTCACAAGTAGTTATAGCCATAAAACAATATTCAATCTCGACGGATGAATGAGACATTGTTTGTTGTTTTTTAGATTTTCATGATATCAAGGAATCTCCCAAAAACACACAATAACTAGTTGTTGATATTTGAGTGTCAGGACAAGAACCCCAATCAGAATTTGTGAAAGCTTTGACTTGAAGAGTAGAGGTAGCTGGAAAAAATAATCCATAGTCTAAAGTAAACTTAACATATTGCAAGATACGATAGGCTACTTGCAAATGAGAACCCCAGTCAGAATTTGTGAAAGCTTTTAACAAATTATCTTGATCTTTAGAAAGTTTTAAATTTTGTTCCATAGAAAAAGATGATGATTTCGTTCCAAGAGACCCAACATCTTGCAACACTTCAAGTGCATATTTCCTTTGGCACAAGGAAATTCCTATAGGTGATCTTGCAACTTCCAACCCAAGAAAATATTTAAATAGTCCAAGATCTTTTAGCATAAATTTATTGTCTAGTAAGGATTTCAAATCATCAACAATATGTAAATCATTACTGTCAATAAGAATATTATCAATATACGCAAGAAGTGCAATGAAAGAATCTCCAATGGTGCAAGTAAACAACGAATAATTAGCCTTAGACTTAGAAAACCATTGACGTGAAGCTTGTTTCAAGCCATAAAAGGATTCGTTTAATTTGCACACTTGAAACTCCCTCTTAGTATGAAAATTGGGAGGAAGTTTCATATAAATTCCTTTAGTAAATCACCATGTAGGAAGGCATTATTCACATTGAGTTGTATAAAGGACCAATTTTTTATAGCAGCAATGACAAGTAGGGAACGAACTATAACCATTTTTGTCACGAGGAAAAAAGTCTTAAAATAGTCCAAACCTTCACGTTGAGTGTACTCTTTAGAAACTAATCGTACTTAGTAACGTTCAATAAAAACATCAGCTCTATACTTGATCTTATAAGCTCAATTACATCCAATGGATTGTTGTCCATGGGGTAGAGGGGGAACAATCCAGGTATTATTATTTTCTAAAGATATAATCTCAGCAACCATAGAATCTCTCTAATGAAAGTGTTTGACTCCTTGTGATAAAATTTAGGTTCAATATCAGCACTTATGGCAAATGCAAAGGATTTATGTTTGGAAGACAAATGATGATATGAAAGAAAATCAAGAAGATCATGAGGAATACTTGCTAGTAAAGGAGTAGAACCTGTGGAATTTTGTGTAGAGTGTGTGGCAAGAGAGTTGCAATAATAATTCTGCAAGTAGCCAGGAGCTCCTCGTACTTTAGAGGATTTATGATTGGACAACGGTGAGCTTTGTGATAAAGTTATGGGAGGTGTTTGTGATGTATTTGTGGGAATATAATCTCGAAAGTATGTTGGTCAGCAATGATAATAGGCTGGTTAGCAATGGAAATAGGCTGGTCAGATGAATCTAAACATATAGAAGCTGGATTTAAAGGTGGAGAAGATTCATTAATAGGCAAAACATTAGAAGACACATTGTGTGAATGAATTTTTTAGATGGAACTTAAAGGCACATGTTTGTTTAGAAAATTAAAATTCATTGAAGTAGAATTATGAGGAACCACAAAGGGTAAGGAAAAGATAGATTTGTATGAAAAAACATGTTCATGAAAAATAACATGTCTTGAAACAAAATTAGATTTTGTGGTAAGGTCAAATAATTTGTATCCTTTTATGCCAAAATGATAGCCAAATAAAAGGCATTGCCGTGCTCTAGGATCAAATTTGGATCTTGATCTAGATAAAGTAGAGGCAAAATAAAGATATCCAAATGTTTTAAGATGATCATAAGTGGGAGGGGTTTTAAAAAGTAGCTCACAAGGGGATTTATTACCTAGAGTAGGTGTAGGTAATTGATTAATCAGGTGAGTGGCAGTAAGAATAGCATCACCCCAAATTTGATTGAAACATTAAAGCCTGAAAGGTGTTAAGGATATGTTGATATTTACACTCAACAACAAAATTTTGTTGAGGATTTCCAACACAAATTAAATGATGTAAATCACCTTTAAACTTAAGAAAAGAATTTAAGAAAAAGAAATAGGTAGAAGGAACCGTATGATTTGTGGCTTCTGAGTCCAAAATCCAAGACAAGAAATCAATGTTAGTAGGCAAAAATTGAGCAGAATTAAAACAAAAGAGATATGGAATAAGAAGTATCCTATACCAACATGTGAAACAGAAGCTATTTTTGCATTATGTTGAGGAGTGACAAGAGAAGTCACATGGTCAGAAGACTGACGCATTACCAATAATTGCTGATATTGAACCTCAGTTAAGGATATTGGAAAAGTAGCTGAAAAATTATTGTCAAAAACAACAATATTGGCCATGGACTACTGCTGTGGCTTGAATTTGCATCCAAGAGGATAGCCGGGAAGCTTAAAGCACTTCTCCATGACATGGCCAGCAATACACAGTGCTTACAAACTGGTATGTCCTTCTTAAAACCCAGTTTCACAGATCTATTAACATCAGCATTAACAACAAATGCATGATTCTCATAAGTAGAGGTAGGGAGAATTGAAGTCTCACGCTGTTGTTCCTCTTGTAAAACAAGACTAAGAACTTTGTTAAAAGGAGGTAAAGGCTCCATCAACAAAATCTAAGCTCTAATAGATGCATAAGACTCATTCAATCCAACAAGGAACTGAACTATTTGTTCTTGTTGAACATATTTATTCAGTGTTTGAATAGCACCACAACTACAAATTGGAAGAGGCTTATAGTTGATTAATTCATCTCAAAGACCTTTTTATTTAGTGAAATAGGCACTAACACTCAACTGGCCTTGAGAAAGAGTCGAAATCGACTTCTGAAGTCAAAAAATACGCGATCAATTCTTTTTGAGAAAACCGCTTATTGAGATCATTCCAGATCTCATGTGCAATGTTGATGTAAAGTATGCCAGCCGAAGTCTTTGAAGAAACAGAGTTAAGGAGCCAAAAGATTACCATATTGTTACACCATGTCCAAGATGCAAGAGTTGGATCATCTGGAGTTGCAGGTTTGCGAATCATTCCATCTGCAAATCCAAGTTTATTCTTTGCGGATAGAGCCATATGCATGAATCGAGACCATGAGTGGTAGTTCTCGCCAGTAAGAGGTTGAGTGATGAGCACAACTCCAGGACTATCTCCGGGATGAAGAAAAAAAGGATTGGATTCATCGATTGATGAAGAAGATGCACTTTTAGTCATGATATCTTTGAAAGAGAAATCGAAATCGAAACAAAATCGAAGTCGAAATTGGAAAGGAATGAGCTAGGGTTTGATGTTTTAGGCAAAAAAAAAAATCGAATCTAGAGAAGAAATCAAAATCGAAATATAACACTTGAAGATGAATTGAAATCAAAAGAAAACGATCCGAGATGCAAGAATCACGAGTAAATCGAAATCAATGAGATCGCGAGATTGACGAAATCACAAAGTCACGAAGTTGGTAAAGTGAAAAGGTAAAATAAGGGTAAATGCAGAAGACGTTCACATTTGATATCATATCAAATATGACATATGTGTGAATAATGCTCTATACTTTTCTTATTCAAATATCATAACAGTGTCACATATTTATAGTATTTACATAGTCGATTCAAGTGACTCAAATAATATAAATTACATAAAGAGACATTATGTACCTAAAGTAAAACAATAAACTTAAAGTACAAAATTGTAATACAGAGCAATACAGTCCAAGCATCGCTGCACATAGAAGATCCCCACATTGCATGTTTCACCCCAATTTTCACGAAATCAATCATCTCAATCAAACACAGATCACCATCATGTGTATGGCACTGGTAACACGTAAACAATACAACATTGTGAATCACTGTAAGTCCCTCTCCCACATTCTATCTCTTTGTCTCGCTCTTTCGCTCTCTCTTTGATTCTCTCATTTCTTATCTTGCTGCCTTGGACAGCCGCCATGCTCACCACTATACGCCAACCTTTGCCCAGCTTAGGTTTCTTTCACAGCTCTCAACCTCTCTCTTGGTGAGTATGCCGTTGCACGGTTTTGGACATTCCCTTTTATTTGTCTCGAATAGAGCCATGCATGTTGATAACAAAATCCCTTATGTATTGGGCTATTTTTTTTCTATAATAAGGTTGTAGTACACGTGGTTTTAATTATCATTTCCTAAAACACCTTTAGTAACAAGCCGCTTTCACGACGGGCTTTGTTTGTTTTATTTTATTTTATTTTGGACTGATTTGCATGTACGATTAATATATTATTTCTAACTGAATTGTGTTTAGCTATTCTTATATTATGTATAATTTTACTCGAATAAATATATATTTGTCGTTAACATCTTGATGTTACAGAAATTATATGATATAGGTATTTCATGGTTTTAAATCAGATATGATTAAAAAAAATTTATGAACTACTATCGTTTGAGAAATTTGTGATTCTTAATATATATGTTATACGTTAGTAATATTAAATTATTATTTTTCTACTTAAAATGACTTTGTTATACTTATGTGATTTAGTTTTACATCTTATATATAGTTAAGTCTCAATACTAGTAAATGATTTAGAATTTAAAATTTATTTAGGGATTAAATGGATATTGAGAAATTTAGGAGGTGATGATATTTTAGGGATGTAGAGTTTTAGCATCTTAGGCTTAAATATCGAAATACATATTCGACTAAAAATTTACGGAGTTACATGACTATTTTATAGGTGATGATTTATATTTATTCGAAATTGTTAAGGAAATTCTTGAAAGGCTAAGAAGTACAGGTAAGTAGGTTTCCTATATTTAGCTTTATACCAATTATTAGATCGAGGTTGACTTTCTGAAAAATTTGCATATTTTGTTATGAAATGAGAATTTGGGAAAAACAACCTCAGTTAGTATTTGCATCACTCATGAAATCTATATGAGAAAGAGAAAAATATTTTCTATCATGCATTATATAGACTTGAGGCGCTTTGTTTTGTCATGGTGTCTTTGAAAAGTGAAAAAGAGCGATATTGAGAAATTGAACATTTGTACATTGATTTATAAAAATGCTCTAAACCTTGTTTTATTTTTGTGAGCATGATATGAAAATGCTTTGGAACTCTGTACTATTTTTGATCTGTACTATTTTTGATGTGACTTTGAGAATCTTTGGCATGGTATACTGATTTTGTATTTGACTCTGTCTTTTCTTTGCTCTGTCTGATCTGCTCTACTCGGTTTGGGTTGGTACCAACTTCTCTGTCTCTGAGTGTATCCACTTTGGAAACAAAGTGATTTATTGTGGACTTTTCTGTGTACACACTCAGGGCTCCAAGAATGAATAAGGGAAATGTTCAACTCTATCTCTACCTGGTTTGACCACCAGGATTAGCACAACCCTACTATAGGGGTTAAACATGGTCTCTGTTTTGTGAGATGCTCTGTTTTGATATGATGATGATATTCAATTTTGTTATACCAAAATACTCTGTATTTTAAATTATTTAAAAATCATTGCTCTATTACGTTTTGAAAATATGTTTTATTTATGATAACTCGAAATGATATTTTTACTTTGGATACTATACTTTGTAAATGCTCATATTTGCACTTTGGTATATATCCTTTACTTACTGGGTTGTGGATAACGCACCCCTTATATTCAAATATTTTTCAAATGGTTTGGATGATCCGACTAAAGATTAAGAGTAGAAAGCATGTTTGAGGTCATGTGATCATAGTGGAATATGTACAAAGAGGGTAACTTGGTTATCTGAGAAGCTTATTCGATAATTCTATTTTTACAATTAGTCGGCATAATACTTTGGAAGATTGATATTCATTTCGAGATTTAGTGGTGCTTAGTTAATTGTAATGGAGTAGTTGATTTGAAACTTTGAGTTATATGTGTGATTGAAGAATTTGGAGTCTATGATTATATGATTAAAAGATGTTTTTGAGTGAGAAGTAGTAACTCTCTGACCCATCCGAGATCGGGATGTTACAGAAACTGTGGTGACAATTAGGGTGGTGGTTTTGTTTTTTTACCTCATGGTATATTAGTATGAAATTCGGTGGTTGGAAGGCATATTCTCAAGATTTGGTTGGGGGGTTAGAATCCAAACTAAAACAAATGTTGGATTTGATTAGAAGAAATGAAACCAAATGACGGTGGCTACGTGACCAAACAATACAATCAACACCCTTATAAGTATTCATTCATTTGTAGAAATACCTTTAATTTGTTCTGGGTTTGGTCCTCTGCTTCACACATTTCACATTGACTGAATCTTGGAGGCTGTCTTTTTTGTTTGGTGCTGACTATTTTGAATTGTTCCGAATCTCTCATTGTCTACTTCAGTGCCTCTCACGTAAGCCTACTACAAGTTGTGATCTACCTCCTTAATTGTAAAACTTTAAGGCTTTCATTTTACAACCATTTGTAGGCTGGGTTGTTCTAGTGTTTTCATCAAGTTGCTAGTGTCAATTGTCTCCTTTCTTATATTCTGGAAACAATCATATCATGACATCAATAAGTTCTCAATCTGGGCAATCCTCACTATTGTTGTGATATTTTAATCACTATAGGTATCATAAATATCATCCTTCAATCTAAAATATACAGAAGTTAAGGTTTTTTCCATTTAACTTCTTAAACTGTCCAGCAGCTTATCGAATTATTTTTTTTATGTAGGAGCAACCTTTATCAAGGTTTCAATCGCAGTTTGGGAACATTTTGTACATGTCCAGGAATTCTTGCTTTCTTCTTTGCTGAGATAACTTTTTTGGCTGGCCAATGGGAGGAAGTAGTAATTGTTATAAGCATTTTTATAACAGGTTTAACTTTCTACTTAATATCTTGATTTACTTTTCCATGTTTCAAATTATCTAATATATATTTTTCCCATTGTTGCTTAGGATTCGTTGCCTTTTATCAGAAGATGTATCCCTCAATGAAGCCCCATGAATATGGATCTTGAATCTTCATATTGACTTATTGTATCCACATTGGCGATGTGAAAAGTAGTGACATTATATTAGTTTAATTAGTTGTGATATATTATTTTTTATTTTTTATTTTTTGTTCTTTGTAAATTTATGTTTTTTATTGTGATGTAACAACAATATTATCTATTTTGCATTATCTAAACAATTTAACCATGGTATCGGATTATTTTCTCTTTTTAAAAAAGTGATATAATTTTTTTATATAATTAATAAAAGTGGTATCAGCATTGATCTAGCCCATGGCCTTTATAATTTTCGTAGTAGCTGGTTGATAGTATATATCTAAAAAGGGAGAAGAATGTGGGGTATCTTGAATCTAGGAATTTGTTAAGAAAGTGGAACTTTGTTTGGGAGGAAGGAGACCCTCAAAGCTCTCCTGCATGATTCACGCATTATTTCTGTATTATTCATACTTTCATCCATCTTTTACATTTATCCTTTAATTACAGAACTTCTCAACACCATATATTCTCTGTTTTATACATTCAATTTTTGGGTACATAACAATTGGTATATAAGGCCAACGATCCATGGAAGATGAGGCATTTTCCGAGCAACAACAAGAAGTCATACAGCAGTGTTTAGATTCTCACGAAGAAAGTATTCAGAAAATTCATCACAACTTGAACGAGATGAGTGATCTGTTTATTCAATGGTTGGCCAAGCAGCACCACATTCCGAATCGGAATGAGATGATTGGAAAGTTACTACAACATAAGTCAGCGAGTGTTGCGAAAAGAATGAAACTTCGGTCGTGATCAACAAAGAATATATACCAAATGAAGAGAAGGAAGCGAAGGATGAAGAGTCGATTGAGGAATTGAGAGTTTCCACTGAAGTTGTATCTAAAGAAGAAAGGACAGATGAAGGGGACACGATAATCGAAGAAAATGAGGAACCAAACGATTTGAAGATTTGGGAGTCTCTCCATTCCCAAACCCTAATTTCACCCCCATGTTCATCATGTTGCACTAGTTGGTGTTCTCAAAACTCATCTCCGACTTGCCACACTTCTCCGTTGTTGATACACAAACCCTAACACTATCCCATAATCAAATCAAAAGCCTTTATGCCAACCTAGCACAAAACTTTATCCTCCAAGGTCTTCTAAAACACCAGTTGTCATCGATCTCAATTTCTTCTCTGGGCAAGCTCAAACGCCAACATCCAAATGCAATACAAGGCATGGTTTTTGAATCTTTTGATAGGGGATGGGTCTTTGCACGATCGACTCAAGAATCCGAGCTGCAGAGTATGCGTTGTCCAGATTGGGTTTGAGGGATGAGATCTAGTTTTAGCCACTTGCATTGGATTTTTTAGGAGACTGGCTTGAGAGGTAAGATTTCTTTTGCTTATCTCTTGCTTAATGTATTGCTGCTGAAGGGTGTGTAAGCACATTTTGATAGAGGAAGGGATCGAAACCTTGCGGGAATAGATTGTAATGGCCAAGGGTTTATTGGGCTTTTAAAAAAACCATCAAATAACCTTCATCTGGTATCACCTCAACCCCATTATTTTGACAATTGGGAAGATGATGGGAAACCAAGATTGGATTTTCAATTTATGAAGGTTTTTTTCCATTTTGTGTCGGATCTTGTCCTGTTATCAGATAAGGCATATATAGAGAAAGATTTTATCGATATGGAGAAATTAGTTGGAAAACATAAAAGTAATGGTTATCTAAGAGTGTCTTGCAATGGAGGCCCGAATAAAATGCGTGCAATGATATGTGATATGGTGACTATTGCTTAGCTTTTGAATCTTACTTTGGTTGTTCTAGAGCTCGACAAGATGTCTTTCTGGGTTGACCCTAGTAATTTTGAGGATATCCTTGATCTAAGACATTTCATTAATTTACTAAGAGTTGAAGTTCGACTTATAAAAAGGGTGCTGAAGAGTTTTAATAGGGAACATGGGCTCATTCCACTCGAGATGCCTCCTGTTAGCTAGTCAAATGAAAAATACTTCTTACAACAGGTTCTTCCACTTTTTGGCAAGTATAAGGTCTTGCACTTCAACAAAATAGATGCACATTTGGCAAACAATGGAATCTCATCTGATCTTCAGTAACTTAGGTGTCGTGTTAATTTCTAGGAACAAAAATTTATTCCTCAGATCAAGGATTTGGGATTGGATATATCAAAGGTTAATGGAGCTGTTGAAACTTGAAAATGTGAAGATGAGTGGGTCATGTCGAAGCATTTTAACTTTGTACTCAACTTTATTGTGGAGTACAAACTCATCTGTGCTATTTTATCAACTGATCTTGAAATTGTGTATTTGTTAGTTGTTTATTTGCTGATTGTGGAGTGGCAATAGTAATTTCCAAAGAATGGAATTAAATTGGAGAAAGAAGAAATTCTTGCACCTAAATTGTTTTAGTTGTTGCCACTTAGGGGTGTTTTGGGGTGGTATTTAACAGCTCTTACTATGTACATTTTTCTGGTTGATTACACCAAAGCTTTTATTGCACCTAATCAAGATCAGTTACTTTCTTCTAAAAGCTTGTGTCCAGCACTAAGTGGAAATGTTTGTGGTCCAGAGGTTCAATTTGATACATTGAGGATGGCATTTACTAAGCCTTGTGGGAAGAGTCATGATGACTCAAAAACAGATCAACAAAATTCAAATAAGCTACTTTATCAACAACTTTATTTCTACTTTTTTTTTTTATCTAGGCAACGGATGCTTGAAGTGAGAAAGGTGCGCGATGGTGATGAAATGAGGTTGAATTCTCTCTATGAAAAGCTGGGTGGAAGCTTCTATTGCATGTCCGGTGGAAAAGTCAATAGGATAATGAGAACCTACAGAAAACAATTAACTGTTACCACATAGGCTAGAATCTGTTATGAAAATGCTTGTGGGAAATTTCCAAACTATTTGGAAGTAATGATGGGGCTTTTCAATGGCTATCTGTGAGTACCCATTAGTGAAGCAACATAAGCAAGTGCTTAGTCGACCTGAAGGTGCGGGAACTGGAGAAAGAGGCTTCTGCTTGTATTTTTGTTACTTGGAATTGCATTGTTAAATTGGCTATTTTGGTACGTGAATGAAGAAATAGTTATGAGAAGAGAGGAAACAGTGTGTGATGAGCAAGTCCAGGTGTTACAGGATCAGTTAAGTGTGAGCAAGAACCATGTTCATGCTTTGGCTATCTTAGTTTCCACATTACACAAACAAAAACACCCTCTGCAATTGATCCGAATACATTTGGTGAATATATTGGGAGCACAGCTTGTGTGAGACCACTTACTAGTGGTGTTTCTTTTGCTTTAAAAGTCTCAGCTCAAATAAGGAGAAATTTGAAATCAACTTTACCATGGGCATGATGCAGGACTCTAAATTATCACTTTGGCTAGGAGTGGACTTGCATAAGCTGAGGATGACCATTGTATGAAGTAGGAACTACTCAAAATTTGCAACTGCTTTCCACGAGATCAGGACACAAATGCTTGGTATTTTTGGTGGCACCAATACTAAACCTTGTGGACAAGGCTTTTTTAAAGGAGAGAGATTTATTATGAGCCCAATTATGTTGGGCCGGCCTGTGGGGGCTCATAATATTTCTAGGCCCTAATTTAATTACAATAAGACTTAGTTGGTGTATTTTTAATTATGTCATGTGATCTGGCCAGTGGCCTTAGAGCATTAGCAGCGGGCTCACTATAGCCCACTACAAGTCCAAATTTTGGATTTCAGCTAAAAAATTCATCTACATTATCCTCGCTATCCAAGTTTTATCTTGAACTTCCGTTACGGTAAGTTCGTGTTGCTCTCCAAACTTGGCGATGCACTATTTCACCTTCAATGAATATTTTATCTTATCTCAACTATGCGCGAAGGAAGAAGGCAATCGTTCCCTCGAAATTTCGTTGCTCATTTTCCTTCCTTTTCATGCTTCTCACGACGGAACTTCCTGATCTTATTCGTTGATCTTTACCAGCGTGCATTTCTTCACCGAAAGCATCCAAACGCGCAAGCCCTAGTTCCTCTTCTCCCTCTCTTCTCTCTATAGATTTCTTTCTTCCTTCGTCAGAAACCACAAATTGCCTTAATGGGTTGAGTCCCTTTCTTTGCTGGTGAACATTGCAGGAAGTTGCGCAATTTCTTCCACGAATCGCACAAGGGAAATCCTATATCTCAATTTGGGTAAATACTTTGCACATTATGCTCTCCTCTTTGTTTTGATTCCCCGATCTTGCTCTCCGAACCTCTCTTGATCTCCTCATGGCTTAGTTGGTGGCATGTCTGGTCAACCCATTTTCATTTTTCATTATATGATTTTGATCCTTATCCTCTGTTTGGATTCCGAGAAACTGAGAGAAAATAAAATGAATGAAGATGATTTTGATCATTTTTTCACAATTTTCGAGTTAAATAATTACTTATTTCTGTTAGTTCTATGTATGGTTATGTCGTGGATAATAGCTAAAAGAGCTTGTTTGGTTTTGCTGATGAAGTAATGTTCTTCCAAGTCTTCTCATAAAAATCAAAGTTTGCTTATTTGGTTTTATTTTTATTTGGTGGGTTAATTAAAGTTCAGAATTATGTTTCTTGGATCGATGTTCTTATAGATCAGCAAACATGTTCTTGGATTGATGTTCTTATAGAAAAGCAAAATTTTTTTAAAAAATTATATTAAAATATATAATATTTTATTATTATTTGAATTTTGAAATAGCTAGATCAATGTAAAATGTTTATCTAAACCATGTGGATTGTAGGTAAAAGGCCAAATTTTAACTTCAATTTGGACTTAACAATGGCAAGCCATTGCCAATGCTCTTAGCGTTGATTTGGCCCATGACCTTTATAATTTCCATTGTAGCTGACTGATAATATATATCTAGAAAGGAAAAAGAATGTGGGGTATCATAAATCTAAAATTTTCTTAAGAAGGTGGAACTTTGTTTGGTAAGAAGGAGATATTCAAAGCTCTCCTACGTGATTCACGCATTATCCAAGTTTCTCTCATCATTTCTCATTATTCATACTTTCATCCATCTTTTACATATATTCTTTAATTGCAGAACTTCTCAACACCATATAGTCTCTATTTTATCCATTCAATTTACTGGGTACATAACATTGCAACCTGCCTTCGACTGCTCGTCTGTGGAGAAGATATGGTTGTAGCAATTGACGTGAAACAAGGCTTTATTGTTGATTAGAAAAAACACAATGATGTAAGCTGCTTTGTTCTAAGAACCAAAAACAGGGCCTCTTTGTACGTGCAATGGCAGTAGGGAGTTCATGGCGCAGCATTGCAGCGATGATTGGCTTGGACGTTTATGGGTGGGTTGTGTTTTGTGGGTGGTTTAAGATTGAACGTGGGTAAGGGTGCGGCAACCCTAATTTTTGAGGAAGAAGATGAATCTAAGTGGACGAGAGGATCTATTTATGACATAGAGAAAAAGGAGAAATCCTAAAGATGAGAGAATAAGAAAAAAGATTAGAGATGGGGGAGGGAGAGGCGTACGTGCAAGGGACATGGGAGTGACAACTGCTCCTTATTTGCCACGGCTTGGGCTTTTTGATCCATTCATGTATTTGGGCCTATGAGTATGAAATTAATAAATATGCATTTTTTTCTGGGTTTTTGGACTTGGATTCAACTTCTACGATATTCTACTTATCCTGAAACATTCTCGGCCCGTAAGAAAAAAAAATTTTCATCCGATACAAAATATTTAATAAAAATAATTAAAATAGCAAGTCCATTAAAAATAATTCCATATCTACCAAAATAAAATTTGAAACGCAATCTATATATATAAAAAAAATTACTTAAATTCGATATAATCTACCAAAATACAATTTGAACCGCAATCTGAATATAAAAATAAAATTACTTAAAACTCAAGTTGACGCTTCATCCGTATATATAAAAAAATCTTAATTAGAAACCGGCAGCTTGGTGCTGGTCACTTAAAGAATTACTTTTTGTCTTTTAAAAAATAATAAAAAACAAAGACAAGAAGCAACTGCATGGACGACATGTGGGCAAATCAAACATGTAGATATACCAGTAGTTATTATCTGATATCATATTATAAAATAATAAATAAATAAATGATCAATAATTTTTTTTTTCTCTCTATATAAAATAGATTGAGGAGTACTAAAGATGCATTTACTATTTTTCTATAATTATTTTTAGTACATTTATGTCAAATGTACATTTTTAGGGTGAAAGAAATTTGTAATGGAGGGGATTAATTTAAATATTATCGTAACACAATTTGTTTATCTTAAGAAAATTGCAGAAAGGGACCAAATCTCAAATATGATAAAACACATGAACATGACAAATTTCTTTTTATATGGTCAAGATTTTCCTTTTTATATGCTTTTTGTGATATGGTATCCAACACAATTATCACACATTTCTCAAAAAAAAAAAAAAAAAAACACACTTATCACACACTAGACATTAGTCAATGAGAAGGATCAAGAAGTGAAAAGAACATCTTTTTACTTGTTGATCTATCTAACAAATGGATCTTTTTTAAATTAATTATTGACTATTTAAGAAGATTTAGTCAGTAACTTCTTAAATAGTTATTGACTAAAATCTTTTTTCAGTCAACGGAAGAAATCTTTTTTTTTTTCCGGTCTCTTCAACAAATTATTTGAAAATTCTCTTTATAAATATCTAAAATTATTCGATTAGTTTATTCATCCTACTAAAACTCTACCTCTCCTCATATTCTATTTAATATATGCAATATAATCAATAATAATTAATATTAATTGATTATATAAAAATAAATAAATAAGTAAAAATATAATACCTCTATCTTTTTCGCCTATCATTCATTTATAACATCAATTATCTTTTTCATCAATTTCCTTTTTAATCAATTTTAGTGAGATATTATATTATATGCTCCAAGAGCGAAGGGATCATCTTCCTTTATTATCGACTTCTGATCTACTTTACAATAAAATGAAATTTACTATCTGACCCGACATCAAGCGATATCAATGAGAAAATCTAAACTTAAGCCGGTTTAGATGCTCACTCCACACTCCATGATAAGGCGAATCCGGTCCTGTCTTCGTCTGCCCCCCTCCCCCCAAAAAAAAATCTCTTGATCTCTCTTTAAGTAGTCTTCTTTCAAATTTGTCCTTCGTTTTCTCTCTCATATTTCTCCATCTTCTTCTCCTTCGTGCAAAAACCCACTTTCTTAGCTAAGTTTGCCTACTGAATTTCGTTTTTATCCAACAGATGAGGAGCTTATGGTGCAGTATCTATGTCGAAAAGCAGCAGGACATTAGTTCGATCTGAACATTATCGCTGACATTGAAATTTTGGTTTTACTACAGAAAAGAAAAAAAAAAAAAGAGGAAAATCTTGCTTGGGATGAAGAAAACGCATGAAAAAGGAAGAACAATTTATTGAATTTGGTTCGGTATTACGGATTTAATTAAAGATGAAGAGAATACGTACGAATGAAATTTGAGAAAAGTTTTTTTTTTTTTTTTTAATTTTTTAGTTTTTTTTATTTCATTATATAAGTTCAGGCACATTTATCACTTTTAAATAATAAATATTAGCCATGCCATTACGCAATCGTAATAGAAAACCAGAAATATTTGGTTTGGCCTTGCAACACATCAATTAATTACACGCCAGTAATTATATATTATTAAAGACACCTTAAACGACATTGATATAAGAAACCTAGCTAAATGAAAATGAAACATAGGCCATGGCATATGAAAATGAAAATGAAAATGAAATATAATGGCCATTATTTAATTATTTACTTAAAAAGTACTTAATTTGAGGACTTGTTAGCATTGGCTGAGGCTACAAAGTTCCCCATACTAGGATTCACCACAGAATACCCTCCATCTACCAAGAGGTTGAGCCCACTTATATAATTTGCATCTTCACTAACCAAGTAGAGTGCTGCCTTTGCTACATCTATTGCCTTGAGAATATGTCCTTTTAAATTACCAATTCCATTCACTGCCATTTCCAGTTGTGCTGCTGCTTCTGCACCTAATGGCATCATTCCACTACCAACTACAACAGCATAAGGCGACACGCAATTTACCCTTATCCCATATTGGCCAAGCTCGGCTGCCAAGTTCCTAGCCAGCCCCAAAACTCCACTTTTCGAGGCTGTATATGCATGAGATGAAAGCCCTGCAATTGATGCAGAAGCACTGCTTGTAAATAATATGCAACCCTTGCGCTTTGGTATCATGACTCTTGCGGCGTGTTTGGCTCCCAAGAAAGCGCCAACCAAGTTAACCCCAAGAACTCGTTCTATATCTGTTTTAGTGCTGTCCAGAATTCTCATATAGGGACTGTCCATGATGCCTGCGTTGCTGTACATTATATCAAGCTGTCCGTGTTTGGCTATGGTGGTGTCAATAAGATTGCGGACATCATCTTCATTGGAGACATCGCAGTGGATGTAGCTAACCTTTTCTCCGAGCTTTTCAGCAATGGCTTGACCTAGGTTGTCTTGTACATCTGCAATCACAACCTTGGCTCCATGTTCATGGAACAGATGCACTGTACTTGCTCCGATCCCGCTTGCTCCACCGGTGATAATTGCCACTTTGCTTTCTAGCCTGAATTTGGATAATTATAATTACCAGTCGCAGTAGAATAAATGCATGTTGACTTCAAAAATTTTAATTTCAACTATCAATATATAATCATGCACAAGAAATCTGCTTATTTGAGCCATGCCAATTAATTTTAATAAAAGGATTATTTACAATCAAAATATGTCGTAAATAATTTTTTATCACAAATAATTGATCATAAAAATTCATTTTTTTTTGTAATATATAGAGATTTTCGTACGGTTTATATATCCCACACGTTTTCTTGTTGTTGTTGTTGTTATTGAAACTAAATTAATTTGCAGTATGATCAATACGTACGAATAAGTAAAAAACAACAAAATAAGTAATATAGATTAGGCTTTTCAAGAATAGCTATATAGCAAAGTTATAGTGCTTTTCTTTTTTCCTGCTAATAGAAACACGAAATATGGTGCTGATTTGGTTACCTTTTGTGAGGAGGTACTGATGAAACAGAACTCATCTTTTCTTAAGTCAACAGGGAAGCTTTGATCAGCCTTGTTCGATATCTTGAGGTTTTCTTGCTCATCATTCATGCTTTGCTATTTATAAAGGCCAAATCAAACTGTACCCAGATACGGTCTAGCTAGCTCAATATAATACTAACCCATTAACAGGCCGGCCGGCTTAATGATTAAACTATTTAGGTCATTGTCTAAAGTCCCACTTCATACAAAGCCTTTAAAAATAAAAATAATTAAATATTTTATTTAAAATAAAAATAATAAATCATTTTATTAAATGAAATTTAAATAAATATAATTTTTAATGTATGCAAGGCCCCATAATACTAAATTTTATATTTAATATAATGAATTATTTATATTTGTCAATAATTTTAATATTTAATACAATAAATTATTTATATTTTTAATTTTTTTTAAGATCATATAAATTGAGGTATAAAATTTACATTATGACCTTATTTTATACAAATTATTGTATTAAATACAAATTCAAGAACAATTTATTTATAAATTTAAATAAAACCCCATTTTATTTTCATATAATAATTTATATTTTATTATATTATATATAATTATAAATTACTTATTTAAATTTCACCTTAAACCTCAATATATATTACGCCACCCTGCCCACTAAATGTATACAATACCTTAATAAACAAAGAAGTGATCTGTTGTCGTTGCAAGCCGTATATCACCACATGATGATATTAGTAATAACAATTAATAACAATTATTAATAACAATTAAAATAGACCATTTACAATTAATAAATAACAAATATGTTTGTTTGTCATTATTATCATTCATGTCATCAGAATAACCGACAAGTGGCTATTGTCAGTATTAAAGAAGAAATTAACAAGCATCCACGGCGTCTATATGTATATTAAGGGCACACTTGCACTGCACGTGTTCTCAAGTTGGAAAAATATAATAAACATGACACTAAATATTGAGAAATAAGAAGCTGAGTAAATTTTTTTTTTTTTTTAAAAGATAGTAAACCTAATATGAGATATGAATAAATAGGATAAAAATTAGAAAATAAATACAATACGTTTTTATATATTGAGAAAGAAAAGAACGCACCAGAAGGTAGATGACAAATTAAAAAAATAGTAAAAGTACAGAAAATGTACAACGAGTAGTGAAAGGGGGTCCAACTTGCCCGGGCTCGAGCCCACAAGGTTATCAGGCCCAAGGCCCGTTATCCGCATCCACCTCGACGCAACGTCCGAATTCAACTAGGGAGACCGAAATCGGGGACGAGCCAAGTCCCTGGTTTTCCCGATCTGGGCAGGAAATGGTTAAACCGGCTTCGAGAACACGCTAAACACAGAACGGCGGCTCACGTACTGATATATCTCCTGAACCCGTCTCCCATCAAGATCACTCCCGCATTTATGAACGACAGACAGCCGCCGGTCTACAGCCCCCCCCCTTTTTTAATGCGGGGACGCTACAAACATACCCCATTAATTACTAAATTGACAAAAGATACAGCAACATTTAATGCCCCTGTCCAGAAGGGTCTGATTGAGCATTAATTGGGAGGATACTCAATTAATGCGATGAGACCGACCGAATCAGACCAGGTTTCCTTATCGAGGATGACGGACGAGTGATGTCCCGATTTCCGGCGCTCTCGTCACACAGACCCCCCCTCCCAGGGGGGACACCTATAAATAACACCCAACCAATGACGGAAAGACGGTACGCTCACAAATTCTCTTACTCCCTCTATCATATATCTTCTCCCATACACTAACTTGATCGTCGGAGCGGTCCCGGACCCCGACCCCTCTTGTCCTTGTTTTGCAGGTTACCATCACGCGGGATCCGGTAGACAAGATAGCAGAATACGTCCTTAACAGTGGCGCCGTCTATGGGATCTGATTGTTTCTGATCAACGTACTTTTTGCATGTCTACTCTACCGCTGTCCCAAACGACCAAGCACGACTAGCAGACAGATCCGTCGATGGAAGAAAGACTGGAAGCGGTGGAAGAAATTGTGAGGAAGTTGAAGGAGGAGAATGCAGCCCTCCGGCAACCACGCGAAGAGGCATCGGCCCGCGGCGAAACCCATCTGGGAGAGAATGCGAGCTCCCGACTCCCTGAGGAGAGCGAAGCCTCAGAAGGAGAACGACGCCGGATGCACACCGAGCTAAAGGAGTTGGGAGACAAGTACGCTGAAATGGCAAAACTGATCAGCCCGGCAGCAGGGCATCTCTCCTCGCAGGGAAGCATAGGAACACCCTACAGCGCAGACGTCCTGGCCGTCCCTCTCCGCCCAAATTCAAGGTCCCACAAGTGGAACTGTATGATGGGTCTCAGGACCCTGTAGAGCACATAGAGGCTTTTAAAGCCCATATCAGCCTACATGGCTATCCCGGCGAGGTAGCGTGCCGAGCTTTCCCTCTCACACTGAAGGGGATGGCTAGGACATGGTTCGAGACCATTCCTCCGGGATCCGTCAGTAGCTTCGAGGCGTTAGCCCGACTCTTCATCACCCAGTTCATGGCTAGTAGGAAACGAAGGCGCCCAGCGGCGTATCTATTGACCGTCAAGCAAGGAGAGAAGGAAAGCCTGAAAGGGTACCTGACCAGGTTCAACGAAGAAAGAATGACTACCGACAACCAGGACGAAAAGATCACCCTAGCGGCCCTCCTGGGCGGCGTATGGCCCAGGAGCCCCTTCATGGCGGAGATAGCCCGTAAAACTCCCACCACTTTGAACGGGTTCATGGATCAGGCTGACGGATTCATCAACGCTGAAGATACGCTCGAAGCCTTAGTAGCCCCGCGGCGCGGGAAGCTTCGATAGCACGATCGAAAAACAACCAGTGCCGGGGAAGGTTCCAGCAGGCATCGGGGGGGTAGGAAGTTCCCAGATGAGACGAGGAGAAGGGACCCCCCACGGGAACACAGACTGTCGTCATGGCCTCAATCCAGCTTGGCGGTGGAAGATCAGAGCCGAGCAGAATCTAGGCGAGAATCTATCAGAAGAAGAAGAGGGGATATGTATTGCGAATATCACAAGTCCAAGGGCCACAACACCGAAGACTGCCAGGCCTTGAAAAACAGCCAGAGAGATGAACAGATGAACGACCGAAGAGACAGAACCCGGTCGAGGACCCCTCGTCGGGAGCAAGAGTCAAGCAGACGTCGAGGCGAACCTGCATCCGGCCACCCAGCAGGAGAAATCAGAACCATTGTCGGGGGACCATCCCGAGGAGGGACTACGTCCTCCTCTCAAAGGGCACACGCCCGGAGAGCCAGATATGGGGAAGTCTACTCACTGGGGCAGGCGCCGAGGCAGGGCCACCCGGGTCCCAGAGGGGAATCAATAGTTTTCAACGAGCAGGATGGGAAGGGCATCGCCTTTCCGCACGATGACGCTTTGGTGATATCAGCATTGGTGGCCAATTTCACAGTTAAGAGGATGCTGGTCGACAACGGGAGTTCAGCCGATATCTTATTCTGGGAGGCCTTCGTGCAGATGGGGATCGACCCCCGCCAACTTCAGCCTATCCGAGCCCCCCTTAAAGGATTTACGGGTGAAGCAGTACACCCCGAGGGCCTAATAACTCTCCCGGTTTTGATAGGCTCAGCGCCCAGGACCGCGTCCATCATGACTGAATTCCTGGTCGTGAAAGCTCCCTCCTCCTACAACGCCATCCTAGGGAGGCCGACCCTAAACAACTTGAGGGCAATCACTTCTACCTACTACCTCAAGATGAAGTTTCCGACCGACAGAGGAGTGGGCGAAGTCAGAGGAGAGCAGGTCACCTCCAGGGAATGCTACGTCCGGGAATTGAAGCACAAGGACAGTTCCGTGGCTACGATCTCCCTGGAGAACGAGCATGTTGAGTTTCCGCCTGCACCTCCCCGAGCAGTGTGGGACGATGAGATCAGGGACGAAGCGACACTGCGCCAAGCGGAACCCAACGAGCCTCTGGAATTGATTCCGGTCGATGGCGACAACCCGGATCGGACAGTGCGAGTCGGAACCAGAATGGATCCGGGAGTACATACGGAACTCAAGGCCCTCCTCATTGAGCACAAAGACATATTCGCCTGGACACCTGCAGACATGCCCGGAATCGATAGGTCTGTAATAGAACACCAGCTGTGTGTCAACCCGACTGCCCGGGCAGTTAGGCAAAAAAGAAGAAGCTTCTGTGCTGAGAAGTATGCCGCCATTGCAGAAGAGGTGGACAGACTCCTGACCGTTGGGCTCATCCGAGAGGCTCACTACCCGGAATGGCTGTCTAACGTAGTACTGGTAAAGAAGACCAGCGGGAAATGGCGCATGTGCGTGGACTTCACCGATTTGAACAAGGCCTGCCCCAAAGATAGTTTCCCTCTACCGCGCATCGACCTCATTGTGGATTCAACTGCTGGGCACTCTCTCCTCAGCTTCATGGACGCCTATTCGGGTTACAATCAGATCAAAATGAGCACGGACGACGAGGAAAAAACGGCGTTCATTACAGATCGCGGACTCTATTGTTACACTGCCATGCCTTTTGGGCTCAAGAACGCGGGGGCCACTTATCAACGGTTGGTTAACCGTATGTTTAAAAAGCAAATCGGGAGAAACATGGAAGTTTACGTCGACGACCTCCTGGTCAAGAGCCGCTCCCCTAACGATCATGTGATGGACCTGAGAGAGGCCTTCTCTATCCTGCGACATTATCAGATGAAGCTCAACCCTGCCAAGTGCACCTTCAGGGTCGAGTCCGGCAAGTTCTTAGGGTACATGGTCTCTGAATAAGGAATCGAGGCCAACCCCGAGAAGATACAGGCTATCCTCGGAATGGCACCACCGAGGAACCTGAATGAAGTCCAGCGATTGGCTGGTCGAATTGCTGCCCTCAGCCGGTTCATAGCAAGGTCGACCGATCGATGCCTTCCCTTTTTCCAGGTCCTCCGAAAAGCACGCGAGTGGGACACATCGTGCGGGCAGGCATTCGAACAACTCAAAGATTACCTGACGTGTCCCCCGTTACTTAGCCAGACAACTCCCGGAGAGACCCTTGTGGCTTATTTGACAGTCTCGCCTCATGCAACATCTGCAGTTCTAGTGAGAGAAACCGATCGGGGTCAGAAGCCTGTGTGCTATGTCAGCAGGGCACTTCAAGGAGCAGAAGCCAGGTACCCCCGTACGGAGATGATGGTATTCGCCTTACTGACAGCTGCGCGTCGGCTGCGTCCATACTTCCAAGCCCACACCATAAGAGTAATGACCGATCAGCCCCTCGGAACCATTCTCCAGAAGCCCGATACGTCCGGTCGATTAGCCAAATGGGCAATCGAACTGAGCGAATTTGATCTAACGTTCCAGCCCCGAACAGCGATGAAAGCGCAAACACTGGCGGATTTTGTTGCAGAGTACACTGGGTTTCCAGAAGAGATCCCTAGTGAACCTCGGAGGCAGGCATGACAGCTGTACGTTGACGGGTCCTCATGCCGAGCCGGGGGTGGAGCAAGTGTGCACATCGTCACCGACCAGGGCGTCCAACACAACTACGGTATAGGCCTAACCTTCAAGGTAACCAACAATGAGGCAGAATACGAGGCCCTCATAGCCGGAATGACAATTGCTAGGGTCCTCGGGGCGACTGAGCTGGAGGCCCGAACTGATTCTCAAATAGTTTTTCATCAAGTACTCGGCCAGTGCATCACCAAGAGCGAAAAATTGAAAAAATATCTGGAGCTCGTATGCATCGAGAGAGATCGATTCAGTTACTTCCGTTTACTGCAGATCCCAAGGGAAGAAAATCATATAGCGGATCGGTTGGCAAAAGTTGCATCGGGAAAAGACGAACATCCTCCCCCAGAGAACACCGAGATCAGAACGATAGATACTCCCTCCACGGGCAGCGAAGTCGGAGTAGTGGCTGTCGCAGATCCCGACTGGGCAACCGATATCACAGCATACCTCCGTACATGCACATTACCTCCCGACCTGGGCCAGGCCCGCAAGATAAAGAATAGATCGTCCAGATTCACACTGATTGACAGATCGCTGTACAGAAAGGGCTTCTCTGAACCATTGCTCAGGTGTGTAACGAAAGAAGAAGGGCAATATATACTGGCCGAGATCCATGAAGGAATCTGCGGGGCTCACACGGGGTCTAAAACGCTAGCCGCCCGCACCACCCGTGCAGGGTACTACTGGCCGTGTTTGTTCCAGGAAGCAAAAGATTTCGTTAAAAGGTGCCCGAAGTGCCAAGAGTACAGCCCAGTGTTGCACTCCCCATCGGAAGAACTCACTTCGATAACATCCCCCTGGCCCTTTGATCAATGGGGACTAGACCTTATAGGACCATTCCCAGTAGGGAGGGTGGGACTAAATTCATAATAGTGGCAGTGGATTATTTTACGAAGTGGGTAGAGGCCGAAGCCCTTGTCAGTATCACTTCTCAAGCCATCACAAAGTTCTTGTGGAAGTCAATTGTTTGCCGATTCGGGATACCTCAGAGCTTCATATCAGACAACGGAAAGCAGTTCGATTGCGGTCATTACCGAGAATGGTGCTCCGAGTTGAAAATCAAGGTGAAGTACTCTTCTCCCGGCCACCCGCAGGCTAACGGACAAGCCGAGGCAACCAACAAAACCATCCTCAATGCGCTAAAGAAAAGACTCGGAATGCACAAAGGGGCTTGGGCCGATGAACTTCCAGGGGTCCTGTGGGCATATCGCACAACAGTCCGAACCCTCACGGGTGAAACACCGTTTGCCCTAACCTATGGCTGTGAAGCGGTAATTCCTGTCGAAGTCGGGATGCCTACACTGCGAATCCAGCACTATGACACTGCTTCCAATGATGCCAAGATGATGGGACGTCTAGACTCCTTGGAGGAGCACAGGGAAGAAGCCGGCATCCGACTTGCCAACAACAAACGCAAAGCAGAACAATACTTCAACAAAAGAGTGAAGCCGCGCAGCTTCAAAGTCGGGGACTTAGTGCTAAGACAAACGGGCATCACGACTCCAGCACAAGGAAAACTGGGACCAAAATGGGAAGGGCCTTACGTAGTGACGGCAACAAACAGACCTGGGTCTTACCGACTCAAAGACAGCTCTGGAGCCGACCTACCCCACCCCTGGAACAGTGAGAGGCTTAAGAGGTACTATGTGTAGCATTTACTAATGTAATTTACTTCTACTGATGTAATTTGCTTCTTGAAATTATAAAGAGCCCGATGTTATTCAATGTTCATATCCAACGTATTATAAGGTTCTCAACTCGGAGTCCCGCGGGGTCGGTCAATCCACCCACGCGATGTATCCGACTCGGAGTCCCGCGGGGTCGGTCAATCCACCCACGCGATGTATCCGACTCGGAGTCCCGCGGGGTCGGTCAATCCACCCACGCGATGTATCCGACTCGGAGTCCAGCGGGGTCGGTCAATCCACCCACGCGATGTATCTGCCTCGGAATCCCGCGGGGTCGGTCAATCCACGCGAAGCAATTTGCAACTCCTGAACCCCGATCTTAAGCACATCGACCGAGTACGCTTGAGAAAATTTTTTCTTAAGTTTACACTTAACCAAAAAATTTCGCGGGGTAAAGACAGAATGAAATTATGGACAAAGCACCAGAGGAAGATTAAGTTCGTAATTCATATATATATTGTCGGTCATACAAACTCGCTCGAATCAAGCTCGAGCATCATTACAAAAAAAAAAAAAAAAAGAAGCAACACAACAAAAACTTGTACATCAACCAGGTCAAGCCTCAGGAGGGGGCGGAGGAGGATTCAGGTCGTCAAAGGGAGGGTAGCCGCGCTTCCCGATCTTCTTGACGAATCTCTTCGCAGCCCGGTCTGGACGAAGGGACTTCACGTTTATCCTCCGTGGATCGAGCTGGGGATCCACCAAGAGCTGGGATCCTAGTCGGCGAAGGCCCTCGGCATAACCGTGCCCCCAGGCGGAATTACGAATCGCCACCACTCGGGTTATCTGCTGCTCGAGATCAGCAATCCTCGAGTGAGCCTCTTCTAGAGCACTCCGAGCCCCCACGAGCTCGAACTCCCGAGCAGCCCGGATCTCCTTAGACCGCGCCAACTCCGCTTGCAGGATCTCCCGGGCGCGCCTCAAACCGACCAGTTCCTCCTCCCGAGCAATCCGAGCCTGCTCGGACATGGCTAACTCCTCTTCCCTCAGTGATAGAATCTGGGAAGAAGCAGCCAGCTCTGCTGTCCGAGCGGTTAGCTCGGACTGAAGGAGGATCTTGTCCTGCTCGGTGGCCGATCTTGCGTCCACGAGGCGGGCATTCCTCCGATGGGCCACCGCCAGCGTTTCCCGGGCCGCCTCCAATTCGGCTCGAAGAGAAGAGTTGGCTCTCTCCAGCCTGCTCTTTTCCGCCCCCAGCTCCTCAACCGATTTTATCAGCCCCCTGCAGGTTTCTTGCGACTGCTCGAACTGGTCCCGTGCCTGCTGCAGCTTGTAGAGCCCGAACTTGCAGACGGTTCCGAGCTCACTGTTGAATTCGGCGAGCTCGGCCAGCTCGGATCCCACTGACCGGGATATCTCCATGGCGACCTAAAACACCGAACAAACAAAAAAGAGAAAGAAAAACTTAGCAACTTGAAAAGAGAAGACCGTCCGAAATTCAACAAAGCCTACCGAACAAACCTGAGTCAGCAGAGGCTCCAGCATCGAGGCCACTCGGGCGGAAGCATCTGCCTTTGCTTGATCGAATCGGGAAGGCCGCTCTGAACCGGCTTCACCGGCCTGACGAGC
This sequence comes from Platycarya longipes, assembly GCA_036559045.1. Taxonomy (NCBI): domain Eukaryota; kingdom Viridiplantae; phylum Streptophyta; class Magnoliopsida; order Fagales; family Juglandaceae; genus Platycarya; species Platycarya longipes. The sequence continues at coordinate 38,760,711 of CM071803.1, read as the reverse complement.
TCCTTCCTCTGAATCCGACCCGAAGAGCTGACCAAGCACCGCGACCCCGCTTCGAAGCCGAAAAGGAGATGGGGGTCGGGGAGGAGCTTCCGAGCCCGGAGATGGGCATGCGTCCTCAAAGTGAACCCCCGAGGTCGACCCCCTCTCGAAAGTCGGGGGTGGGCGCTCAGGAGACTCATCGGACTCAGCGGCCGGTCGACCGCTCTCGTCTGCGGCCTCCATATGGCTCCCTGCCGCGGGAAGGTCGGACCCCCTCGACCTCTCGGGGGTGGCCTCGTCCCGATTTTCCTGGTCCGGAGCCCCTTGCTGCTCGGCTCCCTCGCAGGCACCCTCGAAATTGGTCTCCTCGCCATGTACTTCCTCTTCCCCCTCGGAGGCATCTGAGTGGCGCTCGGAAGACGAAGGGGGAGGGGTGGGCAACTGACTCGCCCTGGCAGCTTGCTCCTCCGACTCCTGTCGGAAGACCTGCGCGAATGGCATGGCCCTCGGAGTCAAATCGGCGGCATGTTCCAGAGCCTCCTGGAAGGCGCGCTCTATCTCCTCTCCGTCTGAGGAGTCGACCCCGGCCCGGTCGGTCGCCTCGATCTGGGCATCCATGACCGTCCTCCCGGCCTCAGCCCTCATTCCCTCGGTCTGCAAGAACCGGAGCTCGTCCGAGGACGACGACGAGGAAGTCGGCTCGGGACGTCGTGCGGGAGAGTCTGTGGGGGGAACACCTCCGTCCGGACCTTCGGCCCGTGGACCCTTCCCCTTCCTCTGCTTCTTGGGTCGGGCACCACGGCTCGAAGTGGCCTCGCTGGCCCGACTCTTGGTGCGCCTCTCTTGTTCTACCTCCCGATCAGAGGCTCGCTTGCGAGAGGAGGTAGGAGGCTCTTCCGGGACAGTGAAGAAGTTTTGACCCTCGGCGTAGGACCGGTCTGGTCGGGTCAAAAACTCCTCGATGTTCTCCTCGGTGAGGAGATTGTCAGACCATAGCCGATCGGGATCCTCTGCCCCCCAGGAGAGGACCGCCTTCACCCTCTCAGCCTCCTGGGCCGAGAGGGTAACCTCCATATGTTTCTGGGAGGGGAGGAAGCCCCAGTCTTTCTGAATGGGGAAATCACTCCCCTCTCCCTCCGGGAACTCCCACTCCCTGCCCGAGACGAAGAAGAATCTCTTGTGGTAGTCCCGGGCACTCGAATGCCTCTCCTCCATTCTGATCAGCCTACATTTCGGCTTTATCTGGAAGCCGGCAACATTCCCGTCCCGACGGAGGAGCCGGTACAGTGAAAAGAATTCTCGAGCGGTCAGGTCGGGGTAGGGATCGTTCTTCCCGGACAGAACGATCCTAAACGCCACGCAGGTGGCCAACAAGATACGCCACCCGTTCGGCATGAGTTGGGCAGGGGCCAAACCCAAGAAGTGTAGGACTTCCCGAACGGGCCGAATGAAGGGAAGGCGTAGTCCCTTCGAAAGCATGAGGGAGAAGAGCACGACCTTCTGAGCCCTCCCATCGCGCTCGCAGGCCCTAACTCCATCCCCCGGGGCCTCCAAGGTGTGCCGCCAGGAAACGCGGTGCTTCTTCCTAAGCGTGTCCACATCAGCGGATTGCATTGTGGACATCCAGCCGTTGCCGGCGAAGAAAGGGCATGGGTCAGAAGAAGCCATGGGGGCAAAAGCAAGGAATGACAAGAAAGCAACAGAGAAGGAACGGGGAAGACGGCGAAGAGCAAAGGCAAGGAAGAAGGACAGCGGAATGGCAAGAAAGCAAACAACGAAGCAAGGACAGTGACAAGACCGCTGGGTAATTTATACCTAGAAGCAAAAATTTAATGCGAGCGGGAAACGAGGCTACGCCGAAACCGTCACCTCAGACGTGGCTCTTGGGAACAGAAAGCACGCCCTGAACTGACCAATCAAAGGTGAGAAGCGTGCGCCGAAATGACAAGTCAGTTAATGATGGTCACGCGCGTGCGCCTCACCATTTAATAACGGATCACTGACGGTTCGGGAATCGGAACGACGGCACAATTAAATTTCAAACTGCATTAAATGCCTGACACGGAATATGACGGGTCACGATTCGGCATTAATTGATCAGAATTCAAATCGTCCCTCTGAAGTCCGGTCGGTAAACGAAACGACATGTCAGCAGGGATCACCCGAATACATCCAACCTCGTGTTCCCGCTCGGAAGGGGAAATAAAGGAACACTGCCCAGTATCGGAGGACAGTACAATCAAAGGAAAGGAAGGCCCTAGCTCTAAAACGTTCGGAATTTCCATCGAAGTGCCTTCGATGAAAACTTGCGGGGTACTGAAAGGGGGTCCAACTTGCCCGGGCCCGAGCCCACAAGGTTATCAGGCCCAAGGCCCGTTATCCGCACCCACCTCGACGCAGCGTCCGAATTCAACTAGGGAGACCGAAATCAGGGACGAGCCAAGTCCCTGGTTTTCCCGATCTGGGTAGGAAATGGTTAAACCTGCTTCGAGAACACGCTAAGCACAGAACGGCGGCTCACGTACTGATATATCTCCTGAACCCGTCTCCCATCACGACCACTCCCGCATTTATGAACGACAGACAGCCGCCGGTCTACAGCCCCCCCCCTTTTTAATGCGGGGACGCTACAAACATACCCCATTAATTACTAAATTGACAAAAGATACAGCAGCATTTAATACCCATGTCCAGAAGGGTTTGATTGAGCATTAATTGGGAGGATACTCAATTAATGCGATGAGACCGACCGAATCAGACCAGGTTTCCTTATCGAGGATGACGGACGAGTGATGTCCCGATTTCCGGCGCTCTCGTCACACAGACCCCCCCTCCCAGGGGGGACACCTATAAATAACACCCAACCAATGACGGAAAGACGGTACGCTCACAGATTCTCTTACTCCCTCTATCATATATCTTCTTCCATACACTAACTTGATCGTCGGAGCGGTCCCGGACCCCGACCCCTCTTGTCCTTGTTTTGCAGGTTACCATCACGCGGGATCCGGTAGACAAGATAGCAGAATACGTCCTTAACAAGTAGAATGAAGAATATAATGAAATAAAGACAAAAGAAGCAGATTTGTTACAAATAACACATTAAAAGAACAGAACATAATAATGGTATAATTATATTTGTTTAATAAGACTATATTAACATATTAAAAATAAATAAAGAATACAATAAATTATAAAGTAAATATTTATAAAATCGGAAATTGCACTGATCGAATACAATACTGCAAGAAGTGAAATTTTGTATTAATAGCATGATTAATAACAATATTAATAGTGTTATCAAAATCAGATTTCTTACTAATGTAAAATAATATTCAGCAATTAATATTAAATTTTAAAAATATTGAACTTATTTATTAATAAATATATCTTCTTGTCATGTTATGAAAATTTATAACTATATTAATAAAGCTGTTATTGTTAGTTTTATTAATAAAAGTTTTCAAATATTGTTACTAAATTTGGATTAATTATTAGAGTAAAATTAAAATTTATTTTTTTAATAATATATTTCTATGTTAACATTTTATGAGCAATTGGCATATTAGTTAAGAAGAAATAGAACAGACTATAGGCAAATAGTTGATCAGTTCAAAGTTATTTCTAAGATTATTTATTTCTCAAATGTTATTAAGAACAAATTAAAGGAAATAAAACCCTGAACAATTTTTTTTTTTACCTTATTACAATTTTATGAGCAATTGGCGTATTAATTATCAAAAAGTTGAACAGACAATAGGGTAATAACGAAGTTCAAAATCTTTTCTAAGACTATCTACTTTTCACATTTGAAGTCCAGAAAAATAGATTAGATGAAGTTAAAATCCTCTCTCTCCGATTTTGTACGAAACTCTCAACCGAGTAAATACAAGAGTAAACGAGAAAGATAAGAATGGAAGAGAGGGATACAATGGTAAATAAATATAAGGGTATTTTTGTAATAAAAATGATTTTACAGATATGCTCATTCGATGGAAACTGTGGAAATGAAAAAGTGAAAATAACAAAGCAAAACATAAGGGCAAAACTGTAAAAAAAAATCTAACAATATTGTGACAGAGCTAAAGGGCAAAACAGGAAAACAAATGCACAGTTTGGGGCAAAATCGTCTGAAATGACCGAACTGAGGGCAGAGAGTGAAAAAAATTTCAAAAGTGTAAAATTGGAAGCAAAAGTGTCAAACAACTAACTGTCTACAAGTTATTGGCACGTGTTATATATTCTAGTAGATGATCAACGTGCAAAGCACGTTTGTTAAGTTAGGTGAGTTGAATTTTTTTAAAATAATAATAATATGTTATTTGTAAAAATTGATTTCAACCAATAATTTGATGTATATATTAAAAGATAGAACGTTAATTCAAACTGCAATTAATTATTCTGCCTGCGTATGCATCTAAATTTACATGTAATATATAGGGATCCGGACACTAATATATACACATGATATATGCCATTGGCAGGAATGGTAGGCCGAAGTTGACATGGATAGCACTCTTCCAAGCATTTTATGTTACCAATTGGTTCTGATCATCTATTTGATTTTCAGCAACATGTCAAAAGATACGAACTTTTAGTAACTTTAATGTAGATAAATGAAATATCTCTTTTGGTTTTTGTTTTCTACATCTTCAACAGAGCATTCATTTTTCTCAATGTCTTAATCTGCATCTTGCTCAAAAAACTGGTGATCATTAATTAATTAAGGGGTACAACACAAAAAGTAAAACCAGAAGACTTTGTCTGAGTGATGAATCCGCAGAAAGACATCAGACCAAACCAAAATTTGATCTTTATCGAGATTCTGTTCTAAAGAAAGATTGAAAACAAATGCTTATTTGGCACAGTGATAAAATAATTGATCGGGTGGTAAAAAATAGGGAAAGTTGTAGAGAAAGCAGGGTGGGGAAGTGGAAAAGGGGCTTTGAGGGAATCGAATAGACGGACCTTAGGATTTTAACCAATGGAAATTAAAAATAGGCATTCATTACGCATGATATAACTGACACAGTACACAAACACACTCATAAAACAGGCATTAATTGCGCATAATTAAGCCGGAATATGAAGAACTTTTTCCGAAATAAATGATATAGACGGAGTTAACGGAAAATGAAAAGGATCTTAACAGATTTATTATTTATCTATTAAACCAATATTTTTCATTAGATAGCCATATTATATATATAAAAATATAGTAATAAATATATACATATATATATCTCCCTTATTTGGCCAAATCTCACGTAATTATTACATATTATATAGCAAAGTCTCTTCTAGATCATTTGTTTTCTTAATATCTTATTATCAAGATGATCATGACACCAATTGAAATTTTGGTAAATATTGATTTTGAAGGATAGAATTATTCAACCATTACATATAAGATGCATGCATATGGACTATTGATTTTGAAGGAAAGAACCATTCGACCATTAAATATAAGATGCATGCGTATGGACTAAGGACTGATTCCAATGCATAATTGTATTAATCAAAGTGATTTGACCCAAAAGATCAGGTGCCAAGTTGTTGGCTGTGCATGTTCTGAGAACACAGTTATTACTTATGAACTAATTTACTATAACTATTATATTCTTAACATCCAAACGGAGGCCAATGTACTCGAAGAAAAGGCCAAAAGCTTCGCGGGTTTGACTCGACGTTTGAGGTCCATCTATGTTTAAACATTATAAAAAAATTAGATATTAGTAATTAAATATTTGTCACTAAACAAATTATTTATGATTAAAATAAACTAATAACAATTAAAATAGATTATTTACAACTAATAAGTGATAGTAAATAAACAATTTTTTTATAATGAAATACTTGATCATCAATAAAATCTCTCATGCAAGTCTCCGCTTGCATAAAATAATATTGTTGCTGATATACAAGTATCAATATTTGAACCTTAATGTTCAAATATTCTAACCCATGACTTTTTCCAATCTCTCTCAGACTGAAATTTAGGAAGTTGGTTGTTTAAAATTTGGAAAATGATACTTTGTTCACCTCTTTTAACACCTCATTTTGAGATCTGATTTATTTTAATTTTTTTTTACTTAATAATTAAGAAAGTGATTATTTATGTATTGATATTTTTTTATATTTTTCAAGAATATTTTAAAATGATAAAAAAAATCATAAGAAAAAAATAAAATTTGACCTAGAGATAAACTGGAGTCGTAAGTTTCAATAAGCATTGTAGCACCACGCTTTGAATTTTTATCAATTCTTTATGATATATGTATCCATGCAGGAGGATTTTTATTTATTTATTTATTTTATGTGTAGATGACTTTGCTAACACAATGAATGCACTACAACAAAATTAGACTTTAGTGACACTTTAAAAATTGTTAGTCTCCAAACCGTCACCAAAACTTATTTTCTGTGATGATTTATTAGAATCGTTACTAAAGACAATTACTGAAATTTTTTACGTTCGAACTAATACGATCTTAAGTTCAAACGTTGAGAGTATGTTCGAACTACGTAATCAATAACGTTCGAATGTGAATTTTTCTAATGCCAACGTTCGAAGTATATGAAATAACGGTTAAACGTTTACATTAAATTAAAAAAAATACTTTGGCACCTTATTTTGACACCTTTAGTATTTTAATACATTTAAAATTTTTTGCTTTACTTAATAGTGTAGGATTTGACTATTGAATTGAATTAATATTTATTTTTTTAAAATATTTTTAAATGAACAAAATATGAATAAAAAATCTATAAAGAAATTAAAATAAGATTCTATTTTAGTGGGCCTTGTTAATATTATACAAATTTTGTACTCTATTAAATTGTCAAATAATTGAATTTTTGAAAAATATGAAGTGCGATAATTTAAAATTAAATTTAAATAAACTAATACCAATGTCTGATCCACGTGCGCAGTGATTGAGGCAATTTGTGCAGTGAGCTGCCTCTCCATGTGCGCCTGTAGTTGTGCAACCCAAGCTGGTGACACGTCCCCACCCACAGTTTGTCATGCACAATGTTGTCCACTACTGTCGGCAATGTTAGCGAGATTAGGCTAAATGGTTTGACGCTGGAGAGGTGGCCCAGATCTACTGCAAGAGGGGGCACACGCCGCCTCCTCCGACCCTGACTCCGATGATAGCTACTGATGTCGAGGGGGCCAATCTACGGCCGCACTAGCTCTGAGATTTGAGCCGGCACTCCTTGTGCTAGGAGCAATCGAGTGATAATGACTCTGTAGGGGAGGTTGTCCTCCGAGCCAGTACATGCCTCGTAGCAGATCCTCTCGAAGATCACCCACAGGAGGTCAATCGGGTCTCCATGCGCTATCCTGATGAGAAACTGGGCACTTGCCCAGTTGAAGGTCGTTGTGTGTGCCAGTGGGTCCACATTTGCTACAACAATAAGATGCAGCACGCGGAAGAAACCATCGAGTGCACTCTGAAAGACACTGTCTAACATCTCGTGCGCCTTCAGTTCTCGGCCCGTAAGGATGTAGAAATCCTTATCCTGCTGTGAACCTTCCTCCTCTGATCCAGCATCGTCGCCTGAGTCGAGGTCGACGTGATGACTGCCCGTAGACAAATATGAGCCAGTCTGGGACTCCACCATGCCAGCGTCAGTATCTAGCGGCGAAGCCTGTGCAACAGTCATGTCCTCCACCTGCTGCCCAGCTGCTGGCTGTGGCGGTAGACGCTGGATTTGCAGCAGGTCGACGATGACATCCGCTGAGACAATGAGCCGACCCCATGGATCTCGATGACGTGGGAGTCAGCGTCGTGGGGCAATGTGGACATCGCCTGGAAGAACTCATGCACCATGCTGGTGTACACCACTGCTTGGCAAGGGGTTAAAGCTCCACTTCATGTTTGGCATTCCAGACTAGCTCATGCTTCTGCACCTATAGTGTCTAGAGTAGTTAAAGAAGCTATGCTTCCTATTTCGGGTCCTGTAAAGCAAAATAATGTTTGTGAGTCTTGTCAAGTTGCTAAGAGTCACAAACTTTCCTTTCCTGAGTCCAATAACAGATCCACACATCCCCTTGAGCTAATACACTGATGTGTGGATCTCCCCAGTGTCTTCAGTCAGTGGTTGTAAGCTTTATGTTCTTTTTATTGATGATTATTCGATATTCACATGGTATTTCCTTTAAAGCATAAATCTAATGTGTTCTCTTGCTTTATCACGTTTAAATAATTAGTTGAAAATCAATTCTCTCGATCAATTAAACAACTTCTCATTGACAATGTGAGGAATACTTCTCCACTGCCTTCCAAACTTTTCTCTCTAACAATGGAATCCTCCACAAGCTCACTTGTCCTCATACATCTAAGTAAAATGGAATTTCAGAGTGAAAACACAGGCATATAATTGAAACATGCCTATCTCTTTTAGCTCAATCTTAGCTTCCCTCTTGTTATTGGGTTGATGCCTTTCTTACAGCCACTTATGTCATCAATAGACTCCCTACACCAGCTCTAAGCAATCAGTCTCCTTATTTTACTTTGTTTAGAAAACCACCATATTACTCTTTTCTCAAGACATTTGGCTGCACCTGCTATCCATTGCTCAAACTTTACAATTTTCACAAATTAGCCTTTAGGAGTACTAAGTGTGTCCTTCTTGGGTATAGTTCAAATCAGAAAGTTTATCGATGTTTAGACTTAAAAACACAAAACGTATACATCTCTAGACATGTAATCTTTGATGAGTTGAGTTTCCCTGCCTCTGCTACACAAGTTCAAGCTACTGTCTCTCCATCCTTGCAGGAAAATTTGCAATCTTCTATTAGTCCAGCACACTTAGGTTCAAAATCTAATCTTTTGCCATATTTTGCAATTCCTTCATTTACTAATACTGCATCTCCTGAATTGTCCACATCAACTTCTCCCAATACCCTCTCTTCCATACCAGAATCAACTGATCTGGTTTCTCCTAATTCAAGTCCACTCCCATTTACTAATGAACCCATTTCTGACTCTTCATCTAGTTCCTCACCCAGAATTACCATCCATTTCTCCTGCCTCTAATCCATCCACCAACATTTCAACACCTGAAACCTCACCCCATCAAACCTCACCTTTATTACTCCACCAAACACCCTATCCAAGCCTTATCTGCCACCACATTACCTCATGAACCACATACATATAAAGAAGCAATGAAGAACCAGAAATGGATTGATGCTATGCAGGCTAAATACAATGCTTTACTGGCTAATCATACTTGGACTTTATGTCCTCGACCTTGTCACAAGAAAGTGGTGAGAAATAAATGGGTATTTAAGCTTAAACAAAAATCAAATGGGAGCATTGACAGATACAAGGTCATACTAATGGCCAAGGGATTTGATCAAGTTGATGGTGTAGACTTTACAGAGACCTTTAGTCATGTTGTTAAACCAACCATTATTAGATTAGTGTTGGCACTAACTATTCACCATAACTGGTTCATTAGACAGCTTGATATATTCAATGCTTTCTTCCATGGTTTTCTTGAAGAATAGGTGTATATGGAGTAACCTAAAGGATTTGAGGATCCTTTTCTCACTGGTTATGTGTGCAGGTTATACAAGTCCATATATGGACTAAAACAAGCTCATAGAGCTTGGTTCTTGAGATTATCCCAAGCTTTTCTAGCTCTCAGGTTTCTTGGCTCAAATGTTGACATATCCCTTTTCACATTTCATCATGGCAACATTCCTATCTTTGTACTCATTTATGTTGATGATATAATAGTTGCAAGCAACTCCTTTTCATCTATTGATCATCTTATAACTAATCTTGATGCTGATTTTGCTGTTAAAGATCTCGGGCTTCTATCTTATTTTTTGGGAATTCAAGTCACCCACACATCAGAAGGTCTTCATCTCAGCCAATCAAAATATGCAATTGACCTATTGCATCGCATCAAAATGGCTGGTGCTAAACCAGCTCCTACAACTTGCACTTCAGGAGTTAAACTCTCAAAGTTTTCAAGGGATCCACTTCCTAATCCTATTGAATACAAAACAGCGGTGGGAGCCTTGCAATACCTCACACTTACCAGGCCAAACCTCTTGTTTAGTGTTAACCAACTCTGTCAGTTTCTCCATTGTCCAACAACTAATCATTTGGTGGCAGCTAAATGAGTATTGAGGTATATCAAGGGTACCTTACACTTTGGACTCAACTTCAGTAAGGGAACTCTTCAACTTAATGGGTTTTGTGACTTGGATTGGGCAGGTCTCCAGATGATAGGAAGTCTACTTTTGGCCATTGCATATTTCTCAGCCCATGTCTCATATACTGGTCAGCCAAGAGACAACCAGTTGTAGACAAGTCAAGCACTGAAGCAGAATACAGATCTATGGCTTTCACAGTTGTTGAACTTTACTGGCTTAGGATGCTTTTCAAAGAGCTTCATATACCACTTACAGTCTCTCCTTGCTTATGGATGGACAATGTTGGTGCTTTAGCTCTCTTTACTAATCCAGTATTCCATGCATGTACTAAACATATCGAGATGGATTATCACTTCATCAGGAAGAGATTTTCAATAAAGATATTCAGGCCAGATATACATCTACTGCTGATCAACCATTGGACATCTTTACTAAAGGTCTAACTTCATCTAGATTTCTGCAACTTCGTGACAAGTTGGTGCTACGTGATCTCCCCATCAACTTGAAGGGGGATGTTAGAGACATATGTTTCTGAGAATTATGGCACATCACATCCAGCTGAATTATCTTGCACATCTAATTCCGTTACCTATTGATCCTCATGTACTCTGCTATTGATTTGAATTTTTGTTAAGCACTTAGTTAGACATTTAAACTTTTGAATACTTGTACTTATCCACATGAGCTGGATACTGTAATTTAAATATCTTGTAATTATCTATATATATATATATGAATACATATGCAAGCTGGTATCTCAAGGAACTAGTCTTTGTTTCATTGCTATTCTTACTATCAAGACTTTGATGAGCTATCTCCACTTACAATTTGAATATTCTGCTAATTTGAAAATAAATTATTATGTGGATCAACTAATGCATGGTTGGCATTTTCATGTTGTCTTTTTGCAGCACATCTTTATTAGAATAGGGATTGAATGACACTAACGGTTAAAGATCACATAGTACTATTGCCTGAGGGACTAAATGAATTCCATCTCAAGAGTACTTCGGGCCTGCATATTCCTTTCCTTGATGACTGATGCTAGATATAGTTATAGTTTTATAGGTTGTATAAACATTGTGCACTATTTTTGAAAAAGAATAAAATCTACTTTAAAAATTAATTTTTTTATGTGATTTTTATATTTACTCACTTTTTTTTCAAAATAAATGTGTGGCGGTTACATATTTTATGACTATAAATATCAGTTCTCTTTTCATCCGATTAATCTAACCGTTGGCATGAAGTAATTGGATCTAAATGTATAAACCTAATGAAGTTGCTTTAATTTGTACATGTAATTGTTGCTTTTCATTTATAATGGTTGATAGTCAAACTGTGTTTCATTGTTAAGTACTATTTTCGTGTGCACCATGTTCAATGATGACAAAACTAGTATATAGATGAAAAATTCTATTTACAATCATTTCCTCCATCACACAATAATATGTGATTTGTCATTTAATTTTGCCCTTCAATTTAAATATAAGTATCTTGATGTGTAAATATTTGTGTGTAAAAAGAGGAAAAATGATAATTCACATATTAATATGTGATGTGGTGATGATAAACTTTTTTATATATAGATATAGGGTAGTGCTACGGAGCCTACAAATTTTACCGATAATTGACCGATCACGTGACATTTTAAAATGATAAAATCCGAACTTCAATTCTGACCACTCTCATTGAAAAACCCTAAAATCGGAACTTTACTTTTCTGCAGTTCTTCACAATGAACAAAACAATAGTCATGAAAGAAAAAAAAACCCAGATAGACATGGATTTTTATTCTCGCAAGTTGGATATTTGACAAATCCATGTCTACATGAAATAAGAATTTTTCTTTAGTACTTTTAGAGAATCTGCAGTATTGAAAAATGCTAGGCATGGATTTCTATTTTCCTAAGTAAAGTAAGTATACTTTATTTTCACATACCCACAAACGAAACAAGGGATTAAATAGTAGCCATTTGAGATCAATCTTACAAGAAAAATTAAAACAGAGAAGTGAAACTTAGAGAGAAAAATATACAGTTTATTCACTTTATTCTTTGCTGTGGACACATCCGAGAGGGGAGGGACGATTGAGGAGGCGTAGTAACTAAAAAGGAAGAAAGAGATGAGTTTTTACTGTAGTTTTTACTTTTTATTCAAGCAGGAGGGAAGGGACAATGGAGGGAGGCAAAGCCGCAAAACCCATGGATTCAAGGAAGAAGAGATGAGTTTATCACTACAGTTTTTACTTTTAGGATATTTTTTTTAGGCCATTCAGAATAGAACACCTGGCATCAGTATATTTTTGGTTCGAAGTCTTTGGTTCGTCTAGCATTTTCCATAAATATACGTATAGAATGGACGTGCTTTAGCCAATTTCGGAGTTTTTTGTTTTTTTCTTAGAAGAAAGTAAATTGCATTCATTAATAGCGAACATTACAATTGGACTTCAAACATACATTACAAGCTAACTAACGAGTACACTAAAAGTGACTGACATGGTCTATCCTAACTGCAAATCTCTTCAGAGTACCGTCTGTGAGATAATCCAACTATGTTTAAGATAGAGTGATAACCAACACCTATACACTCTACAGACTATAGGTCTAAAGACCCACTCTATGATCCAAGGTTCTAGAGATCAAATGTATATTTGCTTTTTTTATTAAAACTAGAACAAGCAACAAAACAGAAATAAACACAAGATAAAACTAAAACAACACAAAGGTGGGCAGCTGTGGCAGCGCATAAGAGACACATGTCACTCTTGGAGAATGGCTGATGGACGAGTCCCATGGATCCAGAGGTCTTGGTCCCTGGTGGACCGCACGTGGCGGCTATAGGCCTTCCTTGGAGGGGTGTGTGGATATTGAACTTTCACTTCGGGGCTGCACGTGCTCCCCACGCTCCACTATGTTTGGTAATATTCTACCCCCCCTTGATAAATCTCCTCCTTGGGAGTCTTGCAGTAAGCCTCGCAGAGGAACCTTGCCATCGGAACACATCTGTTCGACCAAGCCAAACCGAGAACAAAAACCAGCAAAAATCTCTTCGGCGAGATTTGTAAAAAACCAAAAAGAAATCAATGGAAAGAACAGGGGAGGAGCCAAAAGGAAAAACCACCAAACCCTCGTCGAAGCACATGAAGCTCTGAGGAGACGTAATGGAGTTCCGAAACCAACGAAAAAAGGGAAAAATTTGGGGGAGGGGGAGGGAGGGAGGGAGGGGGGGAGAAAGGAGGGAGGGGAAGCCGAAGCTCCCACCTCCCCTACGGCAGCTTCTAGGGTTAGGGTTTCTTAGGGATTATGGGAGGGAAGGCACTCAAGAGAGGGAAGGCACTCAAGAGAGAGAAGGGGGTTTGGTGGATATATTCCTTTTTCTATGCTGACATAGTTTATACATAATGAGTATCAGTATTTTATTTTCATGCTCTTTATCAAGCTTATTTTCAACAAACTATTAAAGTTGAGGTCCCATATTTTGGGTAATTAATTATTTATGAGATTTGGATGAAGAATGTACAAAATTATTTGTAAACCGAAGGCCATTTTAGGTAACAAACATGGAAATTAAATTTGACAAACTCGTAATGTATGACGAAAGTTATTTCCCATGATGTTTCACTGTGGACATTCTCATGTTGTTGTTAAAAAAAAAATTCATGATGTCCCTTTGCAGGAAATACATTCTTGTGGCAAAAGATCTCAATGCAGCAAATAAGTTTTCCTATAAACACTGAATAATTAAAACATTTTTTTTGCGACGATTTTGTTCATTCGCATTTACAAAGAAAGGATATATCATATGCCGAAGTAAGTAATATTTGCAACAAACTCTTCATTAGGGATGGGCAGTAGGATAACCATATTTTGCATACCTGCCCCGTTCGCCTCGCCCCGTTCAAAGGAACCCAACAGAGGCAAGGGGCGGATGGGGGTTACCCCTGGCCTTGTTTTCACCCACTCCCTAGGGTTTATATATATATATATATAATATGCATATATAATATATGTATATATAATATGAAAAAATAAACGAATTTGCAGTTTGCTAACTTTGTTTACCTCACACCATCACTCAGTGCCCACGAGAGAGAGAGAGAGAGAGAGAGAGAGAGAGAGAGAAATAATGGGCTTGGGGAAGATGAAGGAGGGAATTAAACCCACCAGACAAAATGACGCGTTTTGACATTTTGGGCTGGGAATTTTTTTAACCCCAGACAAAATGATACAGTTTTGGGCTGGGGGTTTTAATCCCCCCCCATCCTCTTCCCCGAGCTCCTTTTTCCCCCCATTTTCGGAAACTCTCTCGAACTCTCTCGAAACTCGCTCGAAACTCGAATGAATGATGGTTGTCGTTCGTTGTTTCTTGTGTCCATTGCTTTCGTCGTTGCCAAAGGTAAGATTCCTCGCTTCCTTAGTCCAAGCTTCTGCAATTTTTTTTTTCCTGTTTGGTCACCAAGAAAACAAGAAAATTTGTGAAAACATTAGAACAATCGGGGGAATCCCCTGCCCCTGCACACGACGGCAGGAGGCGGAGGAAAATCCTCCACCCCCACATCAGGGGGATTGAGGGGTGAGGTAGGGGTGACCCGCTTCTGTATATGCAGGTGTCACCCCTACTTTTCATAGTTGCAAGAAAAAAGACTTATTTCGGTGAGATATTCTCTACAAGTATCAACAGTTTATGGGTTTTGTTGCAACTTAGTTTTTGTTTATGAGATAAAATGAGATAATTCTAGATGAAAGTTAAAAGCTGAATAAATATAATTAGAATATTAGTTTTTAATGTTACTATTATTTTAAAATTTTAAAAATTTAAATTATTTTATATATTTTATATAAGATTAATTTAGAAATATTATAATGATGAAATGAGATAAGATGAGATTAGATGAAATCATTTCTATATCTAAATGGGACGATCTCCGCAAAAAGACATATCTATTGCAATGGATATATATTTATTATTAATTAAACAAATAATTGTATAGAAAATAAGTGAAACTATTTCTAAACTTATAAACTCCAAATTTAAACATATGTAATGTACATTTATATGCCTTTCAAATTACTTTTAAATTTAAATTTTTAAGTTCTTGGACATTTAACGGAAGAAGGGCTAAAGTGGTTCAATACGGCAAAGTTACTATTTGAAATTTATATATATCTTCACATATTTTTATCGATTTTTCTTTATCATGAGTATTAAAGGAACTTACCTAAAGGTTAATTGATATTTTGGAGTGTAGCCAGGCATAGATCAAGATTGGACAAACTTTAATCACTCCTCCATATATAGAATAAAGTTTCTCAATGGCTCGAAAGGTGAAGATCAGATGCATTAATTTAGCAAAAAATGATAGTTGTTGTCTTGATTATTATACAAGTGCTTTGCAATCACTTAAAAAAATAAAAAAGTAAATACATACGAGATTCATATAAAAAATTATTTTTTTATTAACAAATCTCATTATTTTTTAAAGTAATTGCATGATACTTATGCATTCCTCGACTATATATAACATTACTCGTTACAAGCTCCATTAAATGATGCTAGATAGATTAATGATTATTCTGCAGGCTAATTCTAATAGATGATTTACAAAAAAAAATACAAGAGAATCATCCAAAAACATAGAGAAAATGCCTTTGATGTTCAAATTGAAAATTATCAAATTAAGCAATGTCAAAAATCAGTCCATAAGTCAAACTGTATAACCAAAAATCGTCTAATATGGAATTTTACCAAAATTAGCAAAATCTCAATAATCATGCCAAAATTAAATACGGAATAAAGGAAGTAATCTACCAAAAATCCTGCTAATCGAAATCATAATCACCTCTTAAATGATAAATGATATATTACGAAATAAGAAAAAGAATAACTAAAAATGGTGATCCGGGAGGGAAAAAGTGGATTTTGGTCTTGAAACGATGCACAACGAGCATAGCTAGGTAACCACGACATGCACACTGAAAGAACTTTTCGAACTGGGGTCTTATGCGCGTTTATGATACATGTAGCCAAAGTTATGAACAAAATACTGAAATGCACCCACAACTACCCCAAAGTTTCACTCGCATTGTAATTTTTTATATTTTACAAAATTTGAGAAGACTACTTTTTAATCTTCTATATGTTTTGGGTCCTTTCTACATGTGTCAATCCAATCTACTTAGAGATTTATCAACTAGTACTTTTGAGTCAAGTGCTTGCAAGTAATAAGATTGAGGTTGGGTATCGGTATTTTAGAAAGTGAGTTAAAATAAAAGTTAAAAGTTGAATAAAATATTTTTAGAATATTATTTTTTAATATTATTGTTGTTTTGATATTTAAAAAGATTGAATTATTTTTTATTTTTTATGTGAAAGTTCGTAAATTGTAATAATAAAATGAAATGAGATAGGTTGAGAGTGTTTCTCAATCCAAACTAAGCCAACTTGATCCTTTGTTTTTATAAACACTCTTATTTTATCTCATCTCATCTAATATAACTTTATCAAATTTCATACAAAATAAAATAAAAAATTAAACTTTTTCAAATTTCAAAATAAAAATAATATTTAAAAAAATATAATTCTAATAATATTTTATTCATTTTCAACTTTTATCTCAACTCATTTAATCTCAACTCATTTCATCTCTAAAAACAAACGAAGACTCACTAATCTATATTCCGAATTTATCTAATTTCATTCTGACTAATTCCTTGATGAAACAATATTATAAGACTAGGAGTATCCGATGTTATTATTGCCTTAACAACCAAATTCATCCAATCTGGATTTAAGCATGTGACCAAGTTATGATTATAAAAAACTGAAAAGATTGTTTTCCCATGTTGTCTAAACGTGACCCTGTATGTCTACTGATAATAATCTTAAGCAAAAAAAAAAAAACGTGGATGCCACTTATGTGAGAAGGACAATATGAAAGCAACCCTTCTTGGCATACTTGTGAAATAAGCATAATGTTCACAACTTTTTCTCAATTTTCTTCATATTCCCATCTGGAAAAAGAAAAAGAAAAAGGCCTCCCCAATACCCAGATACTTTCTTTGAGAGTGGTGAGTTGGTATTATGTTTGTATAACATGTGCAGAGGACTGAGCTGGAAACAAATTTTGAAGAGTTGTCCATACCAGCTCATCATTAGAAGTATTGCAATCTAAAACCTAGGCTAAAAATGTATCGGAGGGGGAGGAGTTAATTGCCAAGATGATTAACTGGTCCAGCAGGACCCATCTTATGTGTGCAGGGTTGAGATTGCCATCAACAAATGCATTAGGGATGGGAATATTGGGGCCATCAACATATCCAAAGAGTTGATGGCCATCAACATATTCAAGGCAAATTAGGCAGTTGCCTAATGTCCCACAGTGTAACAAGGCTTTAGAAAATACTAAAAAAATAATTAGTTAATTTTTTCTTTTAAAAAAAGGTGTTAACATTGAAAATTAAAAATAAATCAATTCTCAACTCCACGGTGAAAACAAAAGAACAGTTTTAACTTGGTTAATTTTTAAATACAAATATATTTAGATCTAACATCCTAGTTAATTTGATACAAGAAAAAATGTCCCGTTTTAACTTATCGCCTTAAATTTCCAAATCTATTAAGCCGGCCCTATTTAAAAAATTGGTACTATTTATGCCTTCCAGAATAGAAAGTTATCAATATTCAATAGTGAGTTTAATAGTGACAAAATGTGCAGTTGAAGTGATGATGGAGAGAGTAACAGTAATTTTCTGGGGACTCCATGAGGATGAAGAACAGCCGTGGATCTTTTAGGCTCTAAATGCCATGTTAAAATAGGTGAAGGTGAATATAGGACAAACTTTTTGTGAAAATGCCCGAGCACATATCAGAAACACTAATTCATTTCAATTTTCATTTCTCTACCCAGCGCAAGTGCAACAAACTATTATTTTTCTGTCATAACTAGGGGTATAATCTGGATGCAGGGAGTCATTATATATATCGAATATGTGACTATCTTTCTTAAAAAAAAAAAAAAAATTACAATAGACTATTCTATTTAGGGTGACGTTGGGGTGCAGTCAGGCTACACTCCAGCTTCTTTGTAGTCCACTCTCTACACCCTCTTAAATTCCTATAATTTTTATAAAAATACAATAAAAAAATATTAAAAAATACAATAAAAAATACAACAAAAAAAAAATTAGAAAATACAATAAAAAAATATAATAAAATAATAAAATAAAGAAAATATAATAAAAAACATAATAAAAAATACAATAAAAAAAGAAAATAAAGATAAACTTTTAAAAAAATTTGGCATCAACTCACCAGAAAATTATTAGAAAAAAGAAAAGATTGATGCATTGATCATCCACATGCATTGCGTGTGTATAATATAAATCATATCAGACATTAATATATGATTTATTATTTTTGTTAATTTGTTATTTGATTTAAATACGCGTATATTGATGTGTCAATGTATAATTTTTAAATAGAAGAAAAATTATAACAAATCACGTGTAGATATGTTATTTTATTATACTGATACTCAAGAATGAAATTAGGATTTGTTATTTAGGAGGATGATTAATAAAGTGTGTGATATGTATGAGTAAAAATAATATTAAAATCTAATATTTGGGATGATAATTTCAGTAAAAATTTTAAAAATCTACGTATTAAAGGGAATATTTTATTTATCTTTTTTTTCTTTAAAAATTATTTACATACTATTTTTTTTTTTAATTTGAGGGGGTAAATCATAGGCGGAACCGTTGCATCCCCCCTCCCAAAACTTTTCGAAATTATAAAATATCCCATTTTTTTATAAGTAAAATTATAAAATAACCCTAGATTTTATACATAATTCTAAATGCCGCCACCAAAAAAAATATATTTTTTCATATGCTCTCTAAGTGTTTTAAAATTATCAATATACCTAAAAATATCTCTCTTCGATCAATTTGTTTTATAGTCCCAAAATTTTGTTTAATTCTATATATTATCTATATTTAAGGATGTGGCTTCTCCGAAATTAAATTAAATTAAGTTTAGAATAAATAATAAACTTATTAATATGGATTTCAAAATTTTTTATTATACAATATTGAGTTTCTTAATATGGAATCTAAAGTATAAATATAAGAACAATTATCTAAAGTTGATGATCTATATGAAAAATAATTTGTGATTATGATTTTATAATTTTCTTATTTTTCAATCTCTTTTTAATTTACAAAAGAAAAATAATGTTTGCAGTCCCATAATCAAGTGCAAGTCTTGTCCTTTCCATTTGAAAAAATTAGGTAAATTTAGGATTCATATGAAAAAAAATATTTTTTAATGATGGATTTTTTTTTCAAGTAGAGTGTGTAGAATTTGCACAACTTAAAATTATTTTAACATTGCTCTTTATGTAAATGTGTCGCACAATATAAAATTTGACCCTCCCTCGATACAATTGCTGGTTCTGCCATTGAAGTAAATTATATTTATATTAAGACACTGAAAAAAAAACTATATACTAAAATAAAATGTTCAAAAAATCTGATACTGAATGATAAATAGTATTTCTCATATATAGATATATGTTTATGCATGGACGTGCTTTAGCCAAATTTGAAGTTGATACAGTTTATACAGTATCAGTTATCTTCATGCTCTTTATGAAGCTTAGTCTCAACAAGCTATTAAAGTTGAGGTCCCATCTTTTGGGTAATTAATTATTTATGAGATTTGGATGAAAAAGTACAAAATTATATATTTGTAAAACGGAGGGCATTTTAGGCAACATGAAAATTAAATTTGACAAACTTGTAATCTATGACAAGTTATTTCCCACGATGTCTCATTATGGAAATTCTCTTTTTGATGCTAAAACTTTTTTTCACGATGTCTCTTTCGGAAGAAATACATTCTTGCGGTAAGAGATCTTGTTGAGTTCGTACTTCATTTCCTGTTGAAAATGTCATTTTGGAGACTTGGACTGATACTCAACCATAGCTTGAGTACCCTGGCTCAAGCAATCTTACTTTGACTATAGCGTGGGCTCGCTCAACAGTTAGCTCGAGTAGGTGGTAAGCACGTTAGTGTTTGATACTTGCTTGATAGTCAGATCGAGCGGACTCGACATTAGACTTAAGCGAGTGTTCTAAAATTGTAAACTATAAATACATGTTTTTCTCATGCATTTTTCAACTCATTAGCAGCCAAACATCGTAAAGAGAGAATCTTTTTGTGAAGAATCCTAAGAGTTCATTGGATGCATATAAGGGTATAACAAGTCCGATTCAATCTGGTTTTGGAAAAATTTTGGATCCGAATCGATATATACCGATTCTGGAAATTTAAGAATCGATACGGGTTTTTTCGATATATATTGAAACTTTTGGTTTTTTCGGTTTCGATCTAGTTATGTTCAATTTTAAGGTTTACCATTTACACGTCTGACATTGTATATGTTTAATATTATAATTCTTTTAATACTAAACTTAATTGTGAGAATTTGATATTTATTATTAACAATTACTAATTTATTAATGTTTAATTATACTAGTATAGTATAAGTAGCATTTAACTTACTAGTAAGAGGAATAAACTTGAACAATAAGACTAAAATAGTGTAATTAGCATCTAATTAAACTAGCATATTACTTTTATGTTATAAGATTAATAGGCATGAAAAATAAGATTAAAATCTTATGTTATATTAATTAGAAATGTAGTATATAATATATATAATAATAATGGAAAACTATATTTAATATTAAAAAAAATTAAATATATAAATATATATTGGTCTAGTTCGGTTTAAAGCGATTTTCAAAATATAAAAATCAATACCACACCAATTTAAGACCGGTTTTTGTTTTTAAAAACAAAAAACAAATCAGACTGAACCTACTGGATTTATTTGGTCTTATCTAGTTCAAACGATATTTCAGTTTTTTCTTACACCCTTAGGCGTATTAGGGCTTTGGAATTGTTGATTTTGTTATTGATCTTTTGTATTCCATCTTTATTGACAACGAATTCATTGAGACCAACTTTGACAATGGATGTAAGCTTATATTGAGCTGAACTAATTATACTTTTATTAAGATGTAAAATAAATAATTAAACTTTTTGGGATAAGTCTTGATTTCACATAGTATCAGAGCATGAGAGGTCCTAAATTTAATTTTTAATTCTACACTCTACCCTATTTAATTAAATATTTTACATATTGGACTATTCATTTAGGGGAAGTTTAGCCTATACGTAATGAGTGTTAAAATATAAAATAAATAATAAAATTTACATCATTCCATCAATTTAAAACTTTTGAACCAAATGATAATTTCACAATCTTGATGTTCTGTTGTAATTGTTGTTATTTCTTTTGTTTGCTTATGTTGTTATATTTCAAATTAAAATTTGATAACTCATTTACCTCAACAAATAATTTCAACGTAACAAATAAGTTTTCCTAAAAGGGATGAAAAATTAGAACAATTTATTTGTGATGGTTTTGTTCGTATGTATTTACAAGGAAAGGATGTGTCGAAGTAAGTACTATTTGCAACAAGCTTCATTGTTGCAGTCTCAATAGGGCTACAAATGAACAAAGTAGCTCGTGAATAGATCAAGCTTGACTCGTATATACTCGGTTTGAACTCAATTTACTTAATATAGGTTCAAATATTAAATGAGCAAAACTCATATAAAATTGGCTTGACTCGTTTTAGACTTGTAAATAAAACTTGTACAAGGTCGGCTTGACTCGTTTGAGCTCGTTTTGAAACTTGTAATATGTTTTATATATGTATGTGTTATATATATATATATATATATATATATATAACACCAATTTAGTTCAAACGATATTTCAATACCACACCAATTTAAGACCGGTTTTTGTTTTTAAAAACCAAAAACAAATCAGACTGAACCTACTGGATTTATTTGGTCTTATCTAGTTCAAACGATATTTCAGTTTTTTCTTACACCCTTAGGCGTATTAGGGCTTTGGAATTGTTGATTTTGTTATTGATCTTTTGCGTTCCATCTTTATTGACAACGAATTCATTGAGACCGACTTTGATAATTGATGTAAGCTCATATTGAGTTGAACCACTTATACATTTATTAAGATGTAAAATAAATAATTAAACTTTTTGGGATAAGTGGTGATTTCACATAGTATCAGAACATGAGAGGTCCTAAATTTAATTTTTAATTCTATACTCTACCCTATTTAATTAAATATTTTACATATTGGACTATTCATTGAGGGGGAGTTTAGCCTATACGTAAGGAGTGTTAAAATATAAAATAAATAATAAAATTTACATCGTTTCATTAGTTTAAACTTTTGAACCAAATGGTAATTTCACAATCTTGATGTTCTGTTGTAATTGTTGTTATTTCTTTTGTTTGTTTATGTTGTTATATTTCAAATTAAAATTTGATAACTCATTTATCTCAACAAATAATTTCAACGTAACAAATAAGTTTTCCCAAAAAGGATGAAAAATTAGAACAATTTATTTGTGATGGTTTTGTTCATATGTATTTACAAGGAAAGGATGTGTCGGAGTAAGTACTATTTGCAACAAGCCTCATTGTTGCAGTCTCAATAGGGCTACAAATGAACAAAGTAGCTCGTGAATAGATCAAGCTCGACTCGTATATACTCGGTTTGAACTCAATTTATTTGATATAGGTTCAAATATTAAATGATCAAAACTTATATAAAATTGGCTTGACTCATTTTAGATTTGTAAACAAAACTCGTACAAGCTCAGCTTGACTCATTTGAGCTCCTTTTGAAACTTGTAATATATTTTATATATGTATGTGTTATATATATATATATATATATATATATATATATAACACCAATTTAGTTCAAACGATATTTCAATACCACACCAATTTAAGACCGGTTTTTGTTTTTAAAAACCAAAAACAAATCAGACTGAACCTACTGGATTTATTTGGTCTTATCTAGTTCAAACGATATTTCAGTTTTTTCTTACACCCTTAGGCGTATTAGGGCTTTGGAATTGTTGATTTTGTTATTGATCTTTTGCGTTCCATCTTTATTGACAACGAATTCATTGAGACCGACTTTGATAATTGATGTAAGCTCATATTGAGTTGAACCACTTATACATTTATTAAGATGTAAAATAAATAATTAAACTTTTTGGGATAAGTGGTGATTTCACATAGTATCAGAACATGAGAGGTCCTAAATTTAATTTTTAATTCTATACTCTACCCTATTTAATTAAATATTTTACATATTGGACTATTCATTGAGGGGGAGTTTAGCCTATACGTAAGGAGTGTTAAAATATAAAATAAATAATAAAATTTACATCGTTTCATTAGTTTAAACTTTTGAACCAAATGGTAATTTCACAATCTTGATGTTCTGTTGTAATTGTTGTTATTTCTTTTGTTTGTTTATGTTGTTATATTTCAAATTAAAATTTGATAACTCATTTATCTCAACAAATAATTTCAACGTAACAAATAAGTTTTCCCAAAAAGGATGAAAAATTAGAACAATTTATTTGTGATGGTTTTGTTCATATGTATTTACAAGGAAAGGATGTGTCGGAGTAAGTACTATTTGCAACAAGCCTCATTGTTGCAGTCTCAATAGGGCTACAAATGAACAAAGTAGCTCGTGAATAGATCAAGCTCGACTCGTATATACTCGGTTTGAACTCAATTTATTTGATATAGGTTCAAATATTAAATGATCAAAACTTATATAAAATTGGCTTGACTCATTTTAGATTTGTAAACAAAACTCGTACAAGCTCAGCTTGACTCATTTGAGCTCCTTTTGAAACTTGTAATATATTTTATATATGTATGTGTTATATATATATATATATATATATATATATATAACACCAATTTAGTTCAAACGATATTTCAATACCACACCAATTTAAGACCGGTTTTTGTTTTTAAAAACCAAAAACAAATCAGACTGAACCTACTGGATTTATTTGGTCTTATCTAGTTCAAACGATATTTCAGTTTTTTCTTACACCCTTAGGCGTATTAGGGCTTTGGAATTGTTGATTTTGTTATTGATCTTTTGCGTTCCATCTTTATTGACAACGAATTCATTGAGACCGACTTTGATAATTGATGTAAGCTCATATTGAGTTGAACCACTTATACATTTATTAAGATGTAAAATAAATAATTAAACTTTTTGGGATAAGTGGTGATTTCACATAGTATCAGAACATGAGAGGTCCTAAATTTAATTTTTAATTCTATACTCTACCCTATTTAATTAAATATTTTACATATTGGACTATTCATTGAGGGGGAGTTTAGCCTATACGTAAGGAGTGTTAAAATATAAAATAAATAATAAAATTTACATCGTTTCATTAGTTTAAACTTTTGAACCAAATGGTAATTTCACAATCTTGATGTTCTGTTGTAATTGTTGTTATTTCTTTTGTTTGTTTATGTTGTTATATTTCAAATTAAAATTTGATAACTCATTTATCTCAACAAATAATTTCAACGTAACAAATAAGTTTTCCCAAAAAGGATGAAAAATTAGAACAATTTATTTGTGATGGTTTTGTTCATATGTATTTACAAGGAAAGGATGTGTCGGAGTAAGTACTATTTGCAACAAGCCTCATTGTTGCAGTCTCAATAGGGCTACAAATGAACAAAGTAGCTCGTGAATAGATCAAGCTCGACTCGTATATACTCGGTTTGAACTCAATTTATTTGATATAGGTTCAAATATTAAATGATCAAAACTTATATAAAATTGGCTTGACTCATTTTAGATTTGTAAACAAAACTCGTACAAGCTCAGCTTGACTCATTTGAGCTCCTTTTGAAACTTGTAATATATTTTATATATGTATGTGTTATATATATATATATATATATATATATATATAACACCAATTTAGTTCAAACGATATTTCAATACCACACCAATTTAAGACCGGTTTTTGTTTTTAAAAACCAAAAACAAATCAGACTGAACCTACTGGATTTATTTGGTCTTATCTAGTTCAAACGATATTTCAGTTTTTTCTTACACCCTTAGGCGTATTAGGGCTTTGGAATTGTTGATTTTGTTATTGATCTTTTGCGTTCCATCTTTATTGACAACGAATTCATTGAGACCGACTTTGATAATTGATGTAAGCTCATATTGAGTTGAACCACTTATACATTTATTAAGATGTAAAATAAATAATTAAACTTTTTGGGATAAGTGGTGATTTCACATAGTATCAGAACATGAGAGGTCCTAAATTTAATTTTTAATTCTATACTCTACCCTATTTAATTAAATATTTTACATATTGGACTATTCATTGAGGGGGAGTTTAGCCTATACGTAAGGAGTGTTAAAATATAAAATAAATAATAAAATTTACATCGTTTCATTAGTTTAAACTTTTGAACCAAATGGTAATTTCACAATCTTGATGTTCTGTTGTAATTGTTGTTATTTCTTTTGTTTGTTTATGTTGTTATATTTCAAATTAAAATTTGATAACTCATTTATCTCAACAAATAATTTCAACGTAACAAATAAGTTTTCCCAAAAAGGATGAAAAATTAGAACAATTTATTTGTGATGGTTTTGTTCATATGTATTTACAAGGAAAGGATGTGTCGGAGTAAGTACTATTTGCAACAAGCCTCATTGTTGCAGTCTCAATAGGGCTACAAATGAACAAAGTAGCTCGTGAATAGATCAAGCTCGACTCGTATATACTCGGTTTGAACTCAATTTATTTGATATAGGTTCAAATATTAAATGATCAAAACTTATATAAAATTGGCTTGACTCATTTTAGATTTGTAAACAAAACTCGTACAAGCTCAGCTTGACTCATTTGAGCTCCTTTTGAAACTTGTAATATATTTTATATATGTATGTGTTATATATATATATATATATATATAACACCAATTTAGTTCAAACGATATTTCAATACCACACCAATTTAAGACCGGTTTTTGTTTTTAAAAACCAAAAACAAATCAGACTGAACCTACTGGATTTATTTGGTCTTATCTAGTTCAAACGATATTTCAGTTTTTTCTTACACCCTTAGGCGTATTAGGGCTTTGGAATTGTTGATTTTGTTATTGATCTTTTGCGTTCCATCTTTATTGACAACGAATTCATTGAGACCGACTTTGATAATTGATGTAAGCTCATATTGAGTTGAACCACTTATACATTTATTAAGATGTAAAATAAATAATTAAACTTTTTGGGATAAGTGGTGATTTCACATAGTATCAGAACATGAGAGGTCCTAAATTTAATTTTTAATTCTATACTCTACCCTATTTAATTAAATATTTTACATATTGGACTATTCATTGAGGGGGAGTTTAGCCTATACGTAAGGAGTGTTAAAATATAAAATAAATAATAAAATTTACATCGTTTCATTAGTTTAAACTTTTGAACCAAATGGTAATTTCACAATCTTGATGTTCTGTTGTAATTGTTGTTATTTCTTTTGTTTGTTTATGTTGTTATATTTCAAATTAAAATTTGATAACTCATTTATCTCAACAAATAATTTCAACGTAACAAATAAGTTTTCAAAAAGGATGAAAAATTAGAACAATTTATTTGTGATGGTTTTGTTCATATGTATTTACAAGGAAAGGATGTGTCGGAGTAAGTACTATTTGCAACAAGCCTCATTGTTGCAGTCTCAATAGGGCTACAAATGAATAAAGTAGCTCGTGAATAGATCAAGCTCGACTCGTATATACTCGGTTTGAACTCAATTTATTTGATATAGGTTCAAATATTAAATGATCAAAACTTATATAAAATTGGCTTGACTCATTTTAGATTTGTAAACAAAACTCGTACAAGCTCAGCTTGACTCATTTGAGCTCCTTTTGAAACTTGTAATATATTTTATATATGTATGTGTTATATATATATATATATATATATATATATAACACCAATTTAGTTCAAACGATATTTCAATACCACACCAATTTAAGACCGGTTTTTGTTTTTAAAAACCAAAAACAAATCAGACTGAACCTACTGGATTTATTTGGTCTTATCTAGTTCAAACGATATTTCAGTTTTTTCTTACACCCTTAGGCGTATTAGGGCTTTGGAATTGTTGATTTTGTTATTGATCTTTTGCGTTCCATCTTTATTGACAACGAATTCATTGAGACCGACTTTGATAATTGATGTAAGCTCATATTGAGTTGAACCACTTATACATTTATTAAGATGTAAAATAAATAATTAAACTTTTTGGGATAAGTGGTGATTTCACATAGTATCAGAACATGAGAGGTCCTAAATTTAATTTTTAATTCTATACTCTACCCTATTTAATTAAATATTTTACATATTGGACTATTCATTGAGGGGGAGTTTAGCCTATACGTAAGGAGTGTTAAAATATAAAATAAATAATAAAATTTACATCGTTTCATTAGTTTAAACTTTTGAACCAAATGGTAATTTCACAATCTTGATGTTCTGTTGTAATTGTTGTTATTTCTTTTGTTTGTTTATGTTGTTATATTTCAAATTAAAATTTGATAACTCATTTATCTCAACAAATAATTTCAACGTATCAAATAAGTTTTCCCAAAAAGGATGAAAAATTAGAACAATTTATTTGTGATGGTT
The DNA here is from genome assembly GCA_036559045.1 of Platycarya longipes. NCBI lineage: Eukaryota > Viridiplantae > Streptophyta > Magnoliopsida > Fagales > Juglandaceae > Platycarya > Platycarya longipes. The sequence goes on along the minus strand of CM071803.1, from coordinate 38,732,875 downwards.
TTGTTCATATGTATTTACAAGGAAAGGATGTGTCGGAGTAAGTACTATTTGCAACAAGCCTCATTGTTGCAGTCTCAATAGGGCTACAAATGAATAAAGTAGCTCGTGAATAGATCAAGCTCGACTCGTATATACTCGGTTTGAACTCAATTTATTTGATATAGGTTCAAATATTAAATGATCAAAACTTATATAAAATTGGCTTGACTCATTTTAGATTTGTAAACAAAACTCGTACAAGCTCAGCTTGACTCATTTGAGCTCCTTTTGAAACTTGTAATATATTTTATATATGTATGTGTTATATATATATATATATATATATAACACCAATTTAGTTCAAACGATATTTCAATACCACACCAATTTAAGACCGGTTTTTGTTTTTAAAAACCAAAAACAAATCAGACTGAACCTACTGGATTTATTTGGTCTTATCTAGTTCAAACGATATTTCAGTTTTTTCTTACACCCTTAGGCGTATTAGGGCTTTGGAATTGTTGATTTTGTTATTGATCTTTTGCGTTCCATCTTTATTGACAACGAATTCATTGAGACCGACTTTGATAATTGATGTAAGCTCATATTGAGTTGAACCACTTATACATTTATTAAGATGTAAAATAAATAATTAAACTTTTTGGGATAAGTGGTGATTTCACATAGTATCAGAACATGAGAGGTCCTAAATTTAATTTTTAATTCTATACTCTACCCTATTTAATTAAATATTTTACATATTGGACTATTCATTGAGGGGGAGTTTAGCCTATACGTAAGGAGTGTTAAAATATAAAATAAATAATAAAATTTACATCGTTTCATTAGTTTAAACTTTTGAACCAAATGGTAATTTCACAATCTTGATGTTCTGTTGTAATTGTTGTTATTTCTTTTGTTTGTTTATGTTGTTATATTTCAAATTAAAATTTGATAACTCATTTATCTCAACAAATAATTTCAACGTATCAAATAAGTTTTCCCAAAAAGGATGAAAAATTAGAACAATTTATTTGTGATGGTTTTGTTCATATGTATTTACAAGGAAAGGATGTGTCGGAGTAAGTACTATTTGCAACAAGCCTCATTGTTGCAGTCTCAATAGGGCTACAAATGAACAAAGTAGCTCGTGAATAGATCAAGCTCGACTCGTATATACTCGGTTTGAACTCAATTTATTTGATATAGGTTCAAATATTAAATGATCAAAACTTATATAAAATTGGCTTGACTCATTTTAGATTTGTAAACAAAACTCGTACAAGCTCAGCTTGACTCATTTGAGCTCCTTTTGAAACTTGTAATATATTTTATATATGTATGTGTTATATATATATATATATATATATATATATATATATATATTATGTTAGTTATATTTTATATACTTAATTATGTATTATTAATTTATTTATTGTTAACCTTATTTAATATAGATATGTTATGTTTCCAAAATGGGTATGGGATATTGTATATAATAATATATCATACAATTACAACTATTGATTTCTTATGTTATCTATATGTATTAAATGGTTTTTTTTATTACATTTATTTTTTGTATCATTCTTTTAATTTATAACTATAAGTTAATTTATGAAAAAAAAATTATATCATAAGAATTTTGAATCAAAATTATTTGGTTGAATAGTTAAATGACTTGAGTTTTTTTTTATTCCTAAAATTTAAATTTTTTTATTAATCAAAAGACAAGATTAGAAATTATAAACTAAAAATGTGAGTTCAAACTCGAATAATTCAAACTCGAGTCGTTTATTTAATATTTTTAGTCGAGCTCGAGTCATATTCTAACAATATTAATGGATAACGAATCAAATTTGAGCAAAGATATTTGAGTTTTATTCGATTTTGAGTTGAATTCAAATGAATAAACATGTTAATCAAAATCGAGTACTCTTGTTCAAATTCGATTCGATTCAATTCATTTGCAATCTTAGTTAGGGGTGGGCAGCAGGGTATCCATACCCCGCTTGCCCGCCCTGCCTCCGCAAGGTGGAGCGAGCTACCCCGCTCCGTCCATGCGGGTGGGACCTCCCGCCCCACATGAGAAACCCAAGCGGGAGCGGGGAGAGGGGGGCGGGGGGCTGGATGACCCCTACGGAGCGACACCCCGCCCCCCGCTCCGCACCTTCATTATTTAAAAAATATTATTTTATATATATATAAATAATTTGTATAACCATAAATTGTATACAAATATTTACAATTTGATAAACTTGAAGTGAAATTCAAGTTAATAGATTGTCTTGATCTTCTAGGCCAACATTTATATAAGAGAACAAATCCCACATTATTTAAGTTTCACTATTGTATTGCATTAACATCTTATATAAAGGTTGGCCTTGTAGGCCAAAGCAATCCAAAATACAACTCTAATGAGTTTATATTATTTTTGGATGTATAAACTTTAATTTATTACTTAAATTATATTATAATTTAGGTCTAAAAAAATTAGACCTAAAAATAATTTAAATACCCAGTAGTTCTCTCTATTGAGCGGGGTGCGCGGCGGGGTGCTGATTCAACCCCACCCCCCGACAGCGGGGCGGGGGGCGGGGTCAAAATCCTCCTCCCCTGCATGGTGCGGGGCGGGGTGCGGGGTTGGGTACCCCCGCCCCGCACCATGCGGGTAGCACCCCTAATCCTAGTTGCAAGGAAAATAGACTTGTTTTGGTGCGATACTTTCTACACGTATGGCTAGGGCTATAAACGAGCCAAGTTTGAGTGAGTTTGCCTTGTGCGAACTTGGCTCGTCTACTAGTCAAGTCGAGGTTGGGCTCGACTTGTTTACAGCCGAGCCTAGGAAGATGTCCAAGCTTGGCTCGTTTGGAGGAAATGCAAACTCGAACTCGAGCTCGAGCTCGATTCTTAACAAGTCGAGCCCAAACTCGACTTGAGCTCGAGCTTAGGAGATTGGAAATCAAGGGCAACCTATGAGAAGAAGATGATGGTTGAGACAGAAAGATTCAACCTCACCATGAGAACAAGTCGCAACTTGAAAGCTCCGAAATGGGCGTGGTCTGTGAGGAGATAAGTACTAAAAGACCTGACATTCTTTTCGGAGACCCATAACTCTTTCGCCAGCAACAACATAGCCGCTGGAAGCCTAGAACATCACCACGACAGTCAACAATTGATAACTCTTTCCATTTGATCTATCAACTTCATATGATACCTCTTTCCATCTGATCTATCTCTTTTTAAAGAAAATAAAAACAAGAATCAAGATTTCTAGAAAAAGATGGAAACTCAAACAAGAAGAAAGATAAAGAGAAATTAAGGAGATTCTCACTTGCCAAATGTGAAATGTTTAAGAAAAGTGTGTTGCAAACAGACGTGTTGATGAAAAGAGAAGTAAAGAAGCAAAGCATCGATGGAGATAAGAACACTACCTTGCATATGTATCGGATTTGCAGAAGTGAAGAAGCATAAAAGTAAATGTGGAGAGAGCTAGAAGGGTAGGAAAATAGAGGGAGTTAAAATGTCATGAAAGACAACTTAGACAAGACCCTCGCTAGCTGCTACCAATGTTTTGAATACCGTACCGGTACTGGTACCGGTCAAGTCACTGAAACGAAATATTTCAGTACCGGTACCGTTTCGTATACCGTTTCGAAATAATTTATACATAAATAAATTATATATATATAAATACAATTATAAATTATATTTCAAAATAATAGTCAATATATAAATAAATTATATAGATAAATATATATATATATATATATGTAATTAATTTAGTCTAAAATTGAGGTTAAAACACAGTAAAAAATTATAAAAAAATTATAAAAAAAAACCTGGAAGGCCAAAATCCGGTATTGGCCGGTATCGGCCATAGCGGTCATTTTTTGGCCGATTTCAGGTATGGCCAAAAAATCGGCCGAAACGAAACATCATTTTATTTGTGTCGGCCGACCGACCGGTACGAAAAATTTCAGCCGTACTGGCCGGTACGGTACGGTATTTGAAACTCTGGCTTCTACTACTAAATTGATGTCTGATGAGAATGCTTTCCATCAAAGCAAATGCAACGTCTACTTTATTTTAGTTTTGAGAAGGGAATATCTGGGGATCGGTCCGTCCAATCCCCTTGAAAAACGAATGCCGGCGTCTCCGCCGGCTCGAAACGGGTCGAAGGCTGTGTGGGGCATACCGGAGGTCGTTGGGAGTCGCCGTTACAGAGGTAGGATCGCCGGACGCCGGTAGTCACGATGGGGTGGGCGGTGTCGCCCACCGCCGCCGGCATCGACGCCGTCTGGGTTAAGGCCGAATCCTCTCTTAAATTCATCTTCATTTTATTTTTTTATTGTATTTTTTATTATATTTTTATTTTTTATTATGTTTTTTTATATTTTATTTTTTTAATTATATTTTTTATTGTATTTTTAAAATTTTTTATTATGTTTTAATAGGAGCTGTTTTTGGTTGGGGGCAGCCTGACCGGCCCCAGCATCTCCCTTTTGGGAAACATAAATAATAGACCCACTTATGTAAACAATTTGTTTCCAATTATGAGTTAAAATAATATATTTTTTAAATTTTAGTTTGATTTTTATTTTGATTTGATGTTTTTAAATGTTTTTTAAAAAATATTATTTATTAAAAATTGTAATTTAATTGTAATTAAATTATAATGAAATCACTGCTCTTTGAAAAAACTAGTACTTTACTTTTAAGACTTTATTAGGATTTGTATTTAGTTTTATGATATTGTATTATAATTGTATGTTTAAATTTTGTATTGACTATTAAGAAGTATTATTAAATTTATCGTATGTATGATTTTAATATTTGTATTGATTTTATTTTATAATAGAGTTATTATATACATAATTTATTCATATAAAGTTTATCCCAAAAAGATATCCGAATCAGTATTGAAATAGAAATATTCAATTCCAGTACTTCAACTAGAATGATCATTAGAACGAAATTCATAACTTTGGGTTGAAGGCAACGACTGAAAAAATGGAGGGTTTAGATAAATTATAAACTTATAAGTTAGCAATAACAAAAATAAAATAGTAAGACCCAATATTAATAAAATAAAATAATATAATCCATAATAATAAAATAAAAAATAAAAATAACAATACAATAGAATAAAATAAAATAAAATAATATAAGATAAACAATAATAGTACTAATAAATAAATAAAAACACATTAAACCTGAGATCTCACATTAAAATTAGTTATAAGTTATTAATAGTACTTTATAAAATGATAGGATTATAAGTACGATGTAACTTCATAGAATATATAACAATATAATTTAAGAATCATAAGTTACAAGCTATAAGTTAATAAGTTATGATATATTAATATTATACTTATACTTAATAAGTTAATAATAATAAACTATTAATTTATAATACTATATTAGTCTATATATTTATGAATACACTAACATATGTATATAATATAGATTTATAATACTAATACTTATAAATTATACGGTAAGTTTTCGAGATTTTTAATATAAGTTATGATACTAATACTAATAATTTTACTAATACTAATACCTATAGGTTATAAACTTATAAATTATAATACTAATACATACTAATATATATATATATATATATATATATATATATATATATATATATATTTTTAATACTAATATACTACTAAGTTTAGTATTGTAGTAATATATAGTATATTAGTATGAGCTTATTTATTAATAATAGTAAAAATTTAATACTAAACATGTATGATGTATATTAATAATTTATTATAGCTTATATAATCTTATGAAAAAATTAATACTAGAATTTAGTTATTATTTATTAATTATATATAAAGTAATAAGTTTAATAACTAGTGATAAATTATTAATAGTAAAATCATACCTCATAAATATGATATAACTTCATAAAATATATAATAATAGAATCTTTAATAATAATATTATGAATCTATGATATATCAATGAAAATATTGTAAAATCTTCAATAATAATTCAGAGAATGATAATATCATAATTCATAAGTGATAAGTTATAAGTAAATAAGTTATGACTATAATTTATCAAATATTATAATTTATTAATCATATTATAATATTCTAACTATACTAAATTTATTAATCATATTAGTATATGACTTTTTAAGTTATAAATTATAGTATATTATAATTTATATAGTATGTATAAATTATATACTAATACTATAAATATTATATATTTATAAATTTATAATACTATATATATATATTTAAAATATGTATATTTTCAATACAATTAATATATATATATATTTAAAATATGTATATTTTAGTATAGTTTAAAATATATATATTTATAATATATATATTTATAAATTTATAATACTATATATATATATTTAAAATATGTATATTTTCAATACAATTAATATATATATATATATATATAGTATACTAATAAGTTAAGACTATCAGTCTATTATACTTAACAACTTAATAAGTATATTATAATAACTTAATAAGTATATTATAATTTATATATTATATATAACTAACTATATTATATCAATATAATAATATAACTGTAGTATATACTACTAATATAATATAATAATAAGTTAATACTAATAAGTTAGGACTATAAGTCTATACTACTTAGTACTTAGTAGTTACTAGTTAGTGCTTAATAACTTAATAAATATGTTATAATTTTCTTGTATATATATAACTAACTATATTATATTAATATAATATTATAACTATAGTATATACTACTAATATAGTATAATATATAATATAGCCTATAGTAGTAATACTTATACTTTTACACTTTTATTATTACTATATAATACTAATACTATACAGTACTAATATTAATATTCTTTATATTCTATAGTCTATTATGTAGCATTGGTAATTTAGTATATGACTATTTAAATTACAATACTATTAATAAGATCACAATCTTTATTTCATATATTTAATATTTGTATAGTAGTATGTGTATACTTATGCCTATAAGACTATATATTAACTTATAAATTTATATTATTTGTTTATATATATCATTATGTATGTTATAAAACATATATATATATATATATATGATATTTTATATGTAAAAATATATATGAATTGAGTTCACGCATTTATACGAATCGATCAAATTTTAAACGAGTTTGTTCACGAATATTAAACGAGTCGGTCGAATTTTATACAAGTTGTATCGTTTAATTATTAAGTCTAATTTTGTGTTCACTATCAGTCCATTTAATATACGATTTAAACTAATCTCAAATTTTATCAAATCGAATTTAAATTGGCTATGGAATTACCTATTTATTTTATAATCCTGCTACGTATGGCATCGCTTTTTCGCTAGAAAACGGTTTTGGGACAGTTTTAATGTGTTTTGCGGCTGCAGTCTCCGCAAAAGGACATATCTGTTGCATTTTATTATTAATTTAACATATAGTTGAATAAAAACAATTGAAACCATTTCTAAGCCTATAAACTCCAAATTACATAATGGATATTTATATGACCTTTCAAATTACTTTAAATTTAAAATTTCAAGTTCTGTGACATTTAACATATATAAAAAGGGATAAAGTGGTTCAACACGGGCAAAATTACAATTTGAAATTATATGTCTTATACATTATATATATTTTATCGATTTTTCTTTATCACAAGATTAAAGAACTTAACCTTGAAGTTGATTGATAGTTTGGAGTGGAGCCATGCATGGATCAAGATTGGACAACTTCACTCACATCATAGGAAAAAGTTTCTCCAATATCGAGTGGGTCAAAAGGTTTGGTTCACATGCATTAATTAACGAAAAATTAGGGTTGATTTTGAATGTGCAAACAGTATGTAATTATTTTAAAAAAATAAAAAATAAATTCGAAATTTATATAAAAAATTAATTTTTTTTTCAAAATAACTTTATAGTGCTTAATACTTTACTATTATATATAACATTATTATCTCATTTTTCTTATTCTTTTGACCTAGTTTTAAGGTTTCACACGCATTATAATTTCTTATATTTTACAAACTCGAGTATGAACCGGACAACTCTTTCAATCTTCTATATATTTTGGTGTCCTTTCTACTTTTGTCAATCCAATCTACTTAGAGATTTATCAACTAATTTTGGGTCCAATGCTCACGATTAATGAGATTAAAGTTAGTCTTGGATAATGAGTTGAAATGAATGTTGAAAGTTAAAAAGAATATTATAAAAATATTAATTATTATTATTATTATTATTATTTGAAATTGTAAAATGTTTAAATATTTATTGTATTTTATATAAAAATTTGTAAAAATTATAATAATAATAAGATAAGATGAAATAGAATAAGAGTGTTTCTCGATCCAAACTGAGCTTAAGACTCACTAATTTGTATTACGAGTTTATCTAATTTCATTCTGACTAATTTCTTGATGCAACAATATTATAAAATTAGAAGTATCCGATGTTATTATTGCCTTAACATTCAAATTCATCCCATTTGGATTTAAGCACGTGACCAAATTACGATTGTGGGGAATTGAAAAGATTGATTTCCCCATGTTCTCCGTGTTGTCTAAACGTGACCCTCTATGTCTAATAAAAACGTGGATGCCACTTATGTGAGAAGGACAATTTGAAAGCAACGCCTCTTGGCATACTTGCGAACTAAGCATTATATCGTTCACAACTTTTTCTCTCTACTTTTTTTCCATTTTCTTCAAATTCCCATCTGGACAAAAGAAAAAGAGAAATGCTATTTCACCAATAGATTTTTCTCGAATTGTTTTATTTATTTATTTTTTACTAAATGATTATTTTTTTAATAATAATATGATTATTTTTTTTAAAAAATTATTTAAGACTATCAAAAAAAAATAATTAAAAAATAAATAAAAAGTTTGTCCTTTTAAGAAATATTCGGGCACTCCCAAGTACCCATTAATTTATTCATGTGCTTTTATATTAAGGCACGTGGGTCGGCCCTTTTCGGCCTACCCATGAACTCATCAGACATTTGGTAGCTAGGCTCTCATTTCCCAACACAAAGTAACATGCTAACTACTTATTCCTATTAGTAAACTTAGATATAATTTTAAACTGTACAAGTCATATATATTTAAAAAAAAAAAATTAAAGTAAATAATTTATTTATATGTGTCTCAAATTTATCTATTTTTTTCAAAAAGAATATACAAACAAGGTTTGCACAAACTAAAATTATAAATGTTATTTTTCTATTCTCTTATATTCCCCCTTAGATGTTAACAAAGAATCTCTATTTTTTTTATTTTTATATTGTATTTAATTAACACAAATAAAGAACTTTAGTACTTGGATTTATATAGTTTTTAATTTTTTTAAATTCAAAAATTATTTTTTTAAAATTTAAAATAAAATTATTATTAAAAAAAATATATTATAATAATATTATAATTTTTTTAATTTTTATTTAATTTTATCTTATCTTATCTCTAAAAATAAACTGAATATTATTGGAATTTATCCCAACCTCCCCCGGAAATTGAGGGTAAGAAAAAGGGCAGATTTGTAATTCGAAAATCATCAATCAAAAGCTCCAAGGCCGGTTCCGACCGGATCAACAGCGCGGTCAATCGTCCAAGCCCGCCCTCCCTCTCTCCCGCTCTTCTTCAACAAACAGTTACAGAGAAACGAAAGTTAAAAAAAAAAGCTGGAGTAATCGGGCAGAGAGTGAGATCGAGAAAACTGAGATCAAAATGGCCATCCCTGAAGCGGAGCGCCATCGAGGCAGGGCTCGACCGGCGGTTGTAGCTAGGGTTCCGTTGAGGCGCTTGCTGCGAGTGGCTTCCGTGGCGTGTGGGATTCAGTTTGGGTGGGCTTTGCAGCTATCTCTCCTTACTCCCTACGTGCAGGAGCTTGGTATTCCTCACGCCTGGGCCAGCGTCATATGGCTGTGCGGACCGCTCTCCGGCCTCCTCGTCCAGCCCCTTGTCGGCCACATGAGCGATCGATGCACTAGCCGCTTCGGCCGTCGTCGGCCATTTATATTCTCCGGGGCGGTATTGATCGCGATCTCCGTCCTGATCATCGGACATTCGGCCGATATCGGGTGGTTTCTAGGTGATCGAGGCAATGTCAGGCCGAGAGCCGTGGGTGCTTTCGTGTTCGGATTTTGGATTCTGGATGTGGCCAATAACATGACTCAGGGTCCTTGTAGAGCTCTGCTAGCTGATCTCACTGGTAAACCACCTTAGCTTACTATTGTTATTGTTGTTATTATTTATATACGGACAATTTTGTCGTTGCAACCATTAATAAGAAAATGACGAGTTGGCGGGCATTGTAAGAGTGCGTTTGCACGCTTGTTAATTATTGACAAGAAAATGTCTTGTCTCGAAACTGATTAAGATTTCTCTATTAATGGATCCCTTGTATAGAAATAAAAGTACTACAATCCTTTCGAACCAGACTTTGCCTGGCATTAATTTTTTCGAAGGTCGAGAAAAATCTGAGAATGTTCCACATTGCTTATTGTTGGCTGAGCTAAGTCAATGTTGAAAAATAGAAGAATGTTACTTGTTGATGTGTGGATCATGCATGCAAATAAAATTAATCAGCATTCATTTTATCAAAACTTGTATCAGATTCATTCTCGATGAATAATGTGATGATTGTGGATGCTTATTGTTATACTCAGGTTCACAATTGAATCATGCAGGACATCCTGATCATATGTTTATTGCGAGACGTTATCCTTTGCAATCAACCCTGCAGACTGTAGAATGCCACAACTATTTGAAAAAATGAAAAATCTTTACACAGAATAATATTTCCAAAATACAATCAAAATGGTACATCCATCATGGTTCATTATTTTCAGAAACCCCACTTAGCATGTACGCATTATTATGCATGTAAAATGTGAAAAAGATTAAAATTTGTCAAAAGATGTAAGTTATGCAAACAACCAAAAAATTGACTTGTCTTGTGCTAAATGTCTGTCATGCTAGGAAAGGATCATCGAAGGACCCGAGTGGCAAATGCGTATTTCTCTCTATTTATGGCTGTTGGTAATGTTCTTGGCTTTGCCACTGGATCATACAATGGCTGGTTCAAGATTTTTCGATTTACTTATACATCTGCATGCAATGCTAATTGTGCAAATCTCAAGTCTGCTTTTTTTATCGACATTGTATTCATTGCAATTACCACATACGTAAGCATATCAGCTGCTCAGGAAGTGCCTCTAGATTCAAGTGACGAATCCACCCCCATTGTTGAAGGTGGGCCAGGAATGTCAGGTCATGCTGAAGAAGCTTTCCTCTGGGAACTTTTTGGGACTATTAGATATTTTTCAGGGCCTATATGGGTAATCCTGCTTGTTACTGCTTTGACCTGGATTGGATGGTTTCCATTTCTTCTTTTTGATACTGATTGGATGGGTCGAGAGATCTATGGCGGTGAGCCTAATGACGGGCAGAATTATAGTACTGGAGTTAGAATGGGTGCGCTGGGTCTGATGCTGAATTCAGTTGTTCTAGGAATAACTTCGGTGCTCATGGAGAAGCTGTGTAGGAAATGGGGGGCTGGTTTTATATGGGGGATTTCAAATATCCTCATGGCTCTCTGCTTTATTGCAATGCTAGTAGTTACCTTTGTGGCAAAGAGTGTTCACAGTGAAGGCCATGCTCTTCCTCCAGATGGCATTGTGATTACTGCACTGCTGATTTTTGCAATTCTTGGCCTTCCTTTGGCGGTAAGTCATGCAGTTCTGTTTCAGTGAAAGGAATACAATCTTGTTACTTTTTTTCCTGGTCATTCATACTCAAGATAAAGGGAGAACAGGTGTTAAACGCCTGTTGTTTTGCATGCTTTATGAATTCATGTCATTTTAGCCCATGCACACTGGTGGAGACAAGGCCAGGGGGGATCACAAAGTCCCACTCCTGCTCCCAAAAGAGAATTGGATGATCCCCTCTGGCCCTTTGGAAAATGTGTAAAAATCATTTTTGCGTCTCTCAAACTTTTGAAAATGCCATGGTCTAAATTCTTTGAAAATCCTAGGAATCCATAAACACTCTTCAACGACGTGGGTCCTAAAAATTTTAAAAATTAAATAGCATATTTTTTCAGTTTGGTCCTCAAGATTTGAAAGAAAAAGAAAAGACAATGAAACTTTTATGTGATTCACCCACCTTTTTTGGTATATTTAAAATGGAACGCTTGATGATTAAGTCTAGGGAATGTTACCATTGTGGACATTAATTGACCATCATTTTAATATTTAAATAAGTATTTTTGCCTTTTTTCAAAATAGTAACTTTTGGTTACAAAATAGTAATTTTCTGTCCCATGTTAATGAAAAGTTAATATATCAATTTTTGTTTACCCTAAATAAAACCTTGTTCTTTTAGGTTCAATTTATGAAGTCTAGCAAGTTTTAATTTTTAGTAAGAAAATAGTAAAGAATTCATCAATAACCTCTTTTGGTAGTTCTGTGTTTATTTTAGGCAGAATCTGCCCCCTAAAGATAAGATCCTTGCTCCACATTGTCTGTGCATGCAGAGGGTCGTAATCACCAGCTGTTGTCATCTTGAACTAAAACATGAACTCTCTTTCTGATAGGATCTTACCAGTATATCCTTAATGTTGGGAGCATTTAAGGACAGTGCAGGTTTTCTGGAGCAGGGCATCTTGACTCTACATATAGTTAATATAAGGATGACACTTTATGTATCATGTGATATCTCTGTTTATACACTGATTGTGAGATTGTATATTGCAGATCACTTACAGCGTTCCATATGCCTTGATATCCACACGCATTGAGTCTTTGGGACTTGGCCAAGGTGGGCATTTTTTTGGCTAACTTGCCAAATTTTTATGAGGATCTGGGTGCTGAGCTGCTTATCTAAATGGTTGGTTCTTGCAGGATTATCAATGGGTGTCCTGAATCTGGCAATAGTGATCCCACAGGTATGGTTGCCCTTACTCCTCTTTGTACTAAATGCATATCTGCCACTACTAAACTAATTGGAATCAACCTATGTTCTTGATAGAGTCTATTTTTTGTAGTTATTTTAATAATCTACATGTATCTTCATCACTGTGGCCTGTATCAGTAGCACGATTTAGTTGCAGTTCAATTAAATTGGTAGTTACCAAGCTAGCAAAAATTTATAGTTCCATTCCTCTGTTTGTGATACTTGATTCGCAAATTGAGAATAAGGGAGTGGTAAACAGGATCCTACATTGTCTTGGTGGGAGAAGTTGCAGTCTGTAGTTGTTTCACAGGAATCGGGTTAAAAGCTAACCTAAGGTTCATTGTTTTATTTCCGTTTAGTAATGGTTGTTTTGATGGAGGAGGCAAACTGACATTGAAACCTCAAAATGTGATCTGTGTTGCACAGAGTTGTGAGTATGAGGGTAGTTCATGGGAGGCAAATATAATTTGTCTTTAAATGTACTTCTATATTTTCTTGGAAGTTTTTACTTATCAAAAAAAAAAAAAAAAATTCTTGGAAGTTTTTGGATTAAATTGGAATTTACATTTTTAAGGTGTTATATTGAAATATAACTTTTAATTTGCCAATTAGAAATTAAATTTTGATGAATTATTTTAAAAAAAGGAATATAATTTTGGTGGACAATCTTCATTCCTTCTTCGGATTGGGCATAGTAAGCCAAGAAAGTTAATTGAATTTGGATGCTTCTGCTTGTAATGATACATCAAGTAGAACAGGAAAATGTTGGGGACTAGATGCTGCTGTATTGTGCTCTCTTAATTTGTATGACTAGTTATTCAAATCTTAGGTCTGTATTGTTATGTAATAATGGTGTATCAAACTCTGTATATCCTTTCCTCCCTCTGCCTCTCTTTCAAAACGTCTATATTAATTGCACATCCATAGATACAAGGTTCTAGCATAAATTGCGGTTTACCTGCTTATCTTCACAAAAAATTTTAACCACCCTGAATTATAGAACCAGATAAATGAGTTTGAGACATTAGATTTTTTCATCTGTTACGTTTCTGTTTTTTAAAGTGGCATGGTAGTTACATTGGACAAGCAAGTCATGTGTTGTTTTCTGTGCTTTAGCTAACCTAGGGGTGTTGGTGATATGGTGCTTCATATAGATTGTTAGACCATTCTCTGAAAGCCATTTTCTGTTAAAGTGGCTGATTTTTTATAAAATATGATAGCTACAACTGACAAGCATATCACCAACACCCTTTTTTACCCCCTTTTTTTTTTCATGGGCATGTTAGTTGAAGGGTGGTGGATTTATACTGTGGACCCTTTTTTGGATAGCTTAAGCTTGTGGTACTTATGCTTTGTAGCATGGATTGATGGGTCTCTCTCTCTCTCTGAAAGATTCGTGGTTTGACCCTCATTCTATTAGTTTCTTTTACGTTTGCATGTATGAGACCCATTTTAGTTCCAAGTTATATGGTGGCTGTGATGGATCATGGCAAAAGATGTGGGGGGATAAGGCGTGGGAGTTTGGACAGCTTTGAAGAAGGATAGGATAGTGGTAGAAGTGGGGTAGTCTTGAGCTTATGATGGCAAGCCACCTACTTTATATCTGCTTTTTGATTTTTACTTTACAAATGTTTAGTTGGGTGGATGTGTGACCCCAACTATTCCCTTCAATGCATCACCTCAATAAATCAATGGACTAGTCTGTCCAGTTTTGTAGGGTTCGGCTGGTTATATGTTTTTGTCTTAGATTTTGTAAGCAGGTGAACTGTAATTTTAGCCTTTTCTATAGAACAAAAAATAGTAAAGAGAGGGAATTTGACGTTTGATTTCTAGTAACCTGTACTTTTTGCTTTTGTACACGCACCCACACGACCACATTTATGTTATTTTTATAATTTTTTTGAACAGTCATTTTCCTAACATATTAAATTGTTTTTATTTTTTGGCTTTCTGTAAATATATATATATATATATATGGAGGACCATTGCCGTTGACTTAAATGGCATGGATCTATATGAGTTTCTTGTAGCTCATGTGCCTAGCCGATAGGCCATGAGAATTTTGTAGTTGGCTTTTGCCCTTTGGTTAATAATATTGTACTTATAAAATATATATATATATATATATATATATATATATTAAAAGCTCAATACATTTTTCAACATTCAGTTTCCTAACAGATTGTATGTCTTTCATAATTGAATAAGTGAATTTGGGAAGATACAATACATGCTAATAGGGCTATGATATTGTTCTTATGAAACTCAAGTGAAACATGTCAGTCACCAAATATATTGTGTCTACTGAAAATGAATTTCATTCACAATGTACTTGATATGATTACCACAGTAGTTAGCCTGTATCATGTAAAAGAACATTTGCTGCATGTATGATGGGAACACTCAACCTTCTAGTAAGGGCCACTTACAAAATTATATTAGGGGGCTTTCTCTCCACAAAGGGCCACTCTTGAAATCAGAGGTTAATGTATATTTCAACACTCAACCTTCTAGTAAACTTCTAGATAATTTGGAAAAATAAGAACATTATAACCCAGTCAGGAGGAGGAGGCCTGAAATATCCACACCCCTAAATTGTTTGTCTTGGAGCAACTTGCTTTGCTTCACCGATGCCAGTAGATAACAGAACTCTAAAGCCTGGAATTGTCTAGGATAAAATTTAAAAAGAAAAAAAAAATGAAGCTTTCCTAGGCATTGTGAAGATGCAGGCTTACTTCGCGAGCACATCAAAGTGTGACCTCACCCGAGCATCACGCTCACGGAAGAAGAATAGGTTTATATGTTACTCTTAAGTCTTTGAAAAAAGAACACATGCAGTGAATGTTGGGAAACAAAAAATTTACCAATTATAAAATAGTGACATTTATAATTAGGAGAATAGTCATGTGGCTAGTTACCCTACCTGATATCGTTCAAGCGGTTAGGTATCTTATTTAACTATTGTTTTCCCTGCTGCTTATTCTTACTCTATATCCTGGAATGAGTGATGTTAATTCCGGAAATAGAAGTGTGGCAAAATGCCTCTGGTAGCATATCATTAGGTTTCTTTATTGTAATTCTTTAGTCATTTAATTTATGAATATTTTGTTTTCTGAGAGCAGGTGGTGGTGTCCCTGGGAAGTGGACCATGGGATCAGCTATTTGGTGGTGGAAATTCTCCTGCCTTTGCTGTGGCAGCACTTGCAGCCTTTGCTAGTGGACTTACTGCCATCTTAGCTATTCCGCGATCTGGTCCTCAGAAGCCTAGAGGCTTCACATGAGGTATCATGTTGTATCTGCTTTTTTCACTACTTTATAAAGTTAGTTGGTACCCAAAATTTGTAAATACCCATTGTTATCGGCCTATTATATACAAATTATATACAAATAATTTGCTTGTCATTTCATCCAAAAATTATCCCTACCTTTATTTCTTTGTTTTTTCTGCCCCCTCAATATTTGGTTTCATCTTTTAAGATATTCAAATAATGAGGGTCCTAGAGTTTCATCTTATTGGCTGTTGACATAGGAAGTGAGAGCTGATTACAAGACCAATTTTCCATTATTGTTTTCCTTCGAATTGGAGGTTTTATGAACCTTGTATCATTCATAGCCTAATGAAACCTGTTACTGAATCATGAATTCTGTTTTAAAGTAGTGAGAAAAGTCTGGACTGAAGACGTGGATCTCCATTTACAATGGGCAACGGTGGACGTTCTACATAAATAATTAACGATGGAAAATGGTCATTTTTGAAGCAATAGGTTTTCAGACATGCTTGAAAGCTGTCACCAAATGCTGTGTGAGACGTGTTATCTACAATTAGTGGAGAATTTCTTCAACAAAAATGGATCCCAACTTGGGAAAATGTTGCTTAATGGCTAATTGCCTCGGAAAAGTAGGTGATGCCTCAGCTCTGGATTCCAAAAACAACACTCGAGACTAATTCCGTACCAACCAAGATAAGTTTCCCTTAATTAGGAATTATTCCTCAGGAAAATGAATTTTGTTTCAGGGAAAAGCTGATTGTGCTTCGGTGGTTCATTGTAGTTCTATTGGAATCTCGTGTCATGCATTCTGTGCATGAATTTGTTGTGTGAATATGGTTAAGTGTGCTTGGTGGCCAACAATGAATATATGAATTATGCTGATTGAAACCTTGATGGAATTGGAGAGACGTCTTTTACGTTCTGATATTATTATTTTTTTTTAATTTTTAATTTTAAGGAAAGCTTGAGTGTTTTTTCTTTGGCAGGTTTCCCTTTTTATTGTGCTTTTCCTTTTTCTTCTCTTTTTTGGTTTGTTTTGCTTGCGTCTGAATCTTGGAATAAATTTGTGTTTATTGCACTCATCGGTATCAATGAAAGTCTGTTTTTGCTTGAATGTTCCCGTCAATGCTAGGAAGGCTTGAGACGTATTTGAAAATACGACCATCTTATGTACCATTTGTTCAGATATGACTGTAAAAAATCTCTTGGGTACCATTTGTTTCACATGGTACTAGCAATTTTGAATGAAGAATTGGCAAACGTGAATTCTAATGCCAAAATCACCAAAGCAATTTGGGAATTTGGGCAACAAGCATCTTAATATGTTGGGTGTGTTTTGAGAGACAAAAGCAGCACTTCTTTATGAGGAAAAGGAGGGGGGAGGAGTCTTGGTGAAAGGGATGGAATATGTGAATTTGTTCGAGTTTGAAGGGGAGTATAATCTTTTAATTAACAGGTCTTGTCACTTTCCCAAACCCTTTTCCCCAAACTTGCTTTGGAATTGCATTTTTCAGTCAGTTTTGATGCCAAAATAATTTCTGAGCTCCACTAACAACTTGGTGTAATGTGTGCATCTTTTCTGATTGACGTTGGTACAAGTGAATGGCATCACCACGTCATCAAACTTTTTGTCAATTTCTTTTGCTACTCTGCTAGGATCTACACTTTGGGCAGTCCCCCCCACCTCCCCCAAAATGAGATGCTACATTCTAAAATGTCATTCAATTTATTTTTTATTTACTTAACCCAAAGTTAATTTTCTCATCTATTTGGTATTTGGGGGTTCTCTGGCTGGATTTTGTTTTTTAATGAATTATTTTGGGGGCAGCTTTCATTTACAGGGACTTATTGGATAAAGACACATGGAGTCTGACATTGTGTGGTAGTATGGGTTTCAGGGGAAGTAAGATCTTATACAAGAAAACAAAAAATTCTGATTCTTTGAAGTTGCTGAAGAGTGAAGACTGAGAAAGAAAAAGGAAAGAAAAATTAACTCAACTTCTGCTCTTGGTTTAGAATTTGGGGGTAAATGGTTGGATGAATGAATGGTAGGGCAGCCTTTTCTCTCTGTTGTATGGCAGCAGACACAGCCAAAGCTCACTCCCACAGAGGGACAGAGTCTCTGCTCTGTTGTGATAAAGGGAATACATAATAAATGGTTGTAATTGGCGCACGTATGTTGTCTCTCAGTGTTCCCTTTCTCCCATCTGCCTCTTCTTCTTACTACTTCACTCTCTCATCTCTCTCCATTACCACTCCTTCCCACTAGTGCTCTGATTCATCAGCACCACCTATTTCCACATATCCATGAAGATAAAACTTTTTTAATAAAAACAAAATTTGGAAAAGAAAAAAAAAATTATCTTGCACTTTTGGGTTCAAAACCCCACCTTTTCCCTTCATCGGCTTAAACCCCAAACTCACCCACAAAAACCAGAATTTCAACCAGATTTTTCCCCTTCTTTTAACAAAGTACACTTGTTTTCAGTGTTTTAACTACTACTCTTTTTGTGTCCAAAGGAGTAAAACAAAGAGCTAAAACAGATGGGGCCAGAGAACAGAATTTACAAAAAGCTTGTCACCTAAAACCAGAGCAAGTGGTTTGAAGGATGTTTTGGGGGATGTTGTAATGGGATCTGGACAGCATAAGAGTCATGCTCGGAGTGGGTTTTCTCACATGGGTTGGGCAAGAAAGGGATCATGCATGATGCATGCTTCATGCTTGCCTTAGAACATGCAAACATTCAAAGCTTGCCGCAGCCAGGCATTGTCAAACAACATATATGCCTTTTGACCCTTTGTCATTTCACTTCACAAGTAGGTCAATTTGCTCTTCGATGGTCCTTAATTCCCCCACTTCAATTCCCAAAGATAAACTTCTTTATCCTTGTTCGTACAGAGATGATCATCTGAAACCAAACATGGGACGTTTTTAAGATTATCCACATACGTTTAAAGGACAACCAGTATCATAATTTAAACAAAGCAAATGATAGCCTGATTGGTCGGTAAAAAAATACTAATTTTTCTCTAATCTTCTTTCTTTTTCCCCTATAATCTTAGTAATGAGGATAAGAAATACTTTTTGTCTTTTATGAACTCCACCCAAACGGCTTCCAATATCAACCAAGAAAATGAATATATAGTAATTGCTAGCCTAATAGTTTGAGACAGAGAGAGAGAGATGAGAGAGAGAGAGAGAGAGAGAAAGAGAGAGGCCCCCATAAAAACACACTTAAATTCTCTTTGCTAAGTAATTGACACGTGGCTGCAAAACTAACAATATGGCCCAATTCCTTCTTCTATATATAAACCCTATCCCCCCATCAACCCGTTTCCATACTCAAAGCAAAACAAAAGAACTGCACAAAGCCACGCACAAGCCTATTTTGTACATCCTGATCCCTTTCATTAACCCCTCCTTTTAAACTTCATTCTCTCAGAAAAGGCTATCATGTGTAACCCAAATCCATCTACTCCCAAGAAAACCCATGCCGTAAATCTCAACAAATCCACCGATGATCATGTTCAGCTTGATGACGAAGAACTTCAAAGGTGGCCAACTCCTCCTGAGGTAAAAATGGAAAAAAGATCCATGCAGACCCACCATTTTCGTGATCACATATATAAAACAAAGATATACAAATACATATACACATATATATATATACACACGTATGTATACATATTGCTAAGACGGCACTTGAGAACAGTAATGATAAAGATAGCTATCAAAATACATTCATTTTTGCAAGAACTAATTTACTTTTGCTTCCAATATTCAGGTCTTGGAAGAAATCAAAGCCATCGGGAAGATCTCAGGCCCAACGGCCATCACAGGTCTACTTCTATATTCAAGAGCCATGATCTCCATGCTTTTTCTTGGCTATCTTGGAGAACTTGAGCTCGCCGGAGGATCTCTCTCTATTGGCTTCGCCAACATCACCGGCTACTCTGTTATCTCCGGTTTGGCCATGGGAATGGAACCCATCTGTGGACAAGCTTACGGTGCAAAACAATGGAAGCTTCTTGGCTTAACTTCTCAAAGAACAGTCCTTCTTCTCCTCTCCACCTCCATTCCCATCTCTTTCATGTGGCTAAACATGAAGAGAATCCTCTTGTGGTGCGGTCAAGACGAAGAAATATCTTCAGTTGCCCATTCTTTCATTCTCTACTCCATTCCAGACCTCTTCTTGCTTTCTCTTCTTCATCCTCTTCGAATCTATCTAAGGACTCAAAGCATCACATTACCATTAACTTACTGTTCAGCCCTGTCTGTTCTCCTTCACGTCCCCATAAATTTCCTTCTCGTTTTCCATTTCAAGATGGGTATTGCCGGAGTTGCCATAGCAATGGTCTGGACCAATCTCAATCTCTTCTTACTACTTTCTTCCTTCGTATATTTCTCCGGCGTGTATAAAAACTCGTGGGTATGTCCGAGCATGGATTGCCTTCGAGGTTGGTCGTCTTTGCTTGCTCTGGCGATCCCAACTTGCATCTCTGTTTGCCTCGAATGGTGGTGGTACGAGTTCATGATAATGCTGTGCGGTGTTTTCGTTAACCCAAAAGCAACCATTGCATCAATGGGAATCCTCATACAAACAACCTCTCTAGTCTACGTCTTTCCCTCTGCTCTTAGTCTTGGAGTTTCCACAAGAATCGGGAACGAACTCGGCGCAAACCGCCCAGCTAAAGCCAGAATTTCCATGATTGTTTCCCTAGTTTGTGCAGTCGTTTTGGGTCTCAGTGCCATGCTTTTCACAACCTTGATGAGGCATCAATGGGGTCGGTTCTTCACAAGCGACTCTGAAATTCTCCAACTTACTGCAATTGCATTGCCGGTCGCCGGTCTATGTGAGCTGGGAAATTGCCCACAAACCACCGGCTGTGGAGTTTTGAGAGGAAGCGCGAGGCCAAGTATTGGGGCAAACATCAATTTGGGGTCATTTTATTTGGTGGGTATGCCTGTGGCCATCTTCTTGGGGTTTGTGGTGAAAATGGGGTTTGCCGGACTGTGGCTGGGGTTGCTTGCCGCACAGGCATCCTGTGCCCTGCTCATGATGTTTGTTCTCTGCAGAACAGATTGGTCGGTTCAAGTTGAGAGAGCAAGAGAACTCACACAAACATGTACAAAGTCTTCTCCTTTGCTAAAATCATCATCATCAGAATCCATCAGCAATAAGGCTAATGATCTTGAAGAGATACTCTGCGTTGGTGACGAGTTTGTGAAGACCTCATTTGAAACAGACCCTCTGATCTCATGTGCTAGACAAACCGTGCATTGAGACCATTTTCAATACCTCCCCATTTTTGCCCCTCCCCCAACTGTGAAAGTTAAAACATTGATTGTAATTAGAGTAGAACTCTTTCTTATGTTTGCTTTTTTTTTTTTCGAAAGTTTTGTTGTATTAATAAAAACAGAAATCTGTAGATCAATAGAATCAAAATACATGCATCTGTTCTCCATACTCGGCATCGTGACTCCGTCTGTCTGCAAGTGTGCGTGTGTCTCTGAGAGAGAGAGAGAGAGAGAGAGAGAGAGAGAGAGAGAGAGTTAAGCTGTCGGATGTTTTTGAGGGCTGGGAAAAAGAATCTACCTTTCCTGTTGTTTCTTTCCATATTAGGCAAAATCTTGACTGCCTAAAAAGGAAAAATTAGCATAATTCACTGTAAACTAGGGCTAAAAACAATCCTATACCTTAAAAACTGTTGCTATACGTCATATGTAGCCGTACCACACAATAGAACCCTAACCATCACCTACGTACGTATGTAACTATAACCAGTACGAACATGATGATCATGATAACATGAAGATTATGAGTGGTTTGTTTTACAAATTTATTTTATTTTATTTCGTATTTTTAATTCATTTTAATTATTTATTTTAATTCATCTCAATTATTTATTTTATTATTATTTATAATTCATCTCATCTCATCTTATCTCAAAATTCAAATAAAACTATACAAAGAATGTAGAAATTTATTACTAAAAAAAAGACGCGTGATCATCCTGTAGTTTTTCATCCCAGAATTGTGCTACAAAAAATAAAAAAAATGGAGAAATTATTAGAATATTCTCATGATCTGATCAACGATCGAGTTCACTGCAGAATTTTTCCCCCCAAAAATGAAACGCACTTGCAGTACATGATACACACACGCTTATACGTGCGCGGATACCCACGTGGGGTTATTTCTGCAGAAGAAAGGTAAGACAATGCAGTAGAGAGAAAGGATAATAATTATTGGTAGTAGGAAAAGACATTAATTAATGTAGAGTGGGGGTGGTGGGCAGGGGCATTACCTGCTTCGAACTGAAGAAACAAAATCAAACTATTATTGCCTATGTCTACTTCTCACATGACAAAACAACAGCAACAGTGCTCCCTGTTTTTCCAGTTCGCCATCGCTCGCCACACCCCACCAGGGCCAGGCCACCATCCACCAATAGTTTTTTTCTGCACAACAAATATATATATTATTATAGAAAAAAATTTTTATATTTCCGACATTTTAACCCTCTAAGGAAGTTTTTAAATAGAAAAAAAATTAAAAAAATACATATATTTTATGTCTACACATTATTTTATTGTTTTTATAAAAAATTTTATATTTTATCTCTACAATATTATTATGGGCAATACTATTCATCTCGATTTGAAATTTTGATTTGTATTTTATTTTTATTTTTTTTGTATATAATTAGTAAATACGTATTTTTAAATAATATTGTAATTTTTTTTTATATTTTTAAAAAATATTTTAAAATATTAAAAAAATCATATAAAAAAAAGGACAAATAACATTTTCTTATTATTATATACTACCGGAAGAGAAAAAAAAATTGTACGTTAAAATAAAGTTGGTGCATCTCTGTGATTGTGATGAGTGATATAACTGTAATTATATATATGGCTTTTAGTTGTAGAATTTGATTAGTTATAAGTTATAACATTATTAAAAAGTTAATTAAAGTTATTCAACAACACATAATTAAGAAGGGCACATTTGTGAATATTTAAAGTTATATAGATATTTTCATTTATTGCCATTCTTTTTTAAAATTGAAATTACATTCTACATTACTCAAAAAGCGTGTTTGAGAAAAATGTAACAGTCTAGATGAATTATAAAAGAAAAATGAAACGAATGGATGGAATTGAGATATTTATATTGAATCTCAATAGAGAACCACACTGCTTTCTTCGAGGGAAAGTTTCCTCAAAGACACCAGAAGTTTCTACATGATTAAAAGTAACCATCTATGCTATTACATGCTTATTTATACTAACACATGTAAAATGACTAAACTGTCCATAGCTTCTATTATTAGCACATTAAGCAATCAAATGAATTATATATAGATTACGGCCCATGGCCCACAAAGCTCTAAACTGTTCTAGCCCATCCACAAGCCCACGTTAACATCACTTAGGCACTTAAGGATCAGGATTAGGATCTCACTCTTCAACATCACTGTTCGACATTACCCAGACCTAACTCACGCAACATACAACCGCCCTTTCCTTCGCCATAGCCAATGACCATGTAACAAAACCGCCTCCCTTAGAAGACCTTACCCACAAGGTGAGGGAAATCCTTGCAAAGTTGATAGTACGGCTCCCAAATTGCTTCTTCTGTCAATTGTCCTTGCCAACGCACCAACAATTCAACCAAATGTTTGTTCTTTACCTTTCTCATTCATCTGGTAATAACCTCCTCTAGTTCGGGTTTGAAAACCCCTTTAGAATTTATTAGCGGCAGCTTAGGTAATGGAGTAACATTTTGCCCCAATTTCTATTTCAGTTGGGACACATGAAACACATCATGAATCTGGGCTTCATTGGGAAGTTGGAGACGATAAGCAACCTCGTCGACCCTCTGTAAAACCTGGAACGACCCATAATAGCGTGGTGCAAGTTTGAGACTCTATCGGAGTTGAACGGTAGTTTGTCTATAAGGCTGCAACTTGAGATACACCCAGTCAGCCACTTGGTAAACTCTTTCTTTTCTATTTTGATCTGCATACTTCTTCATGCAATTCTATTTCAACAGGTGCCAAAGTTGGTCCATTTGCTGCAAAGTTGGTCCTTTGCAGTATCTACAATATAGCTTGTTAGCTTAGGTGGTTTATGACCATATAATGCCTCACATGGAGTTAGTTTAATGGAAGTATGTTGACTTGAGTTGTAGCACTACTCAGCTAGGGGTACCCAGTTAGACCAATCTTTAGGGGTATCACTAACATAACTTCATAGATAATTCTCAACCCACTTATTGACTGCCTCTGTCTGGCCATCAATTTGTGGATGGTAGGTAGTATTGAAGTGTAGCTGAATCCCTTGAAGAGTAAACACTTCTTTCCAAAATTTGCTTGTAAAAAGACTATCTTTATTTGAAACAATTGAAAGGGGCATGCCATGCAACTTAAACACATGCTTTACAAACAATTGAGCCACTATTTTAGCCGTGTATAGATGTGAAATGGGAATACAATGGGCATACTTCGTGAACCTGTCCACTACTACCCTTAGAGAATTAAACCCATAGGAACGTGACAATCTATCTATAAAGTCCTTAGAAATGACAGTCCATGGAATGGATGGAATAGGAAGTGGCTGCAAAAATCCACTAGGGAGAGTATTGTCCACCTTCACCGTTTGGCAAGTATCACAAGACTTGAGAAACTGTTTCAAGTCATTCTTTAGACCATGCCAATAAAAATCTCGAGTTAACCTATTCAAGGTCTTGTCAAAACCCAAATGACCCTTCACTGGGCTACTATGCACTAGCTGTAACACTTTAGTAATAAACTCTAGATTGGTAGAAACATAGAGTCTATTCTTATAGAACAATAAGCCATCCCTTTGCATATTGAGTAGGCAAAATACCTTCTTCCCATTTCTTGAATAACAATTGGATGTCTGGGTTAGTCGAATAGAGAAACTTCATCTCTTGCACCCAATCCCAATTAGGAAGAGATAATAGAGTTACAATGAACTCAGGATCTGGCTCTTGCCTTGATAGGTCATCCATAACTACATTTTCCCTATCCTATTTATATTCCACCAAAAAACATACCCCATTAGCTTAAGGATCCATTTCTACTATATTGGGGTGCCTATTCTTTGATCCAATAAAAACTTCAGATGTTGATGGTCGATTTTGACCACAAAGGAGTGTCCTAACAAATAAGGCCGCCACTTCTACACTGCTAAAACCAGTGCCATTAATTCTTTTTCATAGGTTGATATAGCTAAGGTTCGACCCTTAAAAGCCTGGCTAAAAGATGCTAATAGTTGGCCTTTGTGATAACCCGGATTTTAAAGTGTTCTTTCTAATTTTATATTTGGTATAACTATGTTTCTTTAAAATTATTTTAGGAAACCTTTGGAACTTCTTGGATATATATATATATATATATATTAATATATATATATATATATATATATTTCTTATGAACCTTTTGAGTAAGCCTATATGGATTGGAGGAAAAATATTTGAGAAATATCTAGATGTTGAAAAAATCATTGGAGACACTAAATATGATGAGAAGATATTGCTTTTAAATATTCAAGGAGATATTGTATCAAAATTGAAGAAAAAATTACAAAGAAAGTTAAAAGGTATAAGTAAGGAATATACCACATGATATTTTCGAGATAAATTCAGACAGTTTTGATGTCCTTTGGTAATCTGGACATAACTTTTTTATCTAATTTTTGAATGAGATGATTTAAAATAATATAGAACATTAAGAGAAATATCTACAACTTTCATGTTTTGAGTTTTAGGAGATATAGACTCGATCAAGAACAAAATTGGAATTTAAATTGGCAGAACTGAATTGGATGTAGTAAGCATTGACTTGAAATTGATTAACAATTTTGCTTAAGATTAAATTTTTGAAATATCTTCTCAATTATTCTAAGATCTTGATAAATTTGTAGACATGTGACAAATGAGAAGATTTTATCTAAAAAGTTTCGTGTGACATAAGAAGAAGCAAAATATTGGATGAAAGAATAATTGAATGCATGGTGTGTTCGGATTGGTTACTCTTGGGCAACTTCAAAGTGTTTTAATAATTTGAGCATAACATTCTCATATGATCTCAGAATGAAGTGATTCAAAATTCAATAAAACACTAAGATAGAGATATAAAACTTTTATGTTTTGAGTTTTATGAGATACTGGCTGGATCAAGGATGCAATTGGGATTGACCTACCTGAAATTGATCCAAATGATAGTTTCGGATTTGACATATACTTAGTCTATTGTATTCTTCTCTTGCAAGAACACACATTTTGAAGGATGATGACCAATGATAAGTTAGGAAATTTAGTTAGGTAAAAAGTGGCATTTGACTTCTTTCCAAGGAAATTGAGTTAAACAAGTAAAGTGGGATATAGGAGGCAACGGTTTGGGTGAGATTGAGAGGTAGCCGGTTCAATTGTTTTGGTCTCATAATCTCTCTATGTAATTTGCATCTTTTGGGAATTTTGGGAACACTTGGCACTAAGAGGATGGTTGTTCTTTTGGAATTTTAAGGGACTATGGCATGAAAAGAAGTATTAGGTAAATTGGTCAAAATAATTTTAGAAGCATAAGCAAGGAATATACTATTTGGAGGCTTTTGGTTTAGGCGACTTGGGAGGAGATGAACCAGCTCTTTTTCTTGCCATTCTACTCTTCTAGGTTAGCTTACTCTCTTTGGGGCGAAAATTGGGACATGTGGCAAGTGATGAGTAGTTAAAAACATAGAGTATATTGGTTTGGTTTCGGATGGGATTAGAAAGGGAGAGGTATGGCCGGATGTTAGTTTGTCTTTTTCTTGAACTTGTTTTATAACAAAAGGTTTAGATAAGAACATTGGGTTATCAAGACAACTAAGCCTAAATAGGGAATGATGAAACCTAATCCTTAGATGGACACTTGGTTGGTTGGAAATAAAATAGAATAAACAAAACACATCCTAATCTAAAGCGTGCACGTCGGCACCAAGGCAAAGGAAAAAACACTTCATATATATATATATAGAACACTCGGCCAGCCAATTTTTCTTCTTCTCCATCATTTTTCTTACTTCTCTCATCTATCAAACATAATTTTCTAGTGCTTGGGGTGAAGGCCTTCTTCAAGGAAATTGGTAGAAATCTTTCCTTGACAAGGTTTCTTTAGCCTATTTATTAAAAGTAGTAAGTACTCACTTTACTAATTTGGTATTCTATGTATAAATGTGTTGTTAGTGTTCCAAGAATTTATTTGACTCATTTGTTGGATGAGTAAGCTATGCTTCTCTTGTTAATATTGTATTATAAGCTTTGATTTTATATTTGTATATTTGATGGAGTTTTGAAGAATATAGGAAAAATATGCAAGAAAGCTATAATATGATAATTTTAGGTTATGAGTAGAGTGAGTTAAGCAAACTTAGGAAAAACGAATATTTTATTTGTAGACCATGGATTTCAGCCCTAATGAGTATCAGAAAGAAAGATTATAATTTTTATTTCATAGATATTGTTATAATGTTACTAAGTCCTTGAAAGGTTTAAAAGTTGAAAGTTAAAGATGAAAGTTTAACCTTTTGTTTAGGAAGATAGTATGTAAGAAATAGGTTTAAGAAATTCTAAGATTTAGTTAAACCCTTTAGTAGATAGATACTTGATTTACTTATTCAAGAAAGTGTGAGTTAATAACGAAGAGAAAAGGAGAAGGAAAGAAGAAACTTGAACCTAATATATAAATATATAGGCCTCGACCCCAACATTTGAAGAATATAATTTTGTAATCAAGTTAATCTTTTGAATATTTAAATAATTAGGATTTCTTAAGAATACATGTGAAGAAATAGAACAAGTTAAAATTGGAAACCTCTTCCTAAGGTTCGGTCTATACATGCGAAATAGAAATTGTTTAATTTGTTCCTTTTTGATTCAAAGTAATAATTATATAATTTTAAAATAATTATGTATGTATATGATGGCATAGCTAAGTTTACATAGTAAAATATGATCAAGATAAGTTTTAGAAATGTCTGTCTCATATGTTTCATGAATTATATGTCTTGCATAAAAATCACATGTCACATGCATGTTCAGTAAAGTGATGAGTTCCATGTCCTTTGGGTCATCATGTTTTTCAAAAGAAAATTAGATGAAAAATGTTTTATAAGAACTCCAAAAGTTGGGACGGGGTATTGTCCTAGTGGAATTTCTCTGGCCACTCTGGAGTGCGTAAGAATGGAGTGGTAACCCATGGATAGACGAAGAACAGTCGACAGAACACGAGTGGTTCCTTTTTAAAGTTTCACGGAGCGTGGTTGCACTTAATGCTGGTGGGTGCTAAGGACAGCAAATGTGTATTGATCTACCATAATGATTATGATTATGATTATGACGTATTCACTTTAGTGTAATGCAGTTACCAACAGGAAACATACGGTGCATAGGGGAGCCATGATGTATCTAATATGACAAGTATGATAAGAAATGCTAACCTAAAGAAAGATATGAACAAGAAGAATGATGCGTAAAGTTTTGAATGATAAGAAAAGATATGAAAAAGTTTATTAAAAGTTTCAAATTCAGGATAAGTTTTTAATACGTGTTAACAAGAATTAAAGAAACATGAAAGTCTCTTTTCATGAAAAGTAATAAAGTCTTTTATGAAGAAGCATGGTGCATAAGTCATGCACAAGTCAAGCATAAGTCATGCACAAGTGCCATGCATATATCATATCTCACATCTAATGGTTATAATATATGCACTTGTGTATCTATATATGTTAATGAGGCTACTATTGTAAATTTTCTGATTACTTACTGAGATTTATTAAAATCTCACTTTTTAATTTTATTTGCATGACCATAGGAGTAGGAAGCCCAGCATGAGACCTCGACGTCACAGGAAGTTCTGAGGTGCCTTAAGGGTGCTTCAGAACGTTCCACTTATAATGAGACGAAACATATTCTATTAGGTGAAATTAAGAAATAATTCCACAAATGAGAAAAGAGTAGTTGTATATTTATATTTGAGGAATCTTACGATGTCATGTAATTTGTAAATTAAGGGTTTCTAAATTAGTTTACCATGTGACATTCGCAAAAATTTAAATTTCTTTGTTAATTCTTTAGAAATTGATTTTATTTCATTGCAGTATTTTCTACATACTATTAGTAAGTTAGGCGCATTCATATATTTCTGACGCTAACGAAGGGGTACGTAACCTTGCGTTATGTGTTTCAACACTTCAATTCACGTTAAATTTCAAACGTAAACTGGGGATATCACAGCCTTACTGCATTAAAACAGCCCCAATGACATCCCTCGACGCATCACATTTAATAACAAAAGGAAGTTGAAAATTAGGCAAAGCCAAAACTAAAGGTTTAGTCATAGCAACCTTTAGTTGTTCAAAGGCAGTCTGTGTTTGAGGATTCCACGTAAAAGCATCATTCTTTAACAACTCAGTAAGGGGTGATGAAATTGCTCCATAGCCTTTCACAAATTGACGGTAATAGCCCGTTAGGCCTAAAAAACCTTGCAAGGCTTTAATAGAGTGTGGAATGGGCCAATCTGTCATAGCCTTGAGCTTCTCAGAGTCAGCTCTAATACCCTGACCAGATAAAAGATATCCTAAATATGCCAACTGGTGTGCCCGCAGAATATCAAAGGTAATTCTCAGATGTTCCAAGTGAGTTTGAACATTGCTATTGTAGATTAGTATATCATCAAAAAATATTAATAGAAAGCGACGTAAATATGGCTTAAAAACCTGGTTCATCATACTTTGGAACGTAGATGGCGCATTAGTCAAGCCAAAAGGCATAACTAGGAATTCATAATGCCCTTCGTGCGTCCTAAATGCCGTTTTTGGATCATCCCCACGGTGTACCCTAATCTAATGGTAATCGGATCTCAAGTCGAGTTTAAAAAAAATGGTTACCCCATTCAATTCATCCAGCAACTTATCCACTACTGAAATAGGATATTTATCCTTCACTGTTACACTATTTAGCACCCTGTAATCAATAAACAATCTCTATGTGTCATCCGCCTTTTTTACCAAAAGGCATGGGGAAGAATAATGACTTTGGCTAGGGCGAATTCCTCTAGATTTTAGTAATTCTTTTACAATCCGCTCAATTTCATTCTTCTAAAACTGAGGATAACAATAAAGTTTAACAGAAATTGGTTTAGTTCCAGGTAGGAGAGTAATGGAAAGGTCATGAGTGCGGCTTCAGGGAAGGCCTGTAAGGGTGGCAAAAATATCTGGATATAGGTTTTGTGTATTGGGCTGGGTATAGACTGTTTAGGTGATGGTGAGGAATTTGTAATTGACTATAATAAAATGCCTTTAGATTCCAACCTGTTAGACCTTTGAGTAGGTTCTTCCTTTAGCCACTTTTGCACACTCAAACCCTTCAAAATTACAGCCACACCACTGCACTGAAACTGCAATGTTAAATTCCAAAAATTCCACACAATGTTGCCCAAGCCATGCAACCATTCAACTCCTAGCACCAAGTCACAGTCTGCCAAATCAAGTAGGTGCATGTCAATTTTAAATGCAACCTCTTGCACCGAAAGGTTCACTCCAAGTAGCTTGCCTTCACTCTTTATTTCATCACCATTAGCCATTCTAACTTTTACAATCTCAATATATACAACTGGTAATGTAATCTTGGAAAGGGTAGTCACATTTAAAAAATTATGCGTACTTCCCAAATCAATGAGAATAATTACCCCCAAGCCACCAATCTAACCTTTAACCCTCATTGTCTTAGGATTAGTTGAACCAATGATAGCATGGAGTATAATTTTTGGCTTTTGTTCATCTCTAGTTAAATCCAAACAATCAACATGGTCTATAGAGAGGTTTGTAGTAGGTTCAGCCAAACATTCATCATTCAACACCTCATCAATGATGTATAGTTTAAGACTTTGACATTTATGGCCTGGATGCCATTTAGAATCACAATTGTAACATAGTCCTTTGGCCTTTCTATCTCTTATTTGGCTTTGGCTAATTTTATGGACAGGCACAATAGCATTACATGTGGTTTTAGGTTGATCTATATGAAGGTTGGAATGGAGATATTTTGGTGGAGGTGGATCATAATGATGAGAATAGTATTTAGGGTAAGCTTTTTGTGGAGTGATACATTTTCTTCTTGGATTTTTGCAAGACCATATGTTGAGATAAGACTGTTTGGATTAAACATTCTGACTGTCAACCTGATATCATCACATAATCCACTCAGGAAATAGCTAAGTTTATTAGCTTCTGAAAGACCTTTAACTCGATTAGATAGGATTTCAAAGTGAGTCTTATAATCTTCCACAGATCCTACTTGTCTTAATCGAGTTAATTTATCCACAGGATCATCATATCCATTAGGGTTAAATCTAGTCGATAAAACATTCACAAACTTCTCCCAAGACTTAAGGACACCAGATTCATCAAGTTCTCCAAACCACGCAAGTGCCTTGCCTTCCATATGAAAAGAAGTAAGTCTCAAACGTTGTTTAGGCAATGTATTGTGGAAATAGAAAAATTGACATACTTTATAAAGTCAACCATGAGGATCTTCACCATTAAAAGTAGGAAACTCCACTCTCATTGTTCGAGGCACGATCTCACCAGGATTAGTGACAACTAGAGTATCACTATTGTTCTCTTCAGTATTCCGAAACTGATTCGAACAATTTCCTTTTTGCAGGATGTCAGCAAAAAAGGAAAACTGGTGCATCAAGGTCTCCATTTGCTCCTTCTTTGCTTGTACTTCGGCGCCAATGGAAGCAAATTGAGAATCGTTATGCTTCCCTTGATTCTCAGTAAACTTCTTGAGAGAATTGAAATTCTCCTATAAATCCTTAAAATGTGTTGCTTCAGCCATGCTTGAGAAATTAATTCCAAGAATTGCTGGCTCTAATTAATAATTTGTAATAGTCTAGATGAATTATGAAAGGAAAATTGAATGAATGGATGAAATTGAGATATTTGTATTGAATCTCAACAGAAAACCACACTGCTTTCTTTGAAGGAAAGCTTCTAGCTAACAATGGAGATCGTTGGCCTAAGTAAAGATAAAACAGAAAAGGAGATAGAAGTTAGACTTTGCCCCTCTCTAGTGGGGTGGGTAAGTTGGATTTTTTCCCTTTCATATGTCCTTCTATGGAAAGAGAAAATAAAAGGTCTGGTCGTGTATGCATGTATTTTTTGGTTGGATTATTCTTGCATATTCAAAAAGGCGCATTAATTGTCATTAATAACAAATTGTCAAAAATATCACCGTGCTAGTTTTTTAAGCAAAGAGGACGGCAATTTATCATTATGGAGAATGATAAGGTCTTTCCTAAAACTTTACTTTCTTCTTTTTGTATTTGCTTAGATAAGGGTGTTTTGGTCTTTTTAGTGCAATTGTGTCAGAGGGTATCTCTTGGGAGAAGAGTGTGCATGTTTATTGTTAGGTTGTGATGATGGTGTTATAGGGGGGTTAATTCACAATTATGACTAGGGCCCTATCGATATAGCGGGGTAATCCTCACCTGGATCGCCATATTACAGTTTGTGATGGTTTTCACAAAAGGAATTTGGGATTCAGATAAGGTTTGGCAGCCATTTGATGTTGAGCTCCTCGCTTACGCATGCTGTAATATAAGATAAACCATTCTGAACCTCATTTATTTATACATTTTGTGCTATTGGGTCCTTTGCTCTGTTTGGTGCTATTGGGTCCTTTCAGGTTATTTCTGAATTTTTCAATGTGTACAAGTATGTATAGTTGCATATATTGTTTTATATTTTTTTATTTGTATACATATTTGTATTATTTTATTATTTTTAGTTGTGATGGTTTTCATTTTCTTTTTTTATCAAATTTGGTTTTAAAGGGGGGCTTCTAGCTTTTGATTGTGTTCTTTGAACTTTTTATGTAGTAATTTACTCCTTTCCCCCCATTTTGCTTCACTCATTGTGTAAGATATTTTGTTGTTTGTATTTACAGAACGTTTGTAACACTTGCACATTGGAGTTGTACTTTGAGCTTTGTATTTCTTAAGTTTCTCAAACTGTAGTTATTTTCAATGTTTTATAATTTCTTTATAATATATGATTGTTAGTTATTTATAGTTTCAGAGGTGATGATCAATTTTCAATCATGTTTTTTTCTTCCCTTTTGTTTAATAATGTCTGAGAAAATGTAAACTATTTTCGATGTAGTTGTTAGAAGACACTGGACAAACAGCTTGTAGTTTAGACAACACATAAATCTGCTGCTACATGTATCTGATTGTATTTCATTTGCATTTCAATTGTATTCATTTCATTTATCTTGTATTTACATAAAACAGATGTCATAAGGATATTAGAATAAGTTGATAGGCGGTTATATTGCTGGCTGTATATATTGTTGATGTGTATTCTGCACCCCTGAGTTGAATCGTGACTTCCAGTCCTAATCTGCAACAACAAAAGCAGAGGGTTGGGTTCCTCGACCCTGAGAACTCTCCGAAGGTTTAGTTAGAGATGGAAGCGAGAAAAGATAAAACAGACAATAATTCAAATGAGCCTTAGAAAAATGTTCATACCTGTTTCCAGTGATCTATTCTTTCTTTTATAT
Source organism: Platycarya longipes (assembly GCA_036559045.1). Taxonomy (NCBI): domain Eukaryota; kingdom Viridiplantae; phylum Streptophyta; class Magnoliopsida; order Fagales; family Juglandaceae; genus Platycarya; species Platycarya longipes. The sequence continues at coordinate 38,699,011 of CM071803.1, read as the reverse complement.
CGGTCGAAATACTGATCAGATACACGTGTAATCATCCGGGAATGTTGGAGAACATTTTACTCCTCTTCCCATCCTAGATTTTTCGAGATCATTTATTAATTTTGTTTCTTCTCAATAATATCCCTTATAACATGATTACCTCCGATCGATCAATAGATCTCTTGGGATATTCTCATTAATCAGCATTAAATGCGACATGCCACCCTGCCAGGCATTAAATGTTTATAGGATCTCCGATTACCACACTATCAATATGTCAGAGGTAACTATAACAGGCTAACTAGATTTATCGTCTTTGTATAATAGGGAACCATGTGGGAGGAGTTTAGTTTGAGTAGGAAACACTCAGGATCCAACTTAAGGAATTTTACCGAATATAATTCCTCCCAAGTCTCTGGAAGAAAGGTAATAGGCGGGCGCCATTCCGGAAGGCGCCCGCCACTTTATCCCCTGTCGCAATTGTCCCCCTCATAGTACCCCGCGAATCTTAATCGAATATAATTCGATTGGGATTCATTACATCCTTATCACTCGAATTCGTGAAACCTTATCCCGCGCAAAATCAAATTTGAATGGGTGAAACAAGGGCATAGCGGTCATTGGAGTAACCGTCGGATTTCATATGGGGACGGTTCGTCTTCTGATTATTGAACGTGGAAAAAAGGGGCGGTTTTCTGGCCATGATGGCACGAATCATCGTGCGTTGTATTTATGGGTTTTCCATAATTACTCGCCTGGTTTGGCAATTTCCCGAGAAATTGACGATCAGTTATTTCTTCATTAATTGGGGAGTGTCCACGTGCTAAACGGCCGTTTCACCATTATTATACGTTTTTCAGTTGTGTCGTTTCGCTTCCCGAAGATCACGCTAATTATACCCTTCGCTTTCCCCACGACTGTCATCACTTGTTATATAAACACCCGACATTCTAATGGTTCATTCTTTACCGTCGTCTTGCTGCTGGAACACTCGCATACTTTCTCTCTTTACCATTTCGTCTTTGAATCGATCTTCTTTCGCGTCTTCGTCAAGCTTCAATGGGGGTTGGCTCTATCTACGCTAGGTATCAGTGGATGCCGTCTTACCCTCCTTCGGCCATTCAACACCTTTGGGATCAAGGTTACATCCCAGCTTCGGCCAGCTTCGGAGTTATTCGAGAACGCCCTTGTGACGCTGAAGGGCGAGCTCAACATGTGCTTCTGTATGAAGCCATGTTCAAGAACGGGCTGCGTCTCCCCTTCATTCGACCGATGCGTGAGGTCCTTCATTACCTGGGCTTGGCCCCGGCCCAGTTGTTACCGAACGCTTGGCGGATACTATTAGCTTCGTGCATAGTATTCTGTTCAGCGCTGTTGGAGGCAGGAGACGTGTATCCTGATCTTACGGCACGCGAGTTTCTCTCTCTGTATCGTCTGATCAAGAAACCAGCCTTGAGTTTGGTTGGTTTTCAGTCTCGGGATAGCGAGACTAAGTTATGCACCCTCGAGAGCAGGTACTCCAATGTGAAGGACTACCACAAGAAGGTGTTCTATGTAAAGGGGGACAAATGGCAGTTCCCCGAGGATGAGACCAGGGGGGAATTCCTCATTCAGGTAAACTGGGGCGAGCTGCCCCCAGCCTCCCTTCTGGACATTGACTTGAATAAGAGGGAGAGGGACCGGGTGGAGAAAGTGATACGCTGGGCAAAGCGTCACTTCCATCGGCTGGAATCCGACCTCATTTTGACTGACCAAAATATTAATACTTGGTCGAGCCACGTCGAGGTTACGCTGAGTTCCAGGACTTCTACAGCATACCGGCGGCTGGAGCGCCTGTCTACTCGGGGGCAATTGGCAAACAAACCACCCCTCCAGCCAAGGAGAAGCGCACCAAATCTCGCTGTGAGAGTGGCGAGCAAATTGCGACAGAGGCTTCTGAACAACCAGTTCTAACCTTTGCCCAAGAAAGGCGAGTGAAGGCTCGCCATGACACAAGGGCTTCTCGCCCTTCACGAGAAGGTCGAGCGCCCTCTTCGCCAGGACAGCCTTCTTCAACTTCCCCGGCACTTGTGGTGTCTGCTATTGGAGAGGGCGGCCAGCAGACCAGACTTCCTTCACCGGAAGGGCAGAGGGCCAACACGCCAGAACCGTTGGCGGTGTGTCTTCCTTCAGACCGCCAACCACATCCAGATGACAGGCGTGTGTCTTCAACTTCCGGGAAAACAATGGATGAGGTCGAACTGGCCTTCCTCAACGCCCTCTCGAATTCTCCCGCCTACGCAGCAGGAACTCTCTACTTCCAAGCTTCCGTGCTGTCGTCTACAAGGGCCCCTGCTCGGGAGAATGTTCTCCAAACAGCCCACCCTTCTTCACCCAGAGAGAGTCGCCCAGAAACAGGCGGGGAACACCTTTCTGAGGAGGAAGAAGACCCATCCACTCGATGTTCTGGGGGGCGAGGCGTGGCAACAGTCGAGCACGAGCAGGCAGAGAACCGTTTGGGATCAAGGTCGCCCGCCGTTGTTATTCCTGTACCTGGTCGTGCTAAACGCACCCGGAAGCTCCAGTCCAGCTCCGGGCATGATGCAGCCGCAGCAGATGCCACGTCTGCTGAAACTAATGAGAATATAAGGCGGGAGTCTCCTTGCCCGGATGGTGTCGACTCCAGATTCGTGACGGGCTCTTCTCCCCATCATGTGATACAACATTGCTCTCATCCCCCATCACTAACTATCTCTACTCCTGAGTGTTCTGACCGGGCGGGAGTGGTAGTCGACCTACTTCAGTCGCTCTTAGCGCAGGTAATTATTCAGAATTCCATTTTTATTCGGGTATATTTCATCTGTCTAATTATTCGTTATTGTGCAGGCTTCCGACCAGATCGTCGGGTCTGTCGGCTCCGAAGTGACGAGATTGCTGGGAGGGAGTGTTAAAACGACTCGAGAACAGCTTCAAGAGGTGGAAGCTAAGTACCGAGAGCTTGGTACCTTGGTCAGCCAGCTCACAGAAGACAGAGACGTTCTAAAAGCCAATGTGATGGAGCTGGAGGAGGAGCGGGATCACTATTCGGAGATCCATATGTCCATGCTAGGCGAGGTGGCGACATTTAAGGAAAGGAACCGGTTCCTGGAGGCGAGCAGGGATGATCTCCTTCGAGGGCAGGAGTCCATTGGGTAGACATTAGCCATCAAGGAGACCGAACTCTTCCTTGCCACTCAAGAGATGAGCAGCCTGAAGTCAAACATGTCTCTTCTAGAGCACTCGCGAGCCATTCAAGAAGAAGAGTTAGAGACTCTCCGAGCTAAGGTAGACACATCTGAGCTCGAGCGCGACTCTCTCTCTCGGGAACTAGGCGAGGCGAACAAAGAGCTCGAGCTTCTTAGGCGTCAGGCGACTCAGCATCGTTCCCTCTTCATAACCGCCTGGAGTCAAGGTTATGTGGAGGGTTTAAGGCGACTGAGGCAGGAGATAGTTCGGAACCCGTCCTTCGATGTGGCTGGCATGGATCCCCGAGACCACGCTCCCAACCCTATAGCAAAGGCAGAGGTCGCCAAGATAGGCACGCCAGAGTGCCGCATACGTCTGCCTCCTTGATGGATAATTACATTGTATATACTTGTATGTAGAGTTTTAGATGTAAAAAGTACTTAGTTGATACGCCCATTTTTTTTTCTTTAATGTAAATCTTCTCTGTATTTGTTACCGAAAAGACTCGCCATATTTTAATAAAAATCGATACACTTGTATATTTTGATATGTTGCATTCGGGATATCCACATTGATTTGAATGTCGAAATAATTTTTTGTATGACCAGACAGGGTTGTTTGTTGAAGACTGTATTACTCCATTAGCCTTTACCAACGTAAGCAAACGAACTGGTGGTTGAGATTTGTAATAATACACAACTCTTGTCGTTAATCGATTGCTATACAAATCAGGCAAATGAGACTTAAGTGAGCCTTTGCCTAGTTACAGTAAGCGCGATGGCGGGTGGGCGATTCGTGGGTAGTCTTATCTCTGCTTCGTTTGAGTACCCCTTCGGAAAGAACAGGTGATAAGGGATGGAGTTACTTCATTGACTCAAAGGGTGAAGCAAAAGTAAAGGAGGTTATCTTCTTATACTGATAAGGGACCTGTCGACGGCGAAGACGACCAGCCTTCGGCGACCTCGAAGCCATAAGATGAAGAAAGTGAATGAATAGGTCCCGCTGGTTTGTGATTGTGGGGCGAGACTTTTAGCCCAGGCAACCCCTTCGGCGAGAGGACTGTGGGGCGAGGCTCGAAGCCCAGGCGACCCCGCAGTCTGTTGATCGAGCCGAGGGGCAAGGCTTTTAGCCCAGGCGACCCCGCAGTCTGTTGATCAAGCCGAGGGGCGAGGCTTTTAGCCCAGGCGAACCCCTTCGGCGAGAGGACTGTGGGGCGAGGCTTTTAGCCCAGGCGACCCTGCAGTCTGTTGATCGAGCCGAGGGGCGAGGCTTTTAGCCCAGGCAACCCCTTCGGCGAGAGGACTGTGGGCGAGGCTTCTAGCCCAGGCGTCCCAGCAGTCTGTTGATCGAGTCGAGGGGCGAGGCTTTTAGCCCAGGCAACCCCTTCGGCGAGAGGACTGTGGGCGAGGCTTCTAGCCCAGGCGTCCCAGCAGTCTGTTGATCGAACCGAGGGGTGAGGCTTTTAGCCCAGGCGACCCCTTCGGCGAGAGGACTGTGGGCGAGGCTTCTAGCCCAGGCGTCCCAGCAGTCTGTTGATCGAACCGAGGGGCGAGGCTTTTAGCCTAGGCGTCCCCTTCGGCGAGAGGACTGTGGGCGAGGTTTCTAGCCCAGGCGTCCCAGCAGTCTGTTGATCGAACCGAGGGGCGAGGCTTTTAGCCAGGCGACCCCTTATGTGCCTACAAAACGACTGAATATTTTTGTCACAAAATGGTGATTCACAATCATCGAACTATACATAATACTTCTTCAAGTGTTCTGCTTGCTTGATGGTCTGCTCATCTCTAAAATCTTCATCTCATCTTGTCAGAGGTGGTGGAGGTAGCAACTCATCTGCCCTTCCATTGTGCCTCAGGCCCTTCTCGGTGACACCAATCATCATTTGGACTAGAGGCTTGAGCTCACGAAAGTAACATTCGCGAGCCACAGATTGCTCGCCTCGGACTTCCCCTATACCATTTGGAGTCGGGAACTTCACCTTCAGATGGTATGTTGAAGTTACGGCTTTCAGGCGATTCAAGGCGGGTCGCCCCAATATGATGTTGTACGAAGAAGGGGCCTTAACTACCAAGAAATCAACCATAACCATCGAGGTTTTAGATGCATCGCCGGCCATTACGGGGAGAGTTATGACCCCTTCAGGTTGTATCACCTCGCCGACAAACCCTTGAAGGGACGTCGGGGCCCGCTTTAGTCTGTCCTGCCCAATCCTCATCTGGTCGAAGGCGTCCCAGTACAGGATGTCAGCTGAACTTCCGTTATCTATAAGGATTCTCTTGGTTACGAAATTGGCGACCAACATGGTGACCACCAAAGCATCATCGTGTGGCTGCGTCACTCCTTCATCATGCTTATCGAAGACGATCGGGACATCTTTAGAAGGCCGTCCGTCCCGAGTGGATTTTGACATGGTGAACACCTCGGCATATCGAGCCTCGCGCGCGTACGCCTTCCTTGAAGCTGAAGTTTCCCCTCCTCTCGGTACTCCTCCGGCGATGGTTCGTATCTCGCCCAATGGTCCCTGCCTATGGGATGAATCTTTGGCGTTCCCTTCTCTCCTGGGGCTTGGGCTGCGCCTACTGTTAGGATATCCCCCCTTTTTCTGCGGCTCTTCTCTTCCGTCTACATTCTTCCTCTTCAAGTTATTACAGTCTCGGGTATTGTGCCCAGTTGACTTGTGGTACTCGCAGTATATGCTTCCCGGTTGGTACTGACGCTGTTGGTGATACTGCCTTCCCCTAGGTTCCCTGTCTACTACCAAATTGGTATGAGGACGTGGTCTGTATTGCAAGTTCCCCTGAGATGACGACCCTCCTTGTATATTCCTTCTCTTCGAATCGGCTGCATTTCTTCTTCTCGCAGTCAGGTTGGCTTTGGCTTGATTGGCGCGCTCTATTTCTTCCCGCCTTGGCCCCACGAGCGCTTGCAAGGTGTCTTCAGCGTTGATATATCTGTCCGCCCTGTCCATGAATTCTGCCAACGTGGCAGGAGTCTGTCTAGCAATCTCCGTCAGGAAAGGGCTTCCTGGCCATATTCCGCTCAGGAGGGCAGCCAGAGTAATCTTCTCATCCTGATCCCCCACTGTCATCAGTTCCTTGTTGAACCGAGAAAGATAGTTTTTGAGGTTTTCCTGCCTGTCCTGTTTCACCGTGAAGAGATACGCAGCTGGCCTTTTCCTCTTCCGACTTCCCAAGAACTGGGTTATAAAGAGGCGAGCCAGACAGTCAAAGCTGTCTATCGTGCCGGTAGGGACCGTCCTGAACCAGGTACGGGCTACTCCTTTGAGGGTAAGGGGGAACGCTCGGCACGCTACTTCACTAGGATAGCCATGCAGATTCATGTGCGTTCTAAACGTCTCTATATGCTTGTAGGGGTCAGTGCTCCCATCATATAGCTCCATCTGAGGCGCTCGGAATTTAGGGGGCAGTGGCACTACCATGACACTTGCACTATAAGGGGTGTCATGGTTGTGGCGTAATTGTCCAGCAATGGAAGGGGCCTCGATGCGTCTGGCTATGTCCACGTACTTGTCTTCCAGTTCTTTGAGTTCCAGCTGCATCTTACGTCTTTCTTCATCTGCTTCTGTATGACTTGGCTCACTGACTCGGTGTGACTCCGCGCACTTACTGACAGAAGGTTCTTCACGAGCATTCAGTTCTTCATTACTCTTCTATAATTTCTCATTCTCTCTAGTGAGCTCCCTTATCGTTGCTTCCATGCGGCTAGTCGTTCTTCCATTGAGATGTGCTTTGAGTTGCAGTTATTCCTTAGTAATCACAATACAACCGGTTTGCAGAGAACACAAAAAAGGATCCCACAGACGGCACCAATGTTGATGTGTGTTCTGCACCCCTGACTTGGATTGTGACTTCCAGTCCTAATCTGCAACAACAAAAGCAGAGGGTTGGGTTCCTCGACCCTGAGAACTCTCCGAAGATTTAGTTAGAGATGGAAGCGAGAAAAGATAAAACAGACAATAATTCAAATGAGCCTTAGAAAAATGTTCATACCTGTTTCCAGTGATCTATTCTTTCTTTTATATGGGTCGAAATACTGATCAGATACACGTGTAATCATCTGGGAATGTTGGAGAACATTTTACTTCTCTTCCCATCCTAGATTTCTCGAGATCATTTATTAATTTTGTTTCTTCTCAATAATATCCCTTATAACATGATTACCTCCGATCGATCAATAGATCTCATGGGATATTCTCATTAATCAGCATTAAATGCGACATGCCACCCTGCCAGGCATTAAATGTTTATAGGATCTCCGATTACCACACTATCAATATGTCAGAGGTAACTATAACAGGCTAACTAGATTTATCGTCTTTGTATAATAGGGAACCATGTGGGAGGAGTTTAGTTTGAGTAGGAAACACTCAGGATCCAACTTAAGGAATTTTACCGAATATAATTCCTCCTAAGTCTCTAGAAGAAAGGTAATAGGCGGGCGCCATTTTGGAAGGCGCCCACCACTTTATCCCCTGTCGCAATTACCCCCCTCACATATATTCTGGCATTTCATTAATGACTAGTACAGTTTTGGGGTATTCATTTTAGATCCTTCTTCTCTGTCGATATTGCTCCTCTGTTTTCCTATTTCCCAGATCTCCATTTCTGTGCTTTGTTACAGTAGTGTTGTATCTTTTCTTTTTATTATTATGTAATATTAGTTTTTCTTTTAGTTTTGCGATTTTCACATTTGTTGGTAGATGTAATTTTTTTGGAACCCCACCCCATTCCCCCCCGCCCCCCGGCGGTGGCCCTTTTTTTTATCAATCTAGTTTTATTTTCTTTTGGTTATTTGATTTACACATGCAATTTTGTATTTATTTTTTTACTGTGAAGTTGATTTTTGTTGGTTAATTTTTCAGGTATAATATTGTAGTGCTGTATTTTTTTATTTTTTTTTTAAAATCATGCAGTGTTTCTTTTTGTTTGCAAAGCTTCTTTTTGGTTGTATCATTTGTAGTTGTTTTTCTATTTTTTACCTTAATTTCTTATAATGTAGTGTTTTTATTTTTAATGTAGTTTTCAATTCTCTGATTTGCACATATGTCAAAAAATATAATGTCTTTTTCCGTGTGTGATTTTTTTTTTGTGTTTTTTTCTATCTTCTTCTCATGCTTCTCTTTAGTTTAGTGATGTTTTTTTCTCGTTTCTATTTTTTTTATGAATCTTTCTTTTTTTATTAATTATATGATTTTTGGATCTGTGACTTTTTGTTTTGTGATTTATAACATATGCAATTTCTTCCAAATTTGTTTTGTTTTGTTGCAATTCAATAATATCTTATATATAATACATTGGTAAAATCCCAATTTGATCTGTTCGTAGCTAGAATATACTCGAGTATCTTGACGTTGATTTTTTAGCTTTTAAATTATCACTTTTTTTTTTTTTTTAACAATTAGAAAGAGGTCTGGCCAATTTACTAATTTGATCATTAGCTGTCTAGCATAAGGTCTTTATATAAAACATGAAATTGAATGATGTGCATTGTGTTCTTTGGTTTGCATGTTGTGATTATTGTGTGATATATTCTAACCATAAAATAAAAAATAACATTTATTATTTTCTTTGTTCTGAAAACAAAAGAATTTAGATAATGAAGATTTTCATAAAATGATGGAGTTTTTTAGCACAATTGTCTGCTATAATAATCTTCAAATAGAAGAAATTATTATAATTTTATTCCATCGTCAGATGAAAAGCCTTCTTATTCATGTTATTTGCATTGAGATCAAAACAGTTATTTTTTTATGTGAAGTAGTATCATATGTTAATATTATTAATTGTAACAATGAAATAAAAAATGACATTTATTGTTCCGCGCGCTTGTTCTAAAAAAAAAAAAAAAAAAAAAAGAGTTAGATAATTATGAGGGTGTTAAGAAGATGGACCTTTTTAGTACAATTTTCTTCTGTAATAATCTTCAAATACTAGATAAATTATTATAATTTTATTCTTTCATCAATTGAAAATCTTTCTTATTCATCTTCTTTGCATTTGGATCAACAGTTTTTTTTTTAATATTAAATAGTATCCTGTTAATTCACAACACTCATAATAATGTAAAGACGGTAATATGATATGCTATTATGTAAATATAAAAGTATCAAAATCTTGTACTAATTGGTTTTAATTTTTTTTTCCTTTATATTTTTTGTTTGAGCTTTTTATCTATATGTTAACTTGCTCTTTTTTCTCGTCTTTTAGTTCATTTTCTGTCACTACAAGAAAAATATACAGAAATAACCAATCAGTTACATCCAAAATAGATAGAAATAACCAAAACATTTAGACTTTTTTCTTGTAATGAGGTTTGTAATACTTCATTTATATTAGAGTTTTACTTTGATTTTTGTCTTTATGAAGTTTCTCAATCTGTAGTTATTATCAATGTTTTATAATTCGTATATATACTAACAGTTATAACTTAGTAGAAGAGAGATTATCAGGAGAGGTGATCATTTATATTTTGGGAGGGTTTTTTTTCTTTCCACTTCGCTTTTTTACCTATTGCTCAATTCCCTATCAACTTTTAGAATGTACATATTGGTATTTTCGTAAACAAATATTTTCTTTAAAGCGTGAATTGACTGTCAAAAACTTCAAAAATAATGTTTCGTCGCAAAATAAAAACCAATGTTAGCATCAACTTCTTAGAAACTTAAAAAATATATAATTATGATTTTCCTGGAAAAACTTTTCCCGTTGAACAGTAGACCATCATGATCAAGAACTTTAAAAATAGATTTCAGTCCCAAAAACGATGTTAGCATTAACTTTTAATGTACAAAATTATTGTCCAAAATAGGGATTTTCAAAATTAGAGTACTTAAATTGTTAAAGGCCGAATTTAACAATAAAATATGTTTTAAGTCAAATTCCAAAATTTATTGCTACAAACGGTTCTTGTAATTTTAATTTTATCTAGTGATTTTTTAGGTAAATTCTTTTTCATAAAAAGCTAAAATTTTATAGTCCTAAATATTATATATTGCATTATTCCCCCCAAAAAAATATTTATTGTGATAGTAAATTTACAAACATCGAGGATCTACTTCTTTTTTTCAAAAGTAAAGCATATAAATTAAAAGATTTTTATAAAGTAAGACAAACAATTCTTAATTATCTTCTTCAAAATTTACTTATTTATTTATTTGATAGAGGAGATGTGTTCTCAGCGTTTTGTTTTTGTTGTTGCAATAAGTCTTTTTTTAGTCTGAAAAAATGCAATAAATATTTCACAAGCTAACGAAAAAGACCTTGCAAAATGCTATAATTAAGAATGAAAATAAATGCAAACTTTTATCAAAGTTTATTATCTAATTAAAACTGTCCCAATTGGATTTAGAAAGTTAATCATGCTTTTAAAAATAACAATTTAACTATTCATAAGAAATGTTTGAGAAATTACTTTATTTAGTGCAAATAGTTATTTTTGTTTTCATTTTTATGTGATTCTTAAGGTAATTTCTTTTCTATATAAAGGTTCTATAGTTTTAAAATGTTATTGCATTATTCCTAAGACAATAAAATATTTATTATAATACTAAACCTGCAAAATACTGAAGACATTTTCCTATTTTCTAAACAAAATTATAACATGAGTGGGTGTCAACTTACTAAAAAAAAATTACTTATTTGTAGTTAGTTATTTCTTACTAAAATAATTATTTCCTATTAAAATGAGTCTATTTTGATCGTAAATAGTCGTCATGACCATAAATAATCTATCACAAATACTTATTTTTTTTGTAGTGATTACTTCTATAAAGGCTTAGAGCACGCTCCTATGAGGCTATTGAGGCTTGACACTGGAGGGCAATCTGGAGGACTGTAGGAGCCGAAATATTGGTATGTCTATGAATATGAACTTTGAATGGGTTTGGACAGAATTGATCTTTTTGCACGCTCAAACAAAGCTATGGCTAGCTTTTCATGATATGGTTTCGCATGGTTTATCGCTAGAAGAATTGTAGCAGCTGTGAATTCCTTACTAAGTTCCTCAAGGTTCATGTCTTTGCCATTCACCCATTCACTTAACATTTTTTTCCCCATAATTCTCAAATTCCTTTCAAGATCCTTTTGAAGGCCTGTGCAGGTTCTATAACAAACTTGGAGTCGAAGCTTAATATTTAGGAATTCGATTTGATATGATATGATGATAATATTTAGTTATGTTATGTCAAAGCATTTTTAAATATGAATAGAAGTTTTCTAAATATGAAAAGATTGAAAAGTGGCTGATCTGTTTTTCTTGATAAAATGTTTTGGGATCTGTATACGAAAATTAAATATTTTTGTTTCCTGCATACGAAACTTTATGAAGTAGCTCATGTTGTATATACTAGCATATGTCCTTTGCTTGTTAAGTTGTTGATAACTCACTCCATTATTTCTAAATATTTTTCAAATGGTGTGAATGGTTCAATTGAGGACCAGGAATAGAAATTGTGAACACAGCTAAACGAATAGGGAACAACTATTAATAGATAGATTTTTGATTTCTATTAAATATTTTTATGTATTTGGTTTAGCAAGACTTAAGAAATTATTAGTCTATTATATTGAGACGCTATTGGAAGATTGTGAACCTTTTTTGTTTATGACGTTATTGTAATGATGACTTTATGTAGATGATCATACGTGGATTTCGAAATATGGAATTATTTATTGTTCTTAGAGAATCTTTGAAGATGTTAATTATATTTGGACAGTACAGGTTTTTATTAGACATGTAGTAATTTTCTGACCTATCTGTGTACAAGGCATTACATAATGTGTGCTAAAAAATACATTTAAAAATATATAAAAATATTTTAATACTTAAAACAAAATATTTTATTTATTTTTATTTTATTTTGAAAAGAAAATACATTTCACTAAATAAAATTTTAAATAGTATTTATATTTTTCAATGTGTGCAAAAACCCATATTAATTTTAATATTTACATTTTAATTTTGTAAGATCATGCTAAATTGAGGTACAAAATTTGCATTGATGCCTCATTTTAAGTTGTTGAATTAGATATAAATTCAAAAAAAAAAAATTATTTAAAGATTTTAAATAAAATTGAAAATCTTGAAAATGTCTCATATAGTAATTTATAGCCTACTCTGACCAAAACTTCCTTGACGCAAAACATGCGAGCAAGATTAGATCTAGATTTTCTCAAATTACTTATTTCTATTAGGCAACGAAATACCACTAATCACAAATGAAGAAGAGATGAAAATTCTTGATGATATGCTTACCCATTATGAAAATGATACTATTTCTTTGTAAAAAAAAAAACTGATAGATGCTGTTTTTTTGTAACATTCATGATAACTTTGAAAATTTATTTGAAATGTTAAATCAAGCTATATTGACTCCAAAAAGCAGTTCTATTGATGAAATAGATGCTACACTTATACGGATTTTTCCAAGTGAAAGATATTATAACTTCGATTAAATAGTTTATACATCTGAACAAAGCATTATGGATGACTTTTTTAATACTTTGACACCAAATGAAGTTCAACCTCATGAATGACTACTAAAACAAATTGTCCAATCATATTGCTTAAAAACATTAATCATTCAGAAGGTTTTATGAAATGAAATTCGTCAGATATGTCGCAACTTTGAATATAACGTCATTGCTTTAGAAATTGTAGTTGGTTATCATAGTGGTAAAAAGTTTTTATACTAAGATTTCATTTTTGCCAAATTCTGATAAAAACAATGGCTTTCCACAACTCAATTTCCTATTAGATCAAGATTTTCAATGACATTTTTAGTATGAAGAAGAAAGAATAGTGATAAGTTATTACACTACAATTTAAGGAAACTTGTGTTTTAAAACCTAACTAGAAAGGGTGTGAGAGCTGGTAATCATAAGTATTTTGTGTTTTACAACCTAACTTTCTCGGAATTATGCTGCATGACTTTACATATAATATGGTTAATTTCGAATCCAATATTATTAGGTTATGTTTGAATGCCGAAGTCATCTCAGCTAATCTATTAATATTAATGAAAAGTAATAAATGATAAAAATATTATGAAAAAATTGTTTATTCGTGACCAGCCATTTCCTATCAAAATGACTATTTTTTTTTATCAAAATGAATTTGTTTTCATAATAAGTAGTCATCTTCACAGCAAATAATTCGTCATGAATATTCGTTTTTCTTATAATAAAAAAATTTAATAAATAGTAATGAAAAATTTGTAAATAATTTAAATAGTAATAAAATATTTGTAAATAATAATAAATTATTTGTAAATAGTAATGAAAAATAACAAAAGGAATCTGGGACCAATTGATCACTTGCCGAATGTTTGCATGCATACGCTTATTTGCATTCAATGACATTTTCTGAATGAATATATATATATATATATATATTGTATGAAAAAATCTTTAGAGCATTCATTATTGAGAGTATTCATTGTATTCATAAATAATGCTTAGAAAAAATTTATTAATTTATTTTTAAACATTACTCATAAGTGTAATGGATACTTTCAAATAATGAAATCTCTCTTGTATATAATATGTTTGTGGGTGAGCAGTAGCCAATGGCTGATTTGACTACACTCACATGAGAAAAGAGAAAAGGGAATAAAATAGGCTACAACCACATCTACAACCTGCATATAATTATATATATTTATTAGTGAGAAATAAACCCACTTAAATCATTCAATAAATATATATTTCTAGTGCTTTCCCTTCAGAGAATTAGAATTAGTAGAATTACTATTGCACAATATTAAACAAACAGTACTTTTGCTTTCTGATAAACCCAAAAAGAAAAAGATCAAAGATAAATGGAAAAGGGGGAATCTACTCGCAATTGGCTACAAACATGCACATATATCAGTCGGAACCATCAATGTCCAGCACCTCATTAAACCCCATTAAAAAGACCTTGGAATCGAATAAACTCAGTCCACGTGTCAATGACAAATATTCTAATCTCTTATTCACCTAATGTCCGATGTGACGGTGACACGTGGCACGCATCTCAAGCCCACTCTTCTCAATTTAGTAGTTCACAGATGGCATCAGACAACATTAACAATGTAAACCGCCCCATTGGTGGAGTTAGTGGGAGAAAGGTACTGTTTTTACTTTTTATACACCAAATGAGCTCAACAAAAAGGGACACTTTACACATTAACAAAAGGATTATATATGCTAGAAATTTGAAAAGACTTCCTTAGCATGTTTTAATACGATTTCTTTAATGAAAGTTCGGGAAGAGGCAGGTCTAAATCTGGCAAATGCATATGTTCTAGCTTTCTTCACAAGTGTCACTTCTCAAAACCACGTGACACTCATGTTCCAGCCATTTCTGTGAAAGAGTGGGTTGCCTGTTGCCTGTGGCTCTTATCTCCTTATTATTATTGTGAGCGAATGAGTGATGAAGGGGCTGTGGGAAGTGGCCACTAAAGCTCTTTTACCATAACAAGTGTCGAGGACCTTCTTCTCTAGGCAAAGCAAAAGCTTAGCTTTGTGCATCTCAACAACTCCCTCAACCCGAGCACATATATTTTTAAGTATTTTGTTAGTTATCATGCATTTTATTCTACCACTTGCCGAAAGTCATTAAATATATGTATTTTTATAAAAAAAATTTAAAAGCTAAATTGATGAAAATAGCGAGGTATTGTTTGCAGGGACCCCCCGCCTTTTTTTTCCACTGAAAAGTGAGTACCCCATGAATCATGCATGCCTTCACCTGGCATAAAATATCTAGGTTTTCGGTCCAGAATTCTGGTCAAACTTTCCCGCTCAGAGAGAGTAGAGATCACAATCCGCAGCCATTTAATTCCAAGCTGGATCGAGACATATTTGTTAAGAAAATATGTGTAAATTTAATGACAGGAACGTTCATTAATATATATAATCGATCACAATCAGACAGAAGCCGACCATTATTTTGCGCTTCTAGAGTACTCATTGTTGTGAAGTAGAAACAAAAGAAAAAATTAAAAAGTTGCGATGGGTGCATGTGTACGTGACAAAGGCTAGCTATCTAAGCTAGCTCTGCCGTGCTGACCGAAAGGACTGTCATTCAAATGTGGATGATGATAATGTAGTACAAAATTCAAAGATGCCAATCTTGTGGGCATTGAGCATTGTCACGCACACAACGTACGACAGCAATGCCGTAACGGCTTTCTAGCTTTAGGGTCCCGGCCCCTTCCCTAGCTAGCTAGTAGTTCATCTGCTTGAATCTGCAGCATGCATGGATATTGTATTTATAAATGTCATAGTGTGGGACCATTTCTTATTTTTGTTTTTTAATTTCTTTTCATCGGTAGTACTACCACTGCTCCCACATCCAGCATACTAATATTGCATCAACATTATGTAATTCAAGGGTGCCCTTATTTGTTAGGGTTGTCCTTAGAATTGTGGGGCATTGCATTGGTACCATGCACACTTAGAAGCCAGGATCAAACAAAATTGTTATTTGTAGGGCAGGAAGTTTTGTTCTTTGAGATGATCATCATGGAGGTCGGAGGCCAGAAGATAATATTTATTACAAGAAAAATAAATATTTATAATATTTTAATTATAATAAAAAAGATTCTTTGTGATAAAAATTATTTTTGTCACAAATAGTCTTTTTAATTGTAATTAAAATGTCACAAATATTTATTTTTCTTGTAATAGTTATTTTTTTGTTTCAGTTTCTTTAGATTAAAAATCTCTCTCCATCAATGTTTGAACTTTGAATGTTTCAACAACTCACAAAAACTCATGTTGTTGGCCAGTATTTTAAATTTTGTATTGTATTAACTGGTACATGCTGTATTGGAACAGTGGTCGATATAGAAACAGAGTCCCCAAATACTGGTTGTACTGGCCAGACCTGTACCGGCCGTACCAGATTTCAACATTTTTTTTTTCATTTTTTACTATTTCTTTATTCTAATTCAAACTATACTATTTATATATATATATATATAATTTATTCATATATTAATTATGATTTTAAAATATAATTTATATATGTATTGATATATATAATTTATATATATATAGATTATTTTAAAACAATAGATAAAATGATATTAATACTAAAATATTTTATTTTAATACTTTAATTAATACATTTATTAGTACAATATTCAAAACATTGAAAGTCCCACTACTAATTTGTATTTTTTGAGCTCTGTCTCTTTCACTCACTTGCTATTGCTAACCCCATCGTGATTAATTAATATATAGTGACAAGTCAATGAAGCCGGAGGATGAGCCACGTACTCTTGCCACTATATTAGCAAAAAGCTGTGATGAAGATGTAACTTTCTACGTTTAAAGGATGAGGGACAACAACACCAAGCAATTTATGTGTTCAGAACACGTGGTAAAAATGTGTCGGAGAACATATATTATATATATATATATATATATATAGTTTTAATCATGCTAAATGCAAGCAATATCTCTGCTTTGAAGTGAATTAAAAGAAGCAAATTAATAAAAGATGTCAACAGGCCCTAGCCAGCCAGCTCCAGACTTGGGTGGCCGGATTTGAAATTTTATGTATATAAAATAAATATAGATAATATTTAAGTGTTTGACTCCCATGTATTTCCATTTTGCTTTTGCTTTTGCTGTTTTGACTTTCTGGGCTTAGTTGGGTGATCTTCTTTTTAAGTGTTTTTGCAATACTTGATTGAACAACCAACTAATTATTGATATAATGAGCGTGCGAGAGAGAAAGTTGGAAAAAGAAGTCCAAAAGGCCATGAAAACCAAGGACTTGGATGGATTATAAGATATATAATATAGTTATATATACATAAATGTTGCCTCCATTTCGTTCTGTTTTATATATGGTGGGGGTTTCTAAAAGGTCAAAATCAAAGATATAAGAGTAATGTTACATAAAGATATAAAGAGCATTAATGTGGATATTATAATTGAGCCATTCAGCAGCTTGACAATGATGAGAGTAGGAATCGGCCTACACCAATGGCCAGCTAATTCTCAGTCAAACAATATATAGTCAGATGTTCAAAAACGCTACTATTGATAAGCACATGATATGAAAGACCACTAGTACACTCAAGATTTGGATTTCTTAAAAAGCATCATTTGAACAGTCAATGAGTCATGGTAATTTCCAACACGGAAAGCCTGCTTATTGGCAATATCTGCTCTGTGGCCGAAGAAGTAATTATTGATTGAGCAGTTGACAGGTCATTTACGTTTCAAAAACAAAATGAACGACCTCAAGATCATTTTTTGGTTTATTTCGAGTGCTGGTGTTTGTACAAAGATTTGGGACAAATTATGCTGATTGTTTAAGGTCAATATTAGAGATCTGGCATCATTATAAGTAGTGCTAAGAGGGTTATCGTTATTATTTATTTATTTTTATTTTTTTTCTCTGAAGAAGAGGTTTGTTGACACAATATTAATATTAATATAAGTACTAATTCTCCTAAGAGTTTAAGCGGGCTAGGCTCATTTTTAATGAGTGGACCCAATTATAGAATATTTATTTAAATTTAGTAGAGTCATATAAAGATAGGATTTAAATTAAATTAACTATTTTGTTAATATGATATCATCTAAAATCATTAATATTTATCTCAAAAGCTAAACTTTTAAGATAAATGGTTCACAATTGCACTAGTACTACTTATGAGCAGTACTTAACCATGCGCGCAGTCAGAAGTTTCGTTAAGAATATGAACATCTAGAATTGAGTACAAGGAGGAAACTCAATTCAAGGCAAAACGTATAACCTCCTTTCTCAAGGCAAAATAAATTAAGTTTCGTTAAATTGAAATAAAAAGTACTAGAGGAAGAAGGGTTATACGATTAAGTGATGAATTACCTAGCTAGATGAGTGAATATCAATGCCAGCTTAACAAAAACTTGAAAAATAAAAAGTAGACGGGCCAATATATATATATATATATATATATATATATATATTTATAAGTTCTTCTAGTCTACGACCGAAGAATCCTTATATTGTTTATCCTAGCTAAGAAAGAAACGGATTGAGACAGATCAATTTCATCTATTATGCGAAAATTGTAAACTAATAAAAAGATTATATGTATTTAACCATTTAATTAATATTTCAACACTCCTTTTAACAAGTCGATCATTTCGCTTACAAGTTCTATATATTGGAGTCAATTATCAAATAAGGGTCTAACTCACGAGTCAAAGGGACTCAAAACAAAATGGCGAATAAACTCTCTTCCAACGCATAATTTTTTTTTGGATAATTTGTTATCCAAAATTAATAGTCTACTTCATGTATGAGAAGTGTTATATCATAAATTAATTGGTTAGATCATTTACTTCTTCTCACTAATTTAAGCTATGCTTTAATTTACATATAACATTCAGATCAAATTGTGTACCAGAAGTTCATGGTGAATGTAATTGCCACATTATTTGAGAAGGAGAAATTTAATTTACATATATAATGATTTCAATGGCTCCAATTATGACATTGATTAGCAATTTGGGAGTAGTCTAAGCCTAAATATGACTAGCTAATTTCCTCGAACCATTACATTACTGCATGAAGGATTCCATTGAAATAATTACCTGATTATTTTAGTGACCAAGAATCATGAAAATTAAACATATGAGAAGGCAAAAGCTTAGGGATCGAGAAAAGGTTGTGATGAATACTATATTCTATAATCAATTACTAAAACTAAATCTTTCCAAATGATCTTGTGAATGTGCAATTTAGTCTCCCATTAATCTGAAGAACTCCTCATATTTCCACCAATAATATAGAATAAAAATAAGTTTTGTGAAAATAATTCACTATATGAAACTGTGGAGACTTGAGTGGGCCGAACCTGGTCATGAGCTTGTCCAATATTGTATTCGTCTTTGATCAGTTGGTTTCAGAAATGGTTTGGGTTAGGCTTTATATACGCTCCTCCGATCCTGGCCTCTTCGTTTTCATGAAAACCTGTCATATTTTATGTACAGGCCTACAATCAATTATCAATAGTTAAAACTTGAGAAAGAAATTCACGAATTTATCAATTTTATCTTTTAAAATATATTTTTACCTTCAATTCAAAAGGAATTTTCTACTCGACTCTTTGCCTATGTTTTGGTCTAAAAAATTGTAAATCAAATTAACTTTAACATAACTCTAAAAATAATATATAATCTTACGAAAATTCTATCCCATCAATTTCTCATAGAGAATTATAATTACAAAATATTTAAATAAAAGTAAACCACAAAGTAATCACTACAACAAAACAGGGTTCGGCACATATATTCCCCGAAATTAACCCCTAAAGTCGCCGAAATTAATCTATTCCAGTGATTAATGTTGCACCGCATGTTTGACACCATTAAGAAGCCCATTATATTTTTATGTAGCGAATGTGCAATATCGCTAGAAATAAGTTATAATTTCCAGCGAAAAAAATGGCGGAAATAACTATATCTTACGCCATGAGTAATCCCACACACGCATAAATTCGCTACCATAAGAGTATTACAGTGGAATAAATCGTTGATTGTGAAATGAAAATCGCAGAATTAAAATGGCTGTGGAATTTACCTAATCTACTTCCAGCAAGTGTAATCACTATAAATAATATTAATATTTGCAATGAACGTGTTGTCGCCACAGGAAGTAATGCGGTGGATTCCAACAACTTCGATGAATTAAAATCGCTGCTGAAAGATTCACAGCGATTTTGTAATCACCGTAAAAAGACCTACTCTGTAGTAGAAATCTTATTTACGACGGAAAAATATCGCCACAAAAAAAAAATATATCCTCGAGGAGAAACCTTTTTTTCAGGTCTTGCCTCAGTAGGCAACGTAATACATTTTCTTGAGGTTTCCTGTAGCTCTATATATATACAACAACTCGATTATCATTATTCACAAACACTAAAATATTTGCATGCTAAACCAAAGCTATCAATCATCGAATAGTTTCATAAAATCAAACATCCAAGTGTCTTATGTCATGTACATAACCAGTCATTCAAAGGAACAATATTTTCAGTTCATTTCCATAGTTTGTACATAGGCATGGGTGCATAAATGAAGGCAATTAAGTAATACATAGGGGAGCAACTAATGTTTCTTACAATCATCCAAATTTGGATATTTGAACTACAAAAATACATGGATGCATTATGATCACTTCATCTTCTCATTTCTCCTCAAGTAAAAGTCATATACAATGAGCTCCTCATTTGAGCTCCTTTCTAGCCAAATTTGGATATTTGAACTACAAAAATACATGGATGCATTATGATCACTTCATCTTCTCATTTCTCCTCAAGTAAAAGTCATATACAATGAGCTCCTCATTTGAGCTCCTTTCTAGCGCCTTCTGCCCTTATCTTTTTCTCCTTGAGGTGAAAAGTTCATTAAGTGTTTACAACGCATCTTGCAAACGCTATCACCGTAAATTTAACTCTGCGTCAAAAACATAACATATGAGGAAAGCCATATGGTGTAGTACTCGAATTTTGATAACATATATAGTAATAAATTCATGTGATATAGTGAGAATATTTTAACAACATATATACTTGAATTTTCTTGTACACCCGTGCAGAAGATTGTAGTATGAACCTGGACGTTGAAATTTCGAGCAGGTCAATTAAAAAATATTTTAACAGATGAAATATAACTAAAACTTTTTATTTCAAGTATAGGAAATATATAGAAATTGTAAAATGTATTTGGCTCAGAAAATCATAAGCATTTTAATTAATCCAATTATTAGACTTGGCTACATGAACAATCGTTAAAAAAGTTCTTATAAGAGAAAGACGCATGAATTAAGCAGGCCTTACAACATTTATTGTTCATTGCAATAATTATAAATACTGCTGTAGAGCTCATTTCATGTACGTACGCATTTTTTTCCCTAATCTTCATGTACGTATATCTTTTTATACAGGTAATATGCACTAGCTTGCTCTTTGACCCTTTATATTATATGCCAAACCTGCTAGACAAAACAATAAACTCTCATGATTTAGGTAATTTGCTGCTAATTATGTTTGAGTCGAGTGTGTTCGTGATGAGTTGCATATAGTTTAGATTCTCACAAAATTTCTAGGTAAGCATTCGGATCTTCAACTATGTATTCTTTTTTCTCCATCTGATGATTTATGAGACAAAGATTTTCTTAGTTTTCCAAAATGAAAGCTAGCTTGGTGTTTATTTGCTGCAAGAGCAATTTGCCCTACTTCCAATGTAATTAGCATATATTCTTGCGTTGGCTCTGATGATTTTAGAGGAAAAAGATAATCGTCTCTGGCTTGCCATTTCTAAGCAGAAAGTCGTGCCGGGGGGAGGAGGGGGTGCCTTGGCTCTCCCTTTCCTCCCTCCCTCTCCCATTTCATTTGTTTTTGCATTTTTCTTTGTTTCTAGTGTGTTTTTCACATTTTTGTTTTCGTTATCAAGCATGGTTTTCCGATGATCTTCGGCGGTGCAAGACTACCATGCACCGTAAGCAGCAGCGTCTGAAGTACACGCGCAGGTTAGGTTGGCACGCATGGATCAACTCGCCTCCAACTAAAAGCCAGCGTTACCACCACGTACAACGTCTTGGGCGTCTGCGACTGACAGGGCTTCAAGGTGTTGTGGCGCATATTCTACATGTGCCACCACAACCGTGCTTGTTACATGTTTCTATTTTTCTGTGTTTTTGTTGTCTGTTTTGTGTAGTTTTTTTAGTTTTATATTGTAGTTTGTATTACGTATTAATAAACAAGAAATGTCTATTTATTTATTTGTCTCACCCCACTTTTAGAGGATGGTGGTGGGCATTTATTTGGTTTTATTATTTGTTTTATAGAGAGTTATACTCTCCGACAACTCGAGATGGAAGTATCTGATAGTGTTGTATGTGGGATACGTCAATTAGTTTGATTAGTTTGGCTTGTAATTTGAGTTTGCCCTGTATATCAGGTCACATTTGTAATCTCAATTTGTTAAAATGAAATACAATCTTTCCTATAAAAAAAAAAAACAAAAAAACAAAACTTAGGCATCAGCCAAATTATTTGAATATCCGTACCTACAACCTTGCAATATTTTAAGAGAAATGTACAACATCCAGAAAAAAAAACCCTTACAAACTAGCATCATGGTTTCCTCTCTTGCTTCCTTTAATGTTTTTTAACATTAATTTCATGTTATTGTGTTTTTTTAAGTTAAAGCTAGCCCTTTTTTCGTTTTTGGTTGCATATCGATTTAAATATGTATGCTACCTTTTGACAATTATTTCAACAGTTAATTATAAGAGGAAACCCTACAAGTTGAATAATCAACAACAGAGGACAGAAATGTAACAGATTAACATTCAACATGTTCGTATTTGACTAATATAAGCCATGTGAGGATACTTACAAGATATGAAAGATTTTCCAAGGCAAGACCAACAACTATTACTGTAAGTTTATTTGTTCCTAGTCATTCCATAATTGCAACAACATGTAGAAAAACAAGAATTAAATTTCTGCAATTGAGCCAACATATTGAAATTATGTTCATAAAAACAAGAAAAATAGTGCAATGAAAAGTAGTACACTAATTAATTGTTTACCTATGCTTTGTCAACTGTGTCCAAAATAGTCAGATATTCTGCACATATACCTACAATGTTGAAACTGAGGCTAGGTTTGGAAAGGAGAGTGTCTCAAACAGTACTCTCAAATACTTTATACTACTATTCACTACTTTATTATTACTTTTCACATACTTTTATTACTATTCATTATTATTCAATATTTTATTATTACTTTTTACCTACTTTTTATTATAATTGACAAATACTCTCAAACATTCTCAACATCCAAACGTAACCTGAGTCTCCCATCAATATCTAGTCAAATATGAGATGATTCTTGAGAAAAGTAATCAGTCTTGGATACTTACATGTTAGCTCTGACAAAACATATACATATAGCCTCCATCATGAATATATAAATTTTATATTGTCCTCCTATTAGATCTTCTACACTAATTATGGCACCCAAAAACCTCACAAAAAACCTTCCAAGATCACAAAATATTTCTCAAACCCAAACTCATTGAGTCGCTTGACAAGACTCAGGGACGGGCTAGCGTGTAGCTAGTAACTCCCATAACATACGATCGGTTGCCTCCTGTTTCTTCTCAAGTGCAGCCATCTTCGCCTTCATTTCCTTTAACTCATAGGTGGAGGCTTCAACTTGATTCTTATGTTTCTCAATCGAAGCCAACTACTCTTTCTCCCGTGCTAGGTCGTGTTGTTTTGTGGACTCTAGGATCACCATCTCTCCTAGTCCTCTTGCATAACCTGGTCTATAACCAATTAGTACCTCTTAGAAGACACTAGTGGCTGCTTCGTTAATTCGTTTATCCGGTTCTAGAGTCTTGATCCTTCCAACCATATCCTTCTATAATAGGACATAATTAACTTATTAGTGACTATGATGTTCATATACCTTATATGATCTAATTCAATCAAATATAGGGAACCATCTTTCGAATTAGTAAATGACACTAGTCAGTAAGGAATATTACTCACATAAGCGTCTTTGGTGGCTTCTATCACAAATTTGTCTTTTTTCTTAGATCAATGGATTTCCTTGTAGAAGTCTACCAAAGTAGCTCCTTCAGCATGCTACAAATGTGCAGAGTGTGTATTATGTATATGAAAAATTAGTCAATATACAGGTCAAACGGTATGGACATATGAAAACTAATCTTATGCTTGAAATACTAACCAGGCAAATACTATACATTAAACCTTATACCTTATGCTTTAGAACCCTCACAAAGGATTTATGACTGGTTGTGTGGTTGATATTTTGCTTCATTCTGTTCTCCAGATCTTGCTCTGATATTTGTTACCATCACAAACACCTATTAGGAAAACTACTCACAATGATAAATAACAAACAATTTATCTTGACTAATTACTTACATATGTCTGGTTGGGATACAAGAATGAAACAATGCATACCTTGAAGTGCTCGCCGAACCATCTCATACAAAACTTAACCCAAACGATGGGGCTAACTAGACTACACCCAGTTGCCATTACATCGCTTCACTTGTAAATGAGTTATAAATCTTATGCAATTCATGGTGGAATGCATTGAAATGCTTGCGAAGCTGTTTCATCACTGCCAATCGATGGTTCTCCAACTCCTATTCTAATCCAAAATCACCCAACATTTATATTAACATGTTACAACAACCATCAATTTTACTACAACCACTTTCAATCCATCACCACCAAACTATTAAAGTCTCACCCGAACCCGATCGATTAACTCATCCTTATGTGCCTAAAGTACATCAGTCCACCATGGACAACTCATGTCGTAGTGATGTTTTACTGACCATGTTAACTGGGTGGTAAACAAGTTTGCATTCTCACAGCACGATGCTATTTCTTCAAGATCTATCTTTAACAGCACATTTCCATGCTTACGCAATTTATCAAACTCGGTCATCTTCACAGGCACGTGTCCCTGCCTATATGTCTAAGTCTAAGTTACTAGTGTCTCCACGAGGATAAGATGTTTGGTCTGGGGCCTAATTGGTTTAAGTGAAATTTACACACCAATCTTCATGAATTACATCTTTAATAACAAGACCCTGCAAATGTGAACTATACCAATTGGTACGCTATCAGTTGCTGGTTGTCAAATTGGCAAGGGTAAGGCATCTAAAGTGTCTGTCTCTGATTCATTAATCAATAAGGGTTCGCTGTTTGACTCAGCCTCCATATTTGGGTTTGCACAAAAAGGCTCATATGGTTGGCTCGGAGGCTGGGTAGAAACCACAGTTTTAAATACCGTGCCGTACCGGCCGGTATGGCCGGAATTTGCCGTACCGGCCGGTCGGCCGGTACAAAAAATATTACTTTTCGTTTCGGCCGATTTTTCGGCCGTACCGGATTTCGGCCTTCCCAGTTTTTTTTTTTTTTTTTAATTTTTTAATTTTTTATTTAATTTTTTACTATGTTTTAACCTCAATTTAGACTAAATTAATTACATACATATATTTATCTATATAATTTATTTATATATTAACTATTATTTTGAAATATAATTTATAATTGTATTTATATATATAATTTATTTATGTATAAATTATTCCGAAACGGTACACGAAACGGTACCGGTACCGAAATATTTCGTTTCAGTGACTTGACCGGTATCGGTACCGGTACGGTATTCAAAACATTGGTAGAAACACCTAAACCGACCTTATCAGCCAGAGCCAATTTTGGGCTCTCGTATTCACTTATGCAGATGCCGCGTGGCCAGCTGGCACGTGATACGAGATGAACCCAACGTCTTTTACAGATCCCTCGACCACAGGGGTGGCCTCAACCACTTTATGTTGTTGGTCACCTGCATGTAAACAACATATCATTGGTAACATGGACATGTCTAACACTAATCAAAATTATATGGATGTATAAAGATTTATACTTGGGACGTTGATGCTCTGCATGACCTCCGAATATTGTGGCAGAATTCCAACTGTCTTTTATACGAGCACTTGAGATGTAACAATAGCAAACATGAATAACTTTAAACATACTATTAGTGCAGTACCCTCAGTAATGCATACACTTCATGGTCAATCATACATAAATCGAAAAGCCCATATGACATGGTTAATCATACGTACTCTTTATGTTTATAGCATACATAAATCATACACGTCATGTTCGATCCATGATAGGTTGCCTATTCTGACTTAGACTTTTCACCAGTGGATAGGTCTTCATCATTTGAATATTTCCAATCACCATAAGCATCTCTGAAATTAAATGGAACCATGCCATCATCAATAAAGTTATCCAAATTGCTGCCATCGCTAGAAGGTGCCATGTGCTCTCGTGCATCGATATGGGTAGGTTCTATATTAGTCTTACTAAGTGGAGTTAATACTGGACATGCCCTACAATGCAAAAGTAAATAATCATATGATTGCTCATTTTCTTGGTAGGCATCATCTTTACTTGTTGCGTCATCACTATTGTCTAAAACCCTCAACACTGGTGGAACGTCGTACACATTCCTATTATTGTATATCACTGGGTGTAGTTTGGGTCTATTCCCTTTATGAAAGAGTGAGACTCCACCTTAAATATAGACAAATGGAGATTATTTAAGCATCTACGGTAGGGACACCGAATGTGATCACTTCCCAATGAATGGTTTCATGCCATTGCCAAGAAATTCATTACACTTTCAGCATATGTAGGTGACCCAAATCTATCACCCAAATCCATCAAACTCTTGTCTGTCTAAAAGGAATAATGTATAGAGATGAGTAAACCGTAGAATATTCAATTTAGGTAGATGGCATACGAGTCACTAATGGCAGAATAAAGGATAGATCTCCTTGAATCTTGCAGAACAAAAATGTCATACAAAGAATACATACTTCTTCATGGCTTCATTTATTGGGTATGTCCCAATTTCATTGTTCAATTTGGCAATCTATCAATGTATTTTTCTAAGGGCCACGAGTTTGTGGTTTGTAATATAGAGAACTTTAGGTGTGATAATCAGTCCCCCCTCTTAGGAATATATTTTAATTGATGCAAAGATTTTATTTATAGACTCCCACTAATGATAGGGGAATACCTACAATTTGGGGATTGTAATTTCTAGCCAAATTATACTTACAAAAAATATAGAGTTTTATATGAGAAAATAATTTTGCCTTTTAGAAATATATTCCCAACAAGTTGGTAAAATTTAGTTCTCTCCTGGCCTCATTTTCTGAAGTTGTCTCTGCATTGTATTTGAAAGTTGAAACCCACTAACTTGCAAAGTGAATGGACCTTTCTCAACTACAGATTCTCTAAGATAAGAATATGTTTAGTTCTAGATAATAGTTCTACACATATCTATATATTTGAAGGAATGTAGTCCTTAACATATTTTAGAAAGGGCTGCCATTTAGTATAACATACCTTATATCAGAGTCAAATTGTGATTTCTTTAGTAATCATTTGTTGTATCATATTCTACGCAACTCTCAAACATTAGTTTATGATGACAATTACTGAGGGAAAGAAATTCAACACTATCATATAATATTCAGATATTGTATAATTTATTTAATAAATTTAATATCGCTTACATAATTTTCTACAGTGGCAGGATTTATTCATTCACTACGTTCATTAGTGTGAGTAGCAGCATTGACATGAATGAAAGAAAAATTTTCAAGATCATCACGTTTCTAATAAAGAAATATTAGCAATTGAGAAATTTAATGTTAGTAATTAAATAACATTTGATATTAGAAAAATAAACGAATTTCTATAAGTTATTAATTACCATCTTATCAACAATACGGTTGAATGACCTTGAATCGACCAATAGTGGATAGTAATAGTAGATCTATTACGTGCATTCGTCAAACTTAAGCTCTACAAAATTAATTAATAATATTATTGTTAATTTAGAACGGATACAAATGTAAATAACTAACTAATTTAGAATACATGATAATTAAGACTTGCGAAAATATCATAGTACTTTACCCAATCATCTAACTTCATCTTTGGAAAAGGAAACTTCGCAGCCTCTTCCAACATTTGAAACTTCTTAAAGTGCTCATGACATCGGCTCTTGTGATGTCAGAATAATGTAGATATTAGTCCGTTCATAGTTCTCACATCTTCAGTAATAGTAAAATCGAGGTCGAACTCAACTTAATGAGTTAATTAAGTAAGTAATACGATATACTTATTAATGGGGGAAAATATAGTTGTAAAGTTATCTCACTAGCACACGGTTCCGAATGTGATTCTTAACTTCATTAAGAATATTTCATCATAATCGCACATAAAAGGGATCATAAGCTCAAACTATTGTACAGATATGAGAGGAAAGTGCTATCGTACTATCATCTACTCCTTCAAAGGAATTTTTAGGCATTATAATCTTGATTTTTCCTTGATGTCTATTTTTTTCTAAAATTATAGTAAATATAAAAAATAGAATTACAATGCTATATTTAACTATAGCATTATAATATTATATTTTAGTGATGTTTTATATACTATAGTAATACTATTGCACTAAGTATTATATAGTGCTACTATAGTAGATAAAATATATAAAGTAATGTTTAAAATATGATTAGCTAATACTATATAATACTATAATGTAAAGTATTATATAGTGTTGGCTATAGTATTACAACACTAAGTAACTTAACATGTAACAAAAAGAATTTCGCAAAGGTTTAGAAACATCAACTTCAACATAGATGAAGGTTCTACTGGTTGAAGGTTCTAAAATAGTGCAACCTACTTGCTGCATTTATTTTTGTTAATATTTATTTGGCTCAGGAGTTAGTCCATGGCATCAATAGACAAATTAGAGGTGAGAATGTGATGATGAAGATTGACATGGCCAAAGCATACGATCGAGTCAAGTGGAGCTTTTGGCTTGAGATTCTTCGGCGTCTGGGTTTTTCTGATTCTTAGAGGAGCATTGTTTGTAATGCTATATCATACCCTTTATTTTTGGTAATGTTCAATGGGTGCACTAAAAGCTTTTTCCAAAGCATCGAGTGGTTTACTGCAAGGTGACCCACTTTCTCCTTATCTCTTTATTTTATCTAAAGTGAAGCTTTCTTATATGCTGAAGAAATAATTTAGTATGAATCGTATTAAACCTTTTCATCTTGGTGGCAGCTCTCTAATTTCTCACTTATTATATGTGGATGATATTTTGATTTTTGCTAATAGTAGGAAGACCTCCATGCGTAATCTTATGGAGATTTTGCACAAGTATAAACAAATGTCTAGATAGTTGAAAAATCCGAGCAAATCCTCAATGTTCTTCTTTTCTACCATTTCAAGTGCTAGGAAAAATAGTTTGAAGTTGATTTAGGCTTTTGAGGAAGGAAAGTGGTTGTGCACTTACTTGAGTGTTTTCTTATTTGTGGGGCGGATAAAAATTTGTATGTTTGATTCTCTCTTGGCAAAAGTTTAAAAAAAAAATGGAAGGATGGAAGAGTAAAGTTCTCTCTTTTGGGGGAAAGATTGTGCTAATTATTGAACAATTTTTAAATAACATGCCGATTCATATGCTTTTAGTGTTGAAGTTACCGCAAGGAGTGATCTAGGCCTTTAAGAAAATCTTCTCGGATTTTCTTTAGGGTTCTTCAATTGATAACAAAAAAAAAAAAGTGGATATCATGGAAAAAATATATGCTTGCCAATGGAAGAAGGCGGAATTGGAATTTGGGATTTCAATGAAGTTCAAGATTCTTTGCGTATGAAGTTTTCTTAGAAGTTGCTTAAAGGAGGATCTATGTGGTCCGATTTTTTCTATGCTAAGTATGTTGGGAATTCTAATATTTTTTCTGTTATGCAACTTCGAGAAGGGACTCATCTTTGGAAAAGAATTATAGAATTAATGCCAAAAGTGATTGAAAATTCCAAATGGCTGGTACAAAGCGGCCAATGCAATTTTTGGAGGGACAATTGGTTAGGAGATGGACCTTAGATATCTTATATTCTTGTAATGGGTAGTGATAATCTGCAATGCTCGGACATAATTGATGAGGAAGGTCCAAAACTAGAGCTCTTGAGGGCACTGGTTCCAGATACAATTTGCAGGAAAATTATGGAGGTTGGCACTCGGATTAAATAGGGTCATGATGCTTGCGTGTGGAAACATTCGGTGGATGGAGAGTTTTCCATAGAGTCTGCATGATATTTAATTTGGTATCGAGGTGAAATTTGTTCCTTGAAGAAATGGTTGTGGCAAAAATGTTTGCCAATGAGGATATCAATTTTTATATGAAAGGCTAAGAAAAGAGCATTACCAGTCGATGATATAATCCGGAACATTGGAATTCCATTAGCCTCTAAATGTGAATGTTGTATTAATTCACAAATAGAGTATATGCAATATATATTATGTGGAGGAGAAGGAGCTAAAAAAGTTTGGCTATTTTTTGCTAAAGTTAGTAATATTCATCTTCCTCAAATTCGGAATTGGGAAGGGATGATGAAATTTTGGTAGCAAAAAACTTCTAAGTCATCTCAGGTGGGCTAGATCCGAGGAGTCATTCCAATCATTATTTCTTGAGCACTATGGAAATCGAAAAGTGCGACCAGAATGGAAGGTACTAAATTTTTAGTTGATGCTATTATTCGAAATGTTAAAGTGATGATTAGAGAAATGTAAATAGGTCTTGGAGAGTCTAGCATGTCCATTAGTTCCGGTTTCAAAAAAGAAACCAAATATTATTGCTTGGTTATCTTTGGATAGAGGAAGGTTAAAACTAAATGTGGATGGAGCATCTTTTGGCAAACTAGGAGATGCTAGAGGAGGGGGTATTATTCGTGATTCCTATGACGATGTGGTGGCCGATTTTTCACATTCATATGAATATGGATACCAATACAATAGCTGAATGTCGTGCTCTTTTAAATGACCTTTAGTTGTGCAGATAATTGGGATTGAGAGATATTGTGGTAGAATCAGACTCCACTATTATCATTGGTTGGCTTGCTTTGGCGATTTGCAAATATTGATTTCTTTGGGATTTCTAGGAAGAAGTGAAGCAAATTGCTCGAGAGCTTAATGTTTGATTCTGTCATATATTTAGAGAAGCCAATATAGTAGCAAACTTTTTGGCAAAGTAGGGATCTCAAGGTTGCATCTCAGATTTTCATGAAAACTTGGTTGCACAAGATTGTATTGAGGTTTACTTCACATGGATAAAATTGGCATTTCTTATATTAGACATTAACCATTTGTATTTCTTTGATTTATGTCTATGATGGTTTTGATTTGGTTAGGCTTTTTATTGTGCATAGGAAACTAGTTGGTTTGCACTTGGGTTCGGATATTTTATTTTATTATTCTTGGAACCCCCGAGTGTAAAGACGTTACAACGGTATTCCTCTGTAACAAGTGAGGGTTTTTTTAAATAAATTTGGGATATGGGTCACCATTGGATATGTGGTTCCGACTCTTCATTTTAAAAAATATATATATACGATAGTTTATACTCGTCCAGATATTTTACACGCAGTGAGTGTTGTTAGTAGGAATACGGCTAATCCAAGTAAAACACATTGGCAGGCTAAGAAATGGATACTCAAGTATTTGAGAGAGACTTTGAATTATGGCTTAGTCTTTGATATAGATGTTGATCTCAATTCCAGAGTTGTCAGTTATATTGATTCCAATTATGTTGGGGACTTAGACAAAAGAATATTATTGACAGGGTATGTTTTCACTTTGTGTGTATCTGCTATTAGATGAAAAGCAATATTATAATTTGTTGTTGCTTTATCAACTACAAAGGCAGAGTACATGGCAATATGCCAACAGCTGAGATTGTTAAGGAGGCTATTTTGTTGAAATGACTTATCAGTGACTTGGGACTACAGAAAGATGGGATTTCAGTATTCTATGACAGTCAGAGCGCAATACATTTGATAAAAAATCAAATATATCATGAGAGGAAGAAGTATATTGATGTCAGGTATCATTTTCTCCAAGTGGTTGTTACAGAGGGAGTTCTAGAAATTCTGAAGATTGTCACCACTAAAAATCCAACAGACATGACGACAAACCCAGTTGTAGTTTACAAGTTCAAACTTTGTTTGGACTTGATTGGTATTTGGGGTCATTAATTACCTTAGGGGATTTGCAGGGGTCGGTCTTCTTTGAAGAATAGGTTTTTTTGTGAGACTTGATAGAATTCAAGCTAAGGTGAAGATTTGTTGAGAGTGACTTGAATTCAATTGAATAAGCGCCTCAACCTGAGACCTCGCTCCACCTTGCTCGACTTCCAGTTCGAGCGAGTGTCAATTCGAGAGTTTCGCTTGACACCTGCTCGACATCCAGCTCAAGCGAGTGCTAGTCTAAGAGTTTTGCTCGACTCTCACTCAACGTTCAGCTCGAGTGAGACTTACACAAAAGTTTAGCTTAACTTTTGCTCGACTTTGAGTAAGACGTAAATCCTAGTGTTGGCTCGAGTGCCATTTGACTTCGTTCAACCGAACTTGCATTTTCTAGGGATCCTCACCGTCACACTATATATATTCATGTTATATTTTTGTAAATTGACTTTTGGCACTTTTAGATATAGCCAAACATTAGAAAGAGAGATAATCCTTTTATTAACAGTCTTGAGAGTTTATTAAGTGTAATCAGGACTTTGGAATTGTGAGTATTGTGTAATTGATCACTTGTACTTTACCTTCGTTGATAGTGAATTCATTTTGGCCGAGCCCAACAGTGGACATTGGCTCACAATTATGAGCCGAACCAATTAAATCTTAGTCTTCTTTATGTGATTGTTATATTCATTTTTGTTATCTTGGTCTGCAAATTTCTCAATCGATATGGTTTATGCCTAACAATTTTGGAGAAAAAAAAATTCACAAAGCAAGTCTACAAAACTTATTGCTCAATTAATATTTTGCAAAATATTTATATTGCAGAAATAAATATTGTAATGCTCACTTTGTGTATCAGTCTTTTTCTCACTTGAAACTCATGAGTTTAAAGAAAGATTAGAGTTATTTTTCCGTCATAACACACATTAACATTTACATATAAAAGCACCAAAAGATGAAATTATCCATTCATATAGATATTGTGAAATCTATTAGTTTCAAAGCAAGTATCTTTTTTAAGGTATGGAAGGATCAAATAGTCCTGAAGAAAAACTTACATCAACATTTATTAATACTATTCTTAGATATATACCAAGTTAATAATTAATTGTAATATCAAGTACGGAGATTTGATAAGTGTTTTTCTTTTTTGAGCGACTAGTGTTCATTAGAAGGGGGTGCTTGACAGCAGCCACTGTGTGGCTGCACACCCCCCTCACAACATATTTTAATAATTTTTTTTTTCCTCCAAACACCCGGTGTCTGAGCTGCACACCGGGTGCTGCCTTTCTTTTTCCTAATCAGAAATAAGGAGTTCATAGATCCATACGTATTTGAAGTCCTTTCCTTTTAAGCATTAAATTTGTTTACCAATAATATTAAGAAATTAACACATGATAAGCACCTACAATCATTATAAGAAAATTAGGCTAATATAATCAATTTGATGCATTCAAAATGGGCACAAATAATCAAATTGGATGCAAGAAGTTGACATTCAGAGCAATACTATTGTCTCCTAATAAATGATAATAAAAACATGCAGTTATATTCACTCTCCTAAATGCGTAGGACAAAAGCTATATATAGCTCATATTGAAATAAGTTTACGCCATCCTTGCGGTGTCATTTTATTTACAAAGTTTTAAGTTTTAAATTTTATCTTCAAAAACGGTATAAAAAACTTTCAAATAGAATTATCCAATAAATTTTATCTTCATCTGTATATCAATACCGTTCCTTCATATCCAAGATTTAAATCCGCACCTGTTTTCATCAAAATCTGACTTTATAACTATTTACGTTAGATAAATGTGTATATAATTGCTTATAATCAGATTTTTCCTTATAATATTGAGTATTATATAAATAATTTTTCTGACAGAATTAAATATTTCAAAAAATATTATGCTTGTTATTTTTTTTCCCTTTTACATTGCGTCCGAAAGTTTGGTTTGGTGTTGGGATATATTAAGTTCTACTTGCATGTATAGATATACAATTATCTCGACTCAATACGCCATATGGGAAGAGAATTAATTAACTATAATTAACCTCCAATTAATAAGCTTATAGTTTATTAATGAAAATTCAAATAACCAAGTAGTTCTAGAACATGAATAGTCGTGAGATGAATGGTTTGTT
Organism: Platycarya longipes; assembly: GCA_036559045.1. Lineage (NCBI taxonomy): Eukaryota > Viridiplantae > Streptophyta > Magnoliopsida > Fagales > Juglandaceae > Platycarya > Platycarya longipes. The sequence goes on along the minus strand of CM071803.1, from coordinate 38,665,003 downwards.
TAATTAAAATTAATTAATCCAACGGTTGTAAGGATAGTACGATTAGTTCATCCTCCAATTAATAAAATATAATCGCCGAGTCTCAAAACTTGAATTTTACGCATGAGTTCAGACGAAGTTGCATTTTACGTACGCGCGTAGTTCAACTTCAGACAACAATTTTAAGCAATTTAAGTTCAAACATATATAACATATGTTTTCTTTCTCTGTCATTATGTTTGGTCATGATGAGATATATATATATATATAGTAATTAAGTTCAACTTGCATTAATGCAAATTGTTATTTGAAATCAATATATTAATGAATGTGATATATACAACCAATGTGATCGCAAGAAAACAAGATGCTCTTAGAATAGTGAGTTGACGGTTGCTGCGCATGCTAGGACATGTACGGTTACTTATCATCTTAATTAAGAAATTGATCATACTAGGTAGGCCGGTTGGCGTAGCCTCAAAAGTTATATATGCTCATGAGAATTAAAAATTGACAGTTAATTATTGCTGCATATAATATATATTATATTATATTATATTATTTATATGACAGTTAATTATATGCTCGATGTCACAAATTAATTAGTATTAAGAATATATTGGTCTTCTAATAAAAGGAAAAAGAAATTGATTAATTAATTATTATTAACAGTTTTTCCACCCGCATCAACTACCTTCACCCAAAAATTAATTTGGACTCAATTCATTTCGATTATCCAATCGGTCAAAACCCAGTACTATTCATTAACGTTAACATAAAATAGTAAAAAATTAAAGATTAAATTACTCATCTGCATGTATCATCAAAATTTCAAAAGTCTTACTTTAAGGTATGAAACGTCCCAATAGTCCTCGTGATCAGAAAGAAGTTGAGAATAGCATAATCGATCATTCATCGGTACCATCCTCGATCCCTTATATAAGTCATCAAACTTGAAAGAGGTTTGCACATTTAGCTAGAAAAGAAATGAAGAAACGAAGTCATTCAGTGGGCGAGATTATTTGGAAATGGCGACCATGACTGTAAAAATAAGCTCCAAGGAAAGAATTAAACCATCATCTCCAACACCCCAAAACCTTAGAAATCATAACCTTTCCTTTATGGACCAACTTGCACCAAACATGTATATCCCCATCATCCTTTTCTATCATGCCAAGAATGATCGGGACATTGATCACGTCCAAAGATCCTCTCAGCTTAAAAAGTCCCTTCATCAAACCCTCAATTGCTTTTACCCTTTGGCTGGCACCACCAAAGAAGATTACTCCATCGACTATAACAATACCGAGGTCGATTTTTGTGAGGCTTGGGTTGGGTGTCAGTTATCAAAAGTTTTCGACCAAAAATTTGATGCAGAAATCTTGAACCACAGTAATGGCGCGAAAACTGAAAACAGAGAAGTTCTCTTAGCTATCCAATATAATATCTTTCAACGTGACGGAGTAGCCATTGGTGTATGTATTTCCCGCACAAAAGCAGATGGAACTTCGCAACAACTTTTCTTAATGCATGGAGTGCTACGTCTTGTGGAGATAGTTGTGGCACCTATACGTCCAAAGTTTGATGTGGCCAATTTATTCCCAAAGAAAGATATGCATTGGTCTAATCGAGAAAACTTGTTATCAATGGAAAAGGTCGGGACAAGAAGATTGGTGTTCGACGAATCAAGCATAGCTGCTTTGAGAGAAAAGGCTTCTTAAGGTGCAGATTCCTAGGTGAAGGCACAACACTACTTTCCAACTCGTGTGGAGGTAGTTTTAGCATTGATATGGGGACGTCTCATAGCGATATCTAGATCAAAACCAGCACCAGCAAAATTCATTCGTGCAAGTCATGCAGTCAACTTACGTGTGAGGATGGTTCCACCCATGCTCATGCATTCCTTTGAGAATCTTTGGTAGAATGCTTCAGCAATTGTATCACCAAACGAGAATGTTGATAATGACAACAATCTAGTTATTCTCGAAAGCAAACTGAATGCTACAATAAAACGAATCAATGATAGTTGTGTGTAGGAATTACAGAGCGATGCAATATTGGATTTGGTCAAAAAGGCGCTCGAGCAGTAGTGTTCAACCAGTGGCATGGAGTCCTATAACTTCACTAGCTGGTGCATGTTTCGTTTCTATGACGTTGATTTTGCGTGGGGGAGGCCAAATTGGGTGTGTTGTCCTAGTATGCCTTTGAAAAATCTCATCATCATGATGAGTACCAAAGACGTAGGGGATTGAGGCATATGTTAACATTTTAGAGGAAGACTCGATCTTATTTGACAATGACCAAGAAATCCTTCCATTTATTTCTAGGACAGGAGGAGACTAAATAATATTACCCATGCAACCTTTCGTTTGGGGCTTTACTTAATTACTATATGATCTTTCAGATTTATTCGTGTTTCTCGCAATATTTAGTATGTTAATGTTCTTGTCCAATAACTTTGTAACCCTCTAGTACTAGGTTTGCCTTTAATGAATAGTGGAATTGAAGAAGAATATTTTGACAAAAAAGTTATAATGGCGGAAAATTATTGCATAGTCCTGTTAATTTACAACTCATTGCAAATAATGCATTAATGTAAGTATGCTTGTTCATTAAAAATGAGTTTTACTTTTACAAATATACCCTTCATTTAATATAAAATTGTAAGAGAGATGCAAATTAAATATCATCTTTCTTCCATAAATGCATTATTTACTTATACCAGAAGTCAAAGAAATATTTTACAAAATATACAAAAAATATTAACACTAGAGTGAGATTACAATTATATATATATAGTGGAATATATAAATTATAATTAAGGGTATTTTCAAAATATATCATATCAGATGACTGAATATTTTAAGCTTATTGGAGTTAGTTCTTTATTTTTCCCTTTTGGTTCCTCTCTAAGCTAATTTTATTGGATAAAAATAAGCATTTTGGGCCAATAAATTATGAAATTGACCAATTTCATCATTTGTTTTTGGGTTAGCTAAATTATCCGAGCTCATTAAGTAAATATTTGATTTATACCTAATCATAAAAAATATGTTCTCATAACATAGATAAAATTTATTTACTGAAGATAATTCCTAAAATGTCAAAAAAATCTTTAACACTTAAAGTATCCTCACTACGATGTGTATGCCCATTTGCTGCGAGCTCTTTTTCCAAGGCTAAAGTTTATTTCTTACCACAAAACACATGCGCCCAAAATTTTTTTTAGCGAAAATGGTGGGTAAAAGTGGTTTTTTTTTGTTTGATAACAGAAATTTCATTGCATAAACGGAGGTTACAAAGAGTTGTCATGAATGATTTCAACCATCACGTAAACGGTAAAACACATATCTAGGTGGCACAGATATTGTTTTAATTGGAAATGGATCCTCACTACAAATTGGTTGTATGGGCGACTCGACTATAAAACAAAAAAAGACCTCTACCGCTTGAAAATGTTCTATTTGTTCTTGACTTTAAAAAACAAAAAAGAATCTACTCTATATTAGTAAATTAACAACTAAGTTTCCTATCATTTGTCAATTTTCTAATTATCAAATTTTTGTGTTAAGGATCAAGCAACAAGACAAAATCTGATAATAGGGACTAGGGGTGGGCAGCAGGTATCCGCACCCGCTGCCCCGCCCGCATTCCATCCCGCACTCCCGCATGGGTACTGAATCACCCGTCTGATAGGCGGGCGCTTTTTACATATAAGGCGGGGGCGGGGGGGAGGGGGGGCGGGTTCCCTTTGCCCAGCTTTTACCCCGCCCCCGTCCCCGCCTTTCTTTATTATATATATATATATATAAATATATAATTATATAATTATATATATTAATAAATCACCAATGTTATGTAAAATAATTTTGTTAGTTTAGAATTTAGATTCTTAGAAAGTTAGAAGTAGTATTTATAAATTGTAATATTAATAATTAATAGTACAATTTATAACTTTGTAAGATTAATTTATATTATTATAATAACTTAGTCTTTATTTTAAGTTTTACTATTTTAGTGATTTTTTTAAGTGACTTTAGATTTTAGTAATAGAATATCGAATATTTTTTAATATATATAATTGTGTGTCTAAATAAAGTTTGACGGTGTTCTAGGTAAAAAAATGGCTTGAAAACTTGATCTGGGCTAAAAATGGTTCAAAATTGCGAAATGGGCCAAGGTCCTATAGGGGGGGTGGGGGTGGGGGTGGGAGTGGGGGGCGGGTGGATAGACCCCCAACCTGCTACCTTGCTGCGAGATGAGGTACCCTGCCCCCGTGTAGGCGGGGGCAGGGTGCGAGATTGAATTCCTGCCCCCTGCTCAGGCGGGGATCACCCCTAACAAGGACACACATGGGTGATCTTTATGTTCTCTCCGACTCGCCAAAACTTCATTTTTCAAATTGACACAAATTTGGCATAGTAGAAGTATGGTATCAACGTTTGAGACATCCACAAACATCTACTTTACAGTTATTAAAAAATAAAAGGTTCATCAATGTCTTGGGGTTCCAAAACAACAACATTTGTGTGATAGTTGTAAGTTAGAGAAGCTTCGTCGATTAACTTTTCTTTTTAGAACAAACAAGTACTAGTGGTTTTTAATAAAATGCATTGTGATTCGTGGGGCCCTGCTCCAATTTTATCTATTGAAAAATTTCTCTATCATACCTGTTTAGTAGATGATTTTACTAAATATACTTGTATAATATCGTTTCAAAATAAATATGAATTTTTTGATGCTTATCTTAACTTTGAGTAATATGTCACAAGATAATACAATGAACATATCGAAGTTTTCCATTCAGATGGAGGAGCTAAGTTTTTGAACAAAAAATTGTCTTCTCATTTTCTTACAATGGGCATAGTTGATCAAATCTCCTATTCTTACTCCAGAGAAGACACGTATGGTAGAACGTCATCACAGAGTAATAAGAGAATTAGGTATGACCATGCTATTTCACAGTGGCGCTCCTTTGTTTTTATGGAAGCATTCATGATTGTCGTATATCTTATTAATTGACTCCCTACATTTGCACTCAATTTTGAAACATCATATTTCAAATTACATGGATCACATCGGATATAATCTACACTAAGAGTCTTTGGGTCAAAATGCTTCCCTTACAGATTGGACAGAAAGCTTAATAAATTGAATCCTAAAACGGTGCCATGTGTTTTTGTGGGCTATAGTGACAAATATAATGCATATAAATGCTTCCAACCAATAAGCACAAAATCTTTTGTGTCACGTCATGTGATTTTTGATGAGATGGTGTTCTCCTATAAGGACTCAACCCCCACTAGGAAAATTCCTACCAAGTCTCATGCTTTATCCATATTTGATTCCTAGTTACCACTAAACTAATCTTGTTAATTCTACAGGACAATCACCACTTTCTGAATTACCTCCATGCATGAGTGTTTTGTTGTTGGTCACCACAACAACAAACCATATCCAATTCTAAATACCATCTTCTTCAATTACATCCCCTCATCAAACCATATCCAATCTGGACCATCTTATCCCACAAACAGAAGACACAGTCCCCCCCACCCCCCCCCCCCCAAAAAAAAAAATCCTATGATCACTCATTCACATCTTGGGATGGTCAAGCCAAATCCAAAATATGCCCTGACTATCTTAACTTTCTCCATTGCTCATGAGCGTCATAATATTCGAGTAGTTCTAAATCATCCAGGATGGAAAGCAGTAATGGATGAAGAGCTTAGTGCTCTTCATAAAAATCAGACCTGGCAACTTGCTCTTTAAACTACTGGTATGCATGTAATTTGGTCAAAGTGGGTGTTTTGTAACACTCGCTCCTTCTCTTCTCTAATGCCTAGCAGAGCCCGAGGAAATGATGTGACACCCGCTCCTTCGATTGAGACGAATCTCAATGCGCGTGCCAGACCCCGAAATACATGCCAGACCTGATGACGTATTTAAAAAGATAACAACTGATTTTAAAATACGTCCAGTGTTTTAATACTCTCAAGTATTTTAAATATCTTGAAAACTTCGTATTTAAGAAAATACAATTATAAATTTTGAAGACTTCCAAAATATTATAAATGTATAAAATCATTTTATAACCTTAATTTTAGTTATTTAAAATATTGTGTGATTTTAATTGTGCTTTAAATCTCTAGTATAAATATATGGCTTTATTCTTTTAAAATAATTAATGATGAAGGAATATTATTTTATAAATTAAAGTTAAGTTAAAATATTATTCTACCTTAATTCCTCTAAGTGTTTTAAGTTAAGTTGGTTTTACGTATTTTTAAATTAGTATTTTAAATTCATCGTTGCTCCATTTGAAGACCCCAAGGTATAGGGCCTATAAATAACTTTAAGAGGGAAATCCTAGGCCCAATCACTTTTTCCCTCTCTTACTCTCTTGTGTGAGTTCGTCGCCTTCCCCTCTTTGCGTTTTTAGTTTCTCCTCCCCCAAGCTCCACTGTTGACTGCCACTGACTTCCTTTAGGTCGGCAAGCACCTATACACCGACAATGACCACCAAAGAAGCCCCTACCATATGCCTGAACTACTTAATCCGAAATGGGTTTTCTATCCTTCCAGCCACTATAGCTTCGTCGTGAGCCACCCAACAGCGTCACCGCCCCCACCAGAGACCTCCCTTTACTGTGGCGAGCCCTCTTATCGTCGGTAGCCCCCACGCAAGACCCCTTCTCCCTTATCTCTTCTCTACTGGAAATGGGTCTTCCATGAGCTCTTCCTCTCGCACACGGCCAAGCTACGCCACCCACAGCCTCCAACTGCCACCATGAGCCTCCCCTGACCACTTATGACCTCTTCCAACCACCCTCTTGCCTTCACATGACCATGGCTAGCTGAAATAGCCCAAAGAGCCTCATGGCCTCTCCCTAGTTCCTCTTCAGATTCTTCACCCTCCGATGGTTGTACTGCCTCACTTCCACCACCATGAGATTCCCTTTTGTCCAATAAGTCTTTCCATAGCTTCTCGTGTCAAATCAAGCACGCTAACCCAAACCACCATGGTACGTGGTTGACTCCATCATACGCAGCATTAGCCATCATGTACGACCCTTCTACCACCACCAACAAACTCTCCACTATGTTAGCCACTTTCACATGACCTAGATCTAGTAGCCAAAATCCTAGATTTGAATCCCAATATATTCCCGTTTCAAGATCACGACACTAACCTTGATGTAGTGGTTAATACTCAAGTTAGTGGCTTTCGACATCACTAGTCGTGCCAAGAGGCGAGCGACGTACGGGTTTACCTCGCGATGGTATAACCCTCTCTCTCTCGTATTTATAATAATTGATTGGTTGTGGACTGTATTGTTAGTTGTGGAGTTTATTATGTAGTTGTGATGGGAAGTTGGTTGACTATATTGTGGTAGTTGTGACTGTATACTGAAGTGTTGGGCGTAGTTGTGTAGCTGGCTGGCAGTGCTGTGAAGTAATGCTGTAGACTGTGCAGTGAAGTATGAAAGTGCTCTGTGTACAGTTATGATGTTGTGAAAAGTATTGTAAAAGGAGTACACGTGGAGTGTACTCCGTATGGCGAAGTGAGCACTTGTGGCGTGCACCCTATGGTGATGTAGAGTAGTGTGTTTGAAAGGAGTATACACGGAGTGTACTCCTTTGGATAAAGCGATACATCGTGTAGGGTGTATCGTATAGGATATGGCTTGTTGTACTATGGAGTTGGAATGAACTTTACGAGGTGCGTGTGGAGAGGATGAAGTGTGCATAGAGTGTTCTCCATGGTTGTGTGATTAAGGAATGTAGAACGCATGAAGTGTCCATAACTATGTAACAGTGTCCTAAGGTAATGGCGATGTGACTAGTAATTTCAGTGACGGGTGTCACTGTGCAACCGTATTATGTCTCGAAGTATGTGCGAAATGATAGAGTCGCATAATAGTGAAGTAATAAGAACGTGACGGGGTATTACGACGTGACAAGAGTATGCGAGTAACCATACTCATGTTGATTTGGGAGTTGATGTAGGAGTCACGTGGCGTAATGCCATGTGAAATGGTTGATACTAATGGTTTAACTCGATAATAGTCTCGAACTATGTGACACGACAGAGGTACATTTGATATGGACCTTTCCGTGTTTAAGTATTGGGATGAACTCGTAAAGGGTTGGAAAGTAGGAGTAGTCCTGCCCATCGATATGGAGAATGTTGATATCGATCTATGGTGCGTGCTTACACAATCAGATGATCAACGTATTATATGTTGATTTTAGGTGATAAGGAGGTATGGTACATGTGTATCCGGTGACACATATACTAGACAGATTTACCATATGTAATAGATACTTTGTTTTGAGTAAATGTATGCGATGTTAAGTCCTAGAGCTTGCTTAATTTCACATGATATGAATGGCTGAGGATGATGATGATGATGATGACGTGTAGGGTTGGATGCCGTAGTGTTGAGTGTATTGACGAATATTAAGATGCGTGACTCGATCGGATGTTTAAATAGGAAGAGGTATTGTCTGTAGCTTGATCCCTGAGAGTGAAGCATATTAAGAGTCACGTGAAAGTATAGGGATAGATGGGAAGTGTTTGACTGTCTGTATATGGGTCCCCGATAGTTTTAGCATAATAAGTAATGACTCAAAAATATGGGGATAGCAGGAGAGTGTCTTAAGTGGATTATAGATTCTTTCTACTTTAATTGTTTGTGTACTAGATATATATATATATATATATTGATGCGAATTATATGTATGCATATAGGTAGATTGCTATATGATGCGTTTGTGACTAGACTACATGGTATGAGAATAACATGGAGACCAAGTAAGTGTTATGTTCATACACCTCTAAAGCTTACCATAGAATAATAAAGAAAAAAAGATAAAACTAAAAATGCTAATATATATATATACGTAATGGTTATTCTTGGTAGCTCTTTTTATCGAATCTTAAATGCGTAATTATATCCTTGTGATTGGATGCCTATAGGTAGTAGTTATTGGATGTATTCTCTCAAAAATAAAATGAAAACTTCAGATTTGTGTCTCTTGATTTTATAGAAGAATGTCATGAATTGATGTTATGTGAGGACACTATGTGATGACCCTACATGATGTCCCAATGCAATGACCCTATGTCTCGACGATGTTAAGTTTACATGTATGCATTCAGTTCATGGATATGCTTTCAAAACAATATTTTATATAAATGAACTGGCTAAGAAAAGATAAGAAAGAAAGGAAAAAGAAAGGAAAGAGAAGAGAAGAAAGAAAAGGAAAATAAGGAAAAGAAAAGAATGAATGAATGCTACGATGTATGAAAATACACAAGGACCATTGACGAATGAAATGAAAAGACATGGCAGATTGCAATACCGGAACGTAGTAGATTCCCAACTCGTGGGCACAGGTGGAATTCAGGATCCAAAGGAAGACCTAAGGTCTAAAGAAATACCCGATATCCAAAGGAAGATTTGCTAACCCCAGTACACAGGGCGTAGCAGTGTGCAATGGCCTAAAAAAAGTGAAAGGAATAAGAATGAATGTCATGTCATATATGATATGCATGAATGGTTGTTTACTAGTTGTTTATTAATTGTTTGTAGTTGCTAGTTGTTGCGTTTGATTATTGTGAATGACTTGCTTGTTTGGCAATCGCTTGGTAGTAGTGACTATTATTGTACTTGATTGATTGTTAATTGCTTTCCTATTTGATGACTTTTTGTTTATTAACAGCTTACCAAAATTGTTAAGAATAAGAAAGATCACCAAAATCCATAAGAAATTAAAGGCATAATAGGGTTATAGCTATGAAAAATGAATTCACGCATTTTCTTGTATGTATGTACATATGTATGAGTGTTGTTTGCATAACTGAAAAACCTATCTTTTTATATTTTAAATGGTATGAAGTAATGCTTACCCAATATTTGACTTATTTTGGTTTTTATGTGTACCCCTTCCCTTCACAGAAGTACCTATCATAAAGGTGATAGTCTAAAGGGAAGATCACAGTAGTCTAGGCATAATGAAAAAATGTATAAAAGACCTTTTTATTTAATAAATCAAATGTTTTTTCTCAGTAAACCACTTCTATTGAAAAAGTATATTTTATCTTATAATGTGAAGTCTTACACCCTAGGTATAAACTGAAAGGTTTTCAAATGAATGAAATCAGTCACATTTCTTAGATTATTTTAGGAAAAAGAAAAGTCACGTAAGTACGATTCCACCCTTTCGAGGGTGGGGTTGCCACATCTTTAATCCAAAACTAAAACCTGATAGCTCACTAGACTGACTTAAAAGCATGGTTGGTTGTAAAAGGTTACCATCTTGTCAGGCTGTAGATAGACTTTCTCTCCAATTATCAAATCCGGAACTATACGTATGATTCTCACTATTGCACTTGTTTAGAAATGGCATATTTGACAGCACGATATCAAAAATGCTTTTTTACGTGAATTAATTTTTTAAGACATAAATTGAACAACATCTCAGGATGGCTAATCCTCAATATCCAACACATGTGCGAGCTTCAAAGATCTCTCTATGGCATAAAATAGGCATCTCGAGCATGTTTTGATCATTGTAGTGCTTTTTTTGATTAAATATGTGTTTGTATATGGTTTAGTTGTTCCATCTTGTTCATTTGTCATTCTGATTTTGGCTCACTAATCCTACTTCTCTATGTAAATGACATGTTAATCACAAGGGCAATATTAGACTTTGTCACCACTTTTATTCAACTTCTTAGCAGTGAGTTTGACATGCAAGATTTAGGGTCTATCCATGACTTTCTTGGAATCGAGATGTGTAGAACAAACAATGGACTTCATTTGTCACAATCTCACTATGTTCTTACTATTCTAGAAAAGACAAATATGATTGATTGTAAGCCCATGAGTACTCCCCTTGAATAAAAAACAACATCTCCTCTGAATGCTGAACTTGTAGATGATCCAAGCTATTTTTGAAGAATTGTAGGTACACTGCCATACCTCACCTTTACTAGACCAAACATCTCTTTCAGTGTCAACTGTTTATCACAATTCATGCATACTCCAACCATTGCTCATTTAAAAATGGCTCGGCATATTTTTCAGCATGTGAAAGGAACAACTCATCTAGGATTGAATTCTGATTCTAACACAACACTTGATCTCTATGCTTTTCTTGATCTTGTTTGGGCTGGTTGCCTAGACGCTCCACCCTTAGGTACTGCACATTTTCTGGACAAAATCTAATATCCTAGTGTGCCAAAAAATAACATACAATTTCTCGCTCTAGTAGTGAATCAGAATATCAAGATATGGCAAATACAAGAGTTGGATTGACATGTATGACTTTCATTTTTAAGGATCTACACATTGCTCTTCATATGACGGTTAATCCATTTTTCATGCACACAATAAACACATTGAATTCGATTACCACTTTGTGCACGAACAAGTTGCTCTTGGTCTCCTAGTCACTCAACATATCTTCACCACAGAACAACTTGCCTACCTATTCACTAAACCTATGTCTAAAGCAGCCCTCCAATATTTTTGCACCAAACTTTGCCTCTAGTCTCGGCATAGTTTGTGGGAAGGTATTGACAACTTCAACTGGAAGTCGTAAAAACTGTTGGGATCAAAGGAGAGATAAGGCATGCCTACAATCTTGGAGTGATAAGGTGGCATATCCTCACAATTGAAATAATAGGGAAGCACTTTCACACGATTTGTTATCCATTGGTGGAGAGAGTCTTGAGTGACAACAGAGTTATGAGTTCAACTTGTTCAAACCGGATGAGAGTCCCAAGAGATGTAACAACTATATATGAGATCACAACAATCTCAAAGGATTTTGGTTATGAAGAGATTGTATCCATGGATTTTTTGAATTATTTTCCTGCAATTTTTGTGTTGAGTAGTTACCACAATTTTAGTTTATTTAAAAATTCTAAGATAGATTTTTTTCACAATAATATAGTTTCAATTACCAGAGATTCATCTTCTCTTATATCCAAGTAGTCTGAAAGGCAACTAAATTCTGCTTGTCTTTTTGCACTCCATGACTTTTGGTTATGATTAAAGGAGTAATAGGATTGGGTTCTATTTGGATAGTAAAATGAAATAAGATTATTTTAGATAAAAGTTAAAAGCTAAATAAAATATTATTAAAAATTTATTTTTAATATTATTATTATTATTATGAGATTTAAAAAATATTAGAATTGTTTATTGTATTTTGTGTAGAAATTTTAAAAAATTATAATAATAAAATGAGTTGAGATGTTTTTTACATGAGCCTTGTTTCAAAACATATAATGAAATGGATGGGATGGATGTTTATTAGTGGCCCAAAACTCCAGGAATTTTGAAAAAATCTACACAACCTCCTATTATTCACACAACCTTCACATACCATATTATTTTTTATTTTATCAAATTTTTGATATATAAATAGTGAATAAAAAAATTAAATTAGTTTAAAAAGAACAAATTCAAAATAAAAATTAAAAATAAATAAAGAAGATTAAAAAAATGATAGTGTGTGGAAGTTGAGAAATTGTGTATAAGTGCTCAAAAATTTTATGAGTAATGCAGCATGTTACCGAGCAGTTACTGTACTACGCACACATTGCACTCATTACATGACTGCTCTGTTAATTTATGTATGAGCATTGCTAGAAAGTATTTATATTCATTACACTCACTCTCACATGAACAGTACTCTGTTCATGTGAAAGTGAGTTGATGAATATGGATACTTCTTATCATTTTTATAGTTGAATTATTCTCTATCCTGATCTCCGCTTTTCTTTCTCTTTATTGGGCTTTGACAGTTTGTTAAAATGATAGCCCATTGTTTTGGGCTAAAGTAAGGTTAAGACTGTTGTCTCAAATTTGGCATCAGCCTATCTATTTGTGATGGAACAAGTAGACTTCCCAGGTTTGCATTTTCATTACTCTGACTCATGATCAGTTATTCGAATCCATGGAAGATGTGGGTTATATAACAGTGTAAATTTATACAACTAATATATAATTGACATAAAATCCAAATAAATCTTTTTCTCAAAAAGGAAATAACCATTTTAATTAATGGAAAATGCTAGTGGAGTCCCTCAAACTCACCACTTGATTATTTTAATTTATATATTTTATTTATTTTACTTCAGAGTTATAGAAGCGACTATTAGTGAAGATTTATACTTTTTTTAAAAAAAATTTCAATGATTAAGAATATTAAAAAAAATATTAAAAAAATAAAAAATAAAGAGAAGTTTTAGGATGCATTTAGATATTAGATTAAGCTGAATTGAGTTGAGTTGAGTTGAGTAAAATATTATTAGAATATTAATTTTTAATATTATGAGTGTGTTGAGATTTGAAAAAGTTGAATATTTATTATATTTTATTTTAGAATTTAGAAAAATGTATGAAGATTTGAGAAAATAATAATAATAAAATAAAATAAGTTGAAGAGGATTTAATAACCAAACTAAATATGTTAGCGGGCATGCCAGTTTAACCGCTGGACAACGTGCTAGCAGTATCTTTAATTAATTGAAGTTGTCTAATATGTTAAGCACGAAATTTTCTCGCAGTCTTAAGACCCTGTTGTACATGTGCACCATCCTTGACTTGTTCGGTCATATCAACATCAATGATCTTCATCAAACAACTTATTGCTTGGGGCTCAGAGAGCATAAAAAGTTGGTTAGCATAGTTTGAGTAATTGAGGAATGAATCTTTTTGATCCTACGTGTAACGTGACAATTTGCCAAGTCAAGGCCGATAGACTCACTTGGGGATCGATGGCCGGTTAATCCTATCCACAGACCTCATTTATAATCCTTTGCTTTCATTAATGATATTGTGAGTGGGTTGTCTCCCACTTCATGATGGAAAACAAAAGGGCACTGGTTCAATGAAAATTCCAATGACTAGTCATAGGAGAAAGTAGTCAAGTTCCTCTCCTAGTTTCTTTGGCTTTCTTTCCCAAGTAATAAGTTATAGATGAAGAAAACCATGTGATCATAGAAAATTTTGTATGAAAGATTTGAGTATTTTTTTCTACCATATTAAGGGGGATATAATATAGTCACAGAATTATCATAAAAGAGTTGAACTAAACCATTAACGGGCTCATGATATATAGATTTGAACACAAGCTGGAGGTGGAATAATACCTAGCCACGATTTTATTTTTCAATCTCATGAATCCTTAGTTTCTGCTGACTAGCTAGCCATTGGAATAATTCTTATTTTGGTTGGCGTCTTCCTTATCATCAAAGAACAAAATATGTTATAACTGAAACTAGAATTATTTTGGGATTTAAAAATGTTGTTTAAATAATATTAGATACCAAAATCAAAATATTAGAAAGCAGGAAACAATTAAATTAGAGATTGACAGTTGTAGTCTATATATGATAGGAGAAAATTGAATGACTTGAAAATATAATGCAATCTCAATCAAAGTTTTCTCTTGCAAAGATCACATCGTGTTTTTAAAAAGGAATTTTTGTACACAATCCTATATTTTGACACATCACACACTAGTGATGTGGGGAATATAGATCTGGCACCCCCGACCTCGTGCCTAGGCCAAAAGCCATGATGCCGGGATGTATGACACACAGGTTAAAATGTAAGTAATACATATTTAAATAACTTATGTATAGTAAAATTAGAGGCGGAGGTATAAGTCACAGGCGGATGTTGATCGGTGTAGAGTCTGAGGTCAGATGTCAGTTTTGGAGTTAACTTCCGACTCTTGATATTAAGAACTAGAGCCTACATATACTCGTTGGGTGGTAATCCCTGTTAATGATTTTGAGAAGAACTCAATGAAATGAATTTAGTTATTATCAAGTCCTTTTGAGAGTAGTCAATAACTTTTTAATATAACTCGTCTATAGCTTAGGGATTCTCCACTTTTTTCTCTCTCGTAAAAGAGGTGGTGCATGGGGTCCACTAGTGATTCTTACAGAATCAAGTAGTGGGGTGGTACGAAAGGCGTGACAAGTGGTGGCACTAAAGGCAAAAAATGGTTACTGAGAGGGAGGGAATTTTTTTGGTGACAGAACTTTTGGATTTTGCAATGGTTATAGGCAGGAAAGATGAACGAGCTCGAAGAACAATGGGATAAGCTTCGTCTTGCAAAGGTGGAGACCTGTGATATCAAGATAGGCGATGAAGTTTCAAAGGACTTATGGCAAAAAGAAGACTACAATATAGTTGGGAAAGTATGGATGGAAAGAAGATTAAGTGTTGCAATGTTGGAGAGCACATTGGGGAAGATCTAGAAGATAAACAAGAAAGCTAAGTTTCAAGAAGTGGGGGTCAACATTTTTGTGATTCTGTTTGTGAACCAAGCGGACAAAATGAGGGTCACGGATGGCAGGCCATGGCTATTCGACAGCCATGTGTTTGTGTTATTTCCATTTAACGGCTATATACCTCCTCAGAAAATGGACTTCTCTAAGGAGCGGATGTGGGTTCAAATTCTTGAGTTGACTCTGCCCTGCATGAATGAAGGGGAGGGGAAATGCATTGGCGAGTCTATAGGAGAGGTTATAGAGGTAGAGACTAAGGTTGACGGCAGCGGATGAGGAAGCTTTTTAAGGGTCTGGCTAGTAATGGACTTGACAAAGTCTCTTGCAAAAGTAGAACAATCTCTGTCAAAGGTATCAAATGCTGGATCCCTCTAAGGTACAAAAAGCTCCCTCCCTATTGTTTTTCATGTGAGAGAATTATTCATAGCAAGGGGCCTTGCGAGAAGACAGAGGGGTCTGGTAAGGACCAGTATGGGATCTGGCTAAGGTCTGGGATGCCTATCAAGCCTAGAGAAGGGGTACCAAATCAATCGAGAGAGTATGTAGGAAGTGTGGATAGAGGGAATCAGGGTTTTGAATCTGAATGGAGGTTGTTTGTGAGGAATATTAATGAGAAAAGGGAGCTGAGAGAGCTTCCTAAGGAAAATGAGCCTAAGTGGGGAGGTGCCAATATTGGGAGCTCGGACAAGAACATAGTTGATGTAGTAGCACTAACTGAGGTAGTAGTGAGGGAGGCTGAAGTCTCTCATACTAGGAACAACATTGTTGAAGTACCTGATCAGGAGGAGATTGCAGTAGAAATTATAAGCTCAGGGAAATGGCTGTGGAAAAGAAAAGCTAGGGGAATGATGTAAGAAAAGAAACTCTAGGAAGCAACTAGCATGGAGAAGAAAAGAAAAAGTATCACAGAAAAGAAGTGTAGAGGGAAAGGAATGAACAAGAAAAAGGAGATAGTGGTTAACAAGGAGGAGGAAGTATCAAACCAAAAGAGGGTGGAGGTTGTGAAACAACCTCACATGTCCCAATGAGAACACTTAGTTGCAACTTCCAAGGGCATGGGAAGCTTTAGACAGTTCAAAACCTTTGCCATTTGGTGAAGGATAAGAGGCCCAACTTGGTTTTCTTGATGGAGACCAAGATGAATAATGGGAAAGCTGAAAATGTAAAGAGAAGCTTGAAGTGTGAAGATTTTTTTATGGTGGAATATGTAGGGAGACAATGGGTCTGATCATGCTATAGGATGACTTTGGAACAGCTAAGGTGGCCAACTACTCTCATAGGCATATTAGTTTATGGATCACAAATGAGGATGGAGTGGATATATGGCTGTTGATAGGGTGGTATTATGGCGAACCTGATAACAGCAAGAGAATTGACTCATGGAGCTTCTTTTCATCCTTCAATCCTGCTGCTCAAATAAGTTGCGGAGTGATTGGAGACTTTAATGAGGTAGTATCACAAGATGAAAGGATGGGGAGAAGGCAAAGACAGGAAACACAAATGTCAGCTTTTCGAAGTGCCCTGGAAGAGGGGGGCTATATGATCTAGGGTGGAGAGGAGATAAATTCACATAGAGTAACAAGCATGCAGATGAGACCTTTACCAAAGAAATGATGGACAAAACAGTGGTTAATGCGAACTGGAGAAGCTGGTTTAGGGAGAGCTAGGTAGCGGTGTTGCCAGCTAGGTGCTTAAACCATAGGGCATTATACTGGTGTTGGCATAAGACAACTGGATAGGGAGTGAGAAAAAAGAAAGTGTTCAGGTATAACACCAATTGGGCTTTAGAAGATGACTGATGAGATTCTAAAGGAGGTTTGGCAACATACTAGGCAGCCTAACTTATTTTCTTGCTTAGATAATAGCAAGACAACCTTGCTAAGGTGGAATAGACAGAAAGGTACTTGCTCAGGTTAAGCTTTAAATGAAAAAACAGCATAATTAAAGAGGCTTCAAAAGGGAGAATGTAGAGGGAATATGATTGAAATTAAATCCTTGCAAAGTGAAGTGGAAAGGCTGATTGAACAAGAGGACCTAAGATGGAGACAAAGGGCAAAATAGAACTAGTACTAGCTAGGGACAAAAATACAAAATTCTTCCACTACTGTGCAAATCAGAGGAGAACAAAGAATATAATCAATGATGTGAGAAATGAAGAAGGGAGGAACTGGTGTACTAAAATTACAATTGAAGCTACTTTTAATGACTATTTTGGAAAGCTGTTCACCTCCACAAATCCAAGTGCTGCAGACCTAGAGAGTTGTTTAGCACAGATGGACTCTTGGGTTACCCAACAGATGAATGAGAGCTTGTCAAAGGAGTTTACAAGATTGGAGGTAGAGGAGGCTATTCATCAAATGACGCCACTAAAATCCCCGAGTCTAGATGGCTGTGGAGCTTGGTTCTACTAAAAACATGCCCATAATTGGAGATGAAGTAAGCAAAGCGGTGCTATCCTGGTTAAATGGTACCCTTTTTGCTCATTCTCTTAATCACACTTTTATTACTCTTATTCCAAAAGTCAAGAGTCATGTAAAAGTGAGTGAATATAGACTCATTAGCCTTTGTAATATGACTTATAAAATCATGTCTAAAGTTTTGGCAAATAGAATAAAATTTTTTTTGAACCTTATCATCTCCCCAAACCAAAGTGCTTTTGCTCCAGAGAGGTTGATAACGGATAACATTATGGTTGCTTATAAGCTTTTACATTCGATGAAAGCTAGGAAAAAAAGGGAGAGTTGGTGCTATGGGTATCGAATTTGATATGTCAAAAGCCTATACTTGTATAGAATGGGTGGTTCTTGAATCCATAATGAAGAAGTTGGGTTTCTGTTCTAACTGGATTTCTCTAGTTTTAAGATGTGTTAGTTCAGTATCTTACTCTGTCCTTGTAAATTGGCAACTTGGTCCCAACTTTTTACCCCTCAAGAGGTTTGTGACAAGGAGATCCTTTGTCTCCTTATCTCTTTTTGCTATGTGTAGAAGGGCTATCTCCATTGCTCAATTTTTCATATTTGCAAGGGGCTACTAAGGGGGTTAATGTGGCAAGAGAGTACAGTAGAATTAATCATTTTTTGTTTGCAGATAAGTGCAACCAAGGAACATCTTAGGGAATTTCAGATGGCCCAACAAGTGATGGAGCATCCTTCATCTAGTGGGATTCTCAAGAGGCAAGAAAAGTGGAAAAAACCTATAGCAGGATTCGTGAAAGCAAATTGGGATGTAGCTTTGGACCAAAAACATTGAAAAGTGTGGTTTGGAATTGCTATTAGAGATGATATGGGGGAGGTTCTCACTGTTTGTTGCTCCCAAAAGTTGTATACTTATCATCCTGCTACTGTCGAATGCATGGTTAATTATTTTGTAAGTTTAAAGTTTTAGAGAAAAAGTTAAATCATTCAAATTGTAATTTCTATATTTAATATTATTGGCTTATTATTTGGTTTAATATTTAATATTAATTATGTGGCAATTGAACCTCAGTTGGCTCGAAGAAACGTCTTTGTCAAGGGTTTATATATTGCTAAAAAGGATTAGGTGCGTACCTTTACTGTTGTTAGCCTCAAACGTACTACATATGCTAATTAATTCCCTTAATTTCATTTCTTTAATTGGCCACTACCAACTTGTAATATCAGAGCTTCGTAATCCAACCATGTCCTAGAATGAGTTTTTGCACATCCAAAAATATAAGGTAGCGCTATTAATTTGAAGCACCCTCAAAATATGAAAAAGATGCAGATAGTCATGTTGTGGTATAAGTTCAGTTTATAACTGCAATTGCAATGAAATGCCAAGTGGTATTTCAATACCAAGTGATGTACAAATTTTAAGAAAAAGAAATATATATATAAAGGGTAAAAAATAGAATCTCTTAAAATCCTCGTGAAATGAAGAAAAAGTACTAGAATTCAAATACAATCAGTAGTATTTCAACTTATATATATAAATTGAAATTTTTTTTATATATATCATCCTTACATCACACAGTACATAATTTTTTTAAATTTTTTTTCTCTTACCAAATATGTGTAGTATATGCAAGATGATGAGTACTAGAATAATTCAACTAGTTAAAAAAGAGTAAAACTAAAAGAAATTAAAATAATTAAAAAAATAAAATTAAGAGTTTATCTTATAACTGGCCTAGCTAGCAACACTTTGTCTCATGCTATTATAGGTTTGATCATTCATACCAAACGTCACCCCTACCATCCTTCTCGGCTCATCGTACTACTACTCATCCACCTTCGACCCCACCTCACCTCACAAATTATTTTCCAGACAATGCTGCTAGCAATTGTTTTACCAAAGACTTTAACAATCTCAACCTAGACTTTATGTCCTAACAAGGATCGAAAAAATTCAGTATTGGAGATGGCTCAACACCTCCCATTCAACACACTGGTTCGGCTCACCTTTATACTTCAAATGGAAAATTTCTTCTAACTCAACTTTTGCGTGTTCCTTCTATGTCAAAAAATCTTGTCTGTTTGTCAGCTTTGCTTGGATAATAATGTTTTTTTTTTAGTTTAACTCCACTGATTTTTGTGTGAAGGATTCCCACACACAGAATATTCGACTTCAGGGCACTGTTAAGGATGCCATTTATGTTCTACCCACTACTGCTTTAACTTCACCAACCATCATCTTTTCCCTTCAAGCTTTGATTGGCATTTAGACATCTCACCAAAACTTACACAAGAGACTCAGTCACACTTCACCATGGGTAGTGACCTTCGTTCTCAACAAATTTCAGCTTCCTTTAGATGTTAAAATTGGTTCCCCTATATGTACAACTTGTTTACAAGCTAAATCCCATGTTCTACCTCATCCTTGTTCTTCCTTTACTCCTCAAACACATTTTCAACTTTTATTTCTTGATGTATAAGGGTCAGCACAGGTTCTATCTACAACCAGTTGTCACCTTTATTTAGTTATAGTTGATGATTTTATTAAATATAGTTGGTTGTTTCCTTTGCAATCCAAGTTGGATGTCTCACCTATTTTTATAGCCTTCATTCGGTTTGGTAGTAATCAATTTTCAAAGAATGTTCATACTATTCAAACCGATGGTGGGCGAAAATTTAGACCCCTTCAAAAGAATTTATAAGAATGTGGCATAAGACTTCATATGTCCATACTCTCATGCCCAAAATGGTAGTGTAGAAAGATGTCATCGACACATTGTCAAGAGAGGTCTCTCTCTTCTTGCCCATGCTATTATTCCATCTAAATATTGGATGTGTGCATTTCAAATGGTCATCTATTTAATTATTCGGATGCGAACACCTATTCTACAAATCAGTCTCCTTTTCAAAAGTTATTTCGACATACATCGTATTATAAATTTCTTCGTGTGTTTGGATCCACGAGTTGGCCAAATTTTCATCCATTTAATAAACATAAAATGTACTTTTGGTCAAAATTATGTGTTTTTATAGGTTATAGTCTCGACCATAAATGGTATTTTTGCCTACATGTTCCATCAGGTCTAACCTACATTTCACTGGATGTACGGTTTGATGTGGTCCACTTTCCATCAGGCCCAATGTCACAGCCTTTACCTGAGTTCACCACCCCTAACTTGAATGGTCCAATTGAGACCGAATCTCTCCACTCTAACCCCACAAGTCAGCCTAGCTCACCTTCAAGTCTCCTTCCCTTTATGCATGCGTCTTCTCCTTCAATAAACCCTAGAGCTCCTTCCGTCGCACAGTCAGCCGCTATGTCTTCCACTGCACATCCCAATCCTCTCGGTCCTCACCAAATGGTCACTAGGTCCAAAGACAACATACATTGCCCTTGGATTCGCAAGAATGGAACCATTCCATAGCCCTCGACAAAACCCACATATGCCCTTATCGAAATTTCATCTCCATCTATCCCTAAGGAACCAAGTTCTTACACTGAAGCATTCAAGTATCTTGAGTGGAGAAATACTGTGAGACTTGAATTTCAATCTCTCCTAGATAACTCTACTTTGGACCTTGTACCACAGAATCCCTCTTTTAACATCCTTGGCCCGAAATGGAATCTCAAGGCTAGAAGAAAGGCCAACGGTACTCTAGAATGGCACACATCTTATCTTCTAGCCAAATATTTTCATCAACAATCGGGAGTGGACTACACATAAACCTTCTCACCCATTGTCAAACCAATCACCATACGCATCCTCATTTCCCTTGTTATTTCTTCAAATTGGCCCGTTCATCAACTGGATGTCCAAAATGACTTCTTACACGATGATCTAGAAGATGCAATGTTTATGCATCAACCTCCTAGATTTTTCAATTCCAACTGCCCCAAGCATGTGTGCAAGCTCTGAAAGGCCTTCTATAGTCTCAAGCAAGCACCAAGGGCATGGTTCCATAAGCTAAGTACACGGCTCATCCCTCTCAGTTTTCAGGAATCATGTTCAAATTCATCACTGTTTATTTACAGAAATTCTATGGATGCTATGTTTGTCTTAGTTTATATAGATGATATTATAGTTACTGGTTCTAATTCTTAACTTATATATGATTTTGTTGCTACCCTTGGTTTTTATTGTCCAGTAAAACACTTAGGACAATCAAGGCCTAGAGGTATACCGAAACAATCAAGACCTCTTCTTGGGCCAATCTCGTTTTATCACAAACTTGTTACATAGGACCAACATGCATTATACTAGCCCGTATCGACTCCTATGGCCACCTCCACTAAGTTAACAGTGTTTGATGGTTCGTCATTTGAGGATCCACATCTCTGTAGAAGTGTTGTAGGGAGTCTTCAATATCTTGTATTTACTTGTTTGGACATTTCCTTTTCAGTGAATAAAGTTTGTCAATTCATGCATTGTTCCAAAAATTTCCATTGGCAAGCTGTAAAGCATATTCTACACTATTTACGCTATACGTCTTACTTTGCTCTTCATTTCTTCAAACAAACTTCCTTTAAAATTTCTACCTACTTTGATGCTGACAAGGCTGAGTGCCCTGATGAGAAAAAGTCTACTTGTGGATTTTATGTTTTTTTTTTGTTAATACTTCATTTCATGGAGGCTCCAAAAAATAGCCCATGGTTGCTAGATCATCCACCAAGGTCAAATATAAAGCTATGGCTAACAAGGCTTGCGAACTAATCTAGATTCAGTCACTTTTTTAGGAACTTGGAATTTTCTTACCAAAACTTCCGGCTTTATGGTGTGATAACTTGGGAGATACCTATCTCTTCATTAATCCGGTTTTACATGCCCAAACTAAACATGTGGAATTGAATTACCACTTTTTTAGGGACTGGGTGGCTAAAAAAACACTCACTTGTATCTTTTGTCTTAAGTAAAGATCAAGTGTCTGATATTTTGACCAAACCACTCTTTTCAATAAGGTTGGCTCTACTTCGCTCAAGCCTCATTATCACTCAAGTGCTACTTGAGTCATCGGGGGGATGTTAAGGAAATTGATACTAATACACAAAGTAATGAAGGAAAAAGTGAAATACAAGCCAGCACACAAGGAGAAGGGGACCAGCCAAATAAGGCAGGAGCACAGCCACGAAAAAAGCACACAGCGGCAGGATTTCATACACGTCAAAATACAACAGCAATTCAGAAGGCTCAATAGCACTAAGTGAGGAATATTTTGCAACCAATTTAAATTCTAATGAGACACGTGTCAACACTGTATAGAGAAAGTTTGTTACATTTTGATGTATATAAATATGCATACATGTAAAGCCATTTGGCTGTGAACACAAAATGGCATTTCTTGATATTGTCAATATACAGAGCCTCTAGAGGCCTTTTCACAAATAGTTTGTAGGCTAGTTGTTTTACCTGCTTTAACACAGGGGACCCCCATCCCTTGAAATTCACCCTAGTTAGCCTCTTTGAGATGAGAAAATCCATAAAAGGTTCTAGCAAAGCAACCTTGTGTCATATGCTCCCAGACTCCCTTTCAGCACATTGAAATTCTAATCATTTAGAGGAAGCATTTATCATATATATATTTATATATATTATTGATATTAATCCCCATTATATATGTCTCTAGTTTAGCTGCATGCATCGTTTATATATGTTGTCTTCACAAACAAAAGACGGGTCGTTCATTGTCATTTCATCATCAAATAACAATTGGTGCAAACTTCTCCTCTATTTATTTTTTCTTTTTTATTTGTTATTCATTTAGTTCATTTATCTATGTTTAGTATTTGCGTTTATTTTTCCTTCTTTTTCCAAACTACCTACAAATTATTATTTTTATTCTAATATATTTTTTTTTGTAATATATTATTCACTTTTTTTTTATGTATTCTAGGAATAAGGTTGTGAACTTTTGATATTGTTTTACTAATAATTGTTTTTTCATAAAAGAATATTTTCAGCGATCGTAAATCGCCAGAAATAAGTTTTTGGTTGTAAATGTTTATTTTTCTTGATTTTCACTACGACATATAAGTATTTCCGACCCTTATTAATCATGGTTAGAACATTTTTTACAACGAAGTCTTACTTTTTATGCAAGAAAAAGAATTATAAAAAATAAGAGTATTTCTGACGATTTGTGCAGTGGCAGCTTTAAGCCCTTTAAGTAACTGGCCTATTCCTGCAAGTCTGCTACGGATGCATTTGCTGACAAAACTTAATTTCGGCAGAAATGCATGGTAGTTGCAATGAAAAAGCATATTTTGTTGTAGTGTTGCAACATTTATAGTACTCCCAAAAGACACATTTGTTGATTAATATATATTGTTCGAATAAAATTGAATGGCATGAAATGATAGAAAAATATTCGTTACCACTCTTACAACTAAGAACTAAAGTTGCACATAAATACTTGGGATGGAAAGAAGATGCTCCAATAATTATCTTATACAAACACGTGGACTTAGAACTTATTTTCATTAATTATTATCTAGGTAGTCCATGATCTTCAACTCTTGACTTTCAAGTTGGCAATGCATGTCTAGATGCCTCTAGAAATGTGCAATATTGGTCGATAACAATTTAGAAATCATGTGCATCGACAGTCTTGACTGTAGAACTATTATAAGCTCATTCTCAACTTAAATGGTCAGAGATGGAAGGCGTTGGTCCAACACATCTTTCACATGTATATTCTTCATAGCTAACGGCGATGATAGTGAGGATTTGAAATACTTGGATGCTTTTCTCTAATGACTTCAATTGCCAATATCCCAACGCTATGCACATCACATTTTTAGTTACCTTCAATGTATAAGCAAGCTCTGTATGCAAAGAAAAGAAATAAAGGAAAGATGGACAAAATCAACACAGATGCATGCTTTTCTTTGATAGGATAGGACATGCAATGAAATAACTTATAACCTGGTGCAATATATCCATAAGTGCTTGCAGGTTGCAAGGGAAGTCATGATGAATAATCGAATGCTAGGAGCATCATGGTGAATGTAAGACAAGGCATATGCCAAACCTTTAACAAAATTCAATCTTTTAGAACAAATTATCACATTATGTCTACTGACTATTTTGACTTATTGCAACATTTGAATGATTGTCATGTTTTGATTATAATTTTAAAAGATAGTTTTCTTATTTTGAATTTGTCATTTAATATCAATCTTTACCACTTGAATTGGAAATATTCAGATCGAACAGTACTTTTGAACGAGCAATCCAAAACCATACGAGTGAAAATAAAATCGTCATTGTGGTTCAAATGGATTATTAGTGCAATTGAATAGTCTACATGTTTGATCATTCGAACCTGTGTTCTCATGATTTGAATTGAGAACAAATCATCTGAATGGGGTTCCGTAGACTAAACATTTGATCATAAATTTTAATTCGAATGTTTTTTCAAAGTGTTCGACCGGATTATGTATGTTTGAACACAAATCATCTTATTGTTGGAACAACAAGAAAGCATTCGAACACTTCATTCAAATAGGATCAAATAAATTGGTTTATTCGATTCAAATTACCAACCCTTTGGAATAGTTAACTGATAATCTTCAGTTCAAACAATTATTTGGGACAAAAAAATTTCGCCCAAAAAACTTTAGTCCAATAACTTCAAACAAGTCGGTATTTGAGACAAACTTTTGGAGATAAAAACTTTCATCCCAATAAATGCAATCACAACTTGTAGTGCCTTTAGAATACTTGCTCAGTATTTGAAGGAAACTCAAAAACAGTTTCCAAGCACAATTTCGAAAAATGATGGATCAAAAAGCATGTTCAAGTATTTGGTAAAACTCATCATTTCAAACAAGCAAGATAACCTCCACCCGTGTAATATCTTGGACTCATGATACGGTGAGGAAAGCATTCTAGGCATAAGCTCGAACTTGTACATTGTTCATCTATCTCCCGATTTGCCTTATGCCTTGCTTGCCAATCTTGTGTCATGCTGCGCCTGAGTCATTGCTTGCCCTTCGTGCCTATTATACAGGACAATTCCACACATAAAAGCCATATATAAATGATGCTTATATAGGAAGGGTGGCTAGAATTAGAGTTAAAGTAAGGTTTAAGATACCTAATAATTACACCGCGACATGTGATTCGCAAGTATGGTAAGAGGTCTAGGGGCTTTTAAATTATGAATATTGACCTAACATCTAGAAAAACTAGCAACCATCTTTCAAATATCTATTGAAGGTCTAGCAAATTTGTTATAATTGAAATTTTTTATTTACTTCTTCAGTTTGAATTTGAAGTTTAATAAAAGTTATTAATTAAGTACTGAAAGAATACAAATGACGTGATAACTCTCATTCTATCACAACATGCTATGTATATAAGTATCAAACTTAACTATCATGACAACATATATATGATAGGATGTGACTACTATGTGTCTGTATTCCAAGAGTACCAAAATATTAACTCTTCTATCAGGCTAAATTTTGTCATTGAATTAGCTAACATAAAACATTTATAATAATATCTCTATTAGTATTAGTAGGGAGGATTTTGTCCCCCCATCCCTTGATGTTTGCATCCTAATCGCCTCCCCCTGGAGGAATATGTGCTTTTAAAAGACCTTTTATGCTGTATGGGGGGAATTACCTTCCCATCCTTCACTATTGCTAGCCAGAAGCTACAATTTTTTGTTTTGATATTTTATAGAAGCTATACAAAAAATTATCATGCGGCTCTAAAAAATTATATATATTATAAGAGTCCTTCTAAAATAAAAAGTAAAATTTGATGTCTAAAGCTCCCACTTTTCTAAAATTAAGGTCTTGAACTCCAAAAGTTTCAAATCACATGGGTTTCTATTGAAAAGATTAATTAAGAACAAAAAAAACCTTCCAAGTTGCAAAAACTTGTCACATCTATACTTCCAAAAGACACTTTGGTTGATTGATACAGTTGGAATTAAATTGAAGGACATGAGATGCTAAAAAACGATACATTAACACTCATACAATTGACAACTAAAGTTACACATAAACAATTGGGATGGAAATAAAATGCTCTAATATTAATTATCTTAGAAAAACACTTGCTTCTAGTACTTATTCTCAATAACTACTATCTTGATAGTCTATAAACTTAAATTCTCAGCTTTCATGTTGACAATGCACATCTGGATGGCTCTAGGAATTTGCAATATCAGTCGATAACATTTGAGAAATCACTTGCATCGTCGGTCTTGATTGGGGATTGACATTTAAGCATTTTATGGCTAGCTGTACAACTATTATAAGTTCATTTTCAACTTGAGCTGTTGGAAATGGAAGCCGTTGGTCCAACACATCTTTCACCTGTATGTTCTCCATAGCTAATGGTGATGATAGCGAGGAGATGAAATCACCTGGATGCTTTCCTCTAATGACTTCAATTGCCAATACCCCAAAGCCATACACATCACATTTCTCAGTTACCTTCATTGTATAAGCAAGCTCTGCAAAGAAAAAAATTAAGGAAATGTGAAAAAAAATCAACACATATGCATGTTTTTCTTTGATAGGACAATGAAATGATTTATAACCTGGTGCGATATATCCATAAGTGCCTACAAGGGAATTCCAATTGGATGAGTTTAGCTCTAAAAACTTGGCAGTTCCAAAGTCGGAAACATGAGCCTCAAATTGAGAATCCAACAAGATGTTGCTACTTGATATGTCTCGATGGATAATTGGAGGGGAGCAATCGTGGTGCATGTAAGACAAGGCATATGCCACACCTTTAACAATATTCAATCTCTTACTCCAATCCAATACTTTACCATCCTCTTCATTGCCCAAGATTAGGGACAAGCTACCCCTTTCTAGATATTGACAAACCAGAAAGGAATGTTGCACATGGGGGCAAAAAACATAAAGTTTCACAATGTTTCGATGTCGTATGTCTGTCAATACCCTTATCTCATTGAAGAACTCCTTTTGTAATCTGTTTGTACGAGCATCATGTAGTGGTTGATCAAATTTCTTCACGGCAACAATATCACCTGAACTCAACTCTGCTTTATAGACAGTTCCATGTCCTCCTTTCCCAATGCAGTATAGAGCATCAAAACCATTGGTCACTTTTATGATTTCATCATACAATGCTCTTCCATTGAAGTGTAATATTGAAAGAAACAGTACTTGGCCCTCGATCTTGCTTTGTTTGGATTCTACATCTATCTTTCTTCTTTGCAAACAGAGAAAAAGCCCAAAGAAAGAAAGTAGAATAGAAACTATTCCGAAAAGCGGGAAAACGAGAAGAAACACGATTTTGTGTCCCCTGTTTGAGCTATGTTTGCATATCATGGAAGCATTGCAAGGTTGTAGTCCAGTAACATTACCGCACAATCCCTTGTTCCCTTGTAATGCTTCTGTAGGAGCATATAGAAATGCGTTGCTATTGGGAATCGGACCCTGCAACTCATTGTAGGATATGTCGGCATACAACAAGCCACGCAACTGTTCAAATTCTTTCGGAATGAAACCAGAAAGATAATTGTGGGAGAGATTTAAGATCACTAAGCTCTCCAATTTGTTAATTTCTATTGGTATCTCTCCGTTTATAAAGTTATAACTTATATCTAATTTGGAGATATGAGATAAGGTCAGGAGATGGGCTGGAATCCCTTTGCTAAAATTGTTGTGGCTTAAATTTAAGTGGATCAATTTCACAAAGTCCCCAAAATTACTTGGAATTGACTTACTCAACTTGTTGGAGGACAGGTCAAGATATTCAAGATATGTCAATGATCCAAATTCTAAAGGAATAGCACCAGAGAGTTGATTGCCATTCATCCTCAATCGCTCTAAAGAAATCAACCTCCCGAATTCTTTTGGAATCATCCCAACTATATGATTTGAAGAAAGATCAAGTTCACCTAGATGAGTCCAGTTTCCAATCTGGTGCGGTATGCTACTAGTAATATTGTTATTACCCAATCGTAGAGATTTCAGTTGTGGACACTCTCCCCAATTATTTGAGATCTTTCCATAAAATCGATTTTGGCTTAGATCTATGAACTTCAAGTTCGGATAGACACCAAAGTCCTTAGATACATCTCCAACGAGTTGGTTACCTCCTAATAGGACTCTGACTAGGCTCGTGCAATTTTTCAAGCTTTTGGAAATTCTGCCATCCAAATGGTTGTTGCTTGCAGCAAAGTATTTAAGTGATCCACCATGACAAATGTTTTGAGGCAAACTACCAACAAATTTGTTTTGTTCGAGTTCTAGAGTATCCAAGTTGATAAGATCTCCAATTCCTCGGGGAATAGGACCTGTAAGTTGGTTGTCACATAGGAATAGACGTATCAAATTGCTCAAATTAGCAAATGAAGTTGGAAGAGAACCATGAAGTTGGTTTTCATCCAACTGTAGATATTTGAGGGAAGTCAAGTTTCCTATTTCTGAAGGAATGGATCTAGAAAGGCTATTTGTATTCAGGTGAAGTATGGTAAGATTTCTCAAATTACCTAATGATGCTGGAATTGAGCCCGAAAGATTGTTTTGAAGAAGACTTAATTCCTTTAGGGAATTCAAATTTCCAATTTCTGAAGGTATGGAACCGGAGAGTGAATTACCAAACATGAACATGATGGTTAGCCTTTTCAAGTTCCCGAAAGTGGGAGGGATTGGACCTGTCAGGTTGTTGCGACAAAGGAGAAGTTTGTCCAAATTTGAGAGGTTTCCCATTTCTGGAGGAACGAAACCAGAAAGTTCATTGTCATAAAGAAACAAATTAACTAAGTTGCTTAAATTCCCTAAAGAAGAAGGGATGGAACCGGTTAAGTTATTAGAAACCAGGTGGAGGTCCTCAAGATTAGTTAGCTTGCCAATTTCTGGAGGGATTTTGCCTGAAAATTGATTACCGGACAAATCAAGATATTTGAGTTTTGATAAGGAGCCAATTCGAGGTGGAATTGTCCCAAAAAGAGTGTTTTTATAAAGATCAATGTAGGCAAGATTTGGAAACGACAGAAAAGAAAATCCGTGAAGCGTACCTTGTAAGCTAGATTCAGTAAGATTTATTTTGATGACGCTTCCAGCAAGGTTGCATGAAATACCAAGCCAATTATTGCACGGATTCCTACTTAGTTTTAGATTGGAAGAAGAAATTGAAGTCCATGAAGATAAGTGGGATTGGGATCCATTTTGAAGGCTGTTTTTCCATGAAAGAAGAGCAATAGCTTCTTTGGAGGAATTAGAAGAAATGGCAGGCGCTTCCAGTGATGAAAACAGCTGAACAAAGAGGACAAAGTTGATGATGAGTAGGGAAAATACTTTCTTAATGGCTAATGATCCCATTGTTTTTTCTTGTAGAGCGTAGGATAGCTAAGGGCTTTATTTATAGGCAAACGTGTACGTGCTCACCACTCATCAATCGAAAAATATCTCACAAGTAGTTCCTTATTCAAACTTGAAAGTGATCTTAATTAAAATATATAAACACGTGAAGTAAATTGTACAATAGTAGTATATATATATATTGAGAATTTTGCTACCCATAAAGTTTAAGGTCCCCTTTACAAAGATTCAACTGAGGTTAACTCAATTTAATCTAATTATAAACTAAGTCTAACATCCTTATAATACCCAACTCTCAAATTATTAAATTCATCTCAATTCTAAACCTTCTTACATGTGAAATCCATAACCATTGCAATTCAATACATCTTTACTTTTGAGACTTACAACATTTTCAACTTTTAATAAATATATTTAAAGTACTGATCTTAAGTTCTTAAAGCTCAAAAATATATAAACTCAACTTACGTAGGCCACACAAAAAACTTACTCTACAATATCAGCTCATTAGTATTAATCATAAATAACTTAGTTATCTCAACTCAGTTTAACATCCAAACAGAACCTAAATGATAATGAGCATTGTATTATATCTCTCTCCTATTTTAGTTACTGATAAAGTGTAGAGAATAATTTAAGGGCTAGGGACAATGATCCCATCCTTCCCAGTACATTATACGTTCTTGCAACATTTCTCAGCAATTCAAGGTTGGAAATTAATCTCGTCGACTAGATTCCACAGTATATAATATAATATTCAACATTCCACAGCACATTCAACATTCGGCATTCGAGTCATATCAATGGCTGGGAAAATCAAAATGTTGAGTTATTGCTTTTATGAATTTCTTTGGTACAATTATTCTTTATCTTGTGTAAAGAGAGTTGGAACTTGGGGGGTCATGTTAATCTGTCAAAGTCTTGGTTCCCTTTTCGGTAAAGATATATAGACATTTTGTGGCCAGTTCACAATGGTCTTGATATAAGTCACAATATTTAAGCAGAGAGCTTGAGAGAGGGTTGGTAGAATATGGACTATCCGGAAGAATATTTCCTTTGTCGACTATGATCTTGTGTGTTGTGCGTGTAAGGAGAGGGTTGGGGTCCATAATCGTGTTGAAGGAGGTAGTCTTCGTTCCAATCATTTCATCACAGTACACGTACAACCAGCATTTTTGTGCACTTTTGTCAAAGTCTTGGCCTTCATCTCGTAGAAAGAGACATGTTGCTTCATGATGGTTTTTATAAGCGCGGTAATTAAGCCACTTGAGATGGGATCGGTCGAATTCGACTTCAAAGTGCTCAATTCATTTAATAGATCATGAATCGTTTGTTAATGTGAAAATATAATTATTTATTGAACGATTCAACTCATAAAACTCGATTGCACTCGTAGAAGCTAGCTTGTATAAATTTGAATATTGACGCTATATTTATTATTTCTTTTACTAGTATTAGCTCTATATTTCTAATAATAGTATTTTTAGTATTTATAGAGTAATAAAACATCATTCACATGTGTCTATTCAATCTTTATAATCTTTATAAAGATATTTGCAAAAACTAAAAAGTTGTTTGCCAAAATTTGTAAATATAGTTATTAAACAATCTATTAATTAAAATGACGGAGCATGTGAATAAGGTCTAATATGAAATAAAATTGTTTGTAAACATAA
The DNA here is from genome assembly GCA_036559045.1 of Platycarya longipes. NCBI lineage: Eukaryota > Viridiplantae > Streptophyta > Magnoliopsida > Fagales > Juglandaceae > Platycarya > Platycarya longipes. Next base: position 38,633,296 of record CM071803.1, on the reverse strand, counting down.
AATCTAACTCGATAAAAATTGAAATTAACTTGACTCATGTTCGAATAAACAGTTTAATGCACAATACTAGACCTTCATCCTAGCCTACTCGTTCAGATTGGACTCGTTTACACCCCGATTAGTCTTGAAATAATAGTTATCTTTCTCGTATTTTAGTTCCTGATCAAATTTAGATAACTAATAACTTTCCAACCATTTTAGTCAATCATAACCAGGACGCCGGCTGGGAAAAGAGAAACCTTTTCTCTTCGATCGATGATTATGGCTTCTTCTTTCTGCGCTTCTAATTGTTCAAGTCTTCTTCCATTTTCGGTTTTATAACTAAGAATTTATCATAGCATAAAAATTATCAACTAAATTGTAAATTCATCTTTCTTTTTTTTTTTTTTCTTGAGAAGAAGAATATCATATTCATTCATCAATTTGCAACATGTGGCAGATACAAGGAGGGTCTCCCTCCAATACAATGCTCTTACCAAAGAGTTTAAGTGCACCCTTTACAAGAGTATAATAAGAATTCGTAGAAATGAAAAAAACAGACCAAAACTGGAAAGAGGGCAGCAAATTTCTGATATCTTGCACTATCATACCCCAGGTGTTATTAGGATCATTTTGGCCATTAATGTCTTTCACAATTTTCTGGACATCACCTTCCAAAGTAATACTGGAAAAGCCAAGTTGTTTAAATACGATTACTGCTTTACGGGCAGCACAAGCCTCAGCCAAATATGCATCTGGAAACATTAGCCTTTGTGATCTCAAAGCAGCCACTACTTTGTCATTCCAATCCCTCACTATCTCCCAAATCCCCACTCTATAATTGACCCTATCAACAGTAGCATCCCAATTTGCTTTATAGACATTGGGAGGAGGTAATTTCCATTGAACAACATCATGTCTGTCTCTATCTGAATTAAGTACCTCAGCTTGATTAACATTTAAGAAATTAGTGGACAGAGCATGATGAGAATGCAAAATGTCATATTTTTATCTTTTAATGTTTAATTTTTTATACTTATTTGATACTTAAATGTACTCGTTATTCTTATATTTTAAATTAGGATGCAAATACAAGCGTTAAATGCAAAATAAAATTTAATTGGACGATCTTAGACAGTTTTGATATCGCTTTATAATTTGGGCATAATTCTCTCATCCAAACTTCAATTGAGATGAGTCAAGATGCTGTGGAATGTCAAGACAAAGCTCTACAACTTCCATGTTTTAGATTTTGAGATTTACTGAATGAATAAATCGTTTGAATTGATTAATATTGCAAGTTCCAACACTGCATGGAATTGATCAATATTGCAAGTTGTTGGGCACCTTCGGCTGTGTTGGCACTTTTGGGTGCATTTGGCGTCTTATGGCGCATTTGATAGCGGAAATATCTCATGTCAAAGAAGGAGGTGCATTCATTTGAAGAATAAATCAGTTTGTAAGCAGTCTAGTATGGCACACTTCAGTGGAGTGGGTGATTGTTGAAAACAGCCACCTTAGTGTGAATACCCAAGTGGGAATGGAGAAGGCTGCACCAACCAGCCACCCACCTAGAAGCTTCAACAATGGCTGCACCAACCACACCGTCCACTTGCACAAAGTCACATATGGTTGCTTTATGTTTGTGGAAATTTTGTAAAACCTCTCCTATAAAAGGAGAGCTCTAGTGTGTGTAATTTGCGTGGTGGAATTAACGGTGGTGAAAAGTGGTGTGTGTGCAAATTTGAGAATGTACGTGAAAATTTTTTGAGTATTTTGTAAATCTCAGAAAATATAGTAAATTTGAAACTAGTGAATATAGGTAAATTATTGAACAACTTAAATATCATCTTGTGTGATTTTGGCTAGTATTGTTTGTGCGCAACAATTGGTATCAGAGCTTTGGTTCGCACTGTCCAAAAATAAGTTGTTCAAACTTATATTTTGAAAACTCCAGGCCTTTCCTTGCGTCAAGACAAATCCGTAGGCTCAAACGGAATCAAAAACAGACGTTAGAGGAGCTCGTACTCGCCGGTAGAAGGTCGGAGCATGTACCAACGCACCCCACTCACAGCTAGAGATTGAAGACGACTGAAATTCACGCGCTCCCATGCACCACTGCGCGCAATCTGAGGAAGCAGCTCTTCTACGCGTGAAGCCACGTGCCGTCATACGCCAAGCAGCCTTTCTGCGCGTGATGTCGACGTGCCCCGTGCGCTAGACACCCCTTTGGCACGTGTATCTCACGTGCCAGATAGATCTGGACCGTCCGAATTCTAGATCTGATTTTGGGCTTGATCTAAGCCATTTGAAGTCCGATTTCGACAATCAAATAGTGCTTTCCAACTATTTTGATCATTCTGAACTCATCCATACTGTTAGAATTTCGAAATTTATCTTCTAAAATTTCTAAATTAATATGGAAGGTGTTGGAGGACATAGGAACTCTGGAAATGCCAGTAGTTCAGGGAGTAAGTCCACAGTTTCTAATACCAAGTTTGAAGTTGAGAAGTTTGATGGAACTTCTAACTTTGGTATATGGCAATGTGAAGTGATGGACGTTTTGATTCAACAAGAGTTGGATATGGCGTTGGAAGAAAAACCCAGCGAAATGACGGAAAATGATTGGAGGAAACTTAATACCCAAGCTTGTAGTACAATCCATTTGTGCCTTACCAAAGATCAGAAGTATTTTGTCATGAAAGAGACAAATGCAAAGGAATTTTTGAAGAAATTGGGAGATAAGTTCGTGAAGAAAAGCATTGATAGCCGTTTGCACTTGAAGAAAACGCTCTTCAGATTCCAATTTCATGAAAGTATTAGTATATCCAAACATATTAATAGTTACAATCAGATTCTTGCTGACTTATTGAATTTGGATGCTGAAATCCAAGATGAAGATAAAGCTTTACTGTTGTTAAATTCCTTACCCGATACATATGATGATTTAGTTACCACACTATTGTATGGGAATGAAAAAATTAATTTTGACTATGTATCTAGTTCTCTGATTAGCAATGAGTATCGGAGAAAATATAAGCAGGTATAGCTAGATATATCAAGTGAAGCAGTAAGAGGGAGACCACAGTCAAGGTATCTATGAAAGAAGATAGGTTTTCAATCGAAATCTCGGGCCACATCACGTGGTTCATCAGTCGGCAGAAAACTCGCCAAAGATGAGTGTTCCTATTGTCACGACAAAGGACACTGGAAGAAAGATTGTCCCAAATTGAAGGGACAACAGAAGAATCAACCCACCACAGCCAATGTCACAAACCGAGATGAAGATCTAGACGTTGCTTTGATAGGTTTATCATTCATTTGTCATCCCAATGAATGAATTATGGATTCCAGATGTACCTATCATATGTGTCCCAATTGGAATTGGTTTACTGACTTCACAAAGATTGATGGTGGAGTAGTACTTATGGGCAACGACAGTGCCTGTAAGACTCAGGGAATAGGGAGCATTCGGTTGAAGCTGCACGATGGAACCGTCAAGACTCTGACAGAAGCTCAGTTTGTTTCGGACTGGAGGAAAAATCTTATCTCACTAAGATTTCTAGATTCAAAAGGGTTCAGAATCACTATTAAAGATGGAACTCTCAAAGTGGTAATGGGAGTTCAGTTGACTATGAAGGGTTTGAGGTGAGGAAACTTGTATTTCTTGCAAGGAAGTATTGTTGTTGGAAGAGCTTTTACAGGTTGTGAGAAACTAGATGAGACTGATACTGACACAACCAGTCTTTGGCATATGCATTTGGGACACGCTGGAGAAAAAGTTTTGCAAACACTCGTTAAATAAGACTTACTCAAAGGTGCCAAGACTAGTAAATTATCTTTTTATGAGCACTGTGTATTGGGAAAGCAAACACGGATCAAGTTCAGAACCGCTTTTCACAATACACAAGAGACACTTGACTATGTACACTCCGATGTTTAGGGACCTACGAAAATTGCATCTTTGGGAGGTAAGCATTGGTTTGTAACTTTTGTAAATGATTACTCTCGTCGTGTGTGGGTTTATACGATGAAGAATAAAGATGAAGTGCTGAACATCTTTCTTGTTTGGAAGAAGATGATAAAGACTCAGACCGGCAGAAAAATCAAGCGGCTCGGATTAGATAATGGAGGGGAGTATACTCTAGACGCTTTCATGGATGTGACGCCCCTAACTCTCACGTATGCAAACACGGAAATCGAGGCATCGGAATCCTGACAACACGGATCACGCATTCCCAATGTCAAGTGCTAAGTGTGTGAACATGCAACATGTGTCAAATAAAAGAACGCAGCAAATAAGGTAAGTCGATAATCTAAATACCAGAATTTTAAATATTACAAACCAAGTTAATACAAATTCTCCAATGGAAGATTTAATACAGTCATCCCAAAGTTAAAATATTAAAATCCATAATTAACAAGCGGGAAAATATTTCCCAAGATACAACCAAATCAACTACTCCAACGGCGTAGCCGTCTCCTCAGGCTCAATATCCTCGTCCTCTGCATCAAAATCTACAATACCAAAAATCGTACTGTACATAAGTAAAATCCAAATAAACCACAAGATAGAAATATATTCATATAACAACAAAATGCATGAACGTGATAACATATGCATGATGCTCAAAAAACATCTTTCTCAAAATGAACGATTTTCCACACACGCTAAAATCTCATTTTGGCCCAAGATAAAATTTAAATAAAAACATCCATCATTTTTTCAGAAAATGATACACGTAAATATATTAAAATCACAATCATTTTTATAGAAAATGATCCACGTTAAACCAATAATCAAAACCAGTCATTTTCCCAGAAAATGGCCTAAACATCCATTTTATTAACCGTATGCACCATAATCTCTCCTAAGGACCATCCGCACACCATGGCTCTCATCATCACACTGTAAGTAACGACCACGCATGTGACTTCGGAATGGGCGATGCCTAGCTAACCGCACCCAGCACATACCATGACCAGGCATCCCCTAACTCCTGCCCGCAGAGGAGCCACGAGTCAGTACGAGAGTATTACCATCCCGTCCGATCCCGTCATCGCCCGGCGACAACCTAAGGGACATTACTCAGTATATTCCGCTCTTGAGTGACCAGAGGAGCTCCACTGGGATAATACCACATCCCGGCTTGGAGTCATGATACACACACACCCAAAAGCCATTTAACACATGAAAACCTAGTTTTCATTTTCAACACATGAACATGCATGCAATTATACGAAAACTCAATTTTCCTTTACAAACATAAACATACGTGCACAATGCAATGCATATGACAATGCACAAAATATCCAACAACCAACCAATATCTAATATTTATTATTGCAAAATATATTTAAATCTCAAAATTTATTTGGGAAAATACTTACAATATGCTCGCTAAAAATTCTTGAATTTATCGAAAATGTCGAACAACAACTCTGCGCTTCCAATCGTGTACTTGCGCTATAGCCACACCCAATGCGCCAACGTATATAAACATCACAAGTAAATCAATATAAATAAAGCGACACCAATAAAAACAATAAATAACATTAAAATTTAAGTTAAAATAGTTAACATAAATAAAATAATATTTATTTATATATAACCAACTCAGATAATAATCTCACTCATTATAAACTGAATAAATTAATCATCTTAATGTAGATAATTAAAATGCGATTATTATCTTAACTAAACTGAACACTAAATCATAAATGAAATCATATCATGAAAATAAATTAAGAGCAACACATAAATAAATTAATCATTTAAATTAGAGAAAAATCTTACCGAGAGTATCGTAAACGATATAAAACGGTGATCTTACGGCGAGAAAATATCCATTGAAAACCTCATTAAAATCTCGGATTACTAAAGGGTTTTGAAGAGGAATACTCCATTTGAAGAGAGGAAGAAGAACTGAATAAAATGGAAGTTAAACGTTCGGATTTATAGATGAGAAAGAGAGATGCGGACGCATTTTCTAGCAACTGGGTCGATGCGTTTTTATAGGCACGAAACCGAACATTAGGGAGTGGAAATGAGTGGGAAAAACTCATGGGAGAGCTTACTAATATCAAGCCAAGAAAACCCAGTTGAAAAGAAGGAAAATCTTTAGCTTTTTCAGATGAAAACAAACACCAAAAGAAGGGGTGAAGCTCAGAGTTTTCGTTGGAAAAATAGGTGGGTTTTGCAGGCATGTTAGGCACAGATCTAAGACAAAACAAGACAGGAAATGTTCATCAATGTATTGAGTATTTGTTTGAACAACGCGTGGTTGAATTGGGTGAAGGAAAAGCTGGGAACCTGGGGTTGAAAGTCACGGTTTGAAGTCGCCGAACAGGGGAAAGAAAGGAAAATAAAATAAAAAGAACAAGAACAAGAAAATCGAAGAAGGAGAAGACGTGCCTCTAGAAATGAAATGATCGGAATTCACTTAAGAAATAAATCAAACGGTGGCGTTTTGCATCAATAAAGGGGCTGGATTTAAGGTTGCATGGGCTGGGCTTCTAAAAGCAAATACATATACATATATATATATATATATACATATACATACATACATATATATATATATATATATATATAAACTGTAAGCCACTAACCCAAAATAAATAAAACCCAAAACACAACTCAAGTATATAAATACATGCCCAACTAGAAACACCAAATAATATAAATTAATTAAAACACATTAAATTAAGAAAAATAAATTACACACTTTAACTCAAATACCAATATAATAAAATAATGAGATTAAATTCAAATATTAAATTAAATGCATCAAAATAAATAATATGAGGAAATAATTTAGCTTACTATTTAAACATGGAAATAATATCAATCAACTCATAACACAATATTAATAAACACTACATATTTAATTAAAATATTAAATTACAAAGATTGTAAAATTATGAGTCCTCATAATGGAAGTATGTTGGAGAGAGGGAATAGTCAGACACTTCACAGTACGAGGAACACCCCAGCAAAATGGTGTGAAAGAACGGATGAATCATACTTTACTAGAGAAAGTACGATGTATGTTACTGAATGCTGGATTCAGTAAGAAATTTTGGGCTGAAACTGTGACATATGCCTGCCACCTCGTCAACAGACTACCCGTAGCTGCCAATGACGAAAAGACACCGATTGACATATGGAAAGGCACACATACTACTGATTATGACTCTTTACATGTTTTTGGATGTCCTGGTTGCTATCATGCTAAAAAAAGTAAGCTTGATCCTAGAGCCAAGAAAGCAAAATTCTTGGGCTTTAGTTCTGGTGTAAAAGGGTATAGACTCTGATGCATAGAGTATAAGAAGGTAATCATCAGTAAATATGTTATATTCAATGAATCTAAGATGCTTAAGTCACATAAGTATAAAGATTCCAGTGAAGGCAGCTATGATGGTGAAACACTTGGTGATTCGCAGAAGATGGAGTTTACTACTCCAAATGATTCAAGAGAAGACAAACAAGAGGAGGTTGATAGTCTAGTCATAGTACCTCAAAGTCAAATTGAATCAATAACAACCAACAAGCCGAGACGAGAGAAACGTGTACCGATACGTTATACAGATTTTGTGACATATGCACTATCAGTTGAAGGGGGTGAGATCCTCACCACTTACATAGAAGCCATACAATCCAGTGAAAATGATGAATGGATAAAGGCGATGAAGGAGGAGATGCAGTCTCTTCATAAGAACCAGACTTGAGAACTTGTGCCACTTCCACAAGGAAAGAAGTAAATTGGCCGTAAGTGGATCTTTAATCAGAAAGATGATCAAGTTGCTAAAAATAGAATTCGATACAAAACTAGATTGGTAGCCAAGGGCTATGCTCAGACAGAGGGAATTGACTACAGTAAAGTATTCTCTCCTGTTGTGAAGCATTCATCCATTCGGATATTACTAGCTTTGGTTACATAAAATATCTTGAGTTAGCATAACTTGATATGAAGACAGCTTTCTTGCATGGTGATCTAGAAGAGGAGATTTATCTGTCTCAACCAGAAGGATTTAAAGAAACTGGTAAAGAAAATTGGGTTTGCAGGCTGAAGAAGTCTCTCTATGGATTGAAGCAGTCACCTCGGCAATGGTACAAGCGGTTTGATCTCTTTATGATGGACCTGAAATACACTCGTCGCCAATACGATCATTGTGTGTATTTCAGAAAACTTGCAGATGGATCTTTCATTTATTTGCTTTTATATGTAGATGATATGTTAATTGCATGTAAAAGTAAGGTGGAGATAAATCGTTTGAAAACTCAGTTGAGTCATGAGTTTGAAATGAAAGATCTAGGAGAAGCACGGAGAATATTGAGGATGGAGATCATCAGAGATAGGGTGAAATGTACAGTTCACCTTACTCAGAAGCAATATCTGAATAGAGTATTGCAACGCTTCAACATGGACTCAAAGTCGAAGCCGGTGAGTACTCCAATGGCCCCATATTTTAAGTTCAGTGCATTGCAGTCTCCTAAAGATGATGAAGAGTGGGACTACATGAAGAGTGTCCCGTATGCAAGTGTTGTTGGTAGCCTAATGTATGCCATGGTGTGTACACGACCTGATATCTCCCAGGCCGTCAGTTTGGTCAGTCGTTATATGCATAATCCTGGAAAGAAACACTGGCATGCGGCTAAATGGATTCTACGGTATATTCTTGGGACTGTAGATATTTGTTTGAAGTTCGAGAAGAGTGAAGATAGTCTAGTAATTGGATACGTTAACTCAGACTACGCTGGTGATCTTGACAAACGGCGATCTACAACTGGATATGTGTTCACTATATCTGGAACACCCGTTAGTTGGTGATCGAATTTGTAGTCTACGATTGTAGTGTCATTCACAAAGGCTGAATATATGATTGTAATAGAAGCCGTAAAAGAAGCGATTTGGTTACAAGGACTGGTAAAAAATTTGGGTTTAAGTAGCAAGAGGTTACCATTTACTGTGACAGTCAAAGTGTATCACTCTCGAACAAAACATATTGATGTCCGATTTCACTTTGTACGTAAAATATTAGAAGAATAGCACATATTACTTCAGAAGATTGGCACTGAACATAATCCAGTAGATATGTTGACGAAAGTCGTCACAAAGATCAAGTTTCAACATTGATTGGAATTGATCAATATTGCAAGTTGCTGAGCACCTTCGGGTGCGTTGGCACTTTTGGGTACATTTTGCGTCTTATGGCGCATTTGATAGCGGAAGTCTCTCATGTCAAAGAAGGAGGTGCATTCATTTGAAGAATAAATCAGTTTGTAAGTAGTCTAGTATGGCACACTTCGGTGGAGGGGGTGATTGTTGAAAACATCCATCTTAGTGTGAATTCCCAAGTGGGAATGGAGAAGGCTGCACCAACCAGCCACCCACCTAAAATCTTCAACAATGGCTGCACCAACCACACCGTCCACTTGCACAAAGTCACATATGGTTGCTGCATGTTTGTGGAAATTTTGTAAAACCTCTCCTATAAAAGGAGAGCTCTGGTATGTGTAATCTGCATGGTGGAATTAGCGGTGGTGAGAAGTGGTGTATGTGCAAATTTGAGAATGTATGTGAGAATTTCTTGAGTGTTTCGTAAATCTTAGAAAATATAGTAAATTTGGCACCAGTAGATGTAGGTAAATTGCTGAACCACTTAAATATCGTCTTGTGTGATTTTGGGTAGTTTTGTGTATGTGCGACATGTACCTTGTAAGCTAGATTCAGTAAGGTTTATTTTGATGGGGCTTCCAGCAAGGTTGCATGAAATACCAAGCCAATTATTGTACGGATACCTACTTAGGTTTAGATTGGAAGAAGAAACTGAAGTCCATGAAGATAAGTGGGATTGGGATCCATTTTGAAGGCTATTTTTCCATGTAAGAAGAGCAGTAGCTTCTTTGGAAGAATTAGAAGAAATGGCAGGCGCTTCTAGTGATGAAACCAACTGAGCAAATAGGACAAAGTTGCTGATGAGAAGGGAAAATACTTTCTTAATCGCTAATGATCCCATTGTTTTTGCTTGTAGAGCGTAGGATAGCTAAGGGCTTTATTTATAGGCAAACGTGTACGTGCTCACCACTCATCAATCGAAAAATATCAAACAAGTAGTTCCTTGTTCAAACTTGAAAGTGATCTTAATTAAAAAATATAAACCACTAATGCTAGGGATCCCCGGGAGGGGATCCTCGTCGCGACCACGTGGCTGACGTGGCTCTGCCACGTAAGCTGCTTAATTTTATTATTAAAAAAAAGAAAAAAAAAAGAAGAAATAAAGAGAGGGAAATTAAGGAACGCACATTTCTTGTGGAAGGAAACGTAGACGGAACAAACGAAGGGGAGGGAGGGAAAGCTCACGAAAACCATTTGCGTTTGGTCTCCCTGTTTAGTCGCTGTGCGTGGTTGCCGTGAGTCGCCGCCATCTCCAGCCGCCGTCGTCGTCCCAGTGTTGGGTTTTGAGAGGCAACATCGGAAGCTTGAAGCTTGACAAGGAGCCTGAGAATTATTGGATGCATCCTCTTTACCCACCATGCCCACTTCAAAATTTCCTATCCCACTATAGAAACGGAAGCAGACCCAGAAACCTGGGAAACCAAATTATTTACATACTATCACTGGTATGTGAAGCATTGGGGGGTTAACCAACATATGATGAATTAAACCCATATCAGATCAAGCGCATTGCGACAGATAAAAATAGATGGTAAATCGCCTCCATAAAGACAACAAAAAAGAACAATTAAGCAGATAATACAAAGGGTGTAATTAAATGGAGACTGACAGTAAATAAAGGACTAAACATTCTCAATTTGGTGGGAGAAGAAAGTGGCAAATCTACAGGACAAAATAGTAACAAAAAAGTGTAAAATTCAATCTCAGCCTTGGAGTGAAATGCTTAAAAACAACAAAACATAATGCAACGAATTGAAATGAAATAAATTGGAGAAAACCTCATAATGAACGAAACGATAGTTAAAATTTCTTGGGTTTCTTTTTCTTGTGTTGTTCTCCCGTTATGCGAAGTTGAGAAAGAGGACATTAGATTTGTGACTTACAAAATGAAATGCAGAAAGGCAGCCATGAAAAAGACGAAATTTCAGAGAAAGAGAGAGGAAGTGGGCTAGAGGGAGGGTGGCTAGCTCAGAGCATGAAGAGAGTGAAAAAGGAGGCAACACCGAACAATGAGTAGAAATTGGGGAAAGGAAATGTGGGAACCAAATGATGCCGTATCTCGTCCACGTAGGACACATAGTCGCGTCGGGATTATTACCCCGGTGGTACAAAGAATTATCCAATATAAACACGTGAAGTAAATTGTACAATAGTATTATATATATATATATATATATATATATTGAGAATTTTGCTACCCACAAAGTTTAAGGTCTCCATTACAAAGATTCAACTGAGATTAACTCAGTTCAATCTAATTATAAACTAAGTCTAACATCCTAACATCCAACTCTCAAATATTAAACTCATTTCAATTCTAAACATTCTTACATGTGAAACCCATAACCATTTTAACTCAATACCTCTTTACATCCGAGACTTACAACCTTTTCAACCTTCAATAAATATATTTAAAGTACTGATCTTAAGTTCTTAAAGCTCAAAAATATATAAGCTCAACTTAGGTAGACCACACAAAAAACTCACCCTACAATATTAACTCATTAGTATCCATAAATAACTCAGTTCATCTCAACTCAGTCCAACATCCAAACGAAACCTAAATGATAATAAGCATCGTATTATATATGACTTCTTGAAAATATTTTGCTCTCTCCTATTTTAGTTACTGATCAAGTGTAGAGAATAATTTAAGGGCTAGGGACATTGATCCCATCCTTCCCAGTACATTATACGTTCTTGCAACATTTCTCAGCAATTCAAGGTTGGAAATTAGTCTCGTCGACTAGATTCCACAGTATATAATATAATATTCAACATTCCACAGCACATTCAACATTCGAGTCACGTCAATGGCTGGGAAAATCAAAATGTTGACTTATTGCTTTTACAAACTTTGGTCGAATTATTCTTTATCTTGTGTAAAGAGAGTTGGAACTTGGGGGGTCATGTTAATCTGTCAAAGTCTTGGTTCCCTTTTCGGTAAAGATATATAGACATTTTGTGGCCAGTTCACAATGGTCTTGACAGAGAGCTTGAGAGAGGGTTGGTATAATATGGACTCTCCGGAAGAATCACTACAACAAAGAAAATTTTTTGCTGCGTTTTGTTTAGCTGAGAGTTAAATTCTACCACAAACAATAGTATTTACTGCGTTTTCTCGCCGCAAATAGTAGCATTGCGGCGATAAATTAGGCATTTGTTACGTCCAAATAGCCGCGGTTAACCTCCGATCTTCAAAACGTGGCAAATAATTTTATTCCGTAATTTTGAGGTTTTTGTGAAGATTTTGAGATATTTTACGGCAATTTTGAAATTTTTTGTAGCGACTTATCAAATACAGCAAAAAGCCTTATGTGTTGTGGTGAATATATCGTTTGTCGACTATGATCTTGTGTGTTGTGCGTGTAAGGAGAGGGTTGGGGTCCATAATCGTGTTGAAGGAGGTAGTCTTCGTTCCAATCATTTCATCACAGTACACGTACAACCAGCATTTTTGTGCACTTTTGTCAAAGTCTTGGCCTTCATCTCGTAGAAAGAGACATGGTGCTTCATGATGGTTTTTATAAGCGCGGTAATTAAGCCACTTGAGATGGGATCGGTCGAATTCGACTTCAAAGTGCTCGATTCATTTAATAGATCATGAATCGTTTGTTAATGTGAAAATATAATTATTAATTGAACGATTCAACTCATAAAACTCGATTGCACTCGTAGAAGCTAGCTTGTATAAATTTGAATATTGACGCTATATTTATTATTTCTTTTACTAGTATTAGCTCTATATTTCTAATAATAGTATTTTTAGTATTTATAGAGAGTAATAAAACATCATTCACATGTGTCTATTTAATCTTTATAAAGATATTTGCAAAAACTAAAAAGTTGTTTGCCAAAATTTGTGAATATAGTTATTAAACAATCTATTAATTAAAATGACGGAGCACGTGAATAAGGTCTAATATGAAATAAAATTGTTTGTAAACATAAAATCTAGCTCGATAAAAATTGAAATTAACTTCACTCATGTTCGAATAAACAGTTTAATGCACAATACTAGACCTTCATCCTGGCCTACTCGTTCAGATTGGACTCGGTTACACCCCGATTCGTCGTGAAATATTAGTTATCTTTCTCGTATTTTAGTTCCTGATCAAATTTAGATAACTAATAACTTTCCAACCATTTTAGTCAATCATAACCAGGACGCCGGCTGGGAAAAGAGAAACCTTTTCTCTTCAATCGATGATTATGGCTGCTTCTTTCTGCGCTTCTAATTTGTTCAAGTCTTCTTCCATTTTCGGTTTTATAATTAAGAATTTATCATAGCATAAAAATTATCAACTAAATTGTAAATTCATCGTTCTTTTTTTTTTTTTTTGGAGAAGAAGAATATCATATTCATTCATCAATTTGCAACAAGTGGCAGATACAAGGAGGGACTCCCTCCAATACAATGCTCTTATCAAAGAGTTTAAGTGCATCCTTTACAAGAGTATAATGAGCAATATAATAAGAATTCCTAGAAATGAAAAAAACAGACCAAAACTGGAAAGAGGGCAGCAAATTTCTGATATCTTGCACTATCATACCCCAGGTGTTATTAGGATCATTTTGGCCATTAGTGTCTTTCACAACTTTCTGGACATCACCTTCCAACGTAATAGTGGAAAAGCCAAGTTGTTTAAGTTCGATTACTGCTTTACGGGCAGCACAAGCCTCAGCCAAATATGCATCTGGAAACGTTAGCCTTTGTGATCTCAAAGCAGCCACTACTTTGTCATTCCAATCCCTCACTATCTCCCTAATCCCCACTCTAGTACAATTGACCTTATCAACAGTAGCATCCCAATTTGCTTTATAGACATTGGGAGGCGGTAATTTCCATTGAACAACATCATGTCTGCCTCTATCTGAATTAAGTACCTCAGCTTGATTAACATTTATGAAATTAGTGGACAGAGCATGATGAGAATGCAAAATATCATATTTTTATTTTTTAATGTTTAATTTTTTATACTTATTTGATACTTAAATGTGCTCATTATTTTTATATTTTAAATTAGGATGCAAATGGAAGCGTTAAATGCAAAATAAAATTAATTGGACGATCTTAGACAGTTTTGATATCGCTTTATAATTTGGGCATAATTCTCTCATCCAAACTTCAATTGAGATGAGTCAAGATGCTGTGGAATGTCAAGACAAAGCTCTACAACTTCCATGTTTTAGATTTTGAGATTTACTGACTGAATAAATTGTTTGAATTGATCAAAATTGCAACTTCCAACACTGTTTGGAATTGATCAATATTGCAAGTTGCTGAACACCTTTGACTGCATTGGCACTTTTGGGTGCATTTGGCGTCTTATGGCGCATTTGATAGCGGAAATCTCTCATGTCAAAGAAGGAGGTGCATTCATTTGATAGCGGAGTTCCATCTTTAATAGTGCCTGTAAGACTTGGGGTATAGGGAGCATTCGGTTTAAGCTGCACGATGGAACCGTCAAGACTCTGACAGAAGTTCGGTTTGTTTCGAACTTGTAGAAAAATCTTATCTCACTAGGATTTATGGATTTAAAGGGATTCAGAATCACTATTAAAGATGGAACTTTTAAAGTGGTAATGGGAGTTCAAGTGGCTATGAAGGATTTGAGGCGAGGAAACTTGTATTTCTTACAAGGAAGTACTATTGTTGGAAGAGCTTCTACAGGTTGTGAGAAGCTAGATGAGACTGATACTAACACAACCTGTCTTTGGCATATGCGTTTAGGACACGCTGGAGAAAAAGTTTTGCAAACACTCGTTAAGCAAGGCTTACTCAAAGGTGCCAAGACTGGTAAATTGTTTTTTTGTGAGTACTGTATATTGAGGAAGCAGACGCGGATCAAGTTCGGAACTGCTTTTCACAATACACAAGGGACACTTGACTATGTACACTCTGATGTTTGGGGACCTACCAAAATTGTATCTTTGGGAGGTAAGCATTGATTTGTAATTTTTGTAAATGATTACTCTCGTCGTGTGTGGGTGTATACAATGAAGAATAAAGATGAAGTGCTGAACATCTTTCTTGTTTGGAAGAAGATGATAGAAACTCAGACCGACAGAAAAATCAAGCGGCTCAGATCAGATAATAGAGGGGAGTATACTCTATTATCTGATCACGTATGCAAACACAGAAATCGAGACGTCGAAATGCTGACAACACAGGTCACACACTCCCAACGTCAAGTGCTAAGTGTGTGAATATGCAACATGTGTGAAATAAAAGAACGCAGCAAATAAGGTAAGTCGATAATCTAAGTACCAGGATTTTAAATATTACAAACCAAGTTAATACAAATTCTCCAACTAAAGATTTAATACAGTCATCCTAAAGTTAAAATATTAAAATACATAATTAACAAGCGGGAAAATATTTCCCAAGATACAACCAAATCAACTACTCCAACAGCGGAGCCGCCTTCTCAGGCTCAACCTCCTTGTCCTCTGCATCAAAATCTACAATATCAAAAATGGTATTGCAGGTAAGTAAAATCCAAACAAACTATAAGATAGAAATACATTCATACAACAACAAAATGTATGAACGTGATAACATATGGATGAAGCTCAAAAAACATCTTTCTCAAAACGAATGGTTTTCCACACACGCCAAAATCCCATTTTGGCCCAAGATAAAATTCTAATAAAAACATCCATCAATTTCCCAGAAAATGATACACATAAATCCATTAAAACCATAAACATTTTTTCAAAAAATAATCCACGTTAAACCAATAATCAAAACCCATCATTTTTCCAGGAAACGGCCTAAACATCCATTTTATTAACCGTATGCACAATGATTTCCCCTAGGGACCATCCGCACTCTCTGGCTCTCATCATCACACTGTACGTAACGACCACACATGTGACTTTGGAATAGGCGATGCCTAGCTAACCGCACCTAGCACATACCATGACCAGGCATCCCCTAGCCCCCGCCAGCAGAGGAGCCGCGGAGTCAGCACGAGAGCATTACCATCCCGTCTGATCCCGTCGTCACCCGGCGAAAACTTAGGAGACATCACTCAGTATATTCTACTCTCGAGTGATCTGAGGAGCTCCACTGGGATAATACCTCATCCCGGCTTGGGGTCGTCATACACACGCACCCGAAAGCCATTTAACACAAGAAAACCCAGTTTTCATTTTCAACACATGAACATGCATGCAATTATACGAAAACCCAGTTTTCATTTTCAACACATGAACATGCATGCAATTATACAAAAACCCAATTTTCCTTTATGAATATAAACATGCGTGCACAATGCAATGCATGCGACAATGCACAAAATATCCAACAACCAACCAATATCCAATATTTGTTATTGTAAAATATATTTATATCTCAAAGTTTATTTGGGAAAATACTTACAATACGCTCGCTAAAAATTCCTGATTTTATCGAAAATGCCGAACAACAACTCTGCGCTTCCAACTGTGTACTTGCCACTATAGCCACACTCAGTGCGCCAAAGTATATAAACATCACAAGTAAATCAATATAAATAAAGCGACACTAATAAAAATAATAAATAACATTAACAATTAAGTTAAAACAGTTAACATAAATAAAGTGATATTTATTTATATATAACCAACTCAGATAATAATATCAATCATTATAAACTCAATAAATTAATCATCTTAATGTAGATAATTAAAATGCGATTATTATCTTAACTAAACTGAATACTAAATCATAAATAAAATAATACCATGAAAATGAATTAAGAGCAACACATACATAAATTAATCATTTAAATTAGAGAAAAAGCTTACCAAGAGTATTGTAAACGATGTAAAACGGTGATTTTACGGCGAGAAAATACCCAATGAAAACCCCATTAAAATCTCGGATTACTAAAGGGTTTTGAAAAGGAGATACTCCATTTGAAAAGAGGAAGAAAAACTGAATAAAATGGAAGCTAAACGTTCGGATTTATAGATGAGAAAGAGAGATGCGGATGCTTTTTCTAGCAACTGGGTCGATGCATTTTTATAGGCACGAAACCGAACATTAGGGAGTGGAAATGAGTGGGAAAAACTCATGGGAGAGCTTACTAATATCAAGCGAGTAAACCCAGTTGAAAAGAAGGAGAATCTTTAGCTTTTTCAGATGAAAGCAGACACCAAAAGATGGGCTGAAGCTCACAGTTTTCGCTGGAAAAATAGGTGGGTTTTGCAGGCATGTTAGGCATGGATCTAAGACAAAACAAGAGGGGAAATGTTCATCAATGTATTGAGTATTTGTTTGAACAACGCGTGGTTGAAATGGGTGAAGGAAAAGCTGGGAAATGAAATGATCGGAATTCACTTAAGAAATAAATCAAGCGGTGGCGTTTTGCATCAATAAAGGGCTGGATTTAAGGTTGCACGGGTTGGGCTTCTAAAAGCAAATACATATACATATACATATACATACATATATATATATATAAACCGTAAGCCACAAACCCAAATAAATAAAAACCCAAAACACAACTCAAGTATATAAATACGTGCCCAACTGGAAACACCAAATAATATAAATTAATTAAAACACATTAAATTAAGATAAATAAATTACACACTTTAACTCAAATACCAATATAATAAAATAATGAGATTAAATTCAAATATTAAATTAAATGCATCACAATAAATAATATGAAGAAATAATTTAGCTTACTATTTAAACATGGAAATATTATCAATCAACTCATAACACAATATTAATAAACACTACATATTTAATATCAAAATATTAAATTACAAATATAGTAAAATTATGGGTCCTCACAATAGAAGTATGTTGGAGAGAGGGAATAGTAAGACACTTCACGGTACGAGGAACACCACAGCAAAATAGTGTGGCAGAATGGATGAAGCGTACATTACTAGAGAAAGTACGATGTATATTACTGAGTGCTGGATTCAGTAAGAAATTTTGGGCTGAAGCTGTGACATATGCCTGCCACTTCGTCAACCGACCACCTGCAGCTACCAATGATGGGAAGACACCCATTGAAATATGGAAATGTACACATGCTACTGATCATGACTCTTTACACGTTTTTGGATGTCCTGGTTACTATCATGCTAAAGAAAGTAAGCTTGATCCTAGAGCCAAGAAAGCAAAATTCTTAGGCTTTAGTTCTAGTGTAAAAGAGTATAGACTCTGGTGCATAGAGTCTAAGAAGGTAATCATCAGTAGATATGTTACATTCAACGAATCTAAGATGCTTAAGTTACGTAAACATAAATATTCCAATGAAGGCAACTATGATGGTGAAACACTTGGTGATTCGCAGAATGTGGAGTTTACTACTGCAAATGATTCAAGAGAAGACAAACAAGAGGAGGTTGATAGTCCAGTCACAGTACCTCCAAGTCAAATTGAATCAATAGCAACCAATAGACCGAGACGAGAGAAACGCGTACCGATACGTTATATAGATTTTGTGACATATGCACTACCAGTTGAAGTGGGTTAGATCCTTACCACTTACATAGAAGCCATACAATCTAGGGAAAATGACGAATGGACAAAGGTAATGAAGGAGGAGATGCAGTCTTTTCATAAGAACCAGATTTGGGAACTTGTACCACTTCCATGGAAAGAAGTCAATTGGCTGTAAGTGGATCTTTAATCAGAAAGATGATCAAGTTGCTAAAAATAGAATTCGATACAAAGCTAGATTGGTAGCCAAGGGCTATGCTCAGACAGATGGAATTGACTACAGTGCGGTATTCTCTCCTATTGTGAAACATTCATCCATTCGGATATTGCTAGCTTTGGTTGCACAAAATGATCTTGAGTTAGCATAACTTGATATAAAGACAGCTTTCTTGCATGGGGATCTGGAAGAGGAGATTTATCTATCTCAACCAGAAGGGTTTAAAGAAACTGGTAAAGAAAATTGGGTTTGCAAGCTGAAGAAGTCTCTCTATGGATTGAAGCAGTCACCTCGGCAATGGTACAAGCGGTTTGATCGCTTTATGATGGACCTGAAATACACTCGTCACCAATATGATCATTGTGTGTATTTCAGAAAACTTGTAGATTGATCTTTCATTTATTTGCTTTTATATATAGATGATATGTTGATTGCATGTAAAAGCAAGGTGGAGATAAATCGTTTGAAAACTCAATTGAGTCATGAGTTTGAAATGAAAGATCTAGGAGAAGCACGAAGATATTGAGGATGGAAATTAGCAAAGATAGGATGAAATGTAGAGTTCACCTTACTCAGAAGCAGTATCTGAAGAGAGTATTGCAACGCTTCAACATGGACTCAAAGTCGAAGCCGGTGAGTACGCCAATGGTCCCATATTTTAAGCTCAGTGCATTGTAGTCTCCTAAAGATGATGAAGAGCGGGACTACATAAAGAGTGTCCCGTATGCAAGTGTTGTTGGTAGTCTAATGTATGCCATGGTGTATACACGACCTGATATCTTCTAGGCCGTCAGTTTGGTCAGTCGTTATATGCATAATCCTGGAAAGAAACATTGGCATGCGGCGAAATGGATTCTACGGTATATTTTAGGGATCGTAGATATTTGTTTGAAGTTTCAGAAGAGTGAAGATAGTCTAGTAACTGGATACGTTGACTTAGAATATACTGGTGATCTTGACAAATGGCGATCTACAACTGGATATGTGTTTACTATATCTAGAACACCCGTTCGTTGGTGATCGAATTTGTAGTCTACGATTGCACGTCATCCACAGAGGCTGAGTATATGGTTGTAACAAAAGTCGTAAAAGAAGCCATTTGGTTACAGGGACTGGTAACAGATTTGGGCTTTAAGTAGTAAAAGGTTAGCGTTTACTGTGACAGTCAAAGTGCAATTCACTTGGCCAAGAATCAAGTGTATCACTCTCGAACAAAACATATCGATGTTCGATTTCACTTTGTATGTAAAATATTAGAAGAAAAGGACATATTACTTCAGAAGATTGGCACTAAACATAATCCAGCAGATATGTTGTCGAAAGTCGTTACAAGGATCAAGTTCCAACATTGATTGGAATTGATCAATATTTTAACTTGCTGAGCACCTTAGGGTGCATTGGCACTTTTGGGTACATTTTGCGTCTTATGGCGCATTTGGTAACTGAAGTCTCTCAAGTCAAAAAAGGACATGCATTCATTTGAAGAATGAATCAATTTGTAAGTAGCCTAATATGGCACACTTCGGTAGAGGGAGTGATTGTTGAAAACAGTCACCTTAGTGTGGATTCCCAAGTGGGAATGGAGAAGGCTACACCAACCAGCCACCCACCTAGAAGCTTTAACAATGGCTGCACCAACCACACCGTCCACTTGCACAAAGTCACATATGGTTGCTGCATGTTTGTGAAAATTTTGTAAAACCTCTCCTATAAAAGGAGAGCTTTGGTATTTGTAATCTACACGGTGGAATTAGCGATGGTGAGAAGTGGTGTGTGTGCAAATTTGTGAGTCTACGTGAGAATTTCTTGAGTGTTTTGTAAATTTCAGAAAATATAGTAAATTTGGCACCAGTAGATGTAGGTAAATTGCTGAACCACTTAAATATCGTCTTGTATGATTTTGGACAGTTTTGTGCATGCACAACACGTACCTTGTAAGCTAGATTCAGTAAGGTTTATTTTGATGACGCTTCCAGCAAGGATGCATGAAATACCAAGCCAATTATTGCACGGATTCCTACTTAGGTTTGGATTGGAAGAAGAAACAGAAGTCCATGAAGTAAGTGGGATTGAGATCTGTTTTGAAGGTTGTTTTTCCATGTAAGAAGAGCAGTAGCTTGTTTGGAACAATTAGAAGAAATGGCAAGCGCTTCCAGTGATGAAACCAACTCAGCAAATAGGACAAAGTTGCTGATGAGAAGGGAAAATACTTTCTTAATGGCTAATGATCCCATTGTTTTTGCTTGTAGAGCGCAGGATAGCTAAGGGCTTTATTTATAGGTAAACGTGTATGTGCTCACCACTCATCAATCGAAAAATATCTCACAAGTAGTTCCGTGTTCAAACTTGAAAGTGGTCTTAATTAAAAAATATAAACTAGTAATGCTAGGGATCCCCGTTGCGACCACGCGGCTGATGTGGCTCTGCCACGTAAGCCGCTTAATTTTATTATTAAAAAAAAGAAAAAAAAAAAGAATTTGTTGGGAAATAGGCAATAGAACAAACAACAAAGATATGAAATAAACCGCAGCGGATGCAACAATGAGAAATAAAACAGTAAAGACAGAAAGAACACACAGATTTAAGTGGTTCAGCTCAAAATGAGCTTACGTCCACTGTGGGGTTGGTTTCAAAGCTTCACTAGATCAAATGGAGGTTACAGAGAGAGTATCGAGAGATACTTACAACAGAGAACACTCACCTCACGTGTATACACTCGATCCTCACAAGTTTCACTCAGAATAGTGGAGAAATGGAGAAGAAAATGATCTAGGAGGGGTTACTGTTCACTGGCGGCGAAAACAGGGGCCTTCGTCGTCTGCTGCTTCTTCGTCGTCTGATACGCGAAAAAGACTTCGCGCTATTTATATTCTGCAATCTCGCTCGAGCGAGATTTAAACTCGCTCGTGCGAGGACTTCTAGGTCAGATTCGCTCGACTAGAAATCGGACACCTGGCGCCACGTGGAATCTCGCTCGAGCGGGAGGTCGAGCGAGTGTCGAGCGAAGTCACTGCCTGAACCTCGCTCGAGCGGGAGGTCGAGCGAGGGTCGAGCGAAGTCTCGGGTTGGAGCAATTCTGGAAGTCTCGAAGTCTCGCTCGAGCGAGGCTCGAGCGAGACAGGACTGGGCTTGTATTCCTAAGCCATACTCAACAAATCTCCACCTTGGCTTGAATACCTACAGCCCCATAAAATCCAGATTAACCCGAGAATGTAAAATGCAGCAACTGAGAAAACCAACCCCATCTGAGTTCCCTAAGGAACCTGGAAACCTCGAACCCCTATCAAGTCTAAACAAAGTTTGAACTTGAATACTGCAACTGGCTTGGTCATAACATCTGCTGGATTCTCTGAAGTAGCAATCTTCTAAATACTGACTGTACCATCTGACACTACTCCTCTGATAAAGTGATACCTGACGTCAATGTGCTTTGTCCTCTCATGATACATTTGATTTTTGGTCAAATGTATAGCACTCTGGCTGTCACAAAACACTGTCATCTCTGTCTGCTGAAGACCCAGGTCACTGATAAGCCCCTTCACCCAAATGGCCTCCTTAACAGCCTCAGCTGCTGCCATGTATTCTGCCTCTGTAGTTGATAAAGCAACAGTTGATTGAAGTGTTGCTTTCCAACTAATAGCAGAACCACACAAAGTGAAAATGTAGCCTGTCAATGATCTTCTCTTATCTAAATCCCCAACATAGTCAGAATCAACAAAACCAATCACAACAGAACTGAGATCTACATCTCTATCAAATATCAAGCCCACATGCGAGGTTCCCTTCAAGTACCTCAAAATCCATTTCACGGCTTGCTAGTGAGTTCTACCAGGCTTAGCCATATATCTGCTAACCACACTCACTGCCTGTGAAATATCTGGACGGGTACACACCATAGCATACATAATGATACCTACAGCATTAGAGTAAGGAACATTTGCCATGGACTGCTCCTCCTCATCTGTCTGGGGGGATAGGGAAGCTGAAAGTTTAAAATGCGATGCCAACGGCGTGCTGACAGGCTTGGAGTCAGACATTCCAAACCTGTCTAGAACCTTCTCTATATACTTTCTCTGGGACAAGTATAACTTCCCAGCTTTTCTATCCCTGTAAATATCCATCCCCAGTATTTTCTTAGCATCACCTAAATCTTTCATCTCAAACTCATCCTTAAGTTGAGTTTTCAACAAATCAACATCAATCATGCTTTTAGCAGTTATAAGCATGTCATCAACATAAAGCAATAAGTGAATGAAAGACTTATCAGGCAATTGTTTATGATATACACAACAGTCATAATTACTTCTCAAATAATTATGATCACTCATAAACAAATCGAAACGTTTATACCATTGCCTAGGTGACTGCTTCAACCCATACAAAGACCTCTTCAGTCTGCATACACGGTCTTCTTTGCCTTCAACTGTGAACCCCTCTGGCTGACGCATATAGATAGTTTCTTCAAGCTCACCGTGTAAGAACGCTGTCTTCACATCTAGCTGCTGAAGCTCCAGATCATACAAAGCCGTAATGGCTAGTAAAACTCGGATTGAACTGTGCTTTACTACTGGAGAGAACACTTCAGTGAAGTCGATCCCCTCTCTCTGACTGTAGCCTTTGGCAACTAGACGAGCTTTGTATCTTGCATCAGACTGGATTCCCTCTTTTCTCTTGAAAACCCATTTGCAGCCCACAACTCTGGTCTTCGCTGGTAACTTAACCAAATCCCAGGTTTGGTTCTTGTGAAAAGACTCAATCTCTTCAGTCATCGCTGTACACCACTGTGCAGACTCAGTACTCTTCACAGCCTCTGAGTAACTGGAAGGCTCCTGCCCCACAATTTCTTCCGCTGTAGCGAGTGCATAACTGATCATATCTGCATGAGCATATCTCTGAGGTGGTCTGATCTGCCTCCTCTGTCTACCTGCAGCTATACTGTATTGCTCCTCAGCTGGTGTCTCAGTCTCTGACTCAGAACCATGCTCATCAGTCATAGCATGATCCTGAGTTGCTGGTGGTGTCTCAAGTGAAGCCTGCAGCTCCACCTTCTTCCCTGTAGACACGGGAATTTGTTTTGTCGGACTAAGCATGGATTTCTCATCAAACACAACATCCCTGCTTATCACAAACTTGGGTGACTTGGGATCAGTACACCACAACCTATATCCCTTCACCCCAGAAGCATATCCCATAAAAATACACTTCTTTGCCCTAGGTTCTAGCTTACCATCATTTACATGAAAATAAGC
Organism: Platycarya longipes; assembly: GCA_036559045.1. Classification (NCBI taxonomy): domain Eukaryota; kingdom Viridiplantae; phylum Streptophyta; class Magnoliopsida; order Fagales; family Juglandaceae; genus Platycarya; species Platycarya longipes. The sequence goes on along the minus strand of CM071803.1, from coordinate 38,609,215 downwards.
AGGGCAACCAAAAATCTTCAGGTTCAAATAATCAGTAGGTTCATCAGACCATACCTGATTAGGTGTTTTCAACTCAATAGCTGTGGCTGGAGAGCGGTTCACCAGAAAGCAGGCTGTATTGACTGCTTCCGCCCAAAAGTCCTTAGACAGGCCGGCATTGGAGAGCATACTGCGTGCTCGTTCTAGGAGGGTCCGGTTCATCCGTTCAGCCACTCCATTTTGCTGTGGAGTGTGCCTGACTGTACGGTGTCTGGCAATTCCTTCGTTCTTACAGAACTCATCGAAGTCATTGCCACAAAACTCCATCCCGTTGTCAGTCCGAAGCCGTTTCACCTTCTTGCCGGTCTGATTCTCTATCAGAACTTTCCACTGCTTGAAGTTCTTGAAGACTTCACTTTTCTGTTTCAAAAAATAAACCCACACTTTCCGTGAGTAATCATCAATGAATGTAAGCAAGTAATTAGCTCCACCTTTTGATGGAACTGTAGACGGACCCCAAAGGTCAGAATGAATGTAGTCCACTGTACCTTTTGTTCTGTGGACCCCAGTTGCAAACTGAACCCTGCTCTGCTTCCCGAATACACAGTGCTCGCACAGGTCTAGCTTGCCCAAATTCTGATTCCCTAGCAACCCTTGCTTACAGAGGATAGACATCCCCTTCTCACTCATATGGCCCAATCTCATGTGCCATAGACGAGTAACGTCTGACTCAGACTGATCAGATACTGAAACTGCAGCTTCACCGCTGACAGTATTGCCCTGGAGGAAATAAAGACCGTCTTTCAGGTCTCCCTTCATGATGATCATGGAGCCTTTGCTGACTTTCAAAGCTCCACCTTGTCCTGTGTACTTTAAGCCCAAAGAATCAAGGGCCCCCATGGAGATAAGATTCTTCTTTAAGTCTGGAATGTGTCGGACATTGGTCAATGTCCTAACCATCCCATCGAACATCTTGATCTTCACAGAACCCATTCCAGCAACCTTGCAAGCAGTGTCGTTCCCCAACAAAACAGAACCACTGTTGACTGATTCATAAGACATGAACCAGTCCCTTCTAGGACACATGTGGAACGTGCAAGCTGAGTCCATCACCCACTTATCACTGAACCGACTGTTTGAGTCACTGATTGCAAGAACTACATCAGAGTCGTCAGATTCATCAGCAGCACTGACGGCATTAGAGGAACTCATAGATTCCTCCTTCTTCTTCAGCTTCGTACACTCACTCTTGTAGTGTCCAAACTTCTGACAGTAATAACATTTTACATTCTTCTTGTTGGACTTGGACTTTGATTTCCCCCGGGACTTGCCTCTGCCCTTCTCTGAACCCTTCTGACTGGATCTTCCTCTGTCGGAGGTGTCTTTGACAAACAAACCACTGGCCTGTGCTTCACCACCCTTATCATACTTACTCCTCAACTCCTTCGAGTTCAAAGCTGACTTCACATCTGCTAAGGAGATAGTATCTCTACCATACAACATAGAATTCACAAAATTCTCAAACGAGGCAGGTAATGAACACAGCACAATAAGAGCTTGATCTTCATCATCAAGCTTAATGTCAACATTTCTAAGATCCATTACAATCTTATTGAACTCATCTAGGTGTTCAGTGACTGACGAACCCTCAGTCATTTTGAGTGTATACAACCGTTGTTTTAAATACAACCGGTTTGTGAGAGACTTCTTAATGTACAAGCTCTCAAGCTTGTTCCAGAGACCCTCAGCGGTCTCCTCCTCCGCCACCTCTCTCAACACTCCATCAGACAATGATAACAGAATTGTACTATGTACCTTTTCTTCATCGTCCTTAGACGGTACAGGAGAATCTGCCGTCCGTTCCTCTAGAACTCTGAATAACCCCTGCTGGCGCAACAAAGCCCTCATCTTCAGGCGCCACAAGCTGAAACTGTTCTGACCGTCAAATTTCTCAACTTCAAATCTTGCTGTAGCCATCCCTTCAAATATTCACAGAGCCTGAAAACTCTCTGATACCAGTTTGTTGGGAAATAGGCAATAGAACAAACAACAAAGATATGAAATAAACCGCAGCGGATGCAACAATGAGAAATAAAACAGTAAAGACAGAAAGAACACACAGATTTAAGTGGTTCAGCTCAAAATGAGCTTACGTCCACTGTGGGGTTGGTTTCAAAGCTTCACTAGATCAAATGGAGGTTACAGAGAGAGTATCGAGAGATACTTACAACAGAGAACACTCACCTCACGTGTATACACTCGATCCTCACAAGTTTCACTCAGAATAGTGGAGAAATGGAGAAGAAAATGATCTAGGAGGGGTTACTGTTCACTGGCGGCGAAAACAGGGGCCTTCGTCGTCTGCTGCTTCTTCGTCGTCTGATACGCGAAAAAGACTTCGCGCTATTTATATTCTGCAATCTCGCTCGAGCGAGATTTAAACTCGCTCGAGCGAGGACTTCTAGGTCAGATTCGCTCGACTAGAAATCGGACACCTGGCGCCACGTGGAATCTCGCTCGAGCGGGAGGTCGAGCGAGGGTCGAGCGAAGTCTCGGGTTGGAGCAATTCTGGAAGTCTCGAAGTCTCGCTCGAGCGAGGCTCGAGCGAGACAGGACTGGGCTTGTATTCCTAAGCCATACTCAACAGAAATAAAGAGAGGGAAATTAAGGAACGCACATTTCTTATGGAACGAAACGCAAACGGAACAAGCGAAAGGGAGGGAGGGAAAGCTCATGAAACCCATTTGCGTCTGGTTCCCTGTTATGTCGCTGTGCATGGTTGCCGTGAGTGGTCGCTGTCGTCGTCCTGGTGTTGGGTTTTGAGAGGCAGCATCGGAAGCTTGAAGCTTGACAAGAAGCCCGAGAATTACTGGATGCATCCTCTTTACCCACAATGCCCACTTCAAAATTTCCTATCCCACTATAGAAAAGGAAGCAGACCCAGAAACCTAGGAAACCAAATTATTTACATACTATCACTGGTATATGAAGCATGGGGGGGTTAGCCAACATATGATGAATTAAACCCATATCAGATCAAGCGCATTGCGACAGATAAAAATAGATGGTAAATCGCCTACATAAAGAAAACAAAAAAGAACAATTAAGTAGATAATACAAGGGGTGTAATTAAATGGAGGCTGATAGTAAATAAATGAGTGAGCATTCTCAATTTGGCAGGAGAAGAAAGTGGCAAATCTACAGGACAAAATAGCAACAAGAAAGTGTAAAATTCAGTCTCAGCCTTGAAGTGAAATGCTAAAAAACAACAAAACATGCAACGAATAAAAACGAAATAAATTGGAGAAAACCTCATAATGAACGAAACGATAGTTTAAATTTCTTGGGCTTCTTTTTCTTGTGTTTTGTTTTCCCGTTATACGAAGCTGAGAAAGAGGACATTCGATTTGTGACTTACAAAATGAAGTGCGGAAAGGCAGCCATGAAAAAGACAAAATTTCAAAGAAAGAGAGAGGAAGCGGGCTAGAGGGAGGGTGGCTAGCTCAGAGCATGAAGAGAATGAAAAAGGAGGCAACACTAAAAAATGAGTAGAAATTGGGGAAAGGAAACGTGGGAACCAAAAGATGCCGTATCTCGTCCACGTAGGACGCTTAATCGCACCGCGTTAATTACCCCGGTAGTACAAAGAATTATCCAATATAAACATGTGAAGTAAATTGTACGATAGTAGTATATATATATATATTGAGAATTTTGCTACCCCATTATAAAGATTCAACTGAGATTAACTCAGTTCAATGTAATTATAAACTAAGTCTAACATCTTAACATCCAACTCTCAAATGTTAAACTTATTTCAATTCTAAACATTCTCACATGTGAAACCCATAACCATTTTAACTCAATACCTCTTTACATCCGAGACTTACAACATTTTCAACTTTCAATAAATATATTTAAAGTATTGATCTTAAGTTCTTAAAGCTCAAAAATATATAAACTCAACTTAGGTAGACTACACAAAAAACTCACTCTGCAATATCAACTCATTAGTATCCATAAATAACTCAGTTCATCTCAATTTAGTTCAACATCCAAACGGAACCTAAATGATAATAAGCATTGTATTATATATGACTTCTTGAAATTATTTATCTCTCTCCTATTTTAGATACTGATCAAGTGTAGAGAATAATTTAAGGGCTAGGGACATTGATCCCATCCTTCCCAGTACATTATACGTTCTTGCAACATTTCTCAGCAATTCAAGGTTGGAAATTAGTCTTGTCGACTAGATTCCACAGTATATAATATAATATTCAACATCCTACAGCACATTCAACATTCGAGTCACGTCAATGGCTGGGAAAATCAAAATGTTGACTTATTGCTTTTACGAACTTTGGTCGAATTATTCTTTATCTTGTGCAAAGAGAGTTGGAACTTGGGGGGTCATGTTAATCTGTCAAAGTCTTGGTTCCCTTTTCGGTAAAGATATATAGACATTTTGTGGCCAGTTCACAATGGTCTTGAGATAAGTCACTATATTTAAGCAGAGAGCTTGAGAGAGGGTTGGTAGAATATGGACTCTCCGGAAGAATATTTCCTTTGTCGACTATGATCTTGTGTCTTGTGGGTGTAAGGAGAGGGTTGGGGTCCATAATCGTGTTGAAGGAGGTAGTCTTCGTTCCAATCATTTCATCACAGTACACGTACAACCAGCATTTTTGTGCACTTTCGTCAAAGTCTTGGCCTTCATCTCGTAGAAAGAGACATGTTGCTTCATGATGGTTTTTACAAGCGCGGTAATTAAGCCACTTGAGATGGGATCGGTCGAATTCGACTTCAAAGTGCTCGATTCATTTAATAGATCATGAATCGTTTGTTAATGTGAAAATATAATTATTTATTGAACGATTCAACTCATAAAACTCGATTGCACTCGTAGAAGCTAGCTTGTATAAATTTGAATATTGACGCTATATTTATTATTTCTTTTACTAGTATTAGCTTTATATTTCTAATAATAGTATTTTTAGTATTTATAGAGAGTAATAAAACATCATTCACATGTGTCTATTCAATCTTTATAATCTTTATAAAGATATTTGCAAAAACTAAAAAGTTGTTTGCCAAAATTTGTAAATATAGTTATTAAACAATCTATTAATTAAAATGACGGAGCATGTGAATAGGGTCTAATATGAAATAAAATTGTTTGTAAACATAAAATCTAACTCGATAAAAATTGAAATTAACTTGACTCATGTTCGAATAAACAGTTTAATGCACAATACTAGACCTTCATCCTAGTCTACTCGTTCAGATTCGACTCGTTTACACCCCAATTCGTCTTGAAATAATAGTTATCTTTCTCGTATTTTAGTTCCTGATCAAATTTAGATAACTAATAACTTTCCAACCATTTTAGTCAATCATAACCAGGACGCCGGCTGGCAAAGGAGAAACCTTTTCTCTTCAATCGATGATTATGGCTGCTTCTTTCTGCGCTTCTAATTTGTTCAAGTCTTCTTCCATTTTCGGTTTTATAACTAAGAATTTATCATAGCATAAAAATTATCAACTAAATTGTAAATTCATCGTTCTTTTTTTTTTTCTTTTGGAGAAGAAGAATATCATATTCATTCATCAATTTGCAACAAGTGGCAGATACAAGGAGGGACTCCCTCCAATACAATGCTCTTATCAAAGAGTTTAAGTGCATCCTTTACAAGAGTATAATGAGCAATATAATAAGAATTCCTAGAAATGAAAAAAACAGACCAAAACTGGAAAGAGGGCAGCAAATTTCTGATATCTTGCACTATCATACCCCAGGTGTTATTAGGATCATTTTGGCCATTAGTGTCTTTCACAACTTTCTGGACATCACCTTCCAACGTAATAGTGGAAAAGCCAAGTTGTTTAAGTTCGATTACTGCTTTACGGGCAGCACAAGCCTCAGCCAAATATGCATCTGGAAACGTTAGCCTTTGTGATCTCAAAGCAGCCACTACTTTGTCATTCCAATCCCTCACTATCTCCCTAATCCCCACTCTAGTACAATTGACCTTATCAACAGTAGCATCCCAATATGCTTTATAGACATTGGGAGGAGGTAATTTCCATTGAACAACATCATGTCTGCCTCTATCTGAATTAAGTACCTCAGCTTGATTAACATTTATGAAATTAGTGGACAGAGCATGATGAGAATGCAAAATATCATATTTTTATTTTTTAATGTTTAATTTTTTATACTTATTTGATACTTAAATGTGCTCATTATTCTTATATTTTAAATTAGGATGCAAATGGAAGCGTTAAATGTACTCATTCTTCTATACCCATTTTCATGATTATCTTATTTAATTATTAAGAAGTATACTAGTTTATTATTCGTTGTAATCTACTAGTAGATTATATATTAAATTCTTAATTGTTTGATCCTCTAATTTGTAAAACAATTAAGATTTAATGATTTGCTACATCAAAAATTATTAGATCTTAAAAAAATGTTCGATTAAATTAAATGCAACTACTTGTACTTGTATTGTTTAATTTTATCAATCTCTCAAATTCTTAAAGTTGTTACTAGATTAAATCTTTAGCGATTGTCTTGAATTGTTTAGTAATTAGGATTAATTAGATAGATTGTTTTCTAATTCACTACAACTTAGAAGAGATAAGAAAATAGTTTCAATAGTGAATATTCAAAGTATTAATTGATATATATTTGCATCGACGGTCAATTGTAAAATTCCGATAGTGGATGTTGACTTAGCCCAAGATTTGTTCTTTTGATTGATTTCGATACTTTAATTTAAATTGTTCCTTAGTTGTTCTTCTTAAAATTAATTTTGTTATATTAAAACTCTCATTCTTGTTCACGTAGCATAAAACTAGGCTGGATACTCTCTGTGGGAATGATTCTTACTCGCACTATAACATATATTTTTTTTAGGAGTATAAGTTTTATTTTTGGTTGCCTGTAACAGCACACCAAATTTTGGCGCCGTTGCCAGGGAATGATTCTAGTTAATTTTTATGCTTCTTGTGATCTTTATGTCATTTTTTAGGAGTATAGGTTTCATTTTGTGAGAACGATCCCTTTTTATTGTTCGATTTTTACCAAATTGAAAGGTCTGTGGGACGAATTAATTAACTATAAGTCTCTTTCAGTTTGTAGTTGTGGTGTTGTTCAAACATTGAACAAATATGTTCAACAGGAACGAAGTCTTCAGTTTCTTGTTGGCTTAAATGAATCTTATGCATCTATTAGGGCTCAGATTTTATTGATGGAGCCATTACCTCCTCTTAACAAGGTTTTTAGCCTTGTTTCACAAGAAGAACAACAACGTGAGATTTCAATTATCTCTGTCTCTACTTATGAGAATCATGCTTTTACTGTGAATCTTGATACTAATCTTTCTGTAAAGCCTGGTTTTAAAAAAGATATGCTTGTTTGTAAGCATTGTGAAATTGTTGGCCATGTCATGGAGAAGTGCTTTAAACTTCATGGTTTTCCTCCTAGATACAAGTTCAAGCCACGGCAATAGTCCATGGCAAATAACGTTGTTTCTTCAGTTGCATCTCCAATATCCTTAATTAAGGTTCAATATCAGCAATTACTGGCTATGCTTCAGTCTTCTGACAAATCAACTTTTCCCGTCATTCCTCAGTATAATGCTAATGTCGCTTCTGTTTCACATGCTGGTATAGGATCTTTTTTATTCCATATTTCCATTGTTTTCAATTCTGTTCAGTTTTTGCCTACTAATATTGATTCATTGTCTTGGATTTTGGATTTGGGAGACACAGATCATCTGGTTCCTTTTAATACTTAGAGATGTCCTTTGCATTCCAGTGTTTTCTTTTCAATTTATTTCAGTTAGCAAGTTAACATCAACTCTAACTTGCTATTTATCTTTTTTTATTGATCGTGTGTTTATCCAAGACCTGAACACTTGGAAGTTTATTGGAGTAGGTAGGCAAAAGAGAGGTTTATACTTCTTGCAGCAACCGAACTCTTCTCTTAATGATCTACATCACTCTCTGACTGTATCTTCTTTGCCTTTATCTCAAACTTGCTTTCATAGTTCAAAAAATTCATGAAATGCCTTATTTCAGTTGTAGCATCTTAAGTTAGATCATTCTTCTTTGTCAAGGATGAAATTACTCAATAAAATTGTTCCCATTGCTTTGAATAATGAATTAACTTGTTTTTTTTTTTTCATTAGCTAAAAAAAAAAAAATAACATTTCCCCAATAATCCTCATTTTTCACCATTTTCCTTTGATTGAATTCATTGAGATGCGTGGGGCCTATTTTCTACTCCTACATTAGAAGGTCACATATTTTTCTTACAATTGTTGATGATTGCACACGGACTACATAGATATATTTACTAAAATGCAAATATAAAGTTTCTACTCTTTTTCCTCAGTTTTCCAAACTTGTTAAAACACAGTTCAATACTAAAATTAAAAAAATTCATACTGATAATGGTATTGAATTTTTCTTAAATTCTTTTCTCAAATCTAAAGGTGTTTTATATCATTTAAGTTATGTTGAGACTCCTCAACAAAATTCTATTATTGAGCGTAAATATCAATATATTCTTAACACCTCTCGAGCTTTAATGTTTCAATCAAGTTTACCCATCAGTTTTTGGGTGATGTCATTCTTACTGCCACTTACCTTATTAATCGATTACCTACACCTACTTTAGGTAATAAATTCCCTTGTGAGCTACTTTTTAAATCTCCTCCCACTTATGATCATCTTAAAACCCTTGAATGTCTTTACTTTGTCTCTACTTTATCTAGATCAAGATCCAAATTTGATTCTAGAGTACGGCAATACATTTTTCTTGGCTATCCTTTTGGCATAAAAGGATACAAATTATTTGATCTTACCACAAAATCTACCTTTATTTTAAGACATATTATTTTTCATGAACATATTTTTCCATAGAAATCTACCTTTTCTTTACCTTTTGTGGTCCTCATAATTCTACTTCAATGCATTTTAATTTTTTACATGAACATGTGCCTTTAAGTTCCATCTCAACAATTCATCCACACAATGTGCCTTTTAATGTTTTACCCTTAGATTCAGCTTCTATATGTTCAGATTCATCTGACCAGCCCATTTCCCTTGCTAACCAACCCATTTCTATTGCTGACCAGCCTATTTCCAAGACCTATATTCCCACAATCACATCATAAACACCTTCCATAACTTTATCACCCTCACCATTGTCCAATCGTAGATCTTCTAGAGTTCGAGGAGCTCATAGCTACTTGTAGAATTATTATTGCAACTCTCTTGCCACACACTCTACATCAAATTTCACAAGTTCTACTCATTTACCAGCAGGTATTCCTCACGACCTTCATAATTTTCTTTCATATCATCGTTTGTCTTTCAAATATAAATCCTTTACATTTGTCATAATGGCTGATATAGAACCTGAGTTTTATTATCAAGCAGTCAAACACTCTCATTGGAGAGATGTTATGGCTGTTGAGATTGTAACTTTAAAAAATGATAATACTTAGACTGTTACCCCTATTCCCCTTGGACAACAACCCTTTGGATGTAAATGGGTCTATAAGATCAAGTATCGCGCTGATGATTCTATTGAACATTACAAAGCAAGATTAGTTGCTAAGGGGTATACTCAGCGCAAAGGTTTGGACTATTCTGAGACTTTTTTCCTTGTGGCAAAAATGATTACAGTTCGTACCTTACTTGCCATTACTGCTGTAAAAAATTGGTCTTTGATATAACTTGATGTGAATAATGCCTTCTTATATGGTGATTTACTAAAGGAAGTTTATATGAAACTTTCTCTCGATTTTCATACCAAGGGAGAGTCTCAAGTGTGCAGATTGAACGAATCTATTTATGGCTTGAAACAAGTTTCACGCCAATGGTTTTTGAAGTTTTCAAATGCTATCCTTGAACTTGGTTTTAATCAGTCTAAGGCCGATTATTTATTATTTACTAGTACCATTGGGGATTCTTTCATTTCACTTCTTGTATATGTTGATAATATCCTTATTGCCAGTAATGATTTACATGTTGTTGATCATTTGAAATCCTTACTGGACAATAAATTTAAGCTAAAAGATCTTGAACAGCTTAAGTATTTCCATAAGTTGGAAGTTGTAAGATCACCTAAAGGAATTTCCTTGTGTCAAACGAAATGTGCACTTGAAGTATTGCAAGATGCTGGTTAATTTGCTTTGAGCCAAACTGTCTTCTTTTCCTATAGAACAAAATTTAAAATTTTCTAAGGATCAAGGTGACTTGTTATAAGATCCTACTTTTTTTAGAAGATTGATTGGTAGGTTATTGTATCTTACAATAACACGACCAGATTTAACATACTTTGTCCATCGGCTTAATCAATATATGGATAAGTCTCGTGAGCCTCATTTTCAAGCCGTCTATCGTATTTTGCAGGATGTTAAATCTACTCCAAGCCATGGATTATTTTTTCAGCTACCCCTTCTCTTCAAGTCAAGGTTTTCACAGATTCTGATTGGGGTTCTTGTCCAGATATTTGGAGATTCACTAATGGTTATTGTGTGTTTCTTGGAGATTCCTTGGTTTCATGGAAATCTAAGAAATAACAAATAGTGTCTCATTCATCAGCAGAGGCCGAATATCGTTTTATGGCTACCACTACTTATGAAATAGTTTGATTTCTCACATTACTTTTAGATTTTTGAGTTTCTCTTCCTCGTAGTGCTCATTCGTTTTGTGATAGTACAACTGCTCTTCATATTGTTGTCAATCCTGTCTTTCATGAATGTACAAAATATATTGAGTTTGATTGTCACTTTATAAGAGACAAACTTTAAGATGGAATCATCAAGATCTTTCGTGTAGCTTCCCAACATCAAGTTGCTGATGTCCTCATTAAAGTCTTGGGATTTCAACAATTTTATATCTTGATAGTCAAAATGGAAGTTCATTCTATTTACTTTCCATCTTGAATGGGAGTATTATAATTTTGTATTTATAATTTTATTTTACTGTACATGGTAGATGTCCCTTTAATATGTAATTTGTATCATTTGATTTACTTGAGTCGGTCATGTAAGTAGTATAAATATGTGACACCTTTCTTATATTTTAAATAAGAAGAATCAGAGGCATTATTCACATGTGCATTGATTTTAATATTATATGATGTGAATATTATTTTCCTAAAACTAGACCAATATCTCTAGCTCTTAGAGAAAAGGAAAGTTGGAGACTATGTATGGTACAGGTGGCGATGGGGTTGTTTCATCTTTTTGAACGAGAGATTAGACTTTGGAGTAAAGGTGTGTGAAGACAGCTGGGAAAAGAGACAATTAACAATCAATATATGTTTGTATTTTTTCGGGTTTTTTCTGAAGTCAAAGTAAAATGGTTTGGTTTGGTTTGGTTTGGAAGTCATGGTGTTGGCCCGTTGGGTGGGGACAAAAGAGAGACGATATCACAGTTGTTGATTAGTAGGAGATAGTGTTTTGCACGGACCGGCTGTAAGCGTCCCTCTTTTTCTTTCATTTCTTTTCAATGTTTTAACATATGAGACATGATACACGTTTTGCAAGCCTTGACACGTCAACTTTGGAAACTTAGGTGAAAAGTTATTATATAAGGAGGAGGCTAGTGTGGATTCCTCATCTGCCTCCCATTAACATTAGACTCGGGATGGCTCTCAAACTTTCTACTGCCATTGTGTTTTGCTTCATTGTATTTCTCATCCTCGCTAACCGTATAGCTTCCACTCGACTGATCGAAGTTAGGCGTCTTGCTGGTAATTTAAATGATCTCTCTCTCTTTCTCTCTCTCTCTCTCGTGTGCATATATATATATATATATATATATATATATATATTAAATTATCATAAATTCAAAAAATTGTTTGAATTTAACTTTTAATTTTATTTTTGTTTTGAGGTGTGAAAGAAGTGTATTAACTTTTGAATTTTATTTTCGTATTTTGTAAAATTTGTATTGATTTTTGTGTTTGGATAATGATTAATCAATATAAATTTTGAAATTTGAAGATTTTAAATTGAAAAAATATTTTATATTTAAATATTATTTGAAAAGAAAATTTTTGAGAATTTCATATAATGTTATCCCAAAGTAATTCTCTTAGAGCATTCTCATTAAATTGACTAAAAATCATCTTTTAAAATGTATACTTTTATACAAATACTAAAAATTAAGTATAGTATATCATAATGGAGTGTATGGGAAAAGGTTCAAAAAGTAACATTTGTTGTAGTGATATTTGATTAAATATGACAATAAAGTGTATGGGAAAATGTTCAAAAAGTATTTTTTATAAATAGCAAAGTTAAAACAATTATCAAAAAGTTAAGGAAAATGCTATTTTTACCCCCTTCCCAAACGTCCCGATCCCATCCCCTTTTTTTTCAGTTTTTTTTTACAGAATTTTTATATTTTTACATGCTTTTTTTAAAATCTTAAAATATTTTTTAAAAATATAAAAAATCACAATATTATTTAAAAATATTTATTTAAAAATTCTGTAAAAAAAAAACTGAAAAAATAAAATAAAACAATAAACCGGATAAAATCGAGACGTTTGGGATGGGGATGATTAGCATTGCTCAAAAGTTAATTGTCAAATTTGATAATTATTTTAATTTTTTGACAATTATTTTAGTTTTATTATTCATAAAATATATTTTTTGAATATTTTTCTACACATTTTATTGTTATATTTAATTAAATACGAGATTTATTTTTTAGTATTTATATAAAAATATATTTTTTAAATAATAATTTTTAATCAATTTAATGTGAATACTATTATGCACCATTAGCTATAAATTGGCCGGCTCTATTATTTACTTAATAATTAATTTGCTTTTGCCTAATTGCAGCTGCTAGTACTGACGGTGTACCCGGGAACGGGGGCATAATTTCCCCTCCATCTCTCGTTTGTGGAACGGACTGCTTCCCGTCTCCTTGAGACGCGGAAATCCGTACGAGGTGCCAGCAAAGCAACCTTGCATACATATGCTTCCGTACATTGAACTAAATATATATATGAAAAATGCTATTCACCCTATGGATATTGTTCCGATCCTATCTCGTTTTCTTTTCTTTTTTTTCTTTTTTTTTTTTGAGTTTTTTTATATATGATTTTTAAATAAATATTTTTAAATAAAATTATGATTTTTTTATATTTTTTAAAAATATTTTTATATATTAAAAAAATCATGTAAAAAAATATAAAAAAAAACATTTTTTTAAAATGATTTTTTTAACATTTAAAATTTTTTTAAAAATATAAAAAAATCATAATATTATTTAAAAATATTTACTTAAAAATTATATATAAAAAAAACTCAAAAAAAAAGAAAGAAACGGGATGGGATCAGGACACTTACCATCGGAGTGAATAGCACTCCCCTATATATATATATATATATATATATTATATCATTGATATTAATGCCCATTATATGTGTCTCTAGTTTATCATGCATCGTTTATATATTTTGTCTTCAAATACAGTAGATGGGTCATTTCATCGTGAGATCGATGCCTCCAAAGTGTCAAGCATGATGTGTATGGAAGCGAATAAATATATATTTTTTAGGATTTATTATTTGGGCTTTATCCTTTCCATTGTTTTAATTAACCCAGATGCTTTACATCATGAACTCTGGAGTTTTACTCGTCAAGAAACAAATGCTAATTAATGTTCCCAGTGGGGGGATAAAAGTCCTTCAAAATCAAAAGACACCGTAGTAGTTTCCCATTACATAGAGCCAACGATAGTAGTAGCCCAAAAGACACAGTAGTACCTTCCCATTCAACTCCAAAGATTTCTAATTAATCACATGGGTTTCTATTAAAAGGATTTATGAATTGAGAACAAACAAACGGCCAGCTTCGACTTTCAAAAACTTGCAACATTTATACCCCCAAAAGATACTTTGGACGTTGATTGATATATATAGTTGGAATAAAGTTTAATGGCATGAGATGATAAAAAATATTTATTTACAGTCATACAAACTTAATTATATATAGGATCTAAAGTTACACATAAATACTTGGGATGAAAAGAAAATGCTCTAATAATTAAGTATACTATACTAACACGTGATTTTAGAACTTATTTAAATTAACTAGTATCTGGTAGTCCATAATATTCAGCTCGACTTTCAAGTTGGCAATGCACGTCAGGATGGCCTTGATTGTTGACAGACATTAATTATGCATTTCATCATGGCAAGCTGTAAAATCATTATAAGTTCATTCTCAACATGAACCGTTAGAAATGGAAGGCGTTGGTCAAACACATCTTTTACATGTATTGTTCTCCATAGCTAGCTTACGGTGATGATAGTGAGGAGATGAAATCACCTAAATGATTTCCTCTAATGACTGCAATTGCTAATATCCAAAAGCCATACACATCACATCTCTCAATTACTTTCATTGTCTAAGCAAGCTTTGCATGTAAAGAAAAGAAATAAAGGAAAGATTAACAAAATCAACACGTATGCATGGTGTCCTCACTATAAGAAAACGAGTATTTATGACGAATTATATATAATAAAAATGACTATTTACAATGAAAACAAACTCATTTTAAAAAAAATAGTTATTTTATAGAAAATAATTGACCACGAATAAATAATTTTTTTTTATAGTAACTTGATATGTTACGATGAATAATCCAGCAAGATATTTTTACTTGATATGTCACAATGAATAATCGAAGGGCGGGAGCATTCATGGTGCATATAGACACACCTTTAACAATACTCAATCTCTTCAATCTCTTGGAACTAAGTTGATCCCATTATGTCTATTGACTGTTTTGACTTATTGCAACATTTGAATAATTGTGGCGTTTTAATTATAATTTTTAAATATAGTTTTCTTGTTTTAAATTTGTCATTTACCATCAGTCTTTGCCATTTGTATGGAAAATATTCAGTTCGAACTTTACGGTAATCATTAATTATTATCATTCAAACACTTTCTCTGCCACTATTGGAACAAGCAACCCAAAACCATTCGAATGAAAATCAAATCGTCATTTTGGTTCGAATGGATTATTAATTAGTGCATTCGAACAGTCTGCATGTTTGATCATTCGAACACACATTGTTATATTCAAACCAATTTTTCACATTTGAATTGAAAATAAATCGTTTGAAAAGAGTTCCTCGGGCTAAACATTTGAACAGAGTTTTTAATTTGAAATATTTTTTTCAAGGGGGTTTGATCAGATTATGTATGTTCCAACATAAATCATATTGTTGGTACAACAAAAAAGCGTTCAAATATTTGCTTCATTCAAATAGGATCAAATAAATTGGTATTGTTCGGATTAAACTACCAACCCATTCATATGTTTAGTCGATAATCTTAAGTTCGAATAGTTTTTTGGGACAAAAAAGTTTTGTCCAAAAAACTTTAGTTCAAATGGTTTGACAATAGAGGAAATTTGCGGTCGGTGACCAACCGAACCCCATATAAAATGTAGCCCCTGTCGTCTCTGATGGCGGTGGGCGACACCACCCATGCCATTGGAACCGGCGGGCTCCGGCGATCTCACACCTGCGACGGCGACTCCCAGCAACCTCCCACCTTTCCCCGGCAGTCTTAAACTCGAAATAAGTCAGTTTGTCCCGATGGCATGGGCAGTGTCTCCCACCGCCACCGGAGGCTGTGCCGTTTGGCTGAGGGTCGAATCCTCCTTTAAAATTATTTTTATTTTATTTTTTTATTATATTTTTTATTATGTTTTTATTTTTTATTTTGTTTTTTATTCTATTTTTTAAATCTATTTTTTATTGTATTTTTTATTATATTTTTAGAACCTTTTATTATACTTTTAGGGTGGACTACATTTGCTATAAGGTTCGGTCAGATCGAATTCCAACGTCACCCTTGACAATAATGTCAATAACAGTAACTATTTATTATGGATGTCAATGATTTTACAACTCCCTATAAATTTATCAAAATCCATCTAATTATTTAAATATACTTTAAAATTATTTAAATGGGTCTCATAAAATTTACTTAATTATTTTAACTCATTATTATATATAAAGAAATCAGCTCAACTCAATTTAGTTCGACATTTAAACATAATCTTAGAGCTAATCTTATAAGAACATTTTTATTAGATTGTTCAAAGTTAAATTTTAAAAAGTACAAATTTATACATATATCAAAAAATTTTAGTTATTTTTTATCAAATATGAACAAAATTTTTTTATATATATGTAAATTTATACTTTTTAAAATTTAACTTGGAACAATTGAAAAATAATACTCTTAAGAAGTCAGTTTTTGCCAAATTACAAGCCAAATGTGTAACGCCTGGCTCCAGGTCCGCTTTTTAAATTTTTTTTATTACCTATGAAAAGTCCAGTTGATTTTTTTTTAGTTCCAGTTTTCCTTACTTAGATTTTGACCCCTTTTTCTTTTTATTTATTTTCAAGGATCCAGCCTATGTTTCATTTTATTAGTATTATTATTTATGTAATATGTTTTATTTCCTCCGATTTTTTTATTTTTTATTTTTTAACGGTCCCTCGTGTTTATTCTCCCGTGTTTTTTTTTTCTTAAATGTTTTCCCCGTTGATTTTATTCTCTCAAATTCATGATCTATATCCTCGCGACCTTTCATTTAATTTCTTTTTATCTCATTAACTGCCTGTGTTGCAGTACCACCTAGAATCACGGCATCACGAGAAGCAATCCCAGATTCTTCGGCATGCAGGGCACTCTCGGCCGTTTTCTCCTTTCACGTCTCTCCTCACCTCTCTAGGGTTTTTGCTTTCAAACACTTCTACATATATAGGCAAATATATCTCACCTCAGTTCATCTTCCCCCTCAAATATTAGGGTTGCCGTCGACCCTCCTGTACAGCCAAAGTCGGCGCCTCCAAGCCCAGAAGCGCCTAGCAACGTTGCAACTTTTGGTTGTTTCTAGTTCGCTGTCATGCATAAGCCTCATGCAATGCATCCCAGCTAATCTCAGGCCCTCACGGCGTTGCTTCTTATGGCTCCATCCGCGGCTCCCTGTCGTAATATACGATGGCCGTCATGAAAACCTCATCAACGTTGTTGTGCGTTTAACCTGCCACTGCTCAGCCCGAGTTCAACATAGCACCTTCGCGGCCTTCTCCTAGAAGCACCTTGAACCTCCATCCTCTAAACCACCGAAAACCTCATCACAAGATTTCCCTGTTTTTGCGGCCCAAAACAATGTGTTCTTATTCCCCACCGTGAGACACAATCCAGCCACCCTATGGCCACAACCCCCCTCCACTTTCCTCTCCTTTTAAGCCATGCTCTTTCGCAACACTCTCTCTCTCAGCACTCTAACTCTCTTCTCAGTGTTTACTCCACGTCTCTGATCTCCCATGGCTACTGCCTAGCCCTGGCTCCTCCGCGCGCAACCTCCTCTCTTGGCCAGCACGAGATTTTTCTTCCCATGTCGCACGGCGTTTATTCCTCGGTAAGCTTACTTTTTTTTCCCCTCACTTGTTTCTGTTTTCAGTTCTTCTCGACATATTTACAAGTTAGAAGATAGGAGGAGTTCATAGCATATACTAAAAAACCGCATCCTTACCTCCTGCTTCGGCACAATTGAGAGAAAAAAAAAAAGGCCTCTATCTCTCAAGTAAAGCACCGTCGCAGGGGTGTGCATGATAAGGATCTCAGTCAAGTTCTGATCATCTAAGGGATCCTTCTTACTTTGTTGTTCCCTCTAATAATCGAGATGGACTCCAACGTTTGGTAAGGATCCCGTGGGACCGCATGCTGGATGGCATGCATGGTGTGCATGCCACTGGCCTGCTCTACAAGGCGCGGGCTAGTGCCGCACGCTGGATGGTGTGCCTGTGAAGGCATACCCCTAACCTCGCTAGATGGTGCTGGGGCATGCAGTGAAGCGCGCATGATGGGGCGCAAGTGCACACGCACGCGTACGCGCAAGTGGATACGTTGTCAGGGGCGCCTATGCACACGCAAGGCTGTGCGTATACACTGTGCGTGGCCAGTAGCTTCCATGGTGGCTTGCTGCATGTTAGGGCCTAAGCAAAAGCATGCATGCAGGCTAGCCAAGTGACTGTCTTGGCTCTCTAGGGCTTATGTCCGGGCCTGATCCTGGGCAATCCTCCTCGGAGTTCTGACATTCCCCCTCCCTTCGAGCATATCCTTGCCCTCAAGGATTAAAGGAGGATACCTCGTCACCATGTCATCATAGTCCTCCCAAGAGGACTCTTCCTTTAGAAACCCTTGCCATGAGATCAACATTTGCCATACTTTCCTCCTACACCTTCCCCTTGTTACTACTTAGTATTCAAGCACCTCTCTAAGTTGTAAAAGCATTCTTTCCTCCTCATCAAAGCTAGGAAGGTCCTCAACTATTAGGCTTGGATCCTTGATCCCTTTCTTCATCAAGGTTACATGAAACACTGGATGTAGCTTCACTGGTGGAGAAAGCTCTAGTCTGTATGCCACATCCCCTAGTCTTTTCAATATTTTGAAAGGACCATAATACCTCTTAAAAAGCTTCAAACTCATCTTTTTCCTTAAGGTCTTTTAGCCAAACGGTTGCAACTTTAAGTAGACGTAGTCACCAACCTCAAACTCTACAACTCTTCTTCCCTAATCATAATACTTCTTCATCCTCTCTTGAGCTTTCTTGAGCTCCTTTTTGACTTTAGCCAGGATCTCATCTCTAGTCATCAGTTCTTGCTCAACTTCATTGTTTCTTGTCGTCACTAGCATAAGTGGTGGCCTCCCATAGAGTATCTCAAACGGGTTCCCTCTGAGTTGATGCATATAGTGTAGTATTGTACTAGTACTCAACCCATGATAAGTACTCCCCCCACCGTGTTTGTTCTTTATAGCAATAACATCTCAAATATTTCTCCAGGGTTCGGTTAATCACTTCTGTCTATCCATCAGTCTGGGGTGGTATGAAGAACTAACTCTCAGCTTGCTTCCCTGAAGTTCAAACAATTCCTTCCAAAAGGTGCTCATGAACACCCTATCCTTGTCTGACACAATGCTCTTCGGGAACCCATGTAGCTTCACAACATTGTCCACAAAAGCCTTAGCTACACTCTTGGTTGAATACGGATGTCTGAGAGGAAAGAAATGGACGTACTTACTCAGACGATCAACCACTAAAAAAATCACATCGTGTCCTCCACTGGTCGGCAACCCCTCTATGAAATCCATTGACAAGTCCTCCCAAATTTGGTTTGGAATTGTCAATGGCTGCATCAATCCGGAAAGTGGTCGGATATCATACTTAACCTTCTGGCATATGTCACATTCGGCTACTCTTGCCTTCACTTCCTTCTTGAGTCATTCCCAGTAGAAAAAATTCTTTAATCTGATGTAGGTTCTCAACCAACCTGAATGTCTACCCTCTTTACTACTATGAAAATGATCAAGAATTTCCCTTCTCAAACTAGGCAAATCGCAAACATACACGTAGCTCTTGTAGTAGATTAACCCATCTCTCACCTTGTAGTTCACTATCCCGCTACCATGAGCTTCAACAAGCCCAATGATCTCCAATACACGGGCATCCATGTGTGTGGCATCTCTAATCTTGTCTCATATCCTCCATTTGGCTCCACTCAAGGCCATCAGACTTGGCTCTTCTTCATCATACACGGTCCACATCAAGGGTGTGTCCTCAACTACAAGGGTCGAACATGTCTTTACTTCTTTGGAGGGTAATGCTATCCACGTGTGCTTCTTGGTTCCCATCTTAAAATCCATAATCATCTTCTCATAATCATTTATCACATTTCCCATGCCCTTGAGTCATGCATTGCCGAGTACTATATCAAGTCCTACAAGTGCTAGGACACGTAAATCTACCATTAGCCTCACTCCTTGCACATTCATCTTGATATCCTTCACCATGGCTTCACATCTAAGCTTGTCACTATTAGCCACCTTAACTTCAAATGGTTGAATATGGCACGGCTTCAACCCAATTTTGTGTACAAGGATTGTGTTGATGAAATTGTGGGTAGACCCACTATCCACCAACAAAGAACTTCATTTTTCCCTACCCATGCCATGATCCTCATAGAAGTGGGGGTTGAGACCCCGGACATGGCATTAAGGGAAAGTTCGGCTTCCTCCTCATTCTCAAGGGTTTCGGCCTCCTCATGTTCCTTCTAATGGCTTGGAGCTTCTTCAAATGCATCTTCATCAATCATCACATATGTATTAGCCGAACTACACTTGTGCTCTCTACTCCACTTTTCACCACATTTGAAGCAAATACCCTTCTCGATTCTTTCTTGGACCTCCTCTTTTGATAATCTTCTCACTTCATTGGGCTTTGGCTTTGAGGTCTCCTCATTGCTCTTCTTACCCTTCCAAGGAATTTTGGTTTGCAAAGGTGTGATGGTTTTGCTTCCCACTTCCTTGGTTAGGCGTTTCTCCATGGAGAAACCTTCTTCATATATTTTGGCCATCCTCATGGCCTCTTGGATTCTTGTAGTTGCCTCAACTTCAATTCTTTAGCCAATCATGGCTTTAATCCATCTATAAAAGTTCCCAACAGCACTGCCTCGGACCAACCCCGAACCACAGTTTGGAGTTGTCTGAATTCTTCCACATAATCTTTCACTTTATTTTTTTGTTTGAGCTTAACAAGTTGACCATGATGGTTGATGGTGGGTGAAGCACCGAATTGAAGGAGGAACTCCCTTTCAAAAGCTGTCCAACCAAGTCTTCTCCTTTCTTTGGCATATTGATCTCTAATCCATCTCCCCCACTTGCTTGCTTTACCTTTCAAGTAGTAGCAAGCCGTAGACATCATCTCATCTCTAAGAACATCATAGTGTGGAAAAAATGGTCTACTTTGCCTAACCACTTATAAGGATCACCTCTACTAAACTTTGAAAATTCTATCTTATGTCTTCGAAGTCTCCAGTCATAAGCCCGGTTTCCCCCCTTTCACTCACATAGTCTTCATAGTGCTTTCTTGATGCTCGATCATCATGTCCATTTGCCCCATCTTGGCTCACCTGTTGTTCGGCTATATTGTGTTCTTCATAATATGGTATGTCTCGCCTCTCATGTTGATGTGGTTTATACCTAGGTGGCTCAATCCTTACATCTTGAGATTTACTCAAGTTGTTTGGACTTCTAGAGCGGTTGCCACCATCATGTAGCCATCTTTCCACCACAACACTAGCATTCTCCACACGACCTCCTTGACGGTACTCATATCTTGGAGGGTCACGCACATACTCATGTATGCTAGGATTGGTATTCACCACAAAGAACTCCTCCTTCCATGGGGGATTCAGAATTGGTGGTGGCCTATCATCATGCCTCACGGCTTCTCTCCTTGCAAACCTTTCATGGTATGCATTAGCCTCCCATTGCGAGGCTTCAATACTCCTTCGGTTCTTTAGTGCCTCACGGTTTTGCAAATTCATTGCCATGGTCAATTCTACAATGCTAGTCTTGATCTCATTAAGGGACTTGTTTCTCTGCTTGTCCTTCCAATGCTTCAAGACTTTCCCACTTAGAAACATCTTGACCCTCAGTACTTGGTCCTACTCGGCTCATACTGATCATTGTCTTGCAACTAACTTGGACTCGGTGTTGCAACACAAGGGACAGTTTAGGGAAGCTATGGGTGGCGGCAATAAGTGCTAGGCTTGAGAGCTTGTTCGGCTAGTGAAGTCCAACCTTGAGTTTTCCACCTTCTTGGATAGACAATCCCTCTTGCACACTTTCGACCTTGGGCCCTTTACCTTTGATGGTAGCCAACCCCTTCAAGAACCAACCCATTCTCTACCTCAACCTCCAAATTTCTTTCAACAATTTCAACAATAATGTGCAAGAAAAGTAAACAACATCGAGGACCTTCGTGGTCCTTCCAATAAATTCACAAGAGATCAAGTTAACACATCGTTTATCTCGTGGAGAAGTGAAGACTTCTCAAGAAATCATCAAGTAAGAGTCTTTGGACGAAACTCTCACTTAAAGCACCAGTTTAGGTTGATAGGGACCTTGGTCAAGTTCCGATCACCTAAGGGGTCATCCATGCGTTGTTGTTCCCTCCAATGACCGAGATGGACTCCAACGAGAGAAAGAGTAAAGTGAGGTTAGGATTTAGTGGAGCTAAAGGTGAAGTGTTTGGGGATGAAAGGTTCGGCTAGGGGCAAGAAAGGGTGCACGACAAAGGCTTGGGTGGCTTAGGCGTGTAGTGGGTTGCTTGGTTTTTGGGATGGCCGAATGTTGCTAGGGCAACACTAGGATTTCAGCCAAGGGTAGCTTTGGTCTTTTGGCTAAGGTTTTGAGGTGATTTGGTAAGTCCTAAAAATTAGGAATATGGATAAAGAGGTGATATGGTGGTCGGCCAAGGGAATTGCCTAATGGGATGTGCGGCTTGTCTTGGAGGGCTAGGATTTGATTTTTTTCAATTAATGGTTAATTGATAAATCAAATAAGGAATGAAAATATGGGAATGGATAATGTCGCACTAAGGTTTTCGGCAATGGTAATGTGCCTTGGCCGAATGGGGTTGGTTATGGGAATGAGAGTTTGTTTTGATTGGATTTAATTTGAAATGGAGGAAATGAGTGTCCGGTTATGGATGGTTAGGGTTGGTCGAATTTGGCTTGATTTGGTAAGGGAATATTTGATTAGGTTGAGATAAATTAGGAAGGATATGGGACAGATGATGGCTAGCTAGGGTTTAAAGGGTGAGGGGCGAAATTGGCAAAGTGGTGTCTAGGGATTTATGGCTTATGTCGTGGGGTTGCTAGGATTTGATGGGGCCTCCGTTTAGTGTTTGGGACAAGGAAAAATTAATTCTTCTTCAAGACACAAAGAATGAACAACTAAGAATTTGATTGATCACTCCATGCACAAGATGAATACGTCAAAGGCTATGCACCAATGGGGTTCGACTATCACTTCTTCAATACACTCCAACACTTCTTTAATCAACTCACACTCACTCTCAACTTTCTTGAGAATTTCAAAATTCACAAGAGTTGTAGATTTCAAATTCCTATATAGAAATAACACAATTTCTCAAATTTACCAGTGGGCTGAATTCGGCCTCACCACTCAAACGCACCCTTAAGAACACAATCAACAACTCCAAAACTCAAGAACAATAGCAAACCCGAAAACATAATTATTGAATAACCTCAAATTTTTTTATTAATAAACTGAAACAAAAGATAGATGTGGAATATACCGATTCACGAATTGCACGCTGTGATCCTATCCAAAGAGATTCACGAATTGCACCCTTTGAAACCCAAGTGCTAAGTACCGAAATCCAAATCACTAGGCGAGTGGCCAGCCTAACTCTTCTAGAGAGCAATCCCAAATGTTCAAATGTCCAAAACTAAGAAAATGAAACCTAAAAATCGTATATATATCGTCTTACAATTTGGAAACCTCCAATAGGTCCCTTAATAAAAAGAAATAATTACTAAAATATCCAATGCAATAGAATAAATAAAATAACATAAAAATAAAGATGGTAGGCGCCAATTCTAGGTAATGGACGTGGGTTGCTTGGGCTCCATGGCAGGCTACTGTGATGCAAGATCGACGATCAGGCTTGTCTATGAGCTGTCTGGCTACATGGCGTTTGGTGCTGCACGAGGCACGACGCTGTGCAGAGTCAACTGATGGTGCTTATGGTAGTGTGCCATGCATGGTCCCAGTAGTAGGCACAGGGTCAAGCCACACCGCTCTGAGGTGGCCCAGTTAGGTTGCTTGGGCGGTGGTTGTGCTTGGCCTGGGTTGGGTGCCGGGGTGATGAGCATGCATGGCCCAAGTTGGACGTTTGGTCGCTGGCTGCATGGTGCGCCGTACGCTGGATGGCATGCATGGTGTGCATGCCAGGCCTGCTCTACAAGGCGCGGGCTGATGCCGCTAGCTGGATGGCATACCTTGTGGGCATGCCACTAGCCTACTCGACAAGACGAAAGCTGGTGCCGCGAGCTGCATGACGTGCCTATGATGACAAGTCACTAACCTCGTTAGGCGGTGCTGGGGTGTGCAGTGAAGTGCACATGATAGGGTGCAGGTGCACACGCACGCGTGCGCGCAGGTGGATGTGTTGTGGGGTGCGCCTATGCGCATGCAAGGCTGTGCGCATGCACTGTGCGTGGCCTGTAACCTTCATGGTGGCCTGTTGCATGTCAGGGCTTGAGTCAAGGCATGCATGCAGGCTAGCCAAGTGGCTGTCCTGGCTCTCCAGGGCCTGTGTCCGGGCCTGATCCTGGGCAATCCTCCTCGGGTTCTGATAAGGAGCCTCGGCTCCCCCTCCCTCCTCCATTTTTCTTCCGGCTGGGTTGTGGGGTGTGTTGTTTTTCCAATTATTTTCTTTTTGAAAATGGGTGAGGTGAAGTTCAATGCTCTTCAATGGTCAGTGACGGCCACATGCCCCACTAGAGGTTTGGTTTGGCGCCAATCTACAAATTGGCAAAAGAAGTTGAACAGTGCAGTTCATGCTGCACACGCGCGGATTGATTGAAATAATAAAACCTAATAAAAATGTTTTGCACAATACTAGTAGGAAGTAGAGAATATGGAGAAAGTAGATGATATATTTTTCTGCATTTTTCATTGATAAACAGACAACGTATAGATAGGCTAATACATAGCTGAAAGCAACATGAAAATAGGCACTATCCCACGTCAAAAACAAACTCCTATGACTAGGTAAACAAACTCACTAAATACTAGGACAACCCACGTGCAAATTATTAAATTTCATCAATAATCCCTCCCTTAAACTGATGTTATAGAGATAACATTCAGTTTAGTAAGAGTTAAACCTTAAAGCTCCATGTGCAAACACCAAGTAGCTCTCTGCGCTTCTGAAATGTAGGAAACTTGAGAAGCTTGGTTAGAATGTTAGTGATCTGGTCCTCACTTATGCAATAAACAAGATTAATGACTCCATGATTTGTGAGATCCCTTAAGAAATGAAACTTCACATCTATATATTTGCTTCGACCATGTAAAACTGGATTTCTTGAAAGCTTTATTGCTGATATGTTGTCATAATAATTCTAAGTAGGTCCAAATTGTTGATTTTAATAATTTGCATGTAGGTTATCCTAGCTTTTAGTGAGTTTGTTTACCTAGTCATAGGAGTTTGTTTTTAACATGGGATACTGTCTATTTTCATGTTACTTTCAGTTATGTATTAGCCTATTTATAGGCTGCTTGTTTATTAATGAAAAATGCAGAAAATATATCCTTTGCTTTCTTTATATTCTCTACTTCCTACTAGTATTGTGCAAAACGTTTTCATTAGGTTTCATTGTTTCTATCGATTGTATTAGAGCCAGGTTTCTAGGAGAGTCAAAGTGAAATTGATGGCTTCCGAAAGCTTTGTACAGCTAGCCATTCCATGCTTTGATGGTCACTATGACCATTGGAGCATGCTCATGGAGAACTTCTTGAGGTCCAAGGAATATTGGACAGTTGTTGTTTGTAGAGTAACAGAACCAGCAGAAGGTGTTGTGCTAACAGATGAGCAAAGGACGAAGCTTGAAGGGCTGAAGCTGAAGGATCTTAAAGCAAAGAATTATCTCTTCCGAGGTATTGATTGCTTAATCTTGGAAACCATTCTTTGCAAGGACACCGCCAAGCATATTTGGGATTCCATGAACAAGTACCAAGGTACAGCAAGGGCTAAGAGGCAGCAGCTTCAAGCACTTCGGTTAGAGTTTGAAATGCTTCGAATGAAGTCAGGAGAATCAGTTACAGATTATTTTTCAAGAATGATGGCAATCATTAACTAGATGCGGATCCATGGCAACAAGACGGAGGATGTTCTCATTGTTGAGAAAATTCTTCGATCCATGACACCAAAATTTTATTTTGTTGTCTGTTTAATAGAAGATGCTAATGATGTTAGTTTACTTTCAATTGATGAATTACAAAATTCTATGTTGGCTCATGAGCAAAAAATTAACCAGCAGGAAAAAGAAGAACAAGCATTGAAGGCTTTATCAGAAAATCACTCTACAGCTAGTAGAGCTGATAGAGGACGAGGAAGAGACAAAGGTTGAGGTAGAGGTGGTGAAACAACAATGATCGTGGGAACCAACAACAAAATCATCATTATCAAGAGAGTCAATTTGAAGGAAGAGGCAGAGGACGTGGAGGCCACCACTCAACAACTTATAGATCAAAGTCAACAGACAAGTTCAATGTTGAATGTTACAGATGTCATAGGTATGGCCATTATAAATCAGAATGTCAAACTGATTTGAATAAACAAAGTGGAGATTAAACTAACTTTGTAGAAAAGAAAGAAGAGGTCTCTTTTGATGGTGTGTCACGTGAAGGAAGAAACTCAAAAAAACATGTGGTATTTAGATATTGGTTGCAACAACCACATGCGTGAAAATGAGGCATTTTCTGACTTGGATGAATCCTTTCGCAGTTTTGTTAAGTTTGGTGACAACTCCACAATTTCTGTTATGGGAAAATGAAAGGTAACAATCCAAACGAAAGGAAATTCCACCCACACTATCGCTAATGTTTTTTTTTTGTATGCTAGATTTAAAGACCAACTTGCTTAGTGTGGGTCAGTTACAAGAAAAAGGATATGAGATTTTTATCAAATATGGAGTATGTCAGATTCAAGACGCAAAGTTGGGCTTAATTACTCAAGTTAACATGACAGCAAATCGTATGTTCCCACTTTATCTCCACAATATAGCTCATTCATGCTTCTCAGCAAAATTGAAAGATGAGGCGTGGCTATGGCACTTTTGCTATGGGCATCTGAATTTTGGCGGATTGAATACACTACAACAGAAGAACATGGTGACACGTCTTCCTCAATATGCAACTCCTCAAGTTTGTAAAGAATGTATTGTTAGCAAACAACATCGTAATCAATTCCCACAAGGAAAATCTTGGAGAGCGAAGGCAGCATTGAAGCTTGTTTGTTCTGACATTTGCGGGCCAATAACACCACATTCTAATGGAGGTAAAAGATATATAATTACCTTCATTGATGATTATAGTCATAAGATATGGGTTTATTGTGACGCCCCTAACTCTCACGTATGGAAACATGGGAATCGAGGCGTAGAGATGATGACAACACGAGTCACACACCCTAACGACAAGTACTAAGTGCATGTACAAAGCGACAATGTAAAATTAAAAGGCATAGTGGACGAATTAAGTTAATTACTAACTATCAAAAGTTTAAAATAATACTAATCAGTTTTACTCAAATTCTTCAACAGGAGATTTAATACAGTCATCTGAAAAACAAATCATAAAAATACATATTTATCAAAAGGAGAAAAACATTTTCCAAGATAACAAATTATAACAAAAATACTTCAACAACGAAGCCGCTTCCTCAGACTCAGCCTCCTCGACCTCTGCATCCAAAATCTACGATACCAAAACTGACATCGCAGGTAAGTACAATCCAAACAAACTATAAGATATAAAATATATTAATGCAACAACAAAATACATGAACGTGACACCATATGCATGAAGCTCAAAAATCATCATTCTCAAAATAAACAATTCCCACTTATGCCAAAATCCCATTTGACTCAAACAAAACTCCAATAAAATCATCCATCATTTTCCCAAAAAATGATACACGTAAATCCAATTACTCAACTACCATTTTTTCAAAAAATGGTCCACATAAAATCAATAATCAAAACCCGTAAATTTCCCATAAAATGACCTAAATATCCATTTTATTAACTGTAAGCACCATGGTCTCCTCTAGAGATCATCCGCACACCCTGGCTCTCTTCGTCACACCGTAGTTAACGACCACGTATGTGACTTCGGAACGAGCGATGCCTAGCTAACTGTGCCCAGCACGTACCATGACCAGGCATCCCTTAACCCCCGCCAACAGAGGAGTCACAAAGTCGGCATGAGAGTGTTAACATTCCGTCCAATCTTGTTGTCGTCCGGCAACAACTCAAGGGATATCTCTCAGTATATTCCACTCTCGAGTGACCAGAGGAGCTCCACCGAGATAATGCCCCATCCTGACTTGAGGTCGTGATACACACGCACTCGAAAATCATTAACGCATTTGAAAACCCAGTTTCCAAAAATAACCATGAACATGTGCATAATTACACAATGCAGACGACCATGCACAAAATATTCGATAACCAATAAATTCCAAATATCAATCAATCATAAAACCAACTCCGATCCTAATCCAACTGACCCCCGAAATCCTCAAATTCAGTCCGGCAAAACCAACTAAATACAATATTTGTCAATACAAAATATATTTAAATCTCAAAACTTATTTGGAAAATACTTACAGCGGGGTAAAAACTAGATCATTGAATAAGCGTCGATCTATAGTACTCATAGTGAGTCACTTCGTATGTTGGGATAGGATACTTAGTTTGACACCAAAATTTAGAGAAATACATATTGGAGAATGGGAAAACTCATGAAGGTGGTGGTGAGGTGGTGAAACCACCGAAAGGTGGCGGATGTAACTCAAAATGGGTGGAAACCCATTTTTGGATTTATGCTCATACATGGGAGTGGGGCCATGGATGGAGAAACTGAGCTAGAGGTGGTCGGCTAAGGTTTGGGAACGTTTTGGTGGTAGAGGTGAGACCCACGGTGGCCGGACGGCTCCACTGTGAAGAGAGACCCGTTTGATGACCCATTTCGGGTTTAAGGTGAAAAAGTGGGGCTGGAGGTCGCCGGAACTAGCTGGAGGTTCATCGGTGGATGGGGAACCTGGTGGAGGTGGTCAGAGGCCAAGGTGGCTGATGGTGGCGCTCGAGAACGAAGGAAAAGCCAAGATAACCCATTTCGAGTTTCAGGCTCATGCACGGGGTAGGGGCCTACCAGAGGTGCACTACCAATACAAGGGAGCTCACTGGAGGGTGGGAGGTTCAGGTGGAGGGGCGGTGACGGTAGCTAATCAGTAGTGGGTGGCTGGGCTGACTTGAACCAAATGGGAACCACGGGGCGCCCGCCGGGGGAGGGGAAGGGCAGCTTAATGTCAACCTGCAGGGGAAAAGGAAAAGAACCAAAAAAAAAACCAAAACTTAAATTAGCTTCACGTGGGCTGGGCCCTCAATTCAGAATGGGCTAGGCCCAAAACAAATGAAAACTCACTAAAAACAAGCCCAAACAAAAAATAGAATCCAATCAAGAAAAGAGCATAATAAAATAACTAAAAGCCAGATGAAACCGCAACAATTCAATATTAATAAAATATAATATTTAAAGTCCAACAATAAAATAAACTAAAGCAAGTGCAATTTAATTACAAAACAATAATTAATATCAAGATATTACATTATTTAAATTCCACAACTTAAAAAAAAAATAAACAAAACAATGAAAAACACATTTAATTTAAAACAATAGAATAATTAATTTAAATAATATTTTAATAAAAATACACGTAAATACGGAGTATCACATCTATTTTTTTCAAGAAAAAATCTGAAGCATTGGTAGCTTTTAAAAGCCATAATGTACTTGTTGAGAAAGAAGTTGGCAACCCAATAAAAGTTATTTGCACGAATCGCAGAGGAGAATATAATTCACATGAATTTGCAATTTTTTTTCTGAGAACTATGGAATCGAAAGACAACTTACAGTAGCTTATACACCCCAACAGAATGGTGTATACAAGAGGAAGAACCACATTATTATGAATATGGTGCGAAGCCTTTTGACAACAAGTGGAATTCAAAAAGTTTCTGGCCTGAAGCAGTTAATTGCAACATTCATATATTGAATAGAAGTCCCACACTTTCTGTTCAAAATATGACACCGGAGGAAGCATAGAGCGGAAGGAAACCTGCTGTAGATCATTTCCGAATTTTTAGGTGTATTGCCTATGCCCATATTCCATATGAGAAGAGGAGGAAGCTAGATAACAAGGGAGAAAAATGCATTTTTCTTGGTGTTAGTGATAAGTCAAAAGCTTATAAGCTATACAATCCTAGGACCATGAAATTGTTATCAATCGTGATGTGATATTTGATGAAAAAGGCACCTAGTCATATAATCAAAATGGTGTTAAAGAAAATATTCCGGTAGATTTTGTTGATGATGAGAAAGGGCAACAGCCTATGGAGAATGAGCAAGAAGAGGAAGTTACTCAAAATGTTCCAATAGCTAATCAGAGCCCACTTGCAGCTAAATCACAAGGGCCACAACGTGTTCAAAAAAGATCAGCATGGATGACTAATTATGAGGTAATTGGAGTTGACCAAGGTGATGATCCACTTAAACATTTTGCTTTATTTTCAGATTGTGATCCTACCATTTTTGAAGTGGCTATCAAAGAACCAAAATGGAGAAAGGCTATAGATGCTGAAACTACAGCCAATGAAAGAAATAATACATGGGAGCTATGTGATCTTCCTAAACGGTAGAAGACAATTGGTGTGAAGTGGGTTTACAAGACAAAGCTGAAAGAGAATGGTGAGGTTGATAAGCACAAGGCATGCTTAGTAGCTATGGGCTACAAGCAAGAGTTTGGTGTTGATTATAAAGAAGTCTTTGCTCCGGTTGCAAGGCATGATACAATCAGATTGGTGATTGCGATGGCAGCCCAAAACTCATGGCCTCTCTTTCAATTGGACGTGAAATCAGCATTCCTCCATAGAAATTTGAAAGAAGAGGTAATTATTGATCAACCTCCTGGTTATGTGAAACTTGGCAATGAGCATAAAGTGTATATGTTAAAAAAAGTTCTATATGGATTAAAATAAGCTCTATGGGCTTGATATAATCGTATAGAAGCTTATTTTTTGAAGGAAGGATTTCAAAAATGTCCTTATGAACATACACTTTTTATAAAGATTGAAGATGGAGGAAAAATGCTCATTGTTTGCTTGTATGTAGATGATTTAATCTACACTAGAAATATTACAACCATGCTTGGAAGTTTTAAGAAATCCATGATGGCTGAATTTGAAATGTCTGATCTTGGAATGATGCATTACTTTCTTGGCATTGAAGTGGTGTAGTGTTTTGCTGGAATTTTTATTTCTCAAAAGAAGTATGTGCAAGAGATCTTGTACAAGTTTCAGATGAAGGATTGTAATCCTGTAAATACTCCATCTAAGTTTGGAGTGAAACTAAACAAAGATAATGGAGGAAAGAAGATTGACGACACTCTTTACAAATAGATAATGGGGAGTTTAATGTATTTGACAGCAACAAGACCTGATATAATGAATTTTGTAAGTGTGATTAGCAAGTATATGGAATGTCCTACAGAGATTCATCTCTTGGCTGCAAAAAGAGTTTTTCGATACTTGCAAATTATTAAGGAATTTAAGGCTGTTCTACAAGAATGGAGAAAAGTTAGATCTGTTTGGCTTTAAAGATAATGATCATGCAGGAGATTCAAATGATCAAAAAAGCACATCTGGGTATGTTTTTATAATGGGGACAGGAGCTATTTCATGGTCATCAAAGAAGCAACCTATTATCACATTATCATCCACTGAAGCTGAATTTGTTGCTACAACAGCTTGTACTTGTCAAGCTATTTGACTAAAGAAAATCCTTAAAGAGTTGCATTCCATGGAGGATGGACCTCCTCAAATTTATTGTGACAACAGCTAAGCAATAAAGCTTTCAAAAAATCCAGTTTTACATGGTCAAAGCAAACATATAGATGTGAAGTATCATTTCTTGAGGGATCTCACA
The DNA here is from genome assembly GCA_036559045.1 of Platycarya longipes. Taxonomy (NCBI): domain Eukaryota; kingdom Viridiplantae; phylum Streptophyta; class Magnoliopsida; order Fagales; family Juglandaceae; genus Platycarya; species Platycarya longipes. The sequence goes on along the minus strand of CM071803.1, from coordinate 38,577,511 downwards.
AATGATGGAGTCATTAATCTTGTTTATTGCAGAAGTGAGGACCAGATCACTAACATTCTAACCAAGCCTCTCAAGTTTCTTGCATTTCAGAAGCTCAAAAAGCTACTTGGTGTTTGCACATGGAGCTTCAAAGTTTAACTCTTATTAAACTGAATGTTATGTCTGGAACACATAACATTCAGTTTAAGGGAGGGATTGTTGATGAAATTTAATAATTTGCACGTGGGTTGTCCTAGTTTTTAGTGAGTTTGTTTACCTAGTCATAAGAGTTTGTTTTTAACGTGGATAGTGCCTATTTTCATGTTGCTTTCAGTTATGTATTAGCCTATTTATAGGCTGTTTGTTTATCAATGAAAAATGCAGAAAAATATATCATCTACTTTCTCTATATTCTCTGCTTCCTACTAGTACTGTGCAAAACGTTTTCATCAAGTTTCATTGTTTCTATCGCAGATAATAGTATGCACGTGGATCTCACACGCCTCCACACCATGCCATTTGTCACAACCACGCGCGACTTTTACGGACTCAGCATCTTCAGTGGCACCACTACAGCCGTGCTTTGCTCTTTCGTCTGAGTGTTTTATGTTTTCTTTTTGTATTTGTTTGTGTTAGTATTTTGTGTTATGTAAATAGACAAGAAATAACTTTCATTTGGTTATCTCACTCCTCTTTTAGAATATGATGGTGTTTGATCCTCTCTCCACTTTTGAAGGATGGAAGGTGGAAGTTGGTATTTGAGTGTTACTCAAACAAATTGAGATAAAAAAATCTTTGAAGTTTTGTCAAGAGAGAGATAGAGGTTAAGACGATGTCCATCACAAAGTATTTTATGTACAGGAGTACCCCAAACAGATGTGTAGTTTGGCTTGTAATTTTTTTTTTCTGAATTTATCAGGTCACAAATGTAACCACATTTTATTGTAATGAATTAAAGTATTTCCTATACAAGTTATGCTTTAATTACTAAAATACCCTTAAGGCAGATTAAGTTGTGGTCTAGCTTTCGATTAGAACTTTTGTTCTAAATCACGCCTATATTCTTTATTTTGTAACATATTGGATACTTCTTTTTGCTTAAGAGATTTTAAAAAGGTTTTAAATTATATTATTAATATTTTACTTGTTGCAATTGATTTTTTTTAAGTGAATAATAGCAATATCTTTATATTTTTTACTAGTTTAATTTTGATTAATTTTTGTTTCATGGAAGCGTAGCCGGGTTTTTTTATGTTGTATTACTCAAAGAGGTTAAGTGGGCTCATGATTAAGTGTCAAAATTGCATAATTAAGTGTTCAAGTGCATTAATTGGTTATGGCAAAATGGATTAAGATCCTAATTATGCATGTGAATTTTAGTGAGTGAGCTTAAGTAAATTTACATTTTTATTTTGACCCATCGGCACAGGACTGAATCCCATAAACGAGCTCATGATTACTTTTTCAAGAATTAAAAGGGAGATTTGCTTATAAGTCCAGCCAACGTGATGTGAATATCAAAAGACTAAACCGAGAGCCAAAGGAACCCGATGTTATGAAGAGTTCAACCCGAGAAGAATTAAGAGTCCCAGGCCGTGATTTTTTCTATGAAGCTCAAGCCTGTAACGTGTACGCCTGAAGCACTTGCATGACTAACTGATTTGAAGATGAGTCCCAAATAGTGATTTGATTTGTTGAAGATGAAACCTGAAACAGAAAATGGAGGTCCACGTGCGTGTTCTGTGAGGAATTAATAGAACCCGAGAAGACTAATCCTTGAAGGCTTCAATTCGTGACTTTCCATAGTTGAAGACTGACTTGGGGAAGAACAAATTAAGGGAAATTAGACCCAAACATGTGAAGCACGTCCGTGATCTACTTAAAGCGGTGATTGAAGCCCGCGTCCAACAACTAAGCCCAGGTGCATGACTAAAAAGTGGGCGAAAATTACATCTCGAGTGTTTGTTTATTGTTTCCTACAAGTTTAACTGAGTTTCTACACATTTCTCTGAATCCCTTGTTTTCTTGGTAATTTTAGAAACATAGATTGCTTTTATTTTCCGTTTTAATTGTGTTTAAACTTCCAAAACAGCCAATAACTTTATTCTAAATTCAGTCCTCATCCCCTTGGTAAGCAGCCACTATTTTTGTGTCAAAATAGTTAGTGTCGATATCTGATTTTTTTTTTTTAATTTTTTGTTTGTTCACTGCTCAATTCTTTAGTTTGCTGTTTTCTTTTCTTGTCAGAATTTCTTGTTACTATAAATATTAATATGTTATCTTGTGATTATGAATTGCTTGCATAATTCATATTATCCCTTTGAATTCGATCTTGGGATTTACCCTTATTATTTTGACAACTTCTGCACTTGGAAGTCAAAATCATTAGCTGATCAAGTTTTTGATGCCGTCATCGAGGACAATTAGCGTTTTATCAAGCATTCTTTCTGCTGAAAAAGCTTAAGTGTTAATGTTGTGAACCTCGTGACAAATTTGGTAACATTTAAACCCTTTTCTTTTAGTTGTTATTTTTTTCGCTCTTTCATTTCTTAGAATTTTTATTTTTTAATTCTTTTTTCTTTCTCTTGGTTGCTATTTTTTATGTTTGATTCGTTTCGAAATATGTCTGGTCGTTTTGTTCGAAATCAATATACCACAAACACTGATTTTGACATTTGCAATTTATCATCTAATTTTGCATCGGTATCACTTGACTCAAAATCTAAACATTCATGTTAAACTTTGAGCATCTTGGTTGGAAATGAGAATAGGGATGTGGGAAATTCAAATAAAACACCTAGAGAATATTTGCATCCTGTTTCGACCACCACTCCATCATTCATCATTACACCTTTGAATGCTCATAATTTCAATTTCAAACATAGTAAGATACCGCTATTGCCTCATTTTCAGGGGATAGAATCCGAAATCCCTACTTGCACCTCAAGGAATTTGAGGAGTATGCTCCACATTTTTGGATCAAAATTGTACTGAGTAGATTTTTAGATTGAAGTTGTTCCCTTTTTCTCTTAAGGACAAAGCAAAAACATGGTTAAATGCATTGAGGTCAAGATCCATTAGAACATGTTAAGAATTGCAAACTGAATTTTTTAAAAAGTTTATCCCAATGCATTCAACCAATGCTTTAAAGTGACAAATCATGAATTTTTCTCAAAAGGAAAATGAGGATTGGCGCATCATTAATTTCTTTTTTTTTTTATGAAGCCTTGATACCTGCGATGTGACAATTTGTCGAAACCATGTGTAATGGCGAATTCTTTAATAAGGAACTGGAAGAAGCATTTGTATATTTTGATTACTTGGCTAAAAACGCTCAATCATGGGACATTTCTTGTGTCTATGATAGAGCTGAACCAGTGAGGACTGTGAGTGGGGGAGGTAAATATGTTTTAAATGAAGAGGATGATTTGCAAGGGAAATTTGCCTTATTGTCAAAAAAATTGGAGGCAATTGAGTTAAAGAAAGTGCATGAAATTCAGGGCATTCCAAAACAAGAAAAATGTAACATTTGTGAGGATGTTAGCCATCACCCAAATGCCCTACTATTCCAGCTTTTAAAAAAGTCTTGTTTGATGCTTCTCACCCTGTGAACATGATTTCTTAGCCTTCTTCTGCACCATACTCTAACACTTATAATGCAGGTTGGAGAAATCATCCTAACTTCAACTGGAGAAATGATCATCCCACAAGTTCAGCACATCTGGGAGATGGTGCGTCTCAATGTTCTGTTATACTCAACAAAATGCACTAATTCCAGCTCCTAGAAAACCCATGGATGACCCATTTCAACAAATGGACTCTACCCTTCAACAATTCATACAAAGTCAAACCACCATAAATAACCAAACTTTTCAAGCCATCAATGACATAAGGAATAATTTGACCAAGCTAAACACAACCTTGAATGCACAAGAGAAAGGCAAATTCCCATCTCAACCCCAACCTAATTCTCAAGTCCAAATTGCTACCATAAAGCCTTCATCATCCACTGAAGCAAATGTCAAGACTTGCAAGGTCGTAATAACTCTTCGTAGTGGTAGGGAAGTTGATACATTGAGTAATGAAGCTAACAAGAAGGGTGAGAGTTCCATTTCCAATGCCCCAGGTAAAAAATATGATGTTGATGTTTCTTTGGAGCCGAAGGTAACTCCTTCGGCACCTTTTCCTCAAAGATTGGTTTCTTTACATAAAGATAAACATCATGCTAAGATATTAGACATTTTTAGACAAGTTCGCATTAACATTCCTTTTCTTGATGCCATTGAGCAAATCCCAACATATGCCAAATTTTTTAAGAATTTGTGTATGGTTAAGAGAAAGCATAATGTGCAAAAGAAGGTATTTCTCACGGAACAAGTCAGCGCCATTATATAATCCAATACTCCTCCTAACTATAAAGATCCAGGTTCTCCAAGAATAGCTTGTGTTATAGGAAGCTTGAAAATAGGCCAAGCATTACTAGACATAGGTTCTAGTGTGAATTTGCTTCCTTACAACACCTATGAACAACTTGGTTTAGGAGAGTTGAAAGCAACTTCTATCATCTTGCAATAGGCAGACTGTTCAATTAAAAGACTAGGGGAGTAGTAGAAGATGTGTTGGTGCAAGTAGATAAATTTTGTTATCCTATTGATTTTGCTGTATTAGATTTTCAATTAACTACTCATTCCATTTTTTAGGCACCCGTCATTTTAGGGGGGGGCCATTTATGACTATGTGACATCTCAGATTTTCGTGAAGAACCTTATCCATGTTTGGAGTGGATGGTTATATTATTTATTTATTTAGAGGTATTTGAAGCTTTTAGAGGAAAAAAAAAAGAGAGAAAGTTTTTTAGGAAAGTCTCTAAGTTTGTTAGATTTGAAACCCATTAGTGCAAGCCCTTTTATATTAATTAAAGCATAGTGCGATTAGGCCCAAGAAAAGAGAGGAAGACCATTAGGCTAAAACTCTTTCTTGAAGGTCTAATTAAGCAAGGACATATCAAAGAAATTTGGGAGAAGACAAGTTGGACACTTGTCCAATTTTGGTGGATCAAGAAGAGAAGGTGGGAGAAGGCCCAAGAGAAGTCCAAGGGAGGGCCAGCCATAGTGCTAGGCGCCATTAGTCTTTTGCAGTCCCTCTTGGACATGTGTCAAACTAAAACATAAGGTCTTTTACTTTTCTAAGAAGCATCTTACATGAAGAATATGGAAAGAAGGAAGATGGAATGATTTTGTAGGAAAAGAGGTGATGGTAGTCGTGTAGGAGAGAGGAAGAGTGGGAAAGTAGAAGAGTCATCTTGGAAATAACAAACAACCCACACAGTCCGCGTACCAAGTGGCAAGCTAAGAGGCTAGGGTTAAAATGAATTACGAAATAGCCCTTCTTAGGATTTTGGATCCAAGCATGGATTGAGGGGCAAAATAGGGAGTTGGGACTTGGGATTTTTGGATTTGGCAAGAGGGGGAGTCAAAAATCTTGTGCCCATTTGTCTCCCCAAGGCAATCTCATCATTAGGAAAATAATAAGAAGGTTTCGCCATTTGTCGCGCATGCACTGGAGCATGTTTGGAAAGAAAGGGACTATATAAAGCAAGCACGAAAATTTGATGAGGTTTTTCCCAACAATTTGTGACTCTTCATCTCCTAGGGTATTCGGCCAAGAGCATTCTCCTTATGTGCTCTCGTTTTCCTTCACTTTCTCACTAGCCAAACACCCATATTTGCTTGGATTTCGATTGTTTTCTATGCTAATCTTTTAGGAACACCATCTACACGAGGGAAGCATCATTTGTTCTTGTTTTTGAATCACCATGCACAAGTTTGAGGGGAGTTTCTTTTCTCTACTTTTCGGCCCCAATGATTTTCTATACACACACACTTTCACGTAAAAATTAAGAATCTTGTTTTCTCTAAAATGAAACCTTAGGCTTTCTAAAGTTTTTAAACAAAAGAAAATGGAGGATTTCATAAATCAAGCTTATATTTTTAAAATGAGAACGAAAACTAAGGTTTTATCTTGGAAGCCAAACACCCACTCATTTTCATAAAGTTTCGGACTTAGGGTTTTCCTATGTTAAATATTGATTTGTCTTCTTGATTGATTTTCAGAATTTTTTGCTTGTATTTTTGATAAATTTGTAAGTATGCTCTTAATCTATCTTGGATATTATTTTCATATATTGTGTGAACCTTGTTTGCTACTTTGTTGGTTTATTTGTTTGTTCTTTTACAAATTTAGGTAAGTGGGACTCCTATGCTAGATTTTTATTAGAAGAAAAATGAACTAAGATTGGTTTTGTAAAGTGTGCATGATATGTTTTTAAAATAAAATGTGAAAAACAACCTCAATATATGTGATATGCATCCACTCATCATGAAAATCTATATAAAAGAGAAAAAAATACTTTTTGACATGAAATGTACAGACATGAGCAATATTTGACATGTTTCTGAAATGTATAAAATAGCAAATATGAAAATTGAGATTTTTGTACATGTGCTATAAAATGATTGGGTTTTGGTATTCATTGTCTAAAGATGATATCGAAGTGAACAGCACATGACTTGATATGATATGAATATGGAAACGTTTGGCATACTTATCTGTTTGATTCTAATTGTGAATATGATTCTAATATGATGATATGGATTCACATGATATGGTTGGTATCACCGTGATATGATATGATAGGAGTGCAACCACTTTAGAAATAAAGCGGTCATTTATGTGTTCTTTCCCGTGACATAATATGGTACGATATGATATGAAAGATGAAGATGTTCAGTTATGTTATACCGTCAAAGTCTTTTTGAATATGAAAAGCTGATTCTCTGAGTATGAAAAGATTGATAAATCGTTCTGTTTTTCTAAATATATGTTTTGATATCTGCATATGAAAATGAAATGTTCCAGTTTACTGCATATGGAAATAAATGAAAATGCTCATATTTATATACTATTATATGTCATTTGCTTACTGAGTTGTTGATAGTTCACCCCTTATCTCCAAACATTTTTAGATAATTGCGATGGTATAGCTAAAGAGTAAGAATAGAAAGTATTTGGAAGGATTTGATGATCCTAGATGAGTAAGTCTAAGCGAATAGGTATTTTTGGAAAGATGATATTTTATTTAATGAGGCTCTTGTTTAGTATTTCTAGGAAGGGACATAAATATTTGTATTGAATAGATTAGTTTACAATTTTTATGGAGATTTTGGAATATGTAATTATATTATTGGAGATAATTTTAGAAAAATGAGCTAACCCTCTGGACTTTCAGGACCAGGGCATTACAAAATGAGAGTCTACCCAATAGTTACACCATGACATGTAAATCGCAAGTATAGCAAGAGATCTTGGGCTTTTTAAATTAAGAATTTTCACTTGACCTAGCTAACATCTAGAAAAATTGTTGGCGTTTTGGCTAGATTCTTGTATATCTTAGGAAGGTCTAGTGACTACCTTTCAAATATCTTGTGAAGGTCTAGCAAGTTTTATATAATTGCAATTTTTTCAATTTGAACTTGAAGTTTAATAAAAGTTATTAAGTACTGAAAGAATATAATTGATGTGATACTCTCTTTTTTATCACAACATGCTATGTAATTAAAGTTGTTTATATAAGTATCAAATTTAACTATCATGACAGCATAAATGTGATAGGATGTGAGTACTATGTGTCCGTATTCCAAGAGTACCAAATAGTAACTCTTCAATTTGGCTAAATTTTGTCATTGAAGAAGCTGTCACAATACATTTATTATAACAGCTCTATTAGTATTAGTTGGGAGGATCCCCCCTCCACTTGGCAGCCTCCCCATGTGCGGTGATTTTCCCCTCCATATGGAATGGTAACTGTATGCGGGGCAGGGCGTAGGGGAATTATGTGAGATCTCATGTTTATTGTGTTTTAATTTATCTATTAGTACTATTATTGTTTATCTTATTTTATTTTATTTCATTTTATTGTATTGCTATTTTTTATTTTATTATTATTATGGGTTACAATATTTTATTTTATTATAGTTACCGGCTGTTTATTTTGTGTAAAGTTCATATTCATGTATTTTTATTTTTATTTTTTTTATTTTATTCTTTTCTTTTGGTTTGATGAAGTTAGTTGGCAATTGTTCAATCAAGAAGAAAAATAATTGTTTTCGTATTTCAGTTCTTTGAGTCATCAAAGATTAATTATTGGAACTCACCTTTTCTTGGATGCATTATTTTGCTAAATTCTGCAAAAAGAATTCTAATCAAATTAGTTAAGGATTTTATTGTGGTTGTGAAATATATTTCTTAAGCTGCTATACTGTATTGAGAACAACAAAGTGATAACAACTAGATTACTTAAGTCTGAAGCATATAATAGGCTGAAAAAGAAAAGAACATAACAAAAGTGACTCACATTTTACTTTGTTGTGTGAAAGAAATTAAACCTAACTGAGCTTGATATGCTATATGAAAGTTTTGTGCAGATTTTGGTACATAATCTAATATAAAACTATAAGTACAACCAAGCATGTCGAGATATGTAAAGTTTTGGAATGGGCGAGCCCAACACAATAGAGCTCTCATATATAGCACCCCAAAACCAGAATCATTGCCTCCAAGGACCATCTTGCGGGACAAGCCAGGTCGACTGAATCGACTCAGAATGTAGAAGGTATGAGCGCACAAGAGGCCATGGCTAGAGAATAGGTTGAAGAGGGAAACACTAATACAAGTATGGCATCCATTTACCCCACTATTAGCATAGTTGATCTCAAACCTAATTCTTATACAATAAGCTGCAGTACATGTATTTTTTTGGTTCATTATTGGATGTATTTGATGATTGGGGTTAATGAAATTGATGTGCCTGATGTAGATCCACCAATTAAGAAACAAGGTCGAGGGCTTGCAAAGGGCATACTATTTGAATGACTTAGGAAGGTGCGTAGGATTCCTCTGGTTACAAGATGATGGTCATCGAGGTCCATCGCGCAAGAATGCCTCCATATTCTTTGATCAAATGACATGGATTATTAAATTATATGCCGGCATGAGGCATGTTAGTTGGAGTTATGTACCTGAAAAGAAGAAGCAGGAGCTCATTGACCATGTTAGGGTAGGGCTTTATGTCATACTATGCAAAGTACATAAGTTGATTGGTTACTCACTTGGCCTAAAACACATGTTTAAGGACAAATCCTTCTAACAATCAAGTGCATATTTGATATTGCAAGTAGCTTTTGTTTTGGATTGTAAAAGAGAGAACCACTGTGAGATGGTTGTAATACGTTTGGTTGTTAAGTATAATGCATATTACTATGCATTACACAAAGTCTATTTAAAATATGCATCCAATTGAGAAAGGGATTAAAATTTGAATACAAGTCCATACATGTATGCAAGAATAATTGTGTTTTGTTTTGGAAGGAGAATGAGGAAAAACAAATATGTCCTGTATGCGAAGAGTCGAGGTGATTAACTAAAAAGAACGTACTGGTCAAGGTGTTGCACTATTTTTCATTGAAATCTCGACTGCAATGACTATATATGTCTAAGAAAACAGCTGAAGATATGAGGTGACACAAAAAGAAAAGAGTTAAAGATAGCGCGCATATATAAGGCACCTGGCTGACTCACTAACCTGGCAATCTTTTTATGAACGACACCCCGAATTTGGGAGCGAAGCTCGGAACATGCGCTTGGGATTCACAACTAATGGATTCAATCCCTTTGGTAACATGAGTACAAGTTATAGCACCTGACTGATTGTGTTGATACCATATAATCTTCCCCTGTGGAGGTGCATGAAAGTGCTAAACTTTTTATTAACTCTACTAATCCCTAGCCCGAGATCACTGTGGAATAACATTGATGTATTCATACAGTCAAGGATTGAGGAGCTCAAAGAGCTATGGGCCCAAGTCAATTTCTTCTAAAATGCATGCATTGGCCCATGGTCTCTCACATAGAGAAATGCAATACACAATATGCACTGTTTGAAATTATAGATTCCATATTTTGGACCATAAATGAAATATAAGACACAAAATTGTGGTGTATTGGTCTAGAGGAGTCATGAGATAGATGATATTAACTATTACGGTATCATACGTGATATAATTAGACTGAAATATCTGGATGGGTCTGTAATATATGTTTTTGGATGTGATTGGTGGGATCTAGGAGGTGGTCGGGTTTTAATGCATAAGGATAATCACTTCACGAGTGTCAAACACCATATCAAAATGGTATAAAAATGATCTATTCACATTGGTTTGTCAAGCTACGCAAGTCTATTACTTAAATGATCTACTAAAAGGCATTGATGAAAATAGTGGAGAGATAACTTGGTGAGTCGTGCAAAAATTTATTCCTAGGAACATATATAAGTCAAGAACGAATGCGGATCATGAGTTCAAAGGAGATGAAGATGACACTTCGATCGTAAAGGCTTACCAAGAAGATGGAGATCAAGGTATTAACTTGTTTGTTGACCTTAATACACTCGAGATCCTCCCCTTATCTAGAAATGGTGTGGCACCTATTCACCTCAAACCATTCATACTAGACGCTCATCCAATTGAAGTGAGTGAAGGGGAAGAAGAGCAGTCTAACGAAGAAAAAAAAGAATGAGAAGAAGAAGAAGATGCTATTGAGAAAAATTTTGAAACAAGCATGAAAAATTTATCTGACGAAGAAGAATAAAAGTACAAAATCATATGAGTTAAACTTTTCTTTATTTTTTTATTCGTTTTCAAGGACGCGGCCAAAAAGACAACGAAGAAATATGTCGTGTCTTCTAAATCCCGAACCCATTCTGGACTCCCCTGCTAAGGAATGCGCTCCTAAAGAGATCAACATGTAGGAGACTGATAGTTAGTCGACACCCAATAATAATGAAATGTCGTTAGTAATTAATTAATTATATCTTAATACTCAATAACATATACAACTAATACCATACTATTATATATATTAGTTGATGCATTGTCTTCTTGACGCAGTCGTGGCATTACTCGTAGTCTCTCTTTAGAAAAAAGTAGGTGTCAGGAAAAAATCAAGATCACAATACCTAAAAATTCCTCTGGAGAAGTGGATGATTGTACGGCAGCACTTTCCTTTTATATTAGCATAGTAGTTCGAGCGTATGTTCCCTTTTATATGCGATCGGAGTTCCTAATGAAGTTAAATATCATATTCGAAGTCGTATGCTGGTGAGATAAATTTAAAACTATATTTTTTCTCCCTTAATAAGTATATCGTATTACTTAATTCACTCCTTAGAATGAGTTTGACTTTTTCTACTCGTACTGAAGATGTGAGAACTATGAATAAATTGATGACTATATTATTCTAACGTCACAAGGGCCGATATCTTGGGCACTTCAAAAAGTTTCAGACATTAAAAGAAACTATGAAATTCCCTTTCCAGAAGATGAAGTTAGATGATTGAATGAACTGTTGTGATCTTTTTCGCAAGTCTTGATTATCAAGTATTCTAAATTAGTTAGTTATTTACATTTGTATCCGAATAAATTAATAATAACATTATTAATTAGTTTTGTAGAGATTAAATTCGATGAATATACATAATAGAACTGCTCTCATTATTCATCATCGTGCAGGTTCAAGGTCGTACCACCGTCTTGCTGAGAAGATAGTAATTAATAACTTATAGAAACTCATTTATTTTTTTGATATTTAATGTTATTTAATTACTAATATTTAATTTCTCAATTACTAATGTGTCTTTGTTAAAAATGTGATGATCCTAAAAATTCTTCTGTGATAACCTGAAATTTTCACTCTATTTTATTTATTTATTATAAGGATAATTTTGGTGTTTTTAATTATTTAAGAAATTGTGGTTTGGGCATGGGCTTGAACCTTGGAGGCATGACTTTTGTATTAACCCTAAATGGAGTGGCAAGGCCCATAAGCCCATGGGAAAGATGCATGGTCAACCAAGCCCAATATAGTGGAACACTTGGCACATTTAGAAGAGTCCACTTTAGTCTTCAAAGGCTAGTAGGTTTGATGGAGAAAGAACTTGCGAATAAAAGATTTGACTAGTTATTTTCTTGGAAAAGTTTGTGATTGAGACAAGTAGAGAATTTCCATCTTTTGGAAATGTAAGTTTTGGGTGGCTAAGGGGGGGAAGCTAGCCGACCCTTTGTTGCTACCAATGAACTCAATCTTGAGATAAGATCTTGGCAAAAGATTTGGTAAGGGGATTGACAAGTGACTAGAGGGATATAACATCAATGGATAGAGAAAGGGATGCTTGAGTGTGGGAGAGTGTCAGTGGGCTCCAAAGATGGTCTAGCCAACCCCTTCATTTGAGTTTCTCCCAGAGTTTTTCCAAATCTAAGTGAATGACAAGTGATGAATCTTGTAAGAGTGATATGAAGAGTGACATATCAAAATGAGGCATCATTGGAGAGAAAAAATGGTGGTTTGAGGCAAAGGAAAGATTCGGGTGATGCATGGGAAGTGGTAGCTGACTTTGCCATTTGTAGTTCCCCATGTGTTTCCATATCTAGATGATCATGACTTGCAAGATTTGTGTAAGGGAGTGTAAGACACATGTGTAAGAATGATTGACTTGTGAAATGATTGGTGGCTTGCTTGTAAAGAGAGAAACCTTGGAGGGAAAGATAAGTTTCAGTGGATAGAGGTCAAGCCTTGGCCGACTAGTGCATGGTGCAATTCCCAAGTTTATGCTTCAAAATCCTTGTGAATGACTTGTGAGGTGATAAGTGATAGGATGAGTTGTGACTTGACAGGTGTGACTTGATAAAGGAATAGTGTGATTCCCAGCCTAATAGGCGCCGACCATAGTTGGATTTGGGAAGAAGAAATCTCATCCTAGTCCATACTAAACTTAGGCATCATTTGCTCTAGAGATGAGAGTCAATCAACCCATCTTGTGTCACTCATAGGCCTAGGGTCATGGAGTGCCTAGAGACGCCTCATTGGCCGAATGGCCTTGTTCTCTTTCCCATCCTGTTTGCCTTTCTTTCTCCCAAAATCTCTCGACAACCTCACTTTCCTCTCTACCTTCATTTTCTCTTGTGCTCTTCCACCATCCAAGCACCAAATTTCCTAAGCTAAGTTTGAGTTGTGCTAAGTTTCCTTGAGTGGAAGCATCCTTTTGAAAGGTAAGCTAATCCTTAAGTCATTTCGTGCATAGGATCTTAGGTAATCACACACACCAAACCTCATGTTCTTGTTATTTTCTCTTTGGCTACATGCTTTTAGTTTTATTTTAATCTTATTATTTTCATACTTTTTTAGAACTATTCTTATTTACATTTAGAGTATTGTAAGTACATCTTTTATCTTACCCCTAACATTCCATGCATATGTTTAAAGTGAATGTGGTTGTATTTCTTATTGAATGCTTGCTGATGCTAGGCTACGTTTTTGAAGAAATGTCTTGCCTATTTAGTTGCAAAATCCATGTTTAGAAATGATATTATTTTTAGGCTTGAAATTTATATTATAATAGTGAATACAATTATTTTGTTGCAAAGGAACATAAAGAATATTTATATAGTATTTGGTGATACATGCATGTATGACCATGATAAGATTTTGGGATTGAAAAGATTGACTTGGTGTATATGTATATTTCGGCTTTGAAGGTTTTAGGGTTAATATTTTCAATATTCAACTATTCCTTCATGAGATGAATTTGTATTGGATGTTTGGGTAATATAAAAACATGAGATTTGGAGAACCTATTAGCCTAAGTTTCGAATTTCTTATGTGGAATCAAGTGTGGTAATTATTTTGGTAACAAGTGATTAAAATGTTTAGATTAAGGGCTTTAGGGTTCGAACAAGCTCTCTTTATGGCGATAAGGTTATTTAATTATTTTATTAAGGCATGTTTGGGTACCTAGAATGAGTAAGATGAGGAAAACACTAGGTTGGGTGCCTAGGAGGGTCTCAGCCTCACCCTTAGGGGTGAAGACCGAGTACTTATTTTTCCTTTGATTAAATTATTTGTATGTCTTTATGAGATGGTTTGGTTGGGAATAAACATGATAACATATGTGCTTGTACGCGTCCCATGAATCACATGTTTAGCATGAAGATTTTCATATCACATGTATGAAGCATAAAGTCATGATTTTGACTCAACACGTGTTTTCAAAGGAAAAGAAAAGACTTAAGTTTTTAAAAGAACCCCAAATACTGGGATGGAATAGTGTTCTAGTAAAACTCTTTATTCACTCAGGAGTGATTAAAATCGAGTGAAAATCCCTGAGTCGACGAAAAACAGTCGACGGACCATGTATGGCTCTAAAAGGAGTTTAGAGCGTGGTCGCACCTAAAGCTAGTGGGTGCCCAAGAACAAGGATGTAATTACTCGGTTTGAATGGTCACCGAGTGATGAAGAGCTGATAACGTAGTCACCCCGACTTGAGTGGTTGTCCGGTGATGCGGTAATGCGTAATGTAGTCACTTTCGGCTTGAGTGGTCGCCGGGTGATACAGTATTTAGCGGAAAACACACGGTGCGTAGGAAAACTGTGAGGTGCCTACAAGAAAGTCATGATAAGAACGGCTTTTAAGTCACAAAAATGATATGAATATGTTAATGGCACCTAAGATAAGAAATCATGAAAGAAACGAACAGTTTACGAAAAAGGGTTTTAACCACAAGTCAAAAGAATTATGTCATACGATAAATTTTTTTTACGAAAAGCACGTGTATGAGTCAAGTATAAAAGGAAGCCAAGATTTATGAAAGTCAACATGTGCATATGCATCCGTTAAGTCATTAGTCTCACATTCATGACATATGTTCTAATTTGATATTCACTTCTATGTATGCTTGCAATGTTTTTGTTGAGAAAACTATGTAGTTATTGAGATTTCTCGAAATCTCTTCTCTTTAATTTTCAACTATCGTTCTTTGTTAGGGCGATAGAAGTGGTTGCATGTGAAAATGACTTTGGCGAGTTTAACGCTCGAAAAGACTCCCCAGACCCCTGAGGGTCTGGCAATCCCTTCCTCTTTTGACGTAGTGACCCCCATTTTGTACCACTAACTTATCTTGGATATGCGTAGGAGTGTGCTCATTGAGGCTGCCGATCGTCACTGTGTAGGATGCTACCTTACCTTGGGACTGACAAGTCCTTGTTTTTGGACCGCGTCTACACCTCAGTGGCAGGGGTGGGTATCCTGCGTGGGGGTAGGCTGGGCCTGCAACACTTTCTGTTTGGTTCCGAGATCAAGGAGGTCAATGATGAACCCCCTTTCTAGTGGCAGGTTGTGAGGTCGACATATGGTTGTTGTTGCCTTTATTTTTATACCTGGTTTATTTTGATGGCTCCCATTGTTTTGAGAAAATTTGTATTTTGTGGAAACCGATACAATTGTTGATAATTATTAATATGAAGTTTCTTTTGGGAATTAAATTTTGTTATATCATGTGACATAAGGCAAGTTTTAAGTTCTTGCCTAATTTTTACTCGACTCGACCTATTCTACTGCGAAAGATTTTTATTCATTGCTTTTAAATTAGACGTAGGTTTGTTTTATGATATGAACGATGGGTGAGTTTCCTTGTGTTACTTATCCCCGAAGTCTCAATTTACGTTCGATCTCAAACATAAGCGGGGGCGTCGACATCTTCCCTCATTCATGTCTATACTGCTGCCCACACCAATGAACATAGTAAATGGATAAATCCTACCGCTACGAAAAATTATGTAAACGCTATTAATTTTTTACATTAATTATGCAATATCTGAATAATTTATTTTTGTTCGTATTTCAATTAATTTTGTTGCTTAATGTGTGTTTTCTTACAAATTGCAGGACAAAATGTTGGTGATATATTCAACTTCTGGAGAATCTTCTCCTAGTGATATAGACATATTCACGGAAGTGCTTGGGGCCAAGTCTAGCATGGTTAGAGGATTGGGACGTACAATCAAGCATTTAGCTAGTTCATCATCCTTCACGAGCTCCTCGACCTCAAAGATTAATAATCTCACCAAAGATTCAGAAGCAGTACAACGAAAAAACGAGATTATGAGATTGAGATAGCAAGAGTTTGAGTCTCTCTTGGAACAACATTCTGATCTAGAGACGCGTGTGCAAAAGCAACAAAGAGAGTATGAGGAAAGAATGCGCACTGCAATCCAAAAATAAGTGTAGAGGGAGATGGCAACCCAGATGGAGCGTGTTATGTCACTGCAGCAAGATCACGGTGGACACAAACTCTATTTATTAATTATATTAGAAATGTTATTTGCAATCGTAGAATGCACAAACATTGTACAATCGTTTTGAAAAAAATAAGTAAATGCGATGCCCACCTGAAAATGAAAAAAACTTATTTTTTAATAATGAACCCCACTTTTTTCTAAAAAAAAATGGTTGGATGACGTTTATGCATTTCACGAATGTATATATGCAGCATTGTTGTTAATTATATATAGGTGCATAGTTTCTTATCTCCAAACTTGAAAGAAGTTGAGAAAGAATAATTATTGATAAGTGGGTACCATGCATCCTCGATCCCTTATATAAGTCATCAAACTTGAAATTAGGTTTGCATGCATTTAGAAAAGAAATGGAGAAATGTAGAGATCATCTAGTATTGTGGAACAGAAATACATTGGCAACCACGACTATCAAAATAAGCTTCAAGGAAACAATTAAACCATCATCTCCAACACCCCAACACCTTAGAATCACAACCTTTCCTTTATGGACCAATTACTTGCACCAAACATGCATATTCCCACAATTCCTTTCTATCACACCAAGAATAACCCGGACACACGTCCAAAGATCCTCTCAGCTTAAAAAGTCCCTTTAACAAACCCTCAATTGCTTTTATCCTTTGGTTAGCACCATCAAAGAAGACAACTTCATCAATTGAAATATTAATGGAGTCAAGTTTTGCGAAGCTCGGATTGGGTGCCAATTATTAGAGTTCTCCAACAATTTGATGCAGAAATCTTAAACTAGTTTTCACCATTTGGAGATCCCACTAATGGCGTGAAAACTGAAAGTAGGGAAGTTCTCTTAGCTACCCAATATAATATCTTTGATTGTGGCGGCGTGTTGGTTTAAACGGACACTCATCGATATTTTGACTATCACAATACTTTGTAACCTTTGTGACCAATTCTCATTTCTTTGCTTGCTTCCGCTATAGCAGTTTCTTCTATTTTTGTTGTGAATAAAGTCACACATTTCTATAATTTGGACTACTATGATGCAGCTCCCATTGCAAATGTATAAATAAATTCTAATGTAGATTGTTTTCCATCAAGATCATCAGCTATATCAGTATCATTATAATCTTCCAAGATTGGGAGCTCCCTTGTAGCACAAACATATTTTTGATGTACCCTTAAAGTATTTGAAAATCCACTTTACTACTTTCCAATGTTCTTTTCTTGGGTTTGAAAGAAAACGGCTCACAAATCCCACATTGTGAGTGCTCGTACACACCATAACATACGTTGGACTTCCTACTATTGAAGAGTACAAAATTGCAACCATTTCTTGAATGTTTTCCTTTGATGAAGGACACAAAATCTTCCTAAGTTTGAAATGACTAGCCAGTGGATTACTAAATGACTTACCTTTTTCCATGTTGAACATTTTCAGTACCTATTCAATAAACTTCTCCTATGGCAGCCATAACTTCTTTTCTCTTCTCTCTGAAGTGATCTTCATGCCTAAAATATAATGGGCAGCTCCTAAGTCTTTCATATCAAAGAACTTGGAGAGATCCATCTTTAACTTGCTGATGATGGATAGATTTTTTCCAACAATTAGCATTACATTGACATAGAGCAGTAAAATTACAAAGTTACTTTTTAAAATTTTGTGAATGTAAACATCTGATCTGCCTCTATTTTCTTATAGCCATGACTCACCATAAATGAGTCAAATTTCTTGTAACTCTGTCTAGGAGCCTGCTTCAAACCCTAAAGGCTTTTTTTCAGCTTGCAGACCAAATGTTTCTTCCCATGAACTTAGAAATCTTATGGTTGTTACATGTAGATCTCTTCTTCATGATTACTGTGAATAAATGTTTTCTTCACATCCATCTATTCAAGCTCTAGGTCAAGACTCGCAACTAATTCGGGTACCACTCGAATTGATTCATCTTTACAATAGGTGAGAAAACCTCATCAAAGTCAATTCCTTTCTTATGCTGGAATCCTTTGACGAACAAACGAGCTTTGTACGTCACCTATTTGACATCGTTCTTTAGTTTGAACATGTATTTATTTCTTAGTGCTATGTTTTCCTTTGGAAGTTTCACTAGCTCATATGTCTGATTTTTCTACAATAAATTCATCTTATCTTGTATCACTTCCATCCATCTATCGCTATTTGGATGAGATATTGCTTTTGGCAGCTTTTTGGCTCCCCCTCATCTGCAAGAAGAATATAATCTGATTATGGATATCTTCGATATGGAATTAATAATTGGCCTCTAAAGGATCTGTCCTGTTAAGGCTCATAGACTGGAGGATCCCCTACCGGCTATGATGATTCTACAGTTTTTTGTGGAAAAGGTAATTGATCCCCCTGTTCAGTACTCGTTCCTCTATTGTCATCTTCCTCTTCTTCTTTTGGGGAGTCTTCCCACCTGTCTTCAAAGTTTAAGGTAGGCTAAAGTGGGGGGGATTAGAGACTGCTTTTGGAGTGCTTGTAGTTCTTTCTTCTGATTTTGTAATGTTGCCATGAAGCTGATTCACAATGTCCATGCTTCTAATGACTTTCTTTGCTTTTGGATCCCATAATCTATATCCAAATTTCTCATCTCCATTGCCTATGAACATACATAAAGTGGACTTTTCATCGAGCTTTTGTCTTTCCTCCTTTGATAAATGTGCAAATACTTTGCACCCAAATACTCCTAGATGAAAGTAAGATATCTTATGGCCTAACCACACCATCTCTAGGATTTCAAACTGATGGTGTTCTATTAATCAGTTAACAGGCTACTCGAGAATTAGGCTTGATCCAATCCATTTAAAATTATTTGGAATTTAAAAATATTTTGAATATCTTGCATACTTGGCACATTTAAAACACTTTTTCTAAATTTAAAAATATATATTTGAGATTAACGACTTTTAGGCAAGGCTCCTAACCGACTTGAGAGAAAAATGAGAAGTTGGTCACACGAGGAGATGAAGAATAACTGAAGTCAAATCCTAACCCTCCTTCTTTGTCTGGTCCATACGTAAGCTACATGGCAGCCGTTAATGGCCTACCACCCACGGTAGTCGATCCCCAATTAAGTGAGTTATCTAGATGAGTGATCAATGCTAGCTTAACAAAGACTTGAAAATAAAAAGTAAATGGGCCAATATATAAGTTCTTCTAGTCTACGACCGAGCATTCTAATGCATGTCGATCCTAAGAAAGAAATGGATTGAGTCAGAATTTCTTAGATTATCCCAAAATTGTAAATATAAAAAAATATATATGTGCATAACACTCAATATTTAATGTTTCGACAGTCTTTAATTTTAACCAGTGGGTCAAACTCTCCCTCGATAAGTACTAATCAACTTAATACATATAATGTTTAAGTGAAATAGATATCATAAGTTTCAACTCCAAGATCAGCAAACCATTTCATTACATGTTATATATGTTGGACTCACTTATCAAATTAGGGTCTAATTCACGAGTCAAAGGCGGACTCTTAGAAAATAAATGAAATGAATAAACAACTATCTTCCAACACATATAATTAGTTACTTGAGTACATGATCCCCATTTCAATTAAAATATTCCATACCTTGAGTTCATACATGAAGGAAATGTCTACTCCATGTATGAGAAGGTTCAATCACAAATTAATTTGTTAGATTTACTTCCTCACTCTAATTTAAGCTATGCTTTAATTTACATATAACATTTCAACTATAAGAAAAATGGGCATTAATGATCAAACATTTGCGATTAAAATGATTATTTGTGACTAAAACAGATTAATAACGATTAAAATAGACTATTTACTATTAATAAAGAGTATCAAATAAATAATTTTTTTGTAGTATCCGAGTGAATTGTTTATAAGAAGTCTATGGTGAATGGAATTGGCACATTGCTTGAGAGGAAGAAATGCAACCTCTTTCTAATGATCATTTCAATGGCTCCAATTATGACATTGATTACTATAAGCCTAAATATGACTAGTTTTCCTCGACCCATTACATTACGTGAAGGATTCATTGAAATAATTACCTGATTAGTTTAGTGACCAAGAACCATGAGAAACATAATATCATGAGAAGGCAAAAGCTTAGGGAGAAATGGTTGTGACGAATAATATATTCTATAATTAATTGCTAAAACTAAAATCTTTCCAAGTCTTGTGAATTTGAAATTTCATTAATCTCCCATTAATCTGAAATCAAGTGAAGAACTCCTCATATTTCCAACAATAATATATAATAAAAACAAGTTTTGTGAAGAAGATTTATTATATGAAACTGTGGAGACTTGGGTGGGCTGAGCTCTGTCCAATATTAATGTATTTGTCCAATTTGATCAGTTGTTTTCAGAAATGATTTGGGTTAGGCTTATATATGCTCCGCCTGGCCTCTTCGTTTCCATGAAAACCTGTCATATATACAGGCCCACAATCAATTATCGACAGTTAAAACTTGAGAAAGAAATTCAAAAATTTATCAACTTTATCTTTTAAAAATATTTTTAACTTCAATTCGAAAGGAATCTTCTACTGTAGGCTGTTTGCCTATGTTTTGGTCTAAAAAATTGGAAAGTCAAATATTTAACTTTAACAAAACTCTAAAAATAATAATTACTCTTACGTCGAAAGTTTTATCCCATCAATTTTTAAAAGAGAAATATTTTAATTACAAAATAATTAAATTAAATTAAACCACAAAGTAATGTAATTTGAAACTTTGATGTTAGCTAGGCATTAGATTATAATCTATTTTATTATAAAATAGATAAAAGCACTAATCAATAAATTTTTATAATAAACCAACCCAACCCTTTTTACAAGCCTTCGTGTCTCTAGTACGGTTATATTGAATTTAATTGCGCGCTTTGGTAAAATCAAAGTTTTTAATTTTGTATTGTACCAGTCGATATGGTTTAAATTTACTGTATTGACTAGTGAATCGGTACAAAAATACAGCTATTTTGTTTCGGCAGATATTTCGACTGTACCGACCGGTATTTCGGCCATACTAACCAATATTTTAGCCTTTGTTTCGGCCGTACTAGATTTTGATTGTTTCTTTCAATTTCTTGCTATGTTCTTTAGCCCAATTCAAACTAAAATATTTATATATATATATATTTTTATATATAATTTACTCATATATTGACTATTATTTTAAAATGTAATTTATATATGTATTTATATATATAATTTATTTATATATACATTATTTCAAAACGATACACGAAACGGTACCAATATCGAAATATTTTCTTCTAGTGCCTTGATCGATATGCCCACCGATACAGTATTCAAAACATTGGATAAAATAACAATGTGTAAATTTATGGCTAGGTTATAATTAAGGGAAACGCCAGGGACTGGATCAGCTTATGAACTTAAAAAAATAGTCCTCCAATCACAAGTAGCCATATCATCTCTTATAGAGAAAGCAAATTATGCTTGGTCACACCGAATCAATTGCAATCTTTGTGCTTCGAAACCCTCCATTGTACATCAGCTAGCAAGAAGCATTGATTTGTTCTAAGCAAATCGCAAGGGTCGTGTTTTAGAAGGAAAATCGCAAGGGTCAAATTCAACTTGACAAATCTGAACGGCAATGACGAGTGGAATATGTCGGTTAATGGACAAAAACCTCCTCTAAGGTGAACCATCCCACCCCCTTAAGGTGAGATTTGGTCTTCAAACTGGTTTCCCCCCTTCCATAACACCTTCGTCGAGCCCCCCCAACTACCTTGCACCGACACGAGCCCTCCCCTTACCCGATCTCGAAACCCCCCCTCCACAACTCGAGGCGAACTGCTTCTTTTTTTCTCATAAAGATGAATACGGCATAATTTGAATCAATTTGATCCTCTATTTTTTGTTCAAAACAAAAGGTGAGTGAAATTGATTCTCCTCTATTAATTTTCTGAAGCTTGTACTAGTCTATTAACAACGAATTGGTTTTTGTCATCATCATCGTGTGGTCCTCGTCATCGTCTAAATTGAAGCCAAATGTGAAGTAAAGTCTGAGAAGTTTGAGTTAATTTGCTAATGTTTGACAATTTCATAAAGAAATCGATTGATTCGATGTGGGCAAGCATAAGTTGGTTTTGTTGTAACAGGTGACGAAGTTGTTTATTATTGGAGGGCTGTTTTTTAGATTTATAAGCCGAACCGATTCCTAAGTTTTTCCTATAATTAATACTTTCTGTCATATCGCTCTCTCTATTTTTTGTCTTGAAATAATCTTCCATCTCAAGAAAGTACTGGCCGGTCGACTAAAGTGCGCGCATCCTTATTAAACGAGGGCTTGTAAAAACATTAAGATTTATTATTAAAACAATATAATTTATATCTTGGCTTGACTAATATAAATTTGAATAATTTTGTATTTCTTATTTTACTTTAAGTGTATGTTAATTATAAAAAATAATCAGAAGAAATTATGTTCTCAATACCATATATCCATGTAATTAACTTAAATACTCACTATTATAATCATTGATCCCATATGTATATAACGGTATAAAAATAATAAATATATTTGCAAAAACTCAAGTTTCGATAGTTAAAAGTATACAATATCAAAAAGTAACTATTTTGTTAAAATTAAGTAACCTACAAACAAGGTAATTAAAAAAATAAAGTCAAGTCGCTAATTACGTACACTCCTATATTTCCAGATACCTCTACTAATTACGTCTAGGTGTAATGTTCATTTTCAATCCATCTTAACTTATAATTAGAGCCCAGCAATGGAATATGGGTTAGCAATGAAAAACTGTTATAATAATTGTACGTTAATTATCCTAATGACTGATGTAATTTAACATAATTTATCTTTTCTGTCTTGTCCTTTTACTTGCACACTCATGGTTTTCCATTTGGTTTTTGTCAATGTGTATTGGTGGTGATGCTAAACAAATCGAGGGCCAACCAACAAGTTACGTACCAAAATCTTAGAGCATTTTTATTAGATTATATAAAATTAAAATATATTTTTAGTCAATTTAATCTATATTTTGACTTTTAACTATTTTTATTCACATAATCTCTACATTAGAATGACTATTTTATAAAAATATAACAATAAAATAATATAATTAACTTTTAATTTTGACTATTCATATCAAATTTTTATTTTAAATTGTCTATTTATGAAGATATATAATAATGAGTAATTAATAACTAATTTTTTAATTATTTACAATTATTAAATTAATTAATTTGATCATATTTGACTATTCTATCTATTATATATTAATTAATAATTCTATTTTAATTAAATTATGAGTTTAAAAAATAGTTAGTAATCATATTATATTTAAATTAAATTACTAATCAAAAAATAATTTTTACTTGTTTCTTATCCAACTATATTTTTGAGATGAGGAACAAATAAAAATAAAAGTAAATCTGGAAAAAAAAATAGAAGAAAGTAAAAAAGAGAAAGTAATTAATTATTAAAATAAAAGTTTGGTCAATCTCATGGCCGACCATATTTGACTTTCAGTTTAAATTTATTATTCACTTTAACTTTAAAAGATAGTTTATAGTCAATTTAATGTAGGAACCAAATAAAGATTATTGGCTAAAATCGCATTGAATTTAACTTTTAATCAATTCAATAAAAATATTCTAAAAAGTAAAAATCTATCCCCGAGATTAAGAACATGATGGCTTTCTCCGCAAGTACATGATGTATATGTATATATATATTATTAATATATATATATATATATTAATTTATAAAATTTTACATCAGTGTACAAGTTTTACGCATTTTTTTGAAAAAATATAAAAAAAGATAAATTCAAGACCATCTTATATAAAAGAAAATCACTTTTTTTTATGATGGGCTTTCAATAAGTTTTATCAAAGTGGATAAGCAAATCTTACAAACTCCAAGACCATATACCCCTCACTGATCTGAGGCAGGCATACATCCGGTAGTAGGTCTTGTCTTTTTCCAAATATTTAAAGAAAATTACTTAAACTACATTAAATGAATAATATAAAAACAATCCGATAAAAGGTTACATGATGTGGTTCATCATGTGATACTTTATTGATAAGGATAAGGCTGATAGATGTGCATAAGAGCCTATACTATTTTTAAAAAAAAATTCTTATTTTTTATAAAATTCTAATAAGATTTTAATAGTATTATTGATTAGCTTTTTTAAAATCTAGATCATATAATTTGAACTTTTTATTAGAGTGCTAACGTCAAATTATAAAATTATTTTTATTATAAAATAAATCTAATAGATCAGATAAAATTATATTAATTTACGAGATTATATTTAATTATATATATATTTTTTATATTTTTTAAGTGTAGTAGTTCTATTTTTTAAATAAAACCACCAACATCTAGATTCTGACACCTTGCAATTATAAAATCTAATGTTGTTACACCACACACCATTCCGATTCTATATAATATAATTTAAGAGAAATTTTAAACATACACCTACATCTATACAACATACATCACATCATTTTTTTAATTTTTTTAATTTTTTCTTTTTATAAAAAATTTGGAATATGAATAATGATTAAAAAAAATTAATTATTTTTAATTTTAATTTTTTTTCAATTTTTTCAATTTCTTTTTTTTAAATAATTATTTTTTTACTCATTATTTATATTCTAAATATTTTATAAAAAAAAATTAAAAAAAAATATGTTGTGTAGTGTGTAAGTGTATGTATAAAAATTTTAATAATTTAATTTGTAAAATTCAAAATTAAAATTTATCTAATCAAATTATGCCACGTTGATAGCGTGGTGCAGAAGCCTTAGAATAAAGCGCCTCAGAAATTTAGAATAGATATATTCTAGAATGAGTGATGCTAGAGTGAATCCACACTCAGCACACTCACCTTCACAGTGCACTGTTCATATGAACAGTGCACTGTGAGGGTGAGTGTGCTGAGTGTGGATTCACTCAATAATTTTCCTTCTAGAATATATTCATAATTAAAGTTGTACTTGCTTGCTTGTGTAAACGTTTCTTCTATCGTGCCGCTAGTACTGTCCAGTGTGTTCCTAGTGCTGCAGTGCAAGCGAAGTTTTATGTAAGAGAAGTGCTGTTTGTTTTGACTTGCTCTGATTACATTCAGAGAAAATCATCTCAATTTATTTTTATTTTTATTTTATTATTATATTTTTATAATTTTTTATAAAATACAAATTTTATATTTTTTTTTAAATTCCAATACACATTTTTCAAATCTTAAAATAATAATAATATTAAAAAATAAACTAAACCCATCTCAACTCATCTTATTTTTAAATTCAAACGAGATTTTAGAATTCCAAATTCGGTTTTTTTTTACATGATTTTTAAGTATTTATTTTTAAATACTATTTTAATTTTTTTATATTTTTAAAAAATATTTTAAGATATTAAAAAAAATATGTAAAAAAAATATAAAAATTATATAAAAAATTAAAAAAAAAAACTGAAATTGGGATCCCAAAAAGGGGATTTGTATTTTGTAGTACGCCCCCTTTATGTAATATTCCACTAGTTCCGATCCTTTTTCGGAATCAAAAGTTATTTCATTTAAAAAAATAATTAGGCCTTTGTCCATTGATATTTTAATTTTCTTTGCTAATTGCTAAGTATTAAATTCATTTACCACAAGAAACTATAAAAAACACAGAAGAGAAAAGGAAAGGCAAGACGTGTACATGATGTAGAGCACTACATGACAACCAACATAATAGATATATTTAAATTATATATATACTATTTGATATTATTATAATATTAAATACTCAATAATATTATATAAAGTTATATCTTAAAAATTTGAACAGAAACTTTAAAAAAATTAAATTTAACGAGATGCAAACATGGTCATGCGCGCATGTATGTATTAATTGTTTTTCTAAATATAATACTATGTCCTAAAGTTTGAAGCAAGGATATATATCATGCTAAGTTCCACTCTTTTTTTTCTCATGTCATGTTAAAGTTCTACTTGCCTCTATATTATTAATTTTCATACAAGTTAAAATAATTAAGGTTTTTTCATAGATATGATGAGATAAAAGTTAAATTAAATAAAATATTATTATAATTATTTTTAATATTAATTTTGTTTTGAGACTTGAAAACATTAATTTAGAATTTGAGCTAATTGAAAAGTTTTTTTTTTTTTTTAGAATTTAGAAAATTAGTAATAATGAGATTGTTTTTATAAACAATTAGGCCCCATTTGTATTTGAAGACTAGATGAACTCGTCTTAATTCATCTTAAACTTATCATTACATATTTTCATATTTTCATATAAAGTACAAATTTCAATACAATTTTTTTAAATTCTAATATAATTTTTTCAATTTTTAAATTAATTTTTCAAATTTTAAAATATTAATAATATTAAAAAATAAACTTAATTCAACTCATTTTAACTTATTCCAACTTCAACTTTTATATTGGATGACTTTTGTTTTTTAAGTTGACGTGAACGAAAACACATCAAATGACAAAAAACCCAAAAACAAGCCATGCATGCCGACTACTTAACTGTACTATGAGTTATCCATGCACGTACTAGGATTACACTGATACGTTTGTTCATCGTAAGAAAATTAGCATAGGCTAGGCCGGCCGTAGCCTCAATTGTCTCAAAAGATGAACTTAGCATATGAAAATTAGATGTAGATCATTTAATGCCATTTATATTTGTCTCATTGACGAATTAGTCCAACGCGGTGGACTGTTATTAATTATATATTAGAAATAAAATATTGACTTAGGGTCATTTGAATTTAGAATTTCTCATTTACACTTTTGAATAAGTAGTGACTTAGCTAATCACGTAGATTTATGCGCAAATGAGTACGCAAACGAGCCCTGCACAAAAATAACTGCACATAAAAATTTTCTAATTTAAGTTCAAAAAACTTTAAAATTTAATCTTGCCATTTAAATAAATAACCTCTACTTTCCACTTTTCCTTTATCCATCAAAATTGGATCAAGGTTTCTTAAAGTTTTTTATTCGAACTTATAGGTTGCAAGTGGGAGAAAACAAAATTATCATAAAGTTTAGTAATGATCTAGAACTTACATCAACATTTATTAATACTATTCCTAGATATGTACCAAGTTAATAATTTTCCTATTAAATACGGAGATTTGACAAGCATTAAGAAATTAAGGAGTTCTAAGTCCATACGCATATGAAGTTCTTTTCCTTTAAGTAATAAATTTGTTTACCAATATTAAGATCTCAATGCATGATACGCACCTACACATTATATAACGTCCTAGTAGCGTATTAGCTAGAGAACAAAAGACATTGCAAAAATAATTTACATCATCCACACCATATAATTTGATTAATTTGCTAGATTTAAATTTTAAAATTTATCTTTTGAATTAATTAATATATCGTGTGGATATTAGTCATGTGTGGTATAAAAACTTTCAAATAGGATTATTCAATAGATTTTATAGTATTTAGTATTAGAGAAATGAATTTGTCTAACGTTATTAAATATTCAATAAATATTATGCATGTTATTTTATTTTTCCCCCTTTTACATTGCGTACGTCCGAAGTTTGGCTTGGTGTTGGGATATATTAAGTTCTACTTGCATGTATATTAGTATCTCGATCGAGTCAATATGGGAAGAGAATTAACATATAATTAACCTCCAATCAATAAGCTTAATTTATCATTAATGGAAATTAAAATATTAACCAAGTAGCTAGTTGTAGATCATTAATAGTGAGCTGACTCATGGTTTATTTAATTAAAATTAATCCAACGGTTGTAAGGACAGTACGATCAATAGTTCATCCTTCAAATTAATAACCTAAGTGTACTACTAATTCTAGATTGCTTACTAGGTTTCCAATGTGACCGCAAGAAAACAAGCTGTCCTTAAAAATAGTGAGTTCACTTTGTTTAGAAGTGATCCAAGTGTTGCTGCTAGGTACACGTGGTACGATTGGTTAAGTCATCTTAATTAAGAAAAGGGAGATGCTAACTAGGGAGTCTAATGGAGAGTTTACTTTTTATATTCACTTAGTGTATTTTTTTTTTTTGTATTTTTTTATATTTTATTTGTACATCGTTTTTTAGAAACTCTTAAACATTTTGAAAAAAATATATAATATTATTAAATAATATTTTCTTAATTATTAATAAAAAAACAGAAAAAATGAGCGGCCCCAAAAATACAGACACCTCAACGAACTCATTATCATTTCCCATGAGATCAAAATGATCATTCTAGGTTATATACATAGGCCGGTTGCCTCAAAAGTTATATATGCTCATGGAAGTTAAACATTAATTGACGTAATATTAATATTAATAATCATGCTCTATGATATATTTTTATATATATAAAGTGGTTATCTAACGAAAAATCTTGTTTTAACAAAAATTATTATTTTTCTGTTAAAGTTAACACTTTTCATCCTTAGACCATTGAAAATATTAAAAGGAAACTGATGAGTCATTGAAAATTTGTAAAATGAGAATGCAGATGAATTGTAATTATGAGAAGAAGATTTGATGTGAACTAGATAACACTAAAAACTGCTCTTATAGAGATGAAAATAAGAATAAGACAAATCATCATCTCTTCAAATCTCACTTAATCAAGATTACAAGATATGTTGGATGCATATTTTCAAAAGCCAGCAAGATTAATTGCAATTATCCTTATTTTTCTTGTAAATGCTAAACTTCTGCTGTTAGATGCTGTTGTTAACTTTGTATTTGAACTCTCTCTCGTTCCAGTTCTTCTATTCGTGGTTTCAGGTCACAAGAATACCAGTCTGCAAATTTCTTCAACTCCTTGTTTTATTGTCTTAACTTTTTATTCTTTCTATCTTTAGTTGTAAGATTTTGATGCAATTCAGATATTTGATTATTAAGATGATCAACCCCACTTACTCTCACTAGTAGCTTCCAAGACATAGTTGTAATAGAGATAGCATATTGAGTACTGAGGGTTTTTGATGCTATAATAATTTCAAGATCAGTTTTACTAGAAAAATGTATCTCTACTCCTATCATGGTGTTAACAGACTCAGGAGTAAAGATGAGTGGTTAAGGTGTAAAAGGTTTTTTGTTCAAATCTAGAACATTAACAAAAGAATTTCTCACAGTCATAGTATCGTTCTGGATGAACAAACAATTGGATCAATGAGGAATATGAGATCTTGTGTGAGCATCTTATGGGTGAAAATGATCATTTTCAAACAACAACTCAGAATTTTCAAATCTCCGCAAAGATATCATTTGTCAACAATATCAAGCGGATTTGAATTTCCTTCCACACCGAATCGATAGAATTAGACCTCAAGTTTTATAGCTTTTGTCGAATATTGGTGGTTCTTAATGATCCTTTTCGCTATGCATGTTCTCCCTAATAATGTCAAGAGGAAGAGAAATTTTAGATGAAAATATTAATATGTTCACTCTGCATTATTTAGATAGAAATCATATTTATTTTTACTTGAAAAATTAACGTATATTTTTAAGGGGAACTTAAGTATTACTACAGGTCTCAAATTTTTACTAAGTCTATCAAGCAAATACTATCTGCCACATCTTCAAATCACTCAGAGATAATTGCAATTCGTAAAACAAGTTTAGAGTATATTTGATTGAGATCAATGATTCTACATATTCAAGAAAAGTACAGTCTTCCCATAATCAATGATAGCCCAATAATTTTATACGAAAATAATATTACTTGTATCACTTAAATCAGATGAGGATATATAAAAAATACGATTAAGTGATAATCTGGCAGATTTATTCACGAAAGTATTACCAACTGCGACATTCAAGAAAATTGTGCAAAAACTTGTTAATTTTGAATAGTAATGTAATCCAAGCAGCTCCACCAGGAACAAAGTCAAAATTGATTTTATTATGTGTTGAGATAATAAAGTTAATCTAATAAAAAAGCCAAGCGGCTCCCCTTTGTTCTTCATTCTCTACCATGGGTTCTTCGTTTGCTGCATACAGTTCACTACCATGGTACCCCTTCTCAACGGCTACCATGGGTAATTTATGCAAAATCCTTCACTTTATCCCTTCAAACCAAGTTATCATTCCTCATGATCATTATCTGATTTTTCGTTTCGTTTCAAGTTGATTTTCTGTTTCTGCAGATAACCTTTAGATGAACCCATGGTAAAGTGAAGGATTTTGTTCAAGTTTGCTACCTCTCTTCACTAGATGAAATGCAATGTTTCATTTAGGAAGTGGACTGCAATAAGCATTATTCAAACGAAATGATGCCATAGAGGCCTAATGATAGCACAGCTTAAACGTGCTGCCCATGTAATTCCAATGCTTGTAAAGTGTAACCCAAGCAAATAATCATGCAGCGTACGCCAAACTGAAAAATGGCTTGAAGTCCAACTTTCTTTCTCAATAATCCTTCTCATTCTTTTAAACATAAAAAATAAATCAAAATAAATTGAATTAAAATCAAAATAAATAAAAGAAAATTAACAATTTTAATACGTAAAAAGATAATAAAATTCATATAAAAATTACACTTATCAAAACAACTATCTTCTAACGCATCTAATTAGTTACTGGAGTACATGATCCCCATTTCAATTAAAATATTCCATAACTTGAGTTCATTCGTGAAGGAAATGTCTACTCCATGTATGAGAAGGGTTCTATCACAAATTAATTTATTAGCTTTACTTCTTCACTCTAATTTAAGCTATGCTTTAATTTACATATAACGTTTCAACTACAAAAAAAAAAAATATTAATAATCAAATATTTGCGATCAAAATGACTATTTGCGACTAAAACTGACTAATAATGATTAAAATAGATTATTTACAACTAATAAATCATAATAAATAAATAATTTTCTTATAGTGTCCGAGCAAATTGTATATATGAAGTCTGTGGTGAATGGAATTGGCACATTGCTTGAGAGGACGAAATGCAACCTCTTTCTAATTAATGATCATTTCAATGGCTCCAATTATGACATTGATTACCATAAGCCTAAATATGACTAGTTTTCCTCGAACCATTACAATACGTGAAGGAATCCCTTGAAATAATTACCTGATTAGTTTAGTGACGAAGAACCATGAGAAACATGATATCATGAGAAGGCAAAAGCTTAGGGAGAAAAGGTGGTGATGAATAATATTTTCTCTAATTGATTGCTAAAACTAAAAATCTTTCCAAGTCTTGTGAATTTGAAATTTAATTAATCTCCCATTATTCTGAAATCAAGTGAAAAACTCCTCATATTTGCAACAATAATATATAATAAAAGTAAGTTTTGTGAAGAAGATTTATTATGTGAAACTGTGGAGACTTGGGTGGGCCTAACCTCATGAGCTCTGTCCAATATTAATGTATTTGTCCAATTTGATCAATTGTTTTCAGAAATGGTTTGGGTTAGGCTCTTCGTGGCCTCTTCATTTTCATGAAAACCTGTCATATATATATATGACAGGCCTACAAACAATTATCAACAAGTTAAAACTTGAGAAAGAAATTCAAAAATTTATCATTAATTTTATCTTTTAAAAGATATTTTTAACTTCAATTCAAAAGGAATTTTCTATTAGGCTAGCTGTTTGCCTATGTTTTGGTCTAAAAAATTGGAAAGTCAAAATAACTTTAACAAAACTCTAAAAATAATAATAACTCTTCCGAAAGTTATATATCCCATCAATTTTTAAAGAGGAATCCTGGGGTTCGATCCGACCGAACCCCTCCCCTTTACAGCCTCCGTCGGCAGCGGCAGTGGTGGACGACACCGTCCAGCCCATTGGGACCGGAGGGAGCTGGCGACCCCACCCCTACGACGGCAAGCCCCAGCGACCTCCGGTGTGTCTCCGGCGGCCTTAAACATATTTCGGACCCGGTCCAACATTTATCTTCTCAATGTGAGACATGTATTGCAGCCAAAAGTCATAGAGTTTCTTACCCCGTGAGCCATACAAAAAGAGACATGCATTTTTCTTTAATCAATTCGGATGTATGGGGACCTTCTCCTGTTATTACTCCATTTGGAAATAAATGGTTTGTCATTTTTGTTGATGATTGAACTCGAATGCATGGTTGTATTTACTTAAACAAAAATATGAAGTGTTTGGTGTATTTCAATAGTTTCATATAATGATTCAAACACAATTTTCAGCTACGATTAAGGCCCGATGTACCGACAATGGAGGTGAATATGTCAATATAAAATTCCACGCTTACTTCCAATGCCATGGCCTCATTCATGAAACCTCATGTTCCCAAACTCCTCGACAAAATAGCATTACCGAGAGAAAAAACCAACATATCTTAAAGACAACATGAGCATTGTTGATCGGAGCACATGTGCCTTCTTGGCATTGGGATGATGCAGTTGCCACAGCTATATATATACTCAATAGAATACTTCCAAGGTCCTACATTTTCAAACTCCCTGCCCGGATCTTTGGATGTGTTGCCTTCATTCATCTCCATAAAAATCAAAGAACCAAGTTGGAACCAAGTCCGATATCTCTTTTTGGGATATGCTATGCATCAGAAAGGATATAGATGCTTCAACCCCATCACTAAATGAACATACATCACCATGGACATCACCTTTCTCAAAGTAAAGACTTTCTATCCATCACCTTCAGCCAAATCATCTCTTCAGGGGGAGTTTCAAAATGAAGAGGTGAATTGGCTAGCAAAAACATGGCTAGAACCGGGAGCTGACTCAGAACAACATCATGATGGAAGTATTGAGATAAGGTTGACTGAGGAGTGCCCTCCAGTAGTAAAACCAACACTTGAAGAACCGTACAACATGAAACGTAATGAAACACCTACACTTGTTAGTGATATGGCTTCAAGTGATGCAACAAGAAGTAATGGTTCCCCCTCTTTAGTACCCGAAGGCCCCTCTTCTGAGAATATATCTGAGGTAAGTTCCCTAGCCATATCCTCTTTTACTGATAACATTAATAGTACTGTGCAATATGTGTTGCCTTTCAGACATAACCGTGCCAAACCACTAAGTCGATACTCTCCGGAAGTAAAAAATAGAAGATCCAAATATCTTATTGTCAACTATGTGTCCACTCACAGGCTATCCAAAGCACTCAAGGCCTTTGCACATAAACTATCCTCAAATTACATTCCTTGAAATGTGGAAAAGGCATTACTTGATCCACAATGGAGTCAAGCGATAAAAGAACTGAAGGCCTTGCAAAAAAAGTGAGACGTGGAGGTTGGTCTCATTACCTGAAGGAAAGAAATTAGTAGGATGCAAATGGGTCTTCTCCATTAAATATAATGCTAATGGATCCATTGATATATAGATACAAAGCAAGGCTGGTGGCAAAGGGGTACACACAGACGTATGGTATATATTATCAAAAAACGTTATCACCGGTAGCAAATCTAAATATTGTTAGAGTTTTGTTTTCTCTTGTAGCAAATTTAGATTGGCCATTACACCAATTTGATATGAAGACCGCATTCCTCCATGGGAATTTAGAAATATAATTTTTCATGGACATTCCACCTGGGTACTCGACAACTCTAGAAGATAAAGTAGTATGCAAGCTACAAAAGGCCTTGTACGAGTTAAAACAATCATCTTGTGCACGATTCAGTCGATTCACTATAGCTTTGAAAAAATGTGGCTTTCAGCAGAGTAACTCAAACCATACCCTTTTCCTAAAGCACCAATC
This sequence comes from Platycarya longipes, assembly GCA_036559045.1. NCBI lineage: Eukaryota > Viridiplantae > Streptophyta > Magnoliopsida > Fagales > Juglandaceae > Platycarya > Platycarya longipes. The sequence continues at coordinate 38,543,611 of CM071803.1, read as the reverse complement.
TAGAAAAGTGATAGTGTTAATTGTTTATGTAGATGACATGATCATTACGGGTGATGATAAAGAAGAAATCTCCAAGCTTTAAGAGCAATTGTCGACTTAGTTTGAGATGCAGAACCTAGGGGGACTCAAGTACTTCCTGGGAATCGAAGAATCCAGATCAAAGCAAGGCATATTTTTTGTCTCAAAGAAAATATGTCTTAAACTTGTTAGCTGAAGTGGGATTGCTAGAATGTAAACCAGCCGATACTCCCATCATCCAAATTCATCAACTTGGGATATATGTCAATCAAATGCCCACGGATAAAGAGAGATATCAAAGGATAGTTGGTAAGCTTATTTACTTGTCACATACTCAACCAGACATTGCTTACGCCATAAGTGTAGTGAGCCAATTCATGCACTGCCCTACTAAAGCTCATATGAATGTGGTAACTAGAATCCTTCGGTATTTAAAATTCTCTCATGGGAAAGGACTAATGTTCACAAAAAAAAGATCATTTGAACATTGATGGATACACTGACGCAGATTGGGTAGGAAATATTTCAAATAGGAAGTTGACTTCAGGCTACTTTACCTTTGTAAGAGGTAATCTCGCCACTTGGAGGAGCAAGAAACAAAAAGTTGTTGTGCTATCCAGTGCTAAAGCAGAATTTTGAGGAATGGCCAAGGGTTGTTTGTGAACTTCTTTGGCTAAGAAGGCTATTAACAGAAATAGGCTTTGCTCCCAGCTCAGAAATAAACCTTTTTGCGACAATAAAGCAACCATTGACATCTCTTATAATCCTATCCAATATGATAGGACTAAGCACGTTGAGGTCGATCAAAACTTCATTAAATAGAATCTTGAGAGAAAATCATTTGGTTTCGATTTGTCAAGTCAGAAGACCAACTAGCAGATGTACTCACGAAATTAATATCCAGTAAAAATTTCTACATCTCACTCGACAAGTTGGGCATTAAAGACATCTATGCACCAACTTGAAGCAGAGTGTTGGCATGAGCTGTACTTTGTACAAGGATCAACCGGTGTGCTGTTTTTCATTTTTCTCAATCAACAATATATTTTATAATACTTATACAATATATATTATAAAATAATAATATTCTTATAAGCTATTTTATAAAATTAATAATACTTTACAAATATATCCATACTTTATAAACACATATAATGTAAAATGTTGTACAAAGTATTGTAAGTTTATCATTTTTTATTTTTTAAATATTTTTAAACATATTAATTTATTTTATTAAAAAAAATAAAATGCATTAATGATTAAACCCAAGAGGCCAAGGGCAAACTAGTATTTTCCATTTATAAAATATTAATGGTCCCTTCACCTACGGTGACTTGCCAAGTTTTATGTAATTACTCAATAAATATTATATAAATTTACACCTTAAAAATCTGAACAGAAACTTTAAAAAATTAAATTTAATTAACGAGATGCAATCATGATGTATTAATTATTATTATAAACTATAATATTGTGTCCTAAAGTTTGAAGCAAGGATATATTTTATATATATATATATATATATATATTTATATATCATGCTAAGTTCATGTACTTTTTTTTTTCCTCATGTCATGTTAAAGTTCTAGTTGCCTATATATTATTAATTTCCATACAAATTAAAATAACTAAATAGTGTTAGATGACTTTTTTTTTTTTGAGTTTTTGACGGAACACAAGAAAACACATCAAAGACCCAAAAACAAGCCATGCATGCCGAGTTAACTTGTACTTTGAGATTCCGTTTGGATTTAGAAAGTGAGTTGAGTTTATTTCATTTCAACTCATTTTTATTTCATTATTATATTTTATAATTTTTTTATATAATATATAAATTCTTATATACATTTTTAAAATTTTAATTCACTTTTTTTTAAATTTTAATATTTTTTTTTAATTTTAAAATAATAATAATATTAAAAAATAAATTAAATTCATTTTGAAATTCAAACGGGTCGGAGTGATCCATGCCGATGCACTACGATTACACTGATACGTTTTGTTCATCCTAAGAAAAGTAGCAAAGGCTAGGCCGGCCGTAGCCTCCATAGTCTCAAAAGATCTGAAGCTGTCAGCATATGAAAATCAGATGTAGATCATTTAATCCCATTAATATATTTGTCTCATTAATAAATTAGTCCAACGGGGTGGAGTATTTAATTAATAGAAATAAAATATTAAGTTAAGATTTGAATTTTGAAATCCTGCTCTAATTTAAATTTTTGAAAATTTCGTTAATTTGATTTCAAAAAAGTTAAATTTAAGTTATAAAATAAAGATTCAAAACACACATTAACATTTACATAAAAAAAAAAAAAACACCAAAAGATTAAATATTTATCCCTTCATATATTGTGAAATCTTATAGTTTCAAAGCAAGTATATATCTTTTTAAGGTATGAAAGGATCAAAATATATTGTCTTGAAGAAAAACTTAGTACATCAACATTTATTATTACTATTTCTAGATATAGTACGCAGATTTGACAAGTATTAAGAAATTAAGGAGTACTAAGTCCATACGCATATGTAGTTCTTTTCCTTTAAGCAAAAAATTCGTTTACCAATATAATTAAGAAATCAATACATGATACGCACCTACACAACTATATAACGTAATTTATCATTAATGGAAATTAAAATATTAACCAAGTAGCTAGTTGTAGATCATAATTAATAGTGAGCTGACTCATGGTTTGTTTAATTAAAATTAATCCAACGGTTGTAAGGACAGTACGATCGATAGTTCATCCTTCAAATTAATTAAATATAATCGCTCGCGATCGAGTCTCAAAATTATTAGTTGAATTTTACGTGTAAGTTCAGACGAAGTTGCATTTTACGCACGTAGTTCAGAAAGCAATTTTAACGAATTTAAGTTCCATATATATTAAAAATATGTTTTCTTTCTCTGTCATTATGTTTGGTCATGAAGGGATATATATATATATATATATATATATATAGCAAGTACTTCTACTTGCATTGCAAATTGTGTTATTTGAAGTCAATATAATGAATGAGATATATATGTAACCTAAGAGTACTACTACTTCTAGATTGCTAATTATATATTAGGTTTCCAATGTGATCGCTTTGTTTAGACGTGATCCAACGGATGCTGCTTGGGACACGTAGTACGATTGGTTAATTCATCTTAATTAAGAAAATGATCATACTAGGTATACGTAGGCCGGTTGGTAGCTAGCCTCCAAAGTTATATATGCCCACGGAAGTTTAACATTAATTGAAGTAATATTATTAATGCTCCATAATATATATATGTGTGTGTGTGTGTGTGACTCAATTAATTATATCTTTGATGTCACAAATTAATTAGTTTTAAGAACGTATTGGTCTAAAAAGAAAAAAGATTGATCATTAACAATTATTATTAATGGAGCTAAAATGAATTGATTCATCCACCGGCATAAGTGAAGACTATCGATTAAATTAAAATATCGTCATCTTCTCCAAAAAAAAAATATGATTGGACATGTTTAAGAATAAAATCTATATATGTTTCAAAAAGAAAAAGAAATAAAACTATGGCTATATATGACATCTTGTTCCACGAACGTATATATAATAGAGTTTTTCCAGCCATTCATCAACTACCTTCACCCATAAATTAATTTCGAGTCTGGAGTGAATTCATTTCGATTATCCAATCGGTCAAAACCCACTATTCAATAACATTAACATAAAATAGTAAACAATTAAAATTAAAGATTAAAATACTCGTCCATATATCATCAAAAATTCAGAAGTCTTAGTTTTAAGGCATGAAACGTCCCAATAGTCCTAATGATCATAATCATAAGAATTAAGTTGAGAATTAGCCTAATCCTTCACTAGGTCCGTACCATCCTCGATCCCTTATATAAGTCATCAAACTTGAAAGAGGTTTGCATGCATTTAGCTAGAAAAGAAATTGAGAAACGTAGTAGTGATCATTCAGTGGGTGAGTTATTACAGTTGAAGAGAAATGGCGACCATCACTGTCGAAATAAGCTCCAAGGAAACAATTAAACCATCATCTCCAACACCCCAACACCTTAGAAATCATAACCTTTCCTTTATGGACCAACTTGCACCAAACATGCATATTCCTATCATTCTTTTCTATCATGCCAAGAATGACCGAGACATTGATCACGTCCAAAGATCCTCTCAGCTTAAAAAGTCCCTTCAAAAAACCCTCAACTACTTTTATCCTTTAGCTGGCACCATCAAAGAAGACTACTCCATCGACTGCAATGATAATGGAGTCGAGTTTTCTGAGGTTCAGGTTGGGTGCCAGTTATCTGAAGTTCTCCAACATTTTGATGCTGAAATCTTGAACCAATTTTTGCCATTTGGAGATCACACTAATGGCGTGAAAATTGAAAGCAGGGAAGTTCTCTTAGCAATCCAATATAATATCTTTGATTGTGGTGGCGTAGCCATTGGTGTCTGTGTTTCCCATAGGATCGCAGATGGAACTTCAGCAGCAACTTTTCTTAATGCTTGGAGCTCTATGTCCCACAGAGACGATGTTGTAGCTATATGTCCAAACTTTGATGTGGCCAATTTCTTCCCAAAGAAAGATATGCATTGGTACACTCGAGACAACTTATTGTCAAAGGAAAAGGTCGTGACAAGAAGATTGGTGTTCGACAAATCAAGCATAGCAGCTTTGAGAGAAAAGGCTTCTTCAGCTGCAAATTCCCAGGTGAAGGCGCAACAATACTTTCCAACACGTGTGGAGGCAGTTTCAGCATTGATATGGGGACGTCTCATGGCGATATCTAAATCAAAGCCAGGACCAGCAAAATTCATTCGTGCAAGTCATGCAGTCAACTTACGTGGGAGGATGGTTCCACCCATGCCCATTAATTCCTTTGGGAATCTTTGGTACAATGCTTCTACAATTGTATCACCAAACGAGAATGTTGACAATTACAACAATCTAGTTATTCTAGGGAGCAAACTGAATACTGCAATAAAAAGAATCAATCATGATTGTGTGAAGCAACTACAAAGTGATGCAATATTGGATTTGCTCAAAAAGGCGTTCGAGCAGTACTATTCAACTGGTGGCATGGAGTCCTATAACTTCACTAGCTGGTGCATGTTTCCTTTCTATGACGTTGATTTCGGGTGGGGGAAGCCAACTTGGGTGTGTTGTCCTGGCATGCCTTTTAAGAATCTCATCGTCATGATGAGTACCAAAGACGAGCAGGGAATTGAGGCATATGTTAACATATCAGAGGAAGACTCGATCATATTTGATAGTGACCTTGAACTCCTTCCATTTGTTTCTAGGACAATTGGAGACTAAATAATATTGCCCATGCAACCTTTCGTTTGGGGCTAATTTATTATCTTCCAGATCTATTTGTGTTTGTTGCAATAATTAGTATTTCGTTCTAATTATCCAATAACTTTGTAACCCTTTAATACCAGGGTTTGCCTCTAATGAATAGTGGAATTGAAGAAGAATATTTTGACAAAAGGTAGAAATACAATGATGGAAATTATTGCATAGTCCTGGAGTACCAAGTTCGTCATAGATATTTCATTAAAGGTAATATTAATACACGTACGTACAACATGATCTCTGTTATAACTCTTTTGTAACTCATTGCAAATAAAGCATTAATGAAAGTATGCTTTGATTAAAGGAAATGCACCAACTAAACGTATTATAAAAGTCAACTTTGATGCCACAATAGATAATGATAATAAGAAGATGGAATTGGTCTAAAAGCAAGGAATAGCATGGGTGAAAGTATATATGTTCTCAGCATGGACAAGTAGACCTTTTATTGGTCTTTCCATTATGGCTGAATGTTTTGCAATGTGGAGGGCAATAGAAATATGTCCTGATATTGATATTAAAGATGTGATTTAAGAAGGAGATGCAAGAAGTGCAATTTTGCAGCTCACATATTAGCAAAATAGACAGTGCATATGAAGGATGATAGAATATGGATGGAGAAAGGACTAGCAGATATTGAGGCAATTGTAAGGAAAGAATCGTCATTATGAACTGATTTTAAATTATTAATGAAAAGAAGGTATTCATAAAGAAGAGAAGTTTCACTTTTACAAATATACCCTCCATTTAATAGAGAATTGTAAAAGAGATCCACCATCAACTTATATAAGAAGTCAAAGAAATATTTTACATAATATACAAAAATTAACACTAGAGTGTGGAATAAATTGTAATTAGTGGTATTTTAAAATATGTCATATGAGATGACTGAGTATTTTAAGTTTATTTTGGAGTTAGTTGTTTATTTTTCCCTTTTGGTCTCTCGCTAAGCTAATTTTATTGGGTGAAAATAAACATTTGGGCCAACTATTGGTCAAAGCCCAAAAGTAAATTATGGAATTGGGTTGCCTAAAATTTCGGAGCCCATTAAGTAAATATTTGATTTACTTAATAAAACAAAATGCTCTCTTAAGATATATAAAATTTATTTACTAAAATTTATTGCTAAATGTCAAAAAATATCTTTAACACTTATAGCATGCTGACTAGGATGTGCGAGGTAGCCACCTCCCCGCCTCCCATCCCGCATGGGAGGGGGGTGGGATTTTCACAACTAGCAACTACCCCCAATGTGTAGGGGAGCGATACCCCATCTGGGTACTAGAGTATGGGGTCAAATATCTCATCCGTCTGCTCCCCCACATGCCCTAAATAGGCCATCGGGCCATAAGCTTTTGGGCCATTTTGGACCAAAAATAAGAATTTCTTAATTTAACAAAAATATGAATTTACAATAAAATAAAAAACTTATAAATTAAGAGAAAATGAACTGCGAAGTATTACTCTACCTAATAGGCTAATAAATTATTAATAATAACTAACTAATTACAATAATGCAAATTAAGAGAAAACATTACAAATATAAAAGGGATATTGTATCAACATTACAAATAACTAAATCACTAAATAAAACTAAATAGTCTGAACAAACTATTAACTACTAAATAGGTTGTTTGACATTTGGGACGGATGGCGAAAGGTGGAATTATAAATTAGTGTTGCCTGCTATGAGTTGTGGATTATAAAAATTGAAACATTAACAATTTAACAAGAAGATAAATTAGAATTATAAGAAAGAATAAATATTTAAAATTACAACAAACTATTAGAAATAAAATAAAAGAATTACAAAATAAATCTGACTAACCAAGATAGATGGGGTTCAAGATGAGACATTAAGAATATATCATTTGAATTTTGACTTGGGATTAGGATTGAGGTTTGAGCTAGGCATATGACCTTAAGATTTCAAAATTTTAAAAACAATTAGATACTAGAAAATTATATAAATACAAAAAAATTAAGGGATAATACAAATTGTACAAACCTATGGTAAATGCAATTGTGGGTCAAGGTCCAATATGATGAAGTCATACTACAATGGAGTGAATCCTATATGCCTACAGCAATTAAATTTGAAACTAATACTAATGAAATGAATATAAATAAATAAATCAAAATGATAAAATAAAATCAACGATTATTAGATCCAAGTTGATCACCACCTTGCTCCTCGTCAGCCTCCTTAAAGTCAAGGATATTCAGAATATGAATTTGAATTCCTTTGATCCAATTTTGCATGCAAATCAATAAATCTACATTAATAGTGGACAAAGAATCCTGGAATGGATTACATATGCGTCCTCTAGTACTAAAGGCCAACTCTGAGACAACGGTTCTGATAGAGATGGTCAAAATACTGTAGGCTATCTCTTTAAAGATAGGATATTTTATCAACATTGATCTTCCATCATGCAAACATCCAAACTTTTCTATATATGAGAGAAGATTCCCTGCCAAATATCGGTCTACCTCTGACTTCACCTTTATAGATTGATAGACTAGTACGGGATTCTATTAAAGGCTTTGGGCCTACTCCAACCTACGTTTTTTCCCATCCCGAATTTTGGAGGAGGCGTTGAGGTAGGTTTAGTTGCATTACCTTTTTTGATTAAGGTAAACTCATCAAACAATTTATCAAGGGTGTCTCTAACCATGCCCCAATAAGCTTAGCCCATACGGTCTCGTGCACAAGTCCCAAACCATATATCATGCCATCAATCTGGATCTGGAGATCAAGAATAATAGCCACTTATAACAAAGAATAAATTTATTCATCATCTTTTTTTTCATCATCCTCTCATCATCTCATGATGTGACATTAGATAATAGGTTAATAAGTAAAACATAATAAATAATCTCCAATTATTTAATGCCACATTATATGATGATGAGAGAATGATGAAGAATAGAATGACGAGTAGCATTACTCTATAACAAAATATTTAGCCTATTCAAATCCCCTCAATGCTTGTCATATTTGACCCACACCACCAATATCATCTTTCACACCCTAATATAGTCACTCGTACTCATTTCAACCAATTCTTATTTCACCCTATATATTTGTTCAGTGAAATAATTGGATGTAGGGTACAAATAACCATATATTCTCAATGCACCTCCTAGAAAAGCCTTAAAAAAATATGCAAAGATAGCAACCACCTTTCAATCAACATCAATAGACTTTTCTAATCCCTCATAATCATCAAAATATTTGACATGTTGAATGTCTTCATCACCCAATAATTCAAAAGTTATCTTATATTCTTGGGCCACCTCCAACATTAAGAAAGTTGAGTTCATCTTGTAGAAACATCAGTACAAAGGCCCTTCATGAATGTTATGCCCGTATTCCTTATAATAACTTTGAATTTCTCCAATCTTGTAAGAGAAACTCACAAATCTTATAGTTATTTTGACTCATGGAACTAAGTCATCAACATCTTTCAAGCCTTTAGACACAATTAAATTTAAAATATGTACATCACATCTAACGCATGCACTAATCACTATCCCAGATTATCTTATTTGCCACTCTAAGATAGATCTTAAGATATCCTAATGTGACATCATTAGCTGAGGCATTATCAACTATAATCATTAAAACCCATATCAATCTCTACTCTTTTATTCTATTTTAGTACCTCAACCGGAATGATCACCGGAACGAAATTTATAACTTTGGTATGAACATAACACTTACCTGATTTCTATGCTATTTTCATATCATGCAGTTCAGTCACAAGCGCATCATATAGCAATCAACTAAAAACATACACACAAATAGTATCAATATATATATCTAGCACACAAGCAATTAACTAGGAAAAATCTACACTTTACTAGGACACTCTCCAGCTATTCTCATGTCTTTGAGGTCCTTACTATGCTAAAACCATCGAAAACTCACTACGGACATTGAGACATCTTTCGATATCCCCATGTTCTTGAAGTCCTTATTCACTATGTTAAGAGCATCAGGGACTTACTACAGACGCTAGGACACCTCTGGATATCCTCATGTCCTCAAAGTGCTTACCTGGGATAGAGTACCCACTTCATTTCGTAACCTTGTCCGGTACACGTGTCACCAAAAACACATGCACCCTACCTACACATCACCTAAGATCAACATAAAGTACGTTGATTTCCTGCTGGTGCAACAAGCACCATACCTCGATAGTAATATTCTTCATACTGGTTGGTAGGACTAATCACACTTCTCGATTCTCTACGATTTCATCGCAACACTTGACACAATAAGGTTCATGTCAATGTACCTCTATCGCGTCACGTAGTTCGAGACTACTACTGACCTACACGTGACTCCTACAGCAACTCCCAACTTGACCTGAGTATGATTCCTAACGTGCCCGGGTTACGTTCCCAATACTTTACTGCTACGCGACTTTGTCGCTTTGCACATAGTTCAAGACAGAACACGATTACACAATGAGAGTCGTCACTAGGGCTGCTGGTCACGACACTACTCTGGGATAATGCTCGACAATTCCCGACACTACATGCACCTTACATACCCCAATCGTGCAACTATGCATCTTCGTGGCATGCCTTACGATACATTACGACTACAGCATGTTACATTGTGCATCACTTTATCCCTATGGAGTAAATTACACGCGTACTCCCTTCAAACACTTGTCACAACACCATACCGGCATACAAAGCTCCCGTACTACATAACACAGTCTACAACCCTACTTCACAACACAATTCTCACACTTCAAAACATAACCAACCAACTTCACACAACTACTCAGCGAACTCCACCACATCAACAGCACGGTCCACAATCAGTCAATTAAATATAAAAACAAGAAAAATAGGGTTATATCATTACTGGGTAAACTCGTACGTTGTTTGCTTCTTAGTGGCGTCGGAAGCCACTAACTTTAGCGTTAACTGCTCCGTCAAGGTCAGTGCCATGACCTCAAAATGGGAATATCTCAGGGTTCGGGCCGGGGTTCGGTTACTAAATTTGGGTCGTAAGACGCTAGCCGATATGGTGGGGAGTTTGGTGGTGGCAATGGAAAGGTCATATGTTGCGGCTAATGCCGCAAACAGTGACGTCAACCGTGTAAACTAACGGTTTGGGTTAGGGTGCTTGGTTTGACACTAAAATCTAGGGGAACACTCATTAGAAGAACGAGAATCTCATGGTGATAATGGTAAGGCGATACAACCACTAAAAGATGGTGGATCTATACAAATGGGTCAAACTCGTGCATAAGAAAGTGAAGGAGAGTCAGAGGTGGTGGTGGCTTGGTTGGGCCATGCTTGGGCATGGGGGAGGTCACCGATGGGTGAGGAACACCGTGGAGGTGGTCGTGAGCTGTGGGTGGTGGCAGATGGTGGCGCAGCAAGGTGAGGTCGTCGGTTAAAAAACCCATTTTGGGTGGAGAGGAACGGCGGAGCTGGGGTGGCTACTAACAATGAGTTTTGTACTCGTGAGGATGGGGAAGCTAATGGTGGTGATGGTGAGGCAAGGCGGTGGCTCTTAGAAAAGCTACGACGGCTCAAAATGGGAGAAACCCATTTGGGTTTAGGGCTGGTGGGGTGAGGTGGGGCTGCTGTGGTTGACATTGTCGACATGGGTGTGCTCGTCAGCGGTTAGCAGTCAAGGTGTGACCGGCGATGAGGCCTGGTGGTTGGCGGTGGTGCCGCCACAAGCTGGAAACCGAACAGTCATGGGGGAGGAGCTGCACGCATGAGAGAGAAGGGAGAGAGGAGAGAGAAGGAGAAAAACGAAAAAGTGAAGGGTTTGGACCTCCTTGGACTATTTATAATCCCGACGCTTCAAGATCTTCAAACTGATAAACAATACGCTTAAAACACCGATCTGAAAATAGGTAAAATCAATTTTACTTAAAACTCTCAGAAGAATTAAATAGAATGTTATTTTAACTTAAGTTTAGTTCATAGCATAATATTCCTCATCATTAATTAAAATGATGAAACTTTACTAATTATTTAAAAAAATAAAGTCATATATTTAAATCAGAGATTTAAAGCATAATTAAAATTTCATAATACTTTAAATAAATAAAATCAGGATAATAAAATGATCTCGTACAATTATAATATTTTGTAGCATTTCAAAATATTATACTTGTATTTTCTTATAAAACAGGCTTGGGTATAATAACACTAGAAATACCTCATGTAATATTTTCAAGACATTTAAAATATTCGATAGCATTAAAACACTAGACGCATTTTAAAATCAACGTTATCTTTTAAAAACACGTGCTTCGAAACCTGGCACATGCATTGAGGCTCGTCTCAATTGAATAAAGAGAGGATCAAGTTATCACGTCATTTCCTCGATATTCGCTAAGCTTTAGGGAAAAGAGGGAGCGGGTGTTTCAAACTCTTCCCCCCTTACAATAATTTCGTCCTTGAAATTACTTAGCTTTAATAGAATAAATCCCATCCTCAAAATTCACTCAACGCTAGGGGGAAACGAGCTTCATCCACAGAACTTGCTTAGCATTAAAGGGAATGAGTTTTATCCTCAAAACTTGCACATCAAAGAAGGAATAAACTTCGTCATTGGAACTTGCTTGACACAGGGAAAAAAATAAATTTTGTTGCCAAAATTAACTCAACGTAAGAAAAAATTAAACAAATTACTTAGTGTGAGGGAGAATAAATTTCATCACTGAAATTTTCTCAACGTAAGAAAGAATGAAATAACTTGTTCGATGAAAAGAATAAAATTCAACAGAAGAACTTACTCAAGATTGGAAAGAATAAGTCTTGTCTCTGGGATTTAGGTAATGTAAACAAGAATAAATCCCATCTATAGAATTTACTTATCGCAAGAAGAAATAAGGTTCCATCGTTGGAATTTGCTTTGCATAGTAAAGAATAAATCCCATCTCTGAAATCTACTTAGCACAAGAAAGAATAGGTCCTGCTTCCGGAACATATTTGGTAAAAGAACAAATGGATTACTCGGCAAAAGAGGGAATACAATAATTCATTTGATGCAATAAGGAATAAATTATGCCCAAAGAATTCACTCGACGTTGGAAAGAATAAAACAACCTACTAGGCGAAAGGGAGGATGGATTTTGCCCTCAAAATATACTTAGCTTCGAAAAGCTTACACTCAGAATTAACGCGACCTCGAAGGAATTACAAGAGTCCCTTGAGGGGTTCTCGCCATAAGCTAAGCCTCAGACTAGTGTGAACTAGTCCCCACGTGTAGACAATGCGCCTTGTTCAGGACTTCACGTCCACATCTTGTCTCTCCTCTGGTGACACGTTTTGAGTTGAATCCGGTACTTGATCCCATCTGCAAGGTAGCATTGACATTACCCATGGAAGAGTCTTGTCAGCAAAACTGGAAGTTGTTGTTGCACCTTCCATCTCGATTTGAGTTCAACTCGCAATCGTCAAGCGCTTACGAATAATAAGCGGTCTAACTAATGGGTTTTGAACTACTGCTCAACTAATAAGCAACAATCAAAGAGCTACAAGCAACTAATAAAAACTAACAAGCATTCAGCCAGGCCACAAGCGACTCACAATATTTAACAAGCAACAAACAACAACTAATTAGCAGTTGACAGAACTAGCAATCAATTAACTAGTACTAACAAGCGACTCGCTTATGTATAACAAGTAACTACCAACTAGCAAGCTATTAATAAACACCAACCATTAATTAACAAGCAAGTAGTGAATAATTAGCAAGCCACTAATAATTAAATAATAAGCACAGAGAGGCAAAAAGCAAACAACTAATAACTAACAAGCAGCAACAACAACAAATAAGCAAATAACTAATCATGCGTTTCATAGCATTCCTCCTTTCATTCCTTGTTCTCTTACTACATACAGTCCCTGATACCTCATTCAATTCATGCATTAAAAGAACATACACATGTATAAGAAACATGAAATCAACCAGTAATTTACAAACCAATAACTAGCAGCAAACAGCAGCCCAAGCAATAAGCAATTGGCAAACAACTATTCATACATGCCCTACTGTCATGTCGTTCTTACCCTATCCTCTAACTATGTAAAGTCTCTGATACCTAAAATAGTTCATACACATAACACTATATGCAAGCATTCTAGGTCATACCGAGAAGACATTTTAAGTTTAAAGAAAATTATTTTTCTTATACATACCGTGGGAAGTGACATGCCTTAGGAAGACGCCAGTCTAGTTCTTTACTTCACTTGTAGTTCTCTTTTCAAAAGGTTTTCTTTCTATGAAAAAGGTTCCCTCCTTTATTTTTGACAAAAAAAAAAACTGAGTCTAGTATAAGCCCTGAATCCTGCTTTGATACCACCTGTAACGACCCGACCCTCAGGAGGGTAAGATCGTACTTATGTGGCATTTCTTTTCCCCAAAACAGTTTTAGAAAACATGACTAGTTTCATTCATTTTTAAAATCTTTTAGTTCATAACCAAGGCGACAGACTCCATGTTATAGAATAAAATATAATTTTACAGTAAAAGAAGTTTACAACAGAAACATTTGATTTATAAAACAAAAAGTCTCCCTTTTATGCCTAGACTGTCATGTTCTTTCCTTAGGCTATCTACTTCCTGCTGCGCACTCCTGTGTGGGGGGAAAAATACACAGAAATAAAACTAAAATGAGTCGAATACTCAGTAAGCATTACTTCATACTATTTTTAATATATAACGAAGTAGATTTTTCAACCATGCAACCAACACACAAACATCATTTTTCATAACTACAATCCATTATGTCTTTTCTTCTTATATGTCTCAGTGTGCTACCTTCATTACATAAAGAATCCGAAGATCTACCTTATTCTTAATAAATTCTTTAAGTCACTAACACACAAGGGATCAACAAACAAGCAAGCATCTAACTATAAATCAAGCATGACAATAGTCACTACTACTAAATAGTTATCAGACGAGCAAGTCACTAATCAGCAAACAAGAACAACAACCAACAACTACAAGTCATTAAAAACAGGTAACAGATAATCACTCATCCAATACACACCTATCATGCATGCAATACACATCCTACTTAACATGACATTCATTCTTATTCATTCACTTCCTTTAAACCCTTGCACACTGTTGCCCTAATGTGCTAGGGTTGGCTGATTTTCCTTTGGATTTTGGGTCTTCATTTGGACCCTTGGGTCTTCCTTTGTACCCCTTTCGTGATTTCATACTCATAGCATAATATCAATTCATACAAATCATCAATCTTTTTAGAATCATAGCAATGCATACATTTCATCATGCATCCTATCCTAGCATCAATTCATGGCATCATTCTATAAAGTCCATAGGCAGAAATATCAAATTTCATATTATATTTTTTAGAGAATAGATACAATAATTACTACGTATAGGCATCTAATCAAAGGCATATTCCTACGTATTTGGGATTCGATAAAAAGGGCTACCAAGAATGGTCATACATACATATACTAACATTTTTAATCATATTATCTTTCTTTACTAGTTTGGTAAACACTAAAGGTGTATGAATATAACACTTACCTGATCTCCATACTATTTTCATATCGTGCAGTCCAATCACAAGTGCATCATATAGCAATCAACCTATAGCATACACACAAATACGGCAAAGCTGAGGTGGCTACCAACAATGGATTTTGTACTTCTGAGAATGAGGAAGCTAGTGGCGGTGGCAACGGTGGCTCACAGATGAGCTAAGGTGGCTCAAAGTGGGTGAAACTCATTTTGGGCTTGGGGCTGCTGGCAAAAGGTGGGGGCTACCGTGGTTGACACCGCCGGCATGGGTGTGCTCGCCGGCGGCTGGTGGTTCAGGTGTAACCGATGGTGGCGTCGCGATGAGCTGGAAACCGAACGGGCATAGGGGAGAGGCTGCATGCGGGAGAGAGAGAGGAGCGAGGAGAGAGAAGGAGAAAAAGAAAAAAGTGACGGGTTTGGACCTCTTCAGGCTATTTATAGGTCCAACGCTTTAGGGTTTTCAAACTAACAAACAATACGTTTAAAATACCGATCTAAAAATATATAAAATCAATTTAACTTAAAATACTCAGAAGAATTAAATAGAATATTATTTTAATTTAATTTTAGTTCATAACATAATATTCCTCATCATCAATTAAAATGATGAAACTTTACTAATTATTTAAAAGAAATAAAGCTATATATTTAAATCAGATATCTAAAACTTAATTAAAATTCCACAATACTTTAAATAACTAAAACCATGGTAATAAAACGATCTCATACAATTAAAATATTTTGTAGTGCTTTAAAATATTATACTTGTATTTACTTATAAAACCGACTTGGGTCTAATAACACTGAAAATGCCTCATATAATATTTTTATGACATTTAAAATATTAGATAGCATTAAAACATTGGACGCATTTTAAAATCAAAGTTATCTTTTAAAAACACGCCATTGGAATTAGACACATATTTCGAGACCTAGCACGTGCATTGAGGCTCGTCTCAATGGCCACAGCAATTGCGCCTATCAAAGCAGCTAAAAGAATTATCGAAATGAGTTCAAATGGAAGAAAAAAATCTGTTGATAAATAAATTCCAATTTGTTGACTGTTACTTATCAAATCTTGCTCTATAATTTGGTTTGATCTTGTAGTCCAAATAATCCCGTACCATGACGTATCCAGAATAGTAGTCATTAGTGAAACAAAAATACCTGTACAAACCAACAAAGTAACGCCATCCCCAACGGTCCAAAGATGAAAATCTTTGTAATATTCTGAACCATTCATGAACATGACAGCAAATATAATTAAAACATTTATAGCTCCCACGTAAATAAGGAGCTGTGCGGCAGCTACAAAATGAGAGTTTGATAGAATATAGAATAAGGATATACAAACAAGAACAAGTCCCAACGAAAAAGCAGAATAAATTGGGTTGGTAAGTAATACTACCCCTATGCCTCCTAATATAAGACCGGATCCCAAAAAGACTAAAAGAAAATCATGTATTGGTCCGGGCTACCAGTGAGATACCACTCTAGAAGAGTTAGAAGAATATAATATTTTTCGAGAATGTTGGGACATAAAAAGGTATTTTTTTTTTTTTTTTAAGAAAATAAATAGCTACTGAATTGTTGTATATTTCCATTATAATTAGGTATTCCACAAATACAAGTGACCATTAATTACATATATGTTTGATCATATATGTATTACAAATTACAACAAATAGAATGGAATTGCCAACAAATATTTGGTTCTTTTTACAAACTTTATGTTGATAAATTTACGATTCTAGAAATTCATTTCAGACAATTGAACATTTTCAATCTGTTTCTTTTTAAGAACTATTGAATGAAAGAGGAATGAGCTGTCACGTCATTTTTTTGATATTCGCTAAGTCTTAAGAAAAGAGGGAGCGAGTATTACAACTTAAGCCATTTTAGAATTTAACTAGTTTATTGCATGTTTTGGCTGGCCAAATTTTTTTAAGTAAACTATGGAGTTGAGCTACTTTGGCTTCAATAAAGAAGCAAATTAGTTTAGACATTTATTCCTTTATGGGAAAAAATCAATTTCATCCATATTAGTTAGTTTATTGTAATAGTACTACTACAGCAAATAGAGTACAAAAACCATTATTATATTGGTAAATTCAGATCCGTAAAAGGAAAAAACAAATTATTGTGAGATTTTTTATTGATGGTATTATTTATGTGGATTATGTTAAGTCTTGTAATAATCTTGCAAATCTACTAAATAAGGTGGCGCTTTGAAGAAAGAAATGATCTGTAATATATCGAGAGCAATGAGATTAAAACTTATAATTTCTTGAATCTTGTATGAGGGTACCCACCTGAGGACCAGAGATTCTGAGAATCGGGTTCAATAGGAAAAATGAATCATATGATGGTCGTTAAAAATGCACTATTTATTTTATTTATCATTCATATGATGTAAGTGCATTTATCCTGTAATGTTGTGGATGATGAGTTTTTTAAAAAACTCTTAATAAAATTATGTAATTCTTATGAGTAAGGTGTAAAAATTATAGATTTCATTTATCGTTCAGTGACAGATTTCACTCAGTGAAAGTTGGGTCGATCTTTATGAGATTTGGGTTTATTTTCAAATACTCTCATGAAACCAAGATTAGCACATGACCGTAATGTGCTGACTAATAAAGCTCACGTCATCACTAGATTATTATGTGTGAGTAATAATTCTTTATTTTTCTTAAGCAGTCATAGTTCAAGTCTAAAACCACTATTAACTCTGGAGTAAAGGTTTTTATTTCACTTAGTTGGAGTTCAATGAATACACCTTCATTATGCATAATATATTTGAAAATAATATTTTTGTACCGAACCAGAAAAATATATATTTTAGTTTTTTATATTATAGTTATTATATACTATATATATAACATAAACTTTTAATCTATTTTTTATGCTTTATTGATATAAACATATTCTTAAATATGAATATTGATATTAAGATAGTATAACCAATCCTTTTATCCTTTTATATATATATATATATATATAAAGGATAATTACATTTTTACACATTTTTTGTGGTTATATATATGAGTAATATTATTCATTATTTTAAGTCTCATCATTTTGGTCATCGTCATTTTATGATGTGGTATTAGAAAATTAGAGACTATTTATTATATTTTATTTGTAAATCTATCGTCTAGTGCCAGATCATAAAATGATAAAAAAAATGATAAATAGATTTTCCTACATATATACATGTGTTTTTGAAAACAAATTAGTTTTGGACTCTTATCATACTTGAGGTAAAAAATAATCATTTGGGTCGAAAAAATCAAGTAGTCGAACAAAATAAGTCTAAAATTGAGTCAGAGTTGATCTAAAACAAACCGGAACTGTCCTGCAAAGCCCAAAACATATCTCAAATTTATCATTATATTTTTTTAAATTTTTATATAAAATATAATAAAAAATTTAACTTTTTCAAATTCTCATACCACTTTTTCAAATTATCATACAAAACTAATACTAAAAAATTATCTTACAATACTATTTTATTTTTTTTACTTTTAACTTATTTTATTTCACTTCATCTCTAAAAATAAACAAGACTAAAAATTCTGACTTCCTGGATAAACTGGCCTGTATCAGAGTTACATTGCATCAATTGTTGGTCTTTGAGTGCATTTTAAATTGACTCAGTTTTTTTCAACATTATTAATGGCTACTTTAAATCAAACCGATCATCTGACTAATAGTTGACTGATTATTTTCTTCCTTTTTTTTAATCTTTTTTTTACTTAATAATTAAATAAAAAAATGCACTGCATCAATAAGAATTCGGTTGGGACCGAACCGTCCCTTCAGTTTTCTTTCTCTCAATTTTTGGAGCAAGGCTAGAAGGTATTAGTTAACTTTTCGGTATTCGTGTACTTATAACGAAAAGAAGTCCTTCAAAGTTCAACGTTTAGTTTTTGCTTTATAATCAATTATTTATTTTTCTTTGCAGAGAGAGGGGAGAAACTATTTTAGTTTTAAACAATCCAGCTAGCAATTGATACGGTCTCTCCTGAGTGAGAGTTTCTCCCCAAGCGTTCTACGAAAAGCTGTTTTTCTTCTCTTCGCCCCAAGAGAAACCTCCCTCTGACTCTAATCATCGTGGGTATGGAAGAAGACTTAATTAATTTGTGTGAAGGCCTTAAACTAACGGAAGTTAAGGGATGAGATTTCATTCTCCGAAGAAGATTCCCTTATCTCCAATGCTGCGAACGAACTGCTCCTTGCAGCATGCGTTATCTCAGACCGTGAAGTCAACAAAGGAGCATTTAAAACCACGATGGCAAAAGCATGGAGGCTCAGTGGTAGAGTGACCTTCAAGGATCTGGGAAGGAACAAATTCATAGTGGAGTTCCAATCGGCTAAAGAAAAACAGAGAACCAACCAAGGATGTCATTGGTCTTTCGACAAGCACCTGGTGTGCTTGCAAGAATGCGCAACCCACGTTGCTCCTCGTGAGCTCAGCTTCACCCATGAACCTTTTTGGGTTCAACTCCATGATATACCATTTGCAAGTTTGAATGAGAAAATAGGTGGAAAACTCAGTTCTTCAATCGGCGAAGTTATCCTTCTAGACGTGGATGCAAACGGCAGAGCTTGGGGAGGGTTTCTCCGGGCAAAAATCTTACTCGATATCACCAAGCCACTTGCCAGGGGATGTGTCCTTAACTTTGGAGGAGTTCGGCGATGGATCACATTCAAGTACGCAAACGGCTTCCTAATTTTTGCTTCTATTGTGGTATCATTTCTCACAGTTCCTTCGGCTGCTCCAAAGCAAATGCTGATGGCAGGACACAAGACACCTAACTCCTTCAATATGTCACTTGGATTCGGGCCAGGCTTCCTACTAAATTAGAGACCTCCCTTGTTCCGTATAATAGCAAACCCGGTGAAGATGAGGACCCCTTGGATCGACAAAACCAAGCTGGCGAACACACATCAAGCAGAGGTTTTTCACCTGAGGAAGCTGAAGAGGCACAAAGCTCTAGAATCTCTCCTAGTACCCGGTCCAAAACAATTGAAGGATTGGTTAATAGCATTATAGCAGTTGGAGGGGGCCCGACTTCCAACCATTCGCACGCCTCCCCTGGACCAACGATCCCCCACACAGAGAACGTCATGGGTTTTAAGGCTTCCAAGGACACGTCTGGCAGTGCTCCCGCTCCCACCTGGAATCCAACACCAAACTCGACACTGCCCTCACTTGGAGCCACGCCCTCTGACCCGGGACCCTAGACGGAGGATCTGATGCACGTCAACCAGACTTTCCAGGTAAGTATTTCTTCCCCCTCTTTGAGCATTAACCGGGGACCCATTACTGAACTTTCCCCCGTCTCCAATTGGAAACGCATGGCCTCGGCCAATAGAGAATGTTTTGAGTTTTTTGGGAATCAAGAAAGGCAGCTAAAAACAGACTGGTAGTCCTAACGGAAAACCGTCCAAGAATTCCAAAAACCTCAAACATTCTCTATTGGCAAAGGCTGGATTCCAGCCCTGCCAGTCTTCATGAATACCATAATATGAAACTGTCAAGGTTTAGAAATCTTCAAACAGTTCAGAAAACCCTAGTGCCAGAAAAATCCACGATTTAGTTTTTCTTACAGAAACTAAATGCTGAAGAAATAGGATGAAGACTATTAGTAATAAACTTAGTTTTGTTCATAGTTTTATTGTGGATTGTGTGGGTCGGAATGGCAGCCTAGCCGCCCTTTGGACCAAAAAATTTGACTTTGAATTAGCCTCATATTCCTTGAGGCACATTTCTCTTAAATTTTCCACTGGGTTTTCTGACAAGTATGGACTAGTGACTGGTTTTTATGGGCACCATGTGGCCACGAAAAGGAAGGAAGGGTGGAGCCTGTTAGAAGTTCTCAAACTCGAGACCCATATTCTCTGGCTGTGCACTGGTGACTTTAATGAGATTATTTCATAAGAAGAGACTACTAGTTTGTGTCAAAGACCTTTCAGGCAGATGGAAGACTTCAAAAGAACTTTATTGGAATGCGATGTAGGAGACCTCGGTTCTGAAGGGGCTATATTTACTTGGTGCAATAATAAGCCAGGCCAGGATTTTGTAAAGGAAAGATTGGATAGAGCTCTGTCATATTACACCTAGACCAACTTGTTTCCCATAAACTCGGTGCTAGTCATGCCGGTTCAGTGCTCCAACCATTGCCCTCTTTTCATTGGTAACAGAGATTTTGAAACCAGGTCGTTCGCCACCAGGAAACTATTCAGGTGGCATGGGGCAAACCAAACAAGGACCAACTCTGAGATCACTAGGAGAAGCATAGAAAAGTGTGGATATCAATTGAAAGAATGTTATAGATCGGAGCGAAACGCCAAACAACAGAGCCTCAAGCAAAAAAAAGACGATTTATGGTTACTTGAGGTGGACAATTCCGGTCAGAAGATTGGAAGGATCAAGAACCTTCAAAAAGAAATTGATGTTTTTTTAGAAAAGGATGAGGTTATCTAAAAATAATGGGCCAAACAGCGATGGTTACATGAGGGAGATAGGAATACCTCCTATTTTCATAAATGTGCTTCACAAAGAAAGCAAAGGAACACCATTCAAAAAATCACTAGTGAGAAGGGTCATACATGGCACACACCTGAGGACACTGCCCAGAAGTTTCAAAAATTCTACATTCAATTTTTCTCCACTACTTCCCCAAATCTTGACCCCTATTTAGAGAAATTTTCTCCATGTGTCATTGAGGAGATGAACAGTACCTTAACCAAAGCCTATTGTAAGGAGCAAATGGAACTAGCAATGGCATTAATGAACCTGCTAGGCTCTCCTAAGTCGAACGGCCTAACAACTATCTTCTACCAAGACCATTGAAACATTGTTGGCAAAAGAGTTATTGGCACAAATTTAGACGTTCTGAATGCCTAGACGGTTCTATGGGGTATAAGCCATACCTTCATTTCCTTAATTCCCAAGAAGCATGCCCCCCGAGTGGTGTATGATTATAGACCTATTAGCTTGTGCGACGTGCTTTATAAAATCATTGCAAAAGTCATTTCCAACAGACTGACACTTATCCTCCCACAGTTAATCTCTCCCTCTCAGAGCGCTTTTGTCCTAGGGTGCCTCATCTCTGATAATATTCTTGTGGCATATGAGCTCCTACATTCCATGCAAAATAGAATCAAGAGCAAAAAAGAAGGTTACAAAGTTTTGAAACTAGACATGAGTAAGGCGTACGACAGAGTCGAATGGGTTTTTCTTAAAGCCGCTTTGACAAAGATGGGTTTTGACTCCTTAGTGATCCAGTTGATAATGCAATGTGTGGAAACAGTTTCATACTCTTTACTGATCAATGGTGTGCCTCAAGCTCCAACTCAACCGTCGAAAGGCATCAGACAGGGAGATCCTCTTTCCCTTTATCTTTTTAGTTTATGTTCAAAAATCCTTAGCCAAGCTCTCTGTGCTATTGAGCAAAGGGGCCTGATCTCCAAAATACTAGTGACAAAATGCTCTTTTACTATTAATCATTTATTCTTTGCTAACGATAGTTTGCTTTTTTGCAAGGCTATCCCAATGGAATGGAACAGGCCCTATGGCATACTCCATGATTATGAAATGGCTTCGGGACAGAGGTTGAACCTAGAAAAAACATCAATCATGTTCAATAAAAACACCAAGGTGGAAGTCCAACAAACAATTTTGGCAACAGCGGGAATCAGGGCAATTGGCCCTTTTGAGAAATATCTAAGGCTTCCCCCCTTCATTGGACGCCATCAGACCCAAGCTTTTAATCCCACTCTAGATGGGATAAAGGCTCAGATAAACAATTGGAAGACCAACTTTCTCTTTAGTGATGGTAAAGAAATTCTACTCAAAGCAGTCATCCAATCAATCCCCACATACAGTATGGGTATTTTCAAATTTTCGAAATGCATCATCAAGAGCATCAATAAGCTCATGCAAAACCTCAGGTGGGAGCAAAAGGATAATTGGTCTAAGATTCACTAGCTAAGTTGGAAAGGCATGGGTGTGGCAAAACAACATAGAGGCCTTGGGTTCAAAGACATTGAGGATTTCAACCTAGCTCTCTTAACTAAATAAGGGTGGTGTTTAGTACAAGGTCCGACATTATTGGCTGGTAGAGTTCTACAAGCTAAATACTACAAGGGGAAGGACTTTCTTAACGAAATCTTGAAGCCAGGAGACTCCTTCGTGTGGCAGAGTATCATGGCCTCTAAACCACAACTATGTGAAGGCCTCATATGGACAATAGGAAATGGTGAAAATGTCAGGATCTAGGAAGACAAATGGATCCCTATTCACTCCACATACAAAATCCAAACTCCACCTAGGGTCCTACCAAACGAATCTAGAGTTGGTCGCCTCATTGACACCGATAGGAAATATTGGAAAGCTAGTATGGTACATGATAAATTCAGCCCGAAGGAAGCGAAGGCCATAATCCAGATACCAATCAGCCCCTGTGGCAACCTGGATCAACTCGCCTGGAGATGCTCGCTGGATGGAAAATTCATAGTAAAATTAGCATACCACCTACAAGGCAGCCTCAACGTAAGAAAATCAGGTCAATCGTCAGCACCCCCCATGGGTGCAACCATTTGGAACACCACTTGGACCTTAAACTTGCCCCATGCTATCTGATCCTTTCTGTGGCAAGCTGGGAAAAACATCCTCCCAACAAAATTCAACTTGTCAAGAGAAGCATGATAGATTCCCCCGAATGCCCTATCTGTTTCCAATCACCTGAATCCACCACACATGCATTGTGGTCCTGCCTGACAGTTCAAGATGTGTGCAATATATGTTCTAGGAAACTCCAAAAACTTTCTTTTAGGGAAGGGGACTTTACTGACACTCTTAGTGTTGTATTTTCCACAAGGATGGAAGATGTCCATGCAGAAGCGACCTATGCCTTCAAATTCCTATGGCAAAGAAGGAAAAAGCTGATTTTTTATTCATCCTTTTGCTCCCCTGTGCAGGTAATACAGTAGGTGCAAGCGGGACTAGCAGACCTTGAAGCATACCTAGAAGGCAGGAGGAGCAACTAGAAGAAGAGAGCGGTCGCGACCTCAACACCCACTTGGCAAAGACCCTCTTTAGAATATTACAAAGCAAATTGGGATGTGGCGATCGACAAGACCCACTGCAAAACTGACATAAAAGTTATAATTCGAGACTCCAATGGTGAAGTCCTAGCAACCCTCCAAGCCCCTTGACATCTCTTCCCAGATTCCCTTGTAAGGGAAGCAGTAGCGGCGACGCGTGCTATATCTCTCAGCCTGGAGCTAGGCTTGCGTTCCAAGATGATATTTGAAGCTGACTCTAAGGTGGTCGTAGATGGCCTAAACAACAAAGGAGATCATTGGAGTACAACTGGTGTGAGATCCCAAATTTACGTGTATTTTTACACATTATTTTCTTTTCGGTGTTAATTATTTTAATTTATTTTAATAATATTATTAGTCGTATTTTATTTGTTTAAAATGTTTATTTAATATATTAATTAGTTAATATTAGTTTTATGTTGTTCTTATAATTAAATATTGAATTACGTTACTTTTTTTATTAACTTTAATGAGGTAATTATTTTAATGATTGGGATTAAATTCTTTTATTTTATTATGTGATTTTATTTGATGTGTTTTCTTTATATTAATTATTGGTTTATAATTCAAGTGTATTTGGTTTAATCTATTTTATTGTTGGGCTTAAATATTTTATTTTATTGATATCGAATTATAGTGTTTTCAGTCGAGTTTTATTTAATTTATTGTGTTCTTTATTTTTAGTTAGTCTTCATTTATTTGTTTTCTTTTTCTTCTTTTTCCTTTTTCTTCTTCTTTTCTTTTCTTTTCTTTCCTTTTTCTTTATTTTTCCTGCTTCCCCACCCCAGCTCCGCGCGACCAACCCCCCCTCTATTTTGCCGTTCGGCCTTAAGCCTAGCCCGTCTCCACTGCCAACTTCCATGCCTCACTGCCGGTACTGCCTTGACCCCCTGTCGCCGGCAAGCACAACCCCACCGGAGTTGCACCTCACGGAGGCCCCTAGTCGGCGCATGAGTCTTAAACCCGAATTGAGTATTTTGCCTTCCCTTATATTTTTCGGCCACCGCCGGCCATCCCTTAGCACCGATGACTTACCAGTAGCCTCCCCTCACTCCGACGAGCATAACCCACCACCCAAAGCCACCCAACTCAGCCACTTCCTCCTCCATCCGAAATGGGTCCTTAAATGGATCTATCTTTGCCGCACCGCCGTCCGGCCACCGTAGGCCTCACCACCACCACCAAAAGACTCCCCTTGCTCAGCCGACCAAACCCTATCTCAGTGTCCCCATACATAGCCCCACCTTCCCGATACAATCCCAAACCCGAAAATGGGCTTCCACCCTTTTGGAGCCCGATCCACCACCTTATGGTGGTTGTGCCGCCATACCTCCATGAGATTCCCCACCTTCCAAAGATCATCTCCCTAAATTTTTGTGTCAAGCCGAATACTTTAGCTTAACGTACAAGTGACCACTACGAACACTGCGGATTTACGTCTGCTCAAGGATTTACGTTTTTACCCGCTGTAAGTATTTTCCAAATAAATTTTAAGATTTAAATATATTTTTGGCATCAACAAGTATTGTATTTGGTTATTGTGGGATTTATTAATTGTTGGCTAGTTGGTGAATGGTCGTCTACATTGTGTATTTACGTGCATATTCATGTGTTGGAAATGAAAACTGGATTTTCATTGTATTTATGTTTTTGGGTGCGTGTGTATCACGACCCTAAGCCAAGATGGGGTATTATCTCGGTGGAGCTCCTCTGGTCACTTGGGAGCTGAATATACTGAGTGACGTCCCCTTGGGTCGTCACCGGGCGACGACAGGATCGGATGGGATGTTAACGCTCTCATGCCAACTCCGTGGCTCCTCTGCTAGCGGGAGCTAGGAGATGTCTGATCATGGTACGTGCTGGGCGCAGTTAGCTAGGCATCGCCCGTTCCGAAGTCACATGCGTGGTCGTTACCTTCGGTGTGATGATGAAAGTCAGGGTGTGCGAATGGTCACTATGGAAGATCATGGTGCATACGGTTAATAAAATGAATGTTTAGTCCATTTTCTAGGAAAGTGGCGGGTTTTAGTTATTGGTTTTACGTGGACTATTTTTTGGGAAAATGGTTGGGGTTTTAATAGATTTACGGACATCATTTTTTGAAAAAAATGATGGATGATTTTATTGGAGTTTTAATTTGGGCCAAATTGGGATTTTGACTTGTGTGGTTATTTTATTTGTTTTGAGAAAGATGATTTTAAGATTTATGCATACGGTGTCCTGTTCATGTGTGAGGTTGTTGTTGTGCATGAGTATATTTTGTATCTTGGGGTTTGTTTGGGTTGTACTTACCTGCGATGCTATTTCTAGCGTCGTAGTTTTTGGATGCAGAGTTTTGTGGGGGCTGAGCCTGAGGAGGCGACTCCGCTGTTGAAGTATTCCTGTTATAAATTATTATCTTGGGAAATTATTTTTTCCTTTTTATAAATATGTATTTGTTTGATTTATCTTTCGGATAACTGTATTAAATTTCCTGTTGGAAAATTTATATTAAATTAGTTTGTAAAACAACTTTAAAAAAATGCTGGTACTTAGTTATCGACTTAATTTATCCTCTGCTTATATTTATATATGTCACGTGTTCACACACTTAGCACTTGACGTTGGAGGTGCGTGACCCATGTTGTCAGCATCCCGACACCTCGATTCCTGTATTTATTTTAAGGGGAATTTGAGAGCGTCACAGGTGGTATCAGAGCAGTTCAGCTCTAGGTAAATCCGCAAGTTACCTAGGAATTATACCATAAAAGTTTGTAGTTTTAAAAATTTATTTGTTTTATTATTTGGTTATTTTATTTTATTTTATTGTTCTATTTGTTCTCTAAGTTTTTCCTACTAATTCATATGGTAAGATTATCGATAGTTATTTTATTATGTTGTGCTTTTTATTTTAATGTGCATGTTGTTTATTTATTTTCATAATTAAGTTAGTTTTGAATGGTTTGTTTACTTTGTTTTATTTTATTTTAATATTTGTTCAATATTGTAATTGAGTAGTAGTTAAGATTTTAGTTAGTTGATTTTATTTAGTTAAGCTGTTGAGCCTTTATTTAATTATTTATTTTATATATATGCCTTTGTTTTTGTTTAAATTGGAATTTGGATATTTCGGATTAGATTATTATTTTAAATCAATCTTTTTATTGAATCTTATATTTTAAATAATTGTGTTATGGAATTTCTTATTTTAAAGTTTATTTCTTTTGTTGTGGGTTATTTTGTTTTCTTAAACTTTTATTCAATTATCATCGGATTTGATTTTAATTTTAGTTCATAGGTTTTTTACAAGATAGTTTTGGATTTTGTTTATTATTTATTTATTTTAATTATGGCTCTTATATTTTAAATATTTTTGAAAGTTTAAAATTTATTTAGACAAAAATTTAAAATGAATTGTTGCTATGCTTTCCTTTTAGGCATATGCTTTGAAATAAGTTTTTAAATTTGTTATCTTTTCACCTTTCCGTTTGTTTTATTTTGAAGGTTTATCTATTTATTTTGACGAGTGGGTTTGTTTTGACGACTTGTTAGTATTTACTTATTAATTAACTTATCTATTTAATTAGTTTACTATGATTCATTTCTTTAAAAAGTTTTAAATCCTAGAGATTTCTAGAATAAATCTTTTTAGAGTTGGGTTTTGCGGAGAATTTCAAAATTTTAATTGTCATTTTATTTCTCCGTTCTTCTTTTAATTCAATTTCCTTCTTTTATTTAATAAAAGTTTTTGGTGACTTTGTGTTTATTAAGGGAGGTGGGCTTGTTTTCTTGAATGAGTGGCTTCTATTTATTTGTTTATTAGATATTTTCCCCCTTTGTGTTTTTATATATAATTTATGTGAATTACTTGAGTTTTATTTGGTGTTTGGGTATATTGCTATATTTTTGTGAGACAGATTTGTTTTGATAAACTATTGGTATTTATATAATTGTGTTTCGTTGTTGATATTTTCCATGCTATTTATATGTATTAGCTGGGTCTCACTGAGTGCTAGAGTTTATAAGTTCTAATTTTATTTTTGGGAGATTGTTGAAATTGTATTTTAGAAACTCTTCTTGTGAGTGTGAAATTGTTGGTCATTGATATATTGTTATGGAATCTGTTATAGTAATGCTTATGATAGTAGGCGATTAATTGTTTCCTTGGTGAAATTTTGATGTTGTTTGTGGAGGTTTAGAAATTGATGTATAATAATTATGTGTGTAAATTTTTGGAGAGTACTTATCTTTGATTTGTGTTTGACTTGATGGAAGTTGTTTTGTTAAGTGATAAGGTTGACTTGATGTGATGAAAATAAATTTATGAGATCTAAATTTTAGGCTTCTGGGTGAATTGGTTAGAGTAGATAATTTAAGTATAATATTTGGAGAATCTAATAGTTAGCAACATTTGTCGTGATATCTTAAGGAATTAGTTGTAACTTAAGGTCGCATAGGAATTAAAATATTTGAGATTATTCCATCTCATGAGTATTGAAGGTCCGGTTGGGAAAGTTATATGTATTGTGGTTATTATGCTAATTAAGTTGAGTAGAGTGATATGATTTTTTTTTTTGATATACGTTGGAATTTAGGTATCAACCATAGTGATATAATCAAAATTATAAGATATTAAAATTTTAGGATTTGAAAGAGTAGTATATGATTTCTTGTTAATAGGTGTTGAGCTAATTTTTACTTATGGTGATAATTTATGAGGACTTAAATTTGTATACATTTAGCGAGTTATCAGAGTGCGCGCGAAAACGTGATGATTTGCGATATAGTTGGAGGTTCAAGTTTTATGTTGGTTGTGAGGAATTAATGGTGACTTGAAATTTGTAACGGTACTTGTAAGGGGAGATTTATCATTTGTTGGGTAAATTAGGTTTATTAATGGTTAAGATGGGAAATTAAACTTGGGAATGTTTTTTAGGGTGGCATAATTTGTTGTATGGAGTTATTGAACATTAAAATTTTGAGAGGTTGTACTAAAGTCCTTGTACATATGGAGTTCAGATTAATTGGCTACCTCAGGAGTCTTAGAGATAAAATATTATTTGGAGACTATACGATTATAATGGAATAACATCCATTTGTGTTTGAGAAAAATAAATGATTGTGCTAATGCTTGGAGTGAGTATTGAGTGATAGGGTAGGTGAGCTATTGGAGTTTCTATTAGTTGCAACCGAGCGAATTTCGGGGACGAAATTCTTTTTAAGGGGGGGAGAACGTGAGATACTAGATTTACGTGTATTTTTACACATTATTTTATTCTCGGTATTAATTATTTTAATTTATTTTAATAATATTATTAGTCTTGTTTTATTTGTTTAAGATATTTATTTAATCTATTAATTAGTTAATATTAGTTTTATGTTGTTCTTATAATTAAATATTGAGTTACGTTACTTTTTTTTATTAATTTTAATGAGATGTAATTATTTTAATGATTGAGATTAAATTCTTTTATTTTATTATGTGATTTTATTTGATGTGTTTTCTTTATATTAATTATTGGTTTATAATTCAAGTGTATTTGGTTTAATCTATTTTATTGTTGGGCTTAAATATTTTATTTTATTGATATCGAATTGTAGTGTTTTCAGTCAACTTTTATTTAATTTATTGTGTTCTTTCTTTTTAGTTAGTCTTCATCTATTTGTTTTCTTTTTCTTTTTCTTCTTCTTTTCTTTTCTTTTCTTTCCTTTTTCTTTATTTTCCCTGCTTCCCCACCCCAGCCCCGCGCGACCAACGCCCCCCCCCCCTTCTGTTTTGCCATTTGGCCTTAAGTCTAGCCCGTCTCCACCGTCGACTTCCATGCCTCACTGCCGGTACTGCCTTGACCCCTTGTTGCCGGCAAGCACAACCTCACCAGAGTTGCACCTCATAGCAGCCCCTAGCCGGCGCATGAGTCTTAAACCCGAAATGGGTATTTTGTCTTCCCTTACATTTTCCGGCCACCGCCGGCCACCCATTGGCACCGGCAACCTACCAGCAGCTTCCCCTTACTCCGGCGAGGATAACCCACCGCCCAAAGCCACCCAACTTAGACACTTCCTCCTCCACTCGAAAATAGGTCCTTAAATGGATCCATCTTCGCCGCGTTGCTGTCTGGCCACCAAAAGACTCCTCTTGCTCAGCCGACCAACCCCCTAACTCAGTTTCCTCATATACGGCCCCACCTTCCCGGTACAATTCCAAACCCAAAAATGGGTTTCCACCTTTTGGAGCCCAATCCGCCACCTTCCGGTGGTTGTTCCGCCACACCACCACCTCCATGAGATTTCCCACATTCCAAAGAATATCTCCCTAAATTTTGGTATCAAACCGAGTGCTTTATCCTAACGTACAAGTGACCGTTACGAGTGCTGCGGATTGACGTCTGTTCAAGGATTTAAGCTTTTACCCGCTGTAAGTATTTTCCAAATAAACTTTAAGATTTAAATATATTTTTGGCATCAACAAGTATTTTATTTGGTTATTGTTGGAATTTATTTATTGTTGGCTATTTGGTGCATGATCGTCTGCATTGTGTATTTACGTGCATATTCATGTGTTGGAAATGAAAACTGAGTTTTCATTGTGTTTATATTTTTTGGTGCGTGTATATCACGACCCCAAGCCGAGATGGGGCATTATCTCGGTGGAGCTCCTTTGGTCACTCGGGAGCGGAATATACTGAGTGACGTCCCTTGGGTCGTCGCCAGGCAACGATGGGATAGGACGGGATGGTAATGCTCTCGTACGGACTCTGTAGCTCCTCTGCTGGCGGGAATTAGAGGATGCCTGGTCATGGTACGTGCTAGGCGCGGTTAGCTAGGCATCGCCCGTTCCGAAGTCACATGCGTGGTCGTTACTTTCGGTGTGATGATGAAAACCAGGGTGTGCGGATGGTCTCTAGGGGAGATCATGGTACATACGGTTAATAAAATAGATGTTTAGGCTTTTTCTGGAAAAGTGGCGGGTTTTAGTTATTGGTTTTACGTGGACCATTTTCTGAGAAAATGGTTGTGGTTTTAATAGATTTACGGACATCATTTTCTTGGAAAATGACGGATGATTTTATTGGAGTTTTAATTTGGGTCAAAGTAGGATTTTGGCGTGTGTGGTTATTTTATTTGTTTTAAAAAAGATGATTTTAAGATTATTGCATACGGTGTCTTGTTCATGTGTGAGGTTGTTGTTGTGCATGAGTATATTTTATATCTTGGGGTTTGTTTGGGTTATACTTACCTGCGATGCCATTTCTGGCATCGTAATTTTTGGATGCAGAGTTTTGTGGAGGCTGGCTTGAGGAGGCGACTCCGTTGTTGAAGTATTCCTGTTATAAATTATTATCTTGAGAAATTGTTTTCTCCCTTTTTATAAATATGTATTTGTTTGATTTATCTTTCGGATAATTGTATTAAATTTCCTGTTGGAGAATTTATGTTAAATTAGTTTGTAAAATAATTTTAAAAAAATGCTTGTACTTAGTTATCGACTTAATTTATCTGCTGATTTTATTTATGTATGTCACGTGTTCACACACTTAGCACTTGACGTTGGGGGTGCGTGACCCATGTTGTCAGCATCTTGACGCCTCGATTCTCGTATTTATTTTAAGAGGAATTTAAAGGCGTCACAATTGGTCTACTCATCCGAGATGCCAAACAACTTCTTAGGACAATTAGCTCACGTTCCATTGTTTATATACTAAGACTAGCTAATTCGATGACTCATATTTTGGTCAAAAATACTTTGAACCTTGATAAGGAATGCATTCTTATAGAATCTTTCCCTCCATATATTAGCAATTTATTATGATTTAATGTTATGCAGAGTCTTCCTTTCAAAAAAACAAAAAATAGGTTTTGAAAGCTTTATACGATAAGGGTATAGGAGCACTCCCACTTGCACTTCTATTTTACTTTTTTTTTTAAATATAAAGAAATACTCTCAAAAACAAGTTTTATTAGATCATCTATTTTATTAAAAAAAAAATACATTTTTTACAGTGATCTCGTTAATATAACGAGATACTGTTCATCTTTATAAAATTATTATATTCGTTTCTCTTTCTTTTATACTGTGCTCGTCGTTTCAACTTTCCACGCAAGAAGAAGAACTGAGCTTCGCTCGTCGTAGGTCGTAGAGCACTGCGATTATTCATAGTCAACGACGAAATGGACCTCGCAAGACAAAGAACGAACCTCACTCGTCATTTCACCTCCCTTATCGACGTCTTCGTCAAGAACCATGACCGATTGAAGAAGAAATCATGGAAAATCTCTTTTCCTCTTTGAGTCTCGTTCTTCTTTCTCCTCTATTGTCTTCTCCAAGTACTCATAAGCGTCAAAGTCCATGGGTTCCTCCTCTTCAGTGACCTATCGAAGTCCTAGATTCGCAGATATTGGAAGGGCTTTTTTGGGTATGTCTGGGGTTTTGGAAGGGCTTGGGCTGGGTGCGACTACGAATGATCTGAAATCCCTTCGTAGCAATCTACAATCATCGGCTGAGTGAAATGAAGCTGGGGGGGGTGAAGCCCGTTTGAAACAATTTTAAGCTAGGATCTGGCAAGAGAGAACGAGGAGGACGAAGTATTAAATGAATAAAAAAGAATTAAATAAGAATATTTAAATGATATAAAAAATAAATAAATAAAATGATGGATGATATATTATAAAAATAAACATTAAAAAAAAAAGATTTTAATAATATATTTTAAAAGATAAATTAGATAAACCATTGAAAATGCTCTAATAAACATGCACTAGAAGGCTCCAAGCGAATTTTAGCATTAATTACTTGGTTGCCATGATTATTTGATTGCATGTTGCGGTTTCCTTCCTCTGTTATTTCTACCTGGTGGTGCCTTTTTTCCATGAGATGAGAAGGAAATTTTAGAAAATAATAATAATAATAAAAAAAGTGGGTGTATACCCTTGAGAGAGAAGAGAGACGTTTTTTTTTATCTGGAGCCTTAACCTTAATCATTTGAAGTTATTTTAATTGAGGTATTGTATTCTAAAGGAGATAAAATCAACAGGATGTCTGCTGCTTATTTGAAACTTTATCTACCAAAAATGGCTTGAATCTCTTCTTATAGAACGAGATTTATTGCCTCAATCTAAATTGATTTCGTTCAAATTTAAAGTCGTCGTGATTTTTATTTTATTACTGTATATTTCATCAACACCCAGACAACTTTGAGTTATTACTGTATAACTCAAGCTCAAGTTCGATTTTTTTTTTTAGTCTTATCTTTTTTAAAAAATTTACAAAAAAACTCTCACCATTTAACTATTCAACCAAATAATTATTATTAATACATTATTATGGTATAAATTTTTATAAAGTAACTTATAGTTATAAATTAAAAAATTAATACATAAGATAAATGTAATATATAAACTAAACTATTTAATACATATAGATATATAATAAATCAAAAATTTCTAGGTGTATGATATATTATTATATAAATTATCCTATACAAATCTTGGGAAGAGATATATATATTAAGGTAAACTGTAAATAAATTAATAATATTAAGTATATAAATACAACTAGCATGTAATAAATATAATTTATATATATATATATAACATAACATGAGCTTCAAAACAAGCTTATACGAGTTAAGTCTATCTTAAATGAATTTTGCTTGTTTAATATTTACATATATATATTAATATTTACAAACATATCATTCTTTAAATAAACCATATTCAAATTGAGTGTACACAAACTGAGTTCAAACAGTTCATGAGCTATTCTGTTTATTTACAATTCTATACACATCCTATACTGGTGGATAGAATTTAAAAATAAACACTATATAGAACAAAGATGACTAGGCATCACCAAGGACGAATTTAGAGTCGTTATTTTCGGCTATATTTAACACTGTCAACTACCATTATCATTAATTCTGATTAAATTTTGATTACCCATTGGTCGATATCAGATCCAATCTTTTTTAAATGTTTTACTCAAATTTATAGGTCTCTAGTAGAAGGAAAGCAAATTCACGAAGTGAGCCTACAAAAGATATTGCTAAATATAATACTTAGGGTGCTATCGGCCCTATACGTCTATTATAGCGCAAAGACCTTACAATTTGTGGGCATCAAGAGCACCATGCATCACCAAGGACAAATTAGAGGCCTTTTTCGATTCTATGATATTTTCACTGTCAAGTACCTTTCCCCATTAATTCTGACTTAATTTTAATTACCCATCGGTCAAAATCGAAATCTACACAAATTCTACTCAATCTAATTTTAATAAAAAAACCACAAAATATTGAAGAAAAATTATATTTATAAGCTTTTTTTTTTCACAATTAACACACCCCTTAATCTGAAATTCATTATAGTTATTAAAAAGAGAAAAAAAAAACTAGACTTTGAAATCCTTACCTTTTTAAGTTATTTTTTCCGATTTATTTTGAACTAAATCGTTAGTTTTGGTGTGTTACGTCAGGGTCTCCTACTCAGCTATTATATTTTAAATTTTAGTTAAGATTATTTTGCAAAGTGAAAAAAGGTTTTTTGATATTAGTGCATCAAAAAGGTAAAGCCAGACATCCAATGCATTTGAGAGAGAGCGAGAGAGAGAAAGAGAAACACAAATAAAGACCCAACACATGTTTTCATTTAAACAAAAAAGCTAAATAAAAATGCTAAATAAAAATTGCTAAAAAATTATTGCAGCAACCTAAGGGGCACACACCCGAATTACAATTTAAAGTTAGAGACACCAGGCCATACAACAGATCTCAGAAAGTTATTGTCGTCATGCTGCAAAATTGAAGTACCATATAAAACTGGTGTTGAATAGAAAAAGCAAGCTCCCATACCGGCAAATAATTATCGCTTGACCCATTGGAAGCTCTTTCTTGCTTTTGCTTTGCCTGGTTTTTTCCTTTCCACCACACGTGAGTCCCTCGTCAAGAAACCGGCTGGTAAACAAATTAACTAGTTTAGCAGAAGAAGATAGGAAAAAACTCAATAACATCAAGCAAGAGAACATGTCACATTCTTTCTTTCTTCTCTTTTTATTGGCATCGAGTGTCCTGAACAGCATCCCAACTAATCCCAAAGGTGCGCAGGCCCTCGACAAGAAATTTCTTACAAGTGAATCTCTATTAATTCAAGAGGAAAATTCTCCAATCCAATAGTCCCTAGAGATTGTTTATACTCAAAGGGATTTAAACCTTAAGACTAGATGTCACATTCTTTCTTTCTTTTATTTTTTTTTTTTTGTTGTTTTGGGGGGGGGAATATGTTTGTAAGGTCATGTCAACTAGTCTGTG
Organism: Platycarya longipes; assembly: GCA_036559045.1. Classification (NCBI taxonomy): domain Eukaryota; kingdom Viridiplantae; phylum Streptophyta; class Magnoliopsida; order Fagales; family Juglandaceae; genus Platycarya; species Platycarya longipes. Next base: position 38,508,279 of record CM071803.1, on the reverse strand, counting down.
CTATATTTGAGACCGGAATAAAGAGACTGAAACAGGTCATTCTATAAAAAGCTTGTGACTTATAAAGATGGATTTCCACATAATGTGGTGGATCCTGGCCAGGAAAAGAGGAAAGAACTTACGATTTCAAATGAAAATTGGATAATATGAAAATTATGGTATGTAGAGATTGTACCAGCTCTGAGTGTAGGACGCATATCTGGTTCCCAATTTTGCAAGGCCCTACTGATCCCCAATCGAATTGCTCCAACTTGGCCTGCAATCAAGTCCATCTAAGTTCTTCCGTATTCAGAAATGATTAAGGTAAGATGGCAATTGACAAGTTCAAGCAAAATTGAAAGTAAAATTCCGACACATATTGAAACATGGGATTGAATGCACATGACATTACCATTTAAATTGCATACAAAAGCAAAGATGCTATAATAAAACTCTAACATCAAATAAATAATATCCAATAAAGTTCTCATGAAAGGTGGTTAATATTCTGACCTTAAAACCAATACCATACCAAGCATCCTGCAACAAAAGAAGGAACACAATGGGAAGTGGGGATGGGGCAGTGATTTGTTTCATAAGTAATAAGATATTCTATTACAAAGAGGAGAGACCTGAAGCGTAAAAAATGTACAAAAAAAGCTCCCCTAAAACATTACACTAGAAAACTATGGAATCTCTAACATCTCCAAAAGAATTGGAAACCTATCACAAAGCATTTCTACCTTAGACCACTCAAACATGGTTTGTTTGAACAAATAAATAAATAAATACAAAGAGGGACTAGAGCTCAGTCTCACAAAATATGAGCAAAAGCAGTCAAGACAACCAAGCAAGTCTTGCCAGGAAGAGTAAATGAGAATGTAAAGATGGATTAGTTAATAAAATTTAACCAAAAAAGACCCATATAGCATGCAAATGTGCATATAATTATCCAGTACAGCAAGACAAAGAAATTCATCTCATGCTCAGTCAATTACTGGTTCTGAACACGGGAAAGAATTCTTATTTATTTATTACCGAGTCAGTAAAGGAGACATATTATTGGTTTTGAGGAAGTTCATATTAGATGAACTACTAAATTACCAATCACTGCATTTAGATAGAAAGATGTGCTTTGATGCCAGAAATGTTTTTTTCCTGTTAGTTGTGTAAAGTCAAGAAAATTTGTCGTTAAATGGGTATTAAATGCTCTGTACATGGCATACATGCTTCTCAAACCCCCTTTGCGGTTATTGTTCGGTTGTGTGTCTTCGCGTGGCATGTGTCTGTGATCCCTAACAGAAACTTGGCTTCTCTGCAAGTTCTATTGTACTTTGAGATGGATACTCCCATGAAGCTGATCAAGCATGGCTCATAGTTAACAAGACCAAAGGCCCATCCAACCCATTTGAGTTGAGAGTAACCCCCATGGGCTGCATGCAAATTATTCAGGGCAACATGGAAGTCAGATAACCAATTGAGAGGTCAAGGTAAAACCAACTATAAGTGTGGATATGAACAATTTGACATTAGACGTGTGAACCAGAACTTTTTTCTCTTGACAAATCACCTTGCCACGAGTTAAACATGGGCATAAAGACAAAAAAACAACTACCTCCAAGCTTCAACATGCATAGATATATAGATATGTTAGTTTATAATAATATATCCGATAAAATTAAATATAAACTCCAATTGAGGAGTACAAACGCGTCATCATTCATCCGCTAACCAAACATTCCAGATTATCGATTGTACGTACAATTATGAGGCAGCTTTTAATCCTTCTCTCTTGTTTATAGTCGATCATCGCTGAATATAGGAAAAAAGTCATCAAAGAAGTATAATCTGTGTCCACTATGAATGGTAGGAGGGAGCCTGGGACAGTAATACCAACTGAATGGTGGTTCAACTAGTAATATTCTTGGAACAAATGGAGTAAAAAATTCCCCAATTATGTGGGACTGTCAAGCATTTGTTAACTTCCTTGTTGAGCCTTTTCAGCATTTGTAACTTCACATTTTTTTTTTTTATAAGTAATAAACTTTATTGATTGAATGCAACTAGGTAAAGCCCATGTGCACAAGGGGTATACAAAAAAGACACCAAGTTACACTCTAAGAAGCTGAAATTTGTAACTTCACATATAGGGGATTCATTTTACTAATCTATTTTTCTAAGTAATATAATAGCTGCTGATGAAAAAAAATGAATCTGTATACAGGTCACATATCTAACTTCATTCTGCTTTATGCTACAGACTGAATCATCCTTATACCGTATCAGAAAAGAAAATAGGCTCCAAATTTGTTATAACAGAGAGAGGGAAGTTTTTTTGGGAGGGGGGAGCGTGTAAAACAAAATTCTCACTTGTTCATTGACCATTTTTGTTATCGGTCAATGCAAAAAAGAATTATTTTCCAAAAACTGAAATCAAGTTAATCCCATCAAAGAAGTTAATGTACAAATATAGTTTTAGCTATGAACACAGACTCACCTGACACACCACCTCCTTTCACAGTACAGTCAACATCCCAAAGGCCCAAGGTCTTTGTCTCAGAAAAAGGTCGCAGGAGAGCAGCACGATGATCAAGCATGGGAAAATAGACATCAAATTGTTTATCATTAACTACAAATTTTCCATCACCAGGTTCAATCCAGACTCGGGCTATACTGCATTTCCTTCTCCCAGTTCCATAGGCTCTTCCCTTCTCGTCTACTTGTCTCACTCTTGCTCTGGCAACTTCCTCCTGCTTCTGGCGCTCAATTTCAGCTCTAGTGATTTTTCTTGTATTTTTCTCATAACGCATTTCCTCTATTTCACTTAAAGGCGGCAGTCCCTCAATCCCTGCAAAGTCCTTCAGTGCAATCAAACTGTCCAGCATCTCATCAGTGATTCCAGACGCAGCAATAAGGTCACCAAATGCACGATTTGGACCTGCAATTATATATTATTGAGTCAGCAGACAATTGGAAGACTTGAGAAAGTGCTGTCTTTCACCTTGATGATAAAACAATGTAACTAGGAACTGATGGCTTTCAGCAGGATGATAAAACTACGTAGCCAAGTACCAAGACAGTCAACTTTCTCACTCACACACACAACACTAGCTTAAGGCATGCTTGTTTATGATATTAAACAAACATCCCGATCTTATGCATTCGAAATAACCATCATTCCACATATGATATTAAACAAACAAACCGGACATAGCATTAACACAAATGCTTTGGCCGGACAGAGCATTACCAGAATCAAATGAAGGTCAAAGAAATAGATACCCACATATTAGTAATCCAAGATTACCAATAATAATAGTTTCTGTCTCGTAAATTATATCGTATAAACGTCGTGGGGTCATTCGTTTACCTTTGAGTATTGCACTGAGCTCCTGCTCCTCCCTCTCGAGCCTCATAGCCTCCTCACGCCGGTCCCTATCCGCACCATCATCAAAATTAGAACTACTCTCAGCCTCGGTGCCACCGAGCTCCCCCTGCACGCCCTCCTCCTTTAGACCGAACAAATCGTCCCTGCTCTCCTCCTCCGCCAAGCTCCAGGGCTTATAACCCTCAGCAGTGGTCCACTCCTCCTCGGCATTCGTCTTCTCCTCGCTCGCTCTCAACCACGTCTGATCGTCCTCACTGGCGGGGGAGAGTCCGGACTCTGGGGCGAAGAATTGGTCGAACTTACCATCACTATCGTGTGAAAGATTCCATGAAGTCGATGCGGATTGGTCGAATTTTCCATTGCCACCATTGCTGTGGTCGGAGAAGAATTTGAGGAGGGGAGAGAAGTGAGGGTTTAGGGGAAAATGAGGGTTGGGGAGATAAGGATGGGATTTGGAGGAAATTAAAGTTAGAAGACGGAAATGTGAGGGTTTGGGTAGAAGACGAGAGAGCATCGTGATTGCTAGAAATAAAAGCAGAGGAATTTTGCAGAAGAGAAGCCAAGCAAGTTCAAATTGTAGAGCTTTAGGGTTTAAGGAATTTACACGACGCCATTGTTTAGGATCGGTATGAAGCCAAGTCTGTCTGTACGTGGGGATAATCCGTGTAACTATAGGGGCCCGCTTACCTCCATTGGACCGGGCCGGAACTTTATTCCCTAATTAAAGTGAACACTAAATATGAAGAAAATAAAACTTTTAAATGATTAATTCACCACATTTTCAACTTTTTATAAAACAAAAGAGTAAATAAATAATAATAATAAATTGGACCGGGCGGATCTTCATTCCCTAATTAAATCGAACACTGAATATGAAGAAAATAAAACTTTTAAACGATTAATTCACCACATTTTCAACTTTTTATAAAAATTAAATTAAATTTTAAAATTTTCAGACATAAGAATATTAGTGTCATCCACAATTAATCAGTCAATAAATAACACAAAATACATAGGGGAAATAATCTCAATCTTCACTCCTCATGCATAGCTGGATCTCCATACACATACCCAAAAATACATGGTGGAAAAAGAAAAAAATTATGCAAGCACAAAAATGAGGAGAAATATGAATTTTGATCTTGCACACTCGGCGAACACACTTTCATTTATAAAACATCCATTTTATTAAAATATGCACCATAGTCTCATCTATAGATCATTTATAGGGCTGTTCATCTGGGTATCGTACCAAAAATTCGAGCATATCCAACTCAAAACTCAGGTGTCAAATCTAGTCTGGTTTCTGGCACGAAGATATCCACGTTAAGATCCGGGTCGAAACCCAGCTTAATCTGGATTTATTAAAATTTGGATTTCCAAATCCGGATTGTAACCTCTTTTTTTTAACGAAAATATATATTATTCAATTTCTTTCAAGAGACATTTTTCTTTTCTAAAAGCATATATTCAGTTAGAAATTTTTTTTAAAAAAAATGTTGCAAAGCATATTCTTTTATATATATAAACTAATTACCTTTTTATCCAAATATAAATTACAATATACGAAATTAACACAAGCTCTGCTCTCTTCATGTTGCGAAAAAGGTGCAAGTATTGGTAATGACAAAATGCCATGAATATTATTTGGTATTTATACATTACATTACAAACATAAATAAGAATATATGAAATTACATATCAAAAGTAGATTACATAGAACCACCATACATAATATGTCTGCTTCAGCCATTGCTAGTCCAAGCTTATCTGCAAGATGTATTCAATAGAAAGGTTCGTGATTATCTACATGTATGTATATGATGAAACAAAATCAATATATCATCTAGGCCTTGTTTGCTTACAAGGATGAGATAAAAAATTCAAACACATCTCAAATTCATCATTATACTTTTTTAAATCCACATACAAAATATAATAAAAAAATTAACTTTTTCAAATTCTCATACCACTTTTTCAAATTCCCATACAAAACTAATATTAAAAAAATATCTTATAATAATATTTTATTCTTTTTTTAACTTTTATCTTATCTCATCTCATCTCATCTAATCTTTTAAAACAAATAAGGCAATTATTAACTGGCCTGCCGATATTTTAAGTAAAAATATGAAACCTAATCTTTTGACTTAAAGCTATATTAAATAACCAAAAAATAAGAGGTGAAAACTGGAACTCTATGGCTTTAATTGAATCTAGGACTACATGACCAATCTGTCATTAAAGAAATAACAAGGAAACAAAAGAAAAATGTAAAAATTATTATCTTATCATAACTGATAGGGGTGAGGCATACATAATATTGGAGAATATGGTAGTACCAAAGTTACAAAAAGCTTCTTGTTCTTGTCATGCATGGCCAAGAGAACCAACCCAGAGTTGTCTTAATCGATGATCATGCTTATAATTAATATTCATCCCAAAGATGGTTGTAACGGCTCAATTCCACAGGAGTCGGAGAGTTACATCCTATCACATACACTCACATTCAACACTATAATTAAAGACTCCAAAATTTCAAATATCATATAAAATTTGGTCTTAAACCCATCTTCCCAATATCATCAACTCCAAAAATGTTGAGTCACCAGAATATAATAATATTTCTTTACCAAACCTTATCAATATTCATATAAATTCTCTATGTTTAAACAATCATTCTTAAGTCACTCACTCAATGCTTCCTAATCCGATCCTTGGTTGAAATATTCAAACTCATCTGAAAAATATTCATAGATAAGAGGTGAGCTATCAACTTAGTAAGCGGAGGACATATACTAAAGTGCAAACATGAACAATTTCCAAAGTACAATATGTAGAGCAAAAATATTCTTCAATTTTAATATGCTAAACAAACGCATTTTCAAACGTAACGAATCGATGATTTTTAAATCATAAGAAATACAGAATACTTTAGCATAACAAAGTTGAGCATCATCATCATATCAAAACAGAGTATCCTACAGAGCAGAGACCATGTTTAACCCCCGTGGCCAAACCAAGTAGAGACAGAGGTGAATATTTTCTTTAATCATTCTCAGAACCCCGAGTATGCACACAAAAAAGTTCACAATAAACTACTTTATTTTCAAAATGGGTGCGCTCAGAGACAGAAGTTGTTACCAACCCAAATAGAGCAGAGCAGAAACAGAGTCAGATACAAAACCAATATACCATGCCAAAGATTTTCAAAGTCATAAAAAAAATATAGTTCTAAAAATATTTTCAGAATCATGATTTTATAAATTATACAGAGTCAGAGCATTTTTACAAAATCAATGCATAATTTTTCAGATACTCATTATCGCTCTTTTCACATTTCAGAAACAATATGACAAAAAAAAACTAAACTCATGTCTATACAATGAATAACAGAAACATTTATCTTTCTTTCATATAAGATTCATGAGTAATGTAAATAATTGACTAACGTTAATTTTTCTCAAATTCTCATTTCGTATACAAATATGCACGAATTTTCAGAAAGTCAACCTCAGTCTATATTTGGTATAAAACCAAGCATATGAACCCCGCTTACCTGAGCTTATTAGCTTTTCATAAATTCTCCAAACAGTGTTGAACAAATAATAATCGATACCTATTAAATAATTATGTAAATCATAACTTTTCAAATTATAATCACAAAACTCAAAAATATAACCTGAGATATAAGATCCAATATCTTCTCTTAACATCTAAAATTCCTCAAAAATCTTGAGTATCAACTCTCTCCAAAAATGCTTTGAATTTACCAAAATCCTCCAAAACCTTAAAACATCATAAATCCTCCAAAACCTAAAAATATTTAAAGCCCGAGGACAACCTAAAAATATTCAACTCCAAAAAATATAATGTAACAAAACTATAACAAAATCTAATAAAGTAGAAAAGAAAAGACTTACTCGCTTTCTTTTTAAAGGGGATAAAAAAAAACTTTACCCTTATTGTTAATTAAGAAAATCATGTTTTAAAACCATATATTATTGCTAAAATAATATAGTTCAAAACTTTATTTTCTTTATAGGTTATACACAAAAAGAATAGAACTTTTTCATAAAACCAAATCGTACTTAATATAAAAACCAACTTAAAGTTAGGGTGTTTTAGTAAAAAATATAAAATGCATGGCTGAAGTTGAACTTTACGGCACACAAAAAAAAAAAAAAAAAAAAAACTGAAACTAAGTCATAAAACCATGCAATCGAAATAACTCACCGACGGGAGAATAACTCGTGATAGAGAAGGGAATATCGACACTGGTTGGCTATGGTAAAATGTCTACGGCGGCGTGACTGAGGACGGCCGCAGGTTTTGTGGAAGAAAGAGATGAGAGACACAAAGAGAGAAAGCATGATAATGAGAGGAGAGAAAACTATCGTGAAAATTAAAAGAAATCGAGAGGGAAACAGTGGACTCATCGTGGGCTTACTGAGAGGGTTATGGCGTGCTGAGGTGGTTCTATCGGAGGATTCTGGATGGTTTTCGGCAAGAAACGGTGGCCCGTGGCTCATGGTAATAAGGAAAAGAGATCCTCTATTTCGGGTGTAGTAAAACAAAGGATGTGCTGTGGCTGAGTTGTTCTCGTGGTGTTTTCCGAAGCGAGGCAATGCCTTGCGAGGTGGTTGGTAGTACGTGGTGTCGCATGGGTGGTGGCAAGGTTGCAGTGGTGTGGAAGGGCGGCTCATTGGCTTTTCCGTTTCAACGTCATCGACGTTCGGAGGAACTAGACTTCGGTGGTGTGAGCGGCTTTCAGAATGCTAGCTGTTGGTGGTTTTCTCACTACGGTGGTCCCGTCGAAGACAGTGGCCATGGTGGGATATGGATAGGGGTAGGAACAAGGTTGCTCTGTTTCAGGTTGCCAAAAAAAGGGGATTTCTATATGGCGGCAGGTGACCTGTTGGCCGTGTGTGGTGTATTAAAGTGGCTGCCGAGGGTCTTGGACTGGCCTTTTGTGATGATAAGGACAATCTACTGGTGGATGCAGCAACTGGGGTGGCTAAAAAATGCAGTCTTAGTTTAAACACCAGAAAACGTCGTGCATGGGAGGGCGACGTCAAAGGAGGTTTGCGGCTTGAGAATTCTTGATGAAGAATATTTAACAGTATACATATGTATAAAAAAAGGTGATTGAAAAGCCAAAAGGAAGCCCTAGAGAGATGAGGGATGGAGAGATGTATGCATGGGTTTGAGGGTTGTGTTAGAAACTGCGAAGTGAAGAATAAGGAATCCGCAAAGGTCTCTAAGTGTGACTTGTGAAATTAACGTGTAAACATATATAGGTGTCACCGTGAACCCTAGTGGAAAACATGGATGCGAAGGATAACCAGGAAATCGTAGTTTGAAATGAAACTTCATATCTATAACACTAACTGCGCTGAAATTAAAGGAAGAAGTTACTAGATAGGAGGTGTGCGTGGCGTGGGTTTAAGAGTTTTCAAAGAGAAAAAGGCTTTAAATTCCAACTCTAATTTGTTTGAAAAAGATAATACTAAACCTTTCGAAAATAAACATGGGTTGAATTCGTAAATAAAATAAACTTTGATTTAAAACTTGAGAATAACTTGACTACAAAACATTAAAAAAAATATATATTCTAAAAGTTTAACAATGATGGCAAGCACAAAAATAAATAAATAAAATTAGCTAAAATCGTTATCTGGGATATACAAGTTTTGGCCCACAGTCTAAAATTTTACAAATCTGAAATGGCATTTACGCATGTATAAAATCAAAAAATTTTAAAAAGAAAATTGGCATCAGGGCGGGGTGTTACAATGGTCATCTTTATGTTCATGTTACTTCAAATGTTACTTAATTACACAAGAGTCATTCTCACTAGGGGTGTTCAAAAATTTTGATTTTCGAACTCTGTCCGACTTTCGCTTCGATTCTGACTCCGATCGGAGTCGAATGTCGAAGTTTGAAGTCGGAGTCGGAGTTATTTCGACTCCAAATCGGAGTTCGAAATCGGAAACAAAGTTCAGGTTAGCTCCGACTTTCAACTTTGAACTCTAACTATTTATACTTTATATATTATATATTGTAAGTTAGACGCAATAAACCCAAGTGGCCTAGTGGGTTAGACTCAGTTTTTGGATCTTTGAGATCCCGAGTTCGAGTCCTCACGTGGTCCATTTACGTTGCAATTTTATTTTCAATATAAGCAGCCTTAATAAATAGCGCCGTTATCTTCAAGAATCAAAACTGAGATAACTTCAAAACCCTAACCCTAAGGTCCCTAATCCTTTCGGCTTCCTCTACACAGCACGCCTCAATTCTCTCTTTTCTTCTATCGTCTCTCTTATCTTTTCTCTCTTCTCTCTTCCCCTAACTACATCTTGACTCTCTCCAACCATGGCCCAATTCTATTCTCCACTTATGTTGCTGCTGGTCTTTAATGTCGTCGTTAATGTCATACGAAGTTCTTCCCTTCTCCATCACTACCAAGGACTACATGGGCCTGGGGTTTCAATTTCTTCAAAGTCATGACCATCACCGCACGGAGTTCTTCCCTTCTCTATCACCGCGCGGAGTTCTTCCATTCTCCATCACCACAGTTGATTTGCAATGATAGTAAGCCTTTGCTATGCAGTTAAAATAGTTGATTTCTAGGATTTTTGATTTCTATGGTTGATTGTAGCTAAAATCTGTCGTGGCTGCCATGTAAATTTGTCTTTGTTTACTTAGTTGATTTAGATTATTAGTCTATTCTGAATAGAAAAATTTCGATGAACTCCGTTTGAAATTCCCGATATTTCGGAGTTGGAGTCCAAAACTTTAAACTCCAACTCCGTCGGAGTCGGAGTCGGAGCCCAGCCCAACCCAGCCCTAATTCTCACAAGCACATCTTTTGAACACAAATACAATGTTTTCCCATTTCAAAATGTTTTCCCCATGTTAATTTAAAGCCATTGTTGTGGATCCTTCAAGTCCACTAGCAAGCATTTCACTCACAAATCCACCCGTAGTTCATCAAAAGAGATATACAAACAGACTGCCATGTTTATATGATTAGCAGAAAGGGTTAAAAGGTTATAACCACAGAGTCTAAAAAAATTGCTAAAATAGTGAAAATTTAAAATTTAAAGATGTAAAGGTTTAATTCATGAGTTATAAACTTATATATATGCCAGGACAACCAAAAAATAACTTAGATATTAAGAACATCATTATACTTAAGTGACTATGCTACACAAGAGCAGAGTTAACTCACCACAAACTGACTCCACATGGCACATAACCATAGTCAATTTGGCTTTCTTCCAAGTATCTCCCAACCACAATTATTTATTTAAGTTAGGAAAATATAGTTACTTGCTAAAACAAATGAACCCATATACCAACCCAAGTAAATTGGATGAGAGGAGTTTATCAGTAACTGAGAGAAGTTACTAAGTCAAAATTAACAGGAGCAAAAAACTAGGATTATCTTCATTTGAAATGAAGGCTAGTGGTAGTAACAAAAAACATTTTACAGGGAACAAGAACTACAAAGTCAAACCTATGAGCAATAGAAAACATTCTATGGGTTACTCTAAACCAAGAATGCAAATCAAAACATCTCATGTTTTCATGCATTGATCTAGCCTAAAAAAAATCCCTTGCTCAACAAAACGGAGTAGATGTAGCAAAAACCCACACATGAAAAACTCAAAAAGAAAAGTGCAAATCTAGCCAAACAGAAGCATGAACAGAAAATATCCATTAAAATAACCAAAAATACTCCTCAAACATTCAAACATTTTCATCAAAACAAACCCAAAATCAACAAACATGGAAGAAAATAGAGAATAAAACATATCTAAGGAAGAAAGGCAAGCAAGAGGATGAAGACGAACTTTTACCCAAATCTGGAAACAAGAAAAAATAAACATCAACTTCTCTAAGACCCTTTTTTTAGTTCTGGAAACAGAAAAAAGTAAACAAGAACTTAGCTGATAGGTCGGCGAGGAGATATATCATGGTCAAAAAAGAGAGACAACGGCTACTAGAAATGGACTCCTCTCTTTTGTCGACTCCTCATGTGAGAGAGAGGTCTGAGCATATCTTAAGAGAGAGTTTTCCATACAAAGTTAGAAACTCGAATGTAAGAGAGAGAGAGAGAGAGAAGGGGGGGAGGGGGGACAGTGGAAACCCAGGCAGAAAGAGATATTGGGCGATTTTGTCTTTACCTACTAATATATATCTGAGATCCGAATTTAAAATCTGGTACCTGCTTTTAGCTACCTTGAACCAAACAACATAAATCTGGTTTTTTTTAACCCGAGTTCCAGATTGTATTTGATTTGGGCAGAGATTCGAAGCCAGAATCTGGGAATCCAAATTTTAGACCGAACCAGGAGAAAACCTGACCCGGATGAACAACCATAATCATTCACACACTCTGATTCCCTTTATCACACTATGGATGTTAGGCATGTGACTTTGTAACAAGTCATGCCCAGTTCTGTCTGATGTGTTCATGGCCAAGCATCCTCTAACCTTCATCAGTAGAGAGGCAATAACGTCAACCCGAAAGTGTTACTATCTCGTCCGATCATGTTGTTGCCCAATGACAACCCATGATATGTCACTCAATATTAAGCATTCCTGTGTAAACAAAGGAGCCTTATCGAGATAATACTCCATCTCAATTTGGATTTGTGATACACACCCACATAAAACTATCATTCATTTTATTAACATGTGCACTATGGCCTTCCCTATGGACTATCCACATACTCTGACTCCCTTCCCTAAATTACTAGTAACGACTATGCGTATGACTTCGTAATAAGAAATACCCAGTTTCGCATCCAATGAGTTCATGATCAAGCATCCTCTAACATCCACTAGTATAGAGGCAACAACGTCCCAAGAGTGTTATTTTCTCTTCCGACTCCGCTGTTGCCCAACAACGATCTAGGGAAAGTCACTCAACATTAAGTGCTCCCGAGTGACCAAAAGAACTCCATAGATATAATATCCATCTTGACTTGGGATCATTACACATGCACCCAAAAACATCCTTTGATGCAACATCCAACAGTTTTACAAATTTTAACGTACACACAAAAACCATAGTTTAATGACAAGAATATCAACTAAAAGTATTAATTTCAATGCAATGAAAAATGCAGCAATTTAATACGTGAGTCACATAAAAACATCAATATACAATATGACAAATGCAGTGTTTAAACAATACCTCCAATCCCAACGTTGTTGATAGGACATTCAAACCCAACACTTACTCACAAAAATGATGCCATTTCTTTGTGGATTGGGCTTTGCTTCTCTAACTCACGCTAAGTTTCACATTGGAATTGACTAAGACTGAACATGGCCATGCATCGGATAGTATGGAAATAGACTTCGATACAATGCCAGGCATTTCAATATGCTACCAATCGGTTGGTCTCGTTCCAAGTTTTGTAGAACCAAATCCATCTTGTCCCGTTCTAGGGGTTTTTCACCCAGACTAGATCGAAAGAAAATAAAAATATATGTATATATACTTTATTATATATATATTATTTATATAATTAATTATTAATATATCACAATATTACATAAGTATTATAGTGTTTAATGCATAACTATAATATATAATAGTAGTATATATTAATATATTAACATATTATAAGAGTTATAGTATAAACTATAGTATATATATAAATTTATAATAGTATTAGTATAATTAACTTAATATATTAATATTAAGTCACTATAACTACATAGAATATTACTATTATTTAATATATTATTACCAATTTATCACTCATTTATGCTATAGTTATGAACTTATTTGTGCATGCATTTACTATTGGGCCCACAAACATGGGATATAAGGATTGGGCCATTGGCCCATTTGGTATAGGGATGCATCGAGCGGACTAACCTAAACCAATGGGACCAAACCGAATCGGCCCTTATAGCTGTTCAATCAGGTCCAGGGTGAGAAAACCCTGGACTGAAAAGGTATAGTCCGATTCACAAACCCCATACGAACCGATTGAACCAGACCAAATTCATCTCTATTCATGATCAAGCATCCTCTAACCTCCACTAGCATAGAGGCAATGATGTCCTAAGAGTGTTATTAACTCGTTTGACTCTATTGTTTCCGAACAACAATCAAGGGAAAGTCATTGAGTATTAAGCGCTCTCGAGTGACCAGAAGACATCCTTTGACGCAACAACCAATAGTTTTACGGACAAAAAAAAAAAAAAAATCTGCATAGACACAAAAATCAAAACTCAATGACAAGAATATCAACTACAAGTATCAATTACAATGCAATGAAAAATGCAGCAATTAATACATGAGTTACATCACGACATCAATATATATTATGACAAACACGGTATTTTAACCAATACATCCAAGCCCAACATAGCAAAACTACAACTTCACCCAACATTGTTGATAGGACATTTAATCCCAACACTTACACATAAAAATGAGTGTTTTTTATGGATTGAGCTTTGCTTCTTAGAAGGGTCTTGGACTCTAACTCAAGCTGAGTTTCACATTGGAATTGACCAAGACTGAGCATGGCCATGCATCAGACAGTATGGAAATAGACTTTGATACATGCCAAGCATTTCAATATGCCACCAACTAAGAGATATATGCAAATGACAGTATGTGTGTGTGTGTGAGAGAGAGAGAAAGTGTGTGTGTGTGTGTAGAACAATGCTAGGATACACACCAAATTTGTATTTCGAATATGCATAAGTATTAATAAAAACTATTTCTTTTAAGTATTTTTCAAACATATTTAATAACAAAAATAAATAAAAATGTACAAATTCACTAATAATTACTTGCTTGCAACAATACTCGTTAAAAAAAAACTCAAGTAATTTGGGGTGGAAGCCTTATATAAAAAATATTTTTTATTAAGGCTAAAAATTGATATTATCAGTGCAGTGTCAATCTAATAGTGTTTAGATTTATGTTGCCGATCGAAATCGGCCGCCAGGGAGGGAGAGAACAGGCCATAATCTTACAGTCAAAGACGATTGTTTTGACAGTCTGTTCGTTAGTGATTAACCCATCCCCATGATTAACCCATCTCCAAATTCACATCACAAGTTCAAAATAATTAACTCAAAATTCACAAAAAAATCAAAAATACATAATAAATGAACTCCAAATTTACAACAAAATCACAAATTAAAACAAATAAACAAAAATAGTAAATCTTGAGTCATAGAGAGTCATCAGAGATGTTGGCGACAACAGAAATATAGAAATTGAGAATCGGGAGGGAGTTGGGACTTCGGAGGGAAATGGAACGATAAGAGAAGGGCGAGAGAGTTATTAAACCCTACTTCGAAACACTGTTTGGCTTAAACCAAACAATGTTGTTTCGCCCTTATTTTTAGAGAAATACTTTAGTCACATATAGATTCTACATAAGTAATCCCAAAAATTGATGTGATTTCATGTGATTTGTCAAATTGTAATACTATTTTTATTTGTAAAGTAAATCTAATAAATCACATTAAACCACGTCAGTTTATAAGATTGTTTTTGTGTAATCTCTTCGTGGCTATAACAGTCCTCTTTTAATATATATATATATATATATATATATATATTAATATCAGCAATAACATTATGCTGGAAAAGATGACATTTTTCCTGGGTTTTTTAAATAGCGAAGGTGCGCTTAACGATTTTCACATTGAATTCCGTAACAAAAACCTTATCTTTCCAGGTTTTGTTATAAAGAGAATCAAAATCAATCTTTGGCATATGTTATCGATCAATATCTGACAAATCATTTTGTTCAAAAACACAATCTTCTTCATTAATAATATCAGGCGGCAATCCTGATCTAGAACTAACTGACGAGCTGGATCTAAACATCCTGCTCATCTTGGTAACAACCAAAACAAAACTCAGGTACTTCCTAAGTATAGGTCTTGAACCTTACTCTGCTGCATTTCGAAACAAATACCGGTAGGTCACAACCAGAATCCTCTCATGCCCTAACACTACCTACTCGGCTTCAAAAAGGGACTGACTGTTCAGCCTTAGTATTCGAATGCGATGGCACCAACAGAGTAAATCAAAGAACAAGATAGGGAGACAGAGTGTCTCTGAAAATTATCAAGATAAAAAAGAAGCAAAGATAGAGTTAATCAATTAGTAACAGAACTGAAAGTGGCTCTGATTCCACAAACGCGGAAACATGTTCAAATAAACGAAATGATAAACAAGATATGAAGGACCAGTTAACTGGATAATCTCAAATATGAAACAGATATGAGGCAGCAGAGCCAACCAATTACATGAAATGCAATGCTAAAAATAATTAATGAAGATAATTTTGAACCAAAAGATTCTTCATTGAAATATAAAACTTATACAAATTAAACATATTCACAGAATTACAAGATTGGAAATATTTGAATGTTGGGAGCAAGCTTCTTATCAGAGAGAAGGGGAATAACGATCTGCCTTCCAATAAAAACTAAGGTCTCCTTTTATAGATGAAGGAGCCTTTACAAAAATAAATCCCGAAGTAAATCACGGGCGAAATAGTAAAAATCAAAAGTAACTCTGCACCAAGCACCAGAGATAGACTTGTCATTTTGTGCTGTCACTTATGAATAAAGGTAAAGTTGTCTGCACCGAATATATTTTGTCTTCTTGTACCGACAGGTTATCTAAGTGGACTACAGTTAAGATTCTCCAAGCCGGGGCAGAGAATACTCTTCATCATGTCCAACAGTATTGTTGTAGTTATCAGAAGCGTCTGATTCTTTAGCTGAATCTTTACTATTGTTTTGATCCTCAATGGATTTTTTCAATAGCATCATGCTATTATGTTGTCCTTCGATGGATTTCTTCAATAGTTCAAGCATATCTCTGTTCTGCTTCTTCTTGGAATCTTTCTTTGAAGAAGAAGAACTTTTTGTATCTGAGTCTTTCTTCTTTGGCGAAATTGAAGTCTTCTTATTTGAGAAAATCTTCTTCTTTTGTTTCGAAGATGAACTCGGAGTATCCTTTTCTGTAATTTCTGAAAGAAGAAAGGTTAACTCTGCTTGCATCTTTGGTGAGGGAAACTCCTCCCGGTCCTTTAAATTGGGAACTAATGGTGGAAAATCGATCAAAACTTTTGACGCAATATCTGGATAATACTAAAATTTATCTCAATATTTTATAAAAAAGCGACGAATAAGAATATCGCCATTCTTTTCATAAATCCATTTGAAGATCCATGAGATTTTATATTTGGAACAAAAATGGATCAAGAATGGTAATTTGGCATTCGTGCGATCCATCTTGGGTGGAGCGCAACTTTAAAGTGGTTGAGAATTAGTTGCAGGCTTTCAAGATAAATATCTAGAATTGAGCCAAATTGTTGCCACCATTGTTGGAACCAGAGGGGAAATTTAGTTTTGCATTTCTTGTCAAAATTAAAGAACCAAGAATGCGATAAATTTGGGGTTTGATAAAAAGGAAAATGAAGTCAAGAATCAATATGATCATGATAATTATATTGAATTGACGTATCCGGTATACTTTTAAGAGTATTCGGATTGGTTCCACATTCGTGTTGGGTCATAACACTGACCAAATAACAGTTGTGGGAAAAAATTTATGAATGATCTACTTTGTCGTGGATCGGCTTGAGAGATATTGACCCAGTGTGAGACAATATCGAAAGATAAAATTTCAGGTCTTTAGTTAGATATCTAGGAATCCAATGCCAATCTGGGGAGAAATAATGAAAATTTATTTTGAAAGGATCTGTATCTATCACATTTTCGATGTAAAACAAATTCTGAAAATAATTTTTCTGGTCATTTTCTGCCTTGAAAGCAGAAGGCAATCTGGATCTTGCCAATGCCAAAAGATTGGACAAGGGATCATGAGGCATAGTTAATGCCGAAGCAAAAGAAGTTAGGGTTATCGGTCTAGGTATCGTTCCTAAAACAGTATATCTGTTAGCAACTTCCAATGGGGAAGCTACTATTGGTGAAAATAAGGAAGTCGTAGGAGCAGGGAGAGACGGGGGTCTCTAGGAACTCTCTAACTTCTTTTTCTTACTCATATTTTCTGCAAGAATTTACGGGTAAAGAAAATCAAGGATCGAATTTTCAGATCCTTTAATATATTCGATATCAAAATAAAAAACACTTAAAATAGCTTGCCATTGTGCAAAAATATGTTTGGATACAATATTTTGAACATATTTTTCTAAAACATATTTAGTGTTTTTGCAATCAATTCTTAAAAGAAATTTTTGATTGAGCAAATCACTTTGAATTTTAGAAATGCATAGTACTATAGATAATATTTCTTTTTTAATAGTACTATAATTATACTGTGCATGATTCTAGGTTCTAGAATGGAAGTAAACAATTTATTCAAAAGAACCTGGTGAAACAATTTGTTTCAGAATGCCACCATAACCTATGTCAGAGGCATCAGTTTCAATAATTTTAAAAGAATCAGAATTAGGTATTCCAAGGCATGGAAGAGTTTTGACATATGCCTTGATTTGCCTAATTAAATTGATGTGGATATCGGTCTATGGAGGAGGACTGAGTTGAAGTCTCTCAAAGAGAGGATGATATTGTTTTCTCATGTCCTTGTAAAAATCTGCGATATCATTCAGCGAACCAAGAAATCTTTAGAGCTGAGTTTTGTCAAAAATAACATCAGAAAATTTGTCAGCAAATTCAATAGCCCTTTGAATTGGCTTGATTTTGCCTTCAGAAACATCATAACCAAGGAATCTAATCTTGGTTTGAAATAATTTAATCTTTTAGCAGAAACCACTTGACCATTGTGCCGAATGATATCAAGAAAAGTCGACAAATGCTTCCAGTGATCATCAATAGATTTTGAGAAAATTAAAATATCATCAATATAAACAATAGTAAAATAAGTTAAACTATTGAAAATATCATTCATGATGTTCTGAAATTTACTAGGAACATTTTTTAGCTCAAATGGCATCACATTCCACTCATAGTGACCAAAAAGAGTATTGAAAGCAGTCTTGTATCGGTCAGGTTCCCTAAGGTCAAATTTAGAAAAAATAACGGCATCACTAAGCCTATGAACCAAGTCATATTTGTTGGGAATAGGGTTTCTAATCCATTCCAACACTTTGTTCAAGGGTTTGTAATTTATGACTAAACGGGGTGTCCCGTGCTCAATCTCAGCATTTTTCTGGACATAGAAAGCAGCACACGACCAAGGTGACTTACTATGCCTGATAAGATTTTTCTGAAGAAGATCAGCAATTTCGTTTTTGCAAAATTCCAAAGTCGCACTATTCATCTGAATAGGTCGGGCTTTAGTTGGAATATTTTTTTCACAAAAATCTTTAACATAAGGTAAAAAAACTTCATGTTTTTTTCGATCCCAAAAAGCAGTTGGAAGGTCGGAGCAAATGTCAAAAATTAATTTTTTTATGAAAATTATCAATTTTTGATTGAAGCAAAGGATCAGACAAATGCTCAGAAATCTTTTTAAATCTCACTTCCTGTTGAAGGAAATTCAAATGATTAGTCTTTGCAGAAATTAAAGACATTTTTCTTTTTGACGTATTAGCTTCAAATTTAAAAGCAAATTTAAATTTCACTTTCTGTCCGAAGGGATCAGCAGTAATCCCATCTTTTTCAGTCAGAAAAGAACAAATGGAATTAATAAAAGGCATTACTAAAATAACATCCCAAGTCATGTTTTTAATCAAAACAGACGGAATTCTAAAACAAATATTATCTTGACAAACATGGGCATTATTGAGCTCATAATTGATTTTCATCTTAGAGTCATTTACCGCTAAGAGTTTCTTAGAGGATTTTTCGAAACTAAGTAGGAACTAAACCTTCACAGATGCAATTAAGATCCGAGCCCGAATCAATTAAATCAATAACAGAAAAAGAAAATTCATAGCAAACAACAATTTCAACCTTAGAATACCATTTAGTATGCATAGGTTGTTTAAACAAACAAATGGCCTTGGGAGGTTCAGAGGATTCACCGTAGTCTAGGACTTTTGTTTCCTCATTATCGGAAGAACATGCTTGATCAAAATGTTGTTTAATTTAAAAAAAAAAGTAAATCTTGTTTAAAAGATGAATTTTCAAGTTTAAGGGAATTGATCTCAGTCTTGAGTTCAACAAGCTCTTTCTTGATTAAAGAAATTCCATGCTGTAAATCATTTGTTGAAACATCTTTCGGTTTCTTCTTGAAACATCTTAATGTTTCTTGAAAACTGATTCTCTCTTGAGAAGTTGACGGCTCTCTACGAGTCATAGTCTTCTTGAGCTGATTGAGATATTTCTCTTTTAGCTCAATATTCTCAATTTGAGAAATCAAAGTTAAAAAAAGGTTCTTTTGTTCTTCTTCCTTAGTTAAAACATTAATTGTCTTAACTCCGGAATTGCAACAAGAACCATTGCAATTGCAACCAAACTTAATCATTGCTGAATTAAATGGTTCAGCTTCTGAGTGATATTCTGAATCACTAGAGCTAAACTCATCTTGGTCAGAAGATGAAGTACTATTTTCAAGGAAGTGAAACAGTTCTTGTTGGTCATCTTCACCAATATTCAAGGCATTAAGCTTGTTTTTTAACTTACTGGGTTTTTTAGGATTAGGGCACTTATCAGCATAGTGTCATTTTTTGCCACAGTTAAAACATGTCCCTTTGGAAGGGTTTTTCAAAGATTTTTTATGGAAAGATTTTTTATGAAAAGGTTTTTTGTAAACTTCATCACGGGTTTTTTTTCTTATTTTCCCCATGAGGTTTTTTGAAAACCTTTTTAAAATGCTTTCTCTTCTGGCGAGATGGGGCGATAGGAGAAAGACCAAATTATTGATAGAAATTTCTCATCTCATATTTGACTCTCTTTCTATCTTTCATCTGTTGATTGATAAGATTTTGATCATTGCACATACTGATACTGTGTTTCTTTATTACGCTAGCGATATCCTCTAGGTATAACCATCGTAATCAAGTCTGCCGGTAGAATCAAGTAATGAGTCCTTAACCTTTAGAGCAAACAAATGGGGAAGACCATCAATGAATTTCTCTTTCCAGTAAGGCTTATCAAAATCATCTCGTTGCAAAACACGAGACATAAAAACACTTTCATACCAATTATAATCTGACATATTAGGACATCTCAAATTATTCAAATGATCAGAAACATGATTAGTAATATTGGAAGGAGTTCCAATAAAATGCTTAATAATCGTATAAATCAAAGTATTAATACCATCAGAGATTTCTCGTCCTATAGTGGTATCAAAAACAGGCGTTTCATCATCATTTTGCTTAACAGCAAATTGAATCTTTTATCGCGCTTCTTTAGTGAGATGTTTGTCCCACCAAGATCGAAGCATGCCTGTAAAACCAGAAACTAACATCTTAACGATGTCTGGCTGCAAAATATTATTATTAACATAATCGACGACCATGGACATTTTTTGCAGAGTATTAAGGACTTCTTGTTCAAACTATCCACCAATATTCCACTCATATATCCGATAAACACTCGCTGAAAACTGATTTTGGAACATGCATTCCTCAATCTGTAAATTTGGTGGAGTAGGCCTGGTGAACCAGTTCTTCATAAAACCCGTAGGTCTTGTAGAAGTAAGTCTGGCTATTTCAAGTTTCTCTAATGAAAATTCTTTAAAATCATCTATTGAATAATCATCTATATAAATTTCAATAAAATCATAATCAACCCCTTGGCCACTTTTTTCCAAAGCATTAGTGGATGGTTTTTCTAGCTTAATTTGAGCTAGCATTTGATCAATTTTAGTCAGAGTACTGACATTATCTGTTTTATGCCTGTTCACTGGTAAAATAATCAAAGGTTTTTCAAGAGGTTTTGAAAAACTAGCTAAAGCTTTTTTAGAAATGGGTTTTTCAACTTTATCCTCAATACGGTTCAATTGCTGACCTATTGTATGGAGGGCAGTGTTGAAAAAATTATTTTGCTCGATAATCTTTTTTGTTTCCGTGGAAATCAGAGGAAACTTAGGATCTTCTGCAGCTGGTGCTTTAAAAGTAGAAGCTCTGACCTCAGCTCCCAGTACTCAAATTGAAATGGTTTCAAGAGGAGGATGGTTAGATTTTACAATGGTTTTATCTTCAGCTTTTGTAAAACTGGTCTTTAAAACTTTTAAAGAAATTTTTTTTAAATCATAATAATTTTCAAGGAAATTAAAAAAAAAAAAAAAGAATATACTTGTTAGAAGCATATATCAATTCTTTCCATCTTTTTCTGACTTGTTTCTTTTCAGTCAAATTAAAATTCGCATCATAAACTTTTTGCTTAGGACGGTTTTCCATGCTATTAAAATCATTAAATAAAGCAATCATATCAGGCTCAAAAGATTTACACATCATCATCAATTGTGGATATAATGGTGGTGTGTTCATGACTAAATCTGAAACTATCAACGACATAGGTGTCGGCGATGTGGAAGAATCATCTTCTACTTCAATTTCTTCCTTTTTAGCTTTTCCTTCGGATGATGGAACATCGTCCTTGGTAGTGTAATAAGCTGAAGTAACTTGTGAATTAGAAGAAACACCTTTCAGCTTTAAATCAGAGGATTTTTCCTTGGGAATTTCCTGAATAAACACTGGACGAATAGGATTTGCTATCTTGGCAGAATCCTCCAAAAACGTTTTGAGATTTGCATCTCTACTAAGTCTTGGGTCCGAAGAATAAGACGATCTAGAGCCGGCAAAAAAATGTCTTCTTTCTTTGGCTAGAGATGGTCCGTCAAATGAAATCTTTACAGTACCATCAAGGTACTGCTGGATCAAGTCGAGATCTCTATCCTGGGATACAATCTCTACTGGTGGTAGTTCCTTGTGAAGGGTCCACTCATCTGGAAGAGAAACATCTCTCTAGTATATCATTTTGGGTATTCTGATGTGAGTACTGGAAGTAGAGCTCTACATCAGAAGGGTCTGGTCTCTAGCAGACTTAATCTTCACCTTAGGGTTAAGACTAGTCTTCATCAAACGATAATAAATGCGGTAAACCAAATTAAGAGGTCTATTGCCTTCTATCATATCAAAACCAGAAGTTAAAATATTTAGGGTTAAAACATCCAAAACATTTCTATCATGTAAATCAACAGTTAAATCTGGATAATAATCAAAATGCACTGGACCTTCAGCTAGGGAAGTTTGAACAATCTGAAGCTTACTGTCCTCAAAATTCTTAAATCTGCTATCACGTAGACAAAGAAGAACATATGCGTTGATGCCTCGCCTTATCAAAAGTTTGACAGCAACCTGAACGGATGCAATATGCATGAAAGTAAAACCTTTTTGTTTAATATCATCAATAACATTATGCTAGAAACTTTCTGTTTAATATCAGAAATAACATTATGCTGGAAAAGATGACATTTTTCCTGGGTTTTTGAAATAGCCAAGGTGCGCTCAACGGTTTTCACCTTGAATTCCATAGCAAAAATCTTCTATTTCCAGGTTTTGTTATAAAGAGAATCAAAATCAATCTTTGGCATATGCCATCGATCAATATCTGGCGGATCATTTTGTTCAAAAACACAATCTTCTTCATTAATAATATCAGGCGGCAATCCTGATCTGGAACTAATTGACGAGTTGGATCTAAACATCCTGCTCATCTTGGTAACAACCAAAGCAAAACTCAAGATATATATAAATATATATATAAATATATATATATATATAATATATATATTTATATATATATATTTCTAAAACGATGTCATTTCACTCAATTAAGTCAAACGACATCATTTCATCTACAGAAAAAAATATATATCTATTGTCGGCTGGTTCGATAGTTTGACATTGGTTCATACCGGGATTGAACCGACCATCATATGTTTTAGTAAATGCTTGCCTCCGACCAACTAATTCTCCACCAGTTCCAACTTTCGACTAGTTTCTGACTCCAACGGTTGTTTCTCGTTAGTGACCATCGGTTCTTGTACACCTCTATTTTTTAGACTTTTATTCAGATGAAATTGAACTAATATTTGCTGTGGGAAAAATAAAAACATACAAAAGTGGCAATAAAGTGATACAGGAAAGTTTCTTCCCCACAAATGTTTTGTCTGAATATGCTAGTGTGCATCCAAAACTTCTCGCAAGCAGATAGATTTTTTTTTTTATAGAAATCTCAAATTTATCCACTTTTTTTTAAAAAAAATAATAATATGTAAAGCTCAGAGCGTTCTTATTGGATTAGGTATTTTCATCCTTCAAAAAGTATAATTTTACACATATATCAAAAAATTTAGTCATATTTGATCAAAAATGGGAAGAAAAAAGTAGAAGGAGGAAATAAAAGTACATCTTCACTTCAAAAGTAAATAGTAATCCTTCAAATGCTCTTCTACACCTAAAGAACAAATATTATTCTCTTTTAAAACAAAAAAAAAAGTATAATTTTATCTTATCTAAGCGCCTACAAAATCACCAAATAGTACCAGTACCAGTCCTCATAAAAAGAAATTAGAAACAAACAAATGAGGATCGAAGCTATAATTAGGGAGCAAAATAGCAAAAATTGATCAAATTACAGAGGTCACGATATAATTAATTACTAAATTAGGGTTGTCTTCTTAATTAAGTCTAATCTCATATATATCAAATGAAGCTAGCATTAAATATTATTAAAACTTCTTGTTGGACGTTAACCATTTCTTTAGTGACCACATGATTAGGGGTGGTAATATGTGGCACAACCTGTTGACTCAATATGAACACAATATCATAAAAGTGGATATGGATTGAGGCTTAACAGGTTTATGTCAAAATAGATTGAATCGTTAAGACACGAATATTTGACGGGTTACTAACAAGTCAACCCGTTATGACCCATAAATAAAATTGAATTCACTTTCATTCCCTTAGACTTAAAACTCCAATAAACCATAAATTCCTAACCCAATTGCCTTTCCCACGCTACCCCCTTAGTTTTTATTTTCTCTCAAATCTCAGATTCTCAATCGGGAAAATCTAATTGTAAGCGATTTGGATACTAATATGCGCACTCCACCAACTGATTGATCAGAATGTCAAACTTTAATAAAAATGGTGCAAATCTGAATTTTGAATATGAATACAGCAACACGAGTACGCAGATCGGACTACGAATTCGCTTGTACATAGCAAAACTCTTCTCAACCAGCTCCATAGCCATGCTGCCCCCCTTTTCAACTTTAATCCTAACCTCATGGCTTACATGTCGCCCGTGGCACCGTCACAATCACAACGCCATCCCCAGCAGTGCATGATATAGAGTCACAAGTACCCTCGTAGCACCATAACCCACGCAACAACATAGCCTCGACCAGCTCTCTTTATCTCAGACTCTCACAATGGCCCAAGCCATCTGTGTCCTCCTCACACAGAGCACATATTCATGGCGTCCTAGCCTCCAGGCCATCAATCTCCCCCCTTTTCTCTTTTTCAAGAGATCTTCAACTTCACATAGAGCCCAAATGTAACTTGATTCCTTGATTTGAAATCATTGATTTGTTATATATTTTAGGAACATGCTGGGCATATTCTAAGATTTTTTTGGGGCAGATCTTGGATTATATGGTCTTACATAGTTATGCATCAATCTTTTGAGTTGTGTCATGTGGATTAATTCTGGTCTTGGATTATATGTATATCTAAGCTTACTCAACATCATCAAATGTCTGTCTGTTCCTTTCCCAAGGCAAGGCATTTCCAAATATTGTGTCTCTGCAATTCATTCTAAACATTCATTTCTGGCTAGGGGGGAACCTTTTATTTTTTTCATTTCTACTTGTTGGAATGTTTTTTAATATTGAAGGTGTATAAAGACAATGAGGGAGAGGTTCCTATATGTGTAAGGCATGGCTGTTTTCTGAATAGTGCAAGTGATTCATGGACAAATGGTTAACAACTTTGCATGCTTAGTCGCTGTTCTTAGTTCTTGCCTAATATAATTGCTGCTTGTCGGTAAGTTTATATCAATACATTTATGTCATTATTGAATGATTTGATGTTTGTTTTTATAACAGTTCATTTTCTACAGATGTTTTACTTCTAGTTTTTTTATATTTGTTCCAAAACTTCATCTCTTTCCTTCTCATTAATTGGTGGTATCCTTAGCTAGCTTTGGTTAATTTAGTAATGGTGCTTATGCGGTTGTTTGGATGTCATAACTGAAGTTGGAAGTAACTGAATGGCACCTTTAACATCCGTTGATACAATTAATAACTCCACAACAAAATTTTAATGATCATTAGCAGAGGTGAAACCAGGATTTGTATTTATGGGGCGATCGAAAAAAAGTGTTGTGCATGTAAGTATAAATAATATGTATTTTTTGTATGTGACTCAATGACTATATATAAAAATAATAATCATACATCATAAAATTGTATACAAAAAATACGTGTTTATAAAAAATTTTATAAAATGATTTTCCTCAATATTTCTTTATTTTGTTAGAAACCATTACAAAAAAAATAAAAAGAAAGAAAATATTAATTTAGAATTTTTCCTTCAAAATAAGCTTAACAATGAAAATCATTATTGTGCGCAAATGATCTGCTAAGGATATGCTAGAAACTCATATTCCATTCTAGTACTGTGACACCCCCAACTCTCACGTACGGAAACATGAGAATCAAGGTGACGAGATGGTGACAACATAGATCACGCACCCTTAACGACAAGTGTCAAGTGTGTGTACATGCAACATGTGTGAAATAAAAGAAGCAGTGAATAAGCTAAGTCGATAACTAAGTACCAGAATTTTAAAATATTACATACCAATTAACACAAATTCCCAACAGGAGATTTAATACAGTAATCACAAAGTCAAAACATTAAAATACATAATTAACAAAAGGCGAGAAAACATTTCCCAAGATATAACTAAATCAAGTTACTCCAACGGCGAAACCACCTCCTCAAGCTCAACCTCCTCATCCTCTGCATCAAAACCTACGATATCGAAAATGGTATCGCAGGTAAGTAAAATCTAAATAAATCATAAGATAAAAATACATTCATGCAACAACAAAAAGCATGAACATGATACCATATGCATGAAGCTCAAAAATCATCTTTTTCAAAATAAACAGTATTCACTTACGCCAAAATTTCATTTGGCCTAAATAAAACTCCAATAAAAATATTCATCATTTTTTCAAAAAATGATACATGTAAATCCAATAAAATCACTACCATTTTCCTTGAAAATGATACTCAAATCAATATATCAAAACCCTTCATTTTTTCAGAAAATGGCCTACAAGTCTAATCTATTAACCGTATGCGCCATGGTCTCTCTTAGAGACCATCCGCACACCCTGGCTCTCTTCGCCACACCGTAAGTAACGACTACGCATGTGACTTCAGAACGAACAATGCCTAGCTAACTGCACCCAGCACGTACCATGATCAGGCATCCCCTTGCCCCCACCAGCAGAATAGCCATGGAGTCGGCACGAGAGCGTTACCATCTCGTTCGATTCTGTTGTCGCCCAGCAACTACCATGGGGACGTCACTTAGTATATTTCACTCCCGAGTGACTAGAGGAGATCCACCGAGATAATGCCTTATCCCGGCTTGGGGTCATGATACACACATACCCGAAAGTCATTTACATATGAAAATCCAATTTTCATTTCCAACATATGCAAATGCATAAATTATACGAAAATCCAATTTTCTTTTACAAACATGAACATACATACATTATGCAATGTATACAACAATACACCAAAGAGATAACCAACCGCCAACAAATTTCAACATCAACCAATCATACAAAGAGTTTTTAATGCAAAAATATATTTAAATCTGAAAATCTTATTTGGAAAATACTTACTATATGCTCGATAATAATTTTCGAAGATAGAGAAACTACCAAAAAGCGATCCCGAGCCTCCACCAACAAACACGTTGCAATTGTAGCGCCCAACCCACCACCGAAAATAAAACATCATAAATAAATAAGTATTATTATCGAATATAGCTAAATCAATTAAAATTAAAAGTAAATAAAATAGAACAACGAAAATAAATTAAAAGCACTCATTAACTAATTAACCAAATAAAACGGGTAATAAAACTTACGGAAAGTACCTCAAAGCGATGAAATACGGCGATTAAAATGACGATTAAAATACTAACAAAAAATTACTTTGGATTTTCGGATTTCAAGGGTTTGAAGAGGAAAATTTGAGTTTGGGTTGAGTGGGAGAAAAAGACTCAAAACCGAACACAAAAGGAGAGAAGAAAACACTATCTCGAAGTGATTTCGCAAGGGGGTCGAACACTCATTTATAGGCTGCAAAGGTCACTGAAACGTGGGTTTTTTGAGAGGGAATACTCATGTGAAACACAACATAACCGAGTCAAGACAAACCTTGGGATTCTATGGAAAAAAAACTCCAATTTTCGGATGAAAAACAGAGGGATAAAGTGGTTTGCAGTTCACGGTTTGAGATGGAAACCAAGCACGTGACTTACGGATTCGAGATGAAAACGGATGGGAAAAAATCATCTAGGTATTGGGTATTTAATGGAGTAACTCATGGATGAAATGAAGATGAAAAAGGCTGCAAAGATTCGAGCTTTAGATCACGAGTTTGCAGCAGAAGAACAGGGGATGAAGACCGAACAAACAAGGAGGAAGAAATGAAGAACAAAGAATTCTGCGTCGAGTGAAAAGAAGAGACCAAAAGCACATAACAATAATTTAAACGGTGACGTTTTGGATTTTAAAATTGTGAGATGGTTTCACAATTTTACCAACTCAAACGGCAACGTTTAAGACAAATGAAGGGACGGGCTTATAAGAATTAAAAGGGCTGGGCTCAATAAAACCATCTCATCTAAATTAAAATCCAAATCCATAATTATAATTATATTTATATATATATATATATATATATATATATATATGAGCCCAAATCCGAAGGTCATCTAAAACCAATTTATTAAAAACCATCAAATTAAAATGAACTAAATTTCAACACATTAATTTAAATATCAATCATAATAAAATAAGCAAATTAAATTTAAGCATTAGATTAAATGCATCACAATAAATTAATAAGAGGAAATAAATTAACTAACCAATACACATAAAAATAATCTTTAAATGAATATGAAATATCCAAATATTTTCAACACAAGCACACTAAAATACTATTGATATCAACCAATTTATAACACACAATATTTATATTAACAACAATACACATTTAATATTAAAATAATAAATTACAAATGAGGTAAAATTACGGGTCCTCACAAGTACACAATCTAGTTTTTACGTGTTTGATGGCAGAAAATGCTCGCTCAATAGTAGTAGTAGAAACATGAAAAGTTAATACTAGACGAATTACCTGTTAATCAAATGAAAAATCATGGACTTTTTTGAAATTACTAGTCGTCTGCATAAATCAGATAATGTAAACATATCTTGAAAATCTATATGCATGAGCACATCAAACTTAAAATGCTGCAATTGAATTCTAAAAAAAAAAAAATTCTTTGCTCAATAAAGTCATGTGGATAAAACTTCTCAACCGATTTACATATATCATCAATCTTAAATGATTTATATACACCTTTAGTGTTTAAAGTAGCACTAAGAATGAGAAATTATATTTCTTGGTCATTAAATTTATTATTCAATTCTTGCAACTGGAAGTCTATTATAGAAGTAAATATATCAGTCATAAAATGATGCTCCATTATTATCAATGACTTGTCAACTTGATGACAAGATTTGCCTCGAGCTCAAGTATATTGGTCATTCATATCAGAAATGTCAATTTGGTATTTTTCACAAAATGATTTGAGGGGCAGTAGTCCTCTGGGGTGCGTGTAGTTTTGGCTTTGATCATTAGATTACTATATATGGTACTTGTCTGCCAAATTGGGGTTTTAGTGTTATAACGAAGGTCACTGAAGTTGTTTCTGCATTGTAATATCTGTAGTTTACTAAAGTTGTATGCATGGGAATTATCTCTTTCTTGGTACTTGTTTTCCATTGTTGTTCAGTTGATTTTGTCACCAATTTGGAGTTTGGTTATCTACACATTTTTTCTTCATTGTGCTTTACTCTTATACTCTGATGGATGTCATAACATACTCATATTTTTTTTAATTTCTATAGCCTAACACAATATAACTACTCAGCATAAGACATATACATAATCCTGATTTACAGATATGTTGTTAATGATGTCAATATTGTTCTTGTTTTGTTGTCAGATGAGTGAGGCAACAAGTGAAAATGATGATTTGATTGATTTAGACCTGTTGGACTCAGAAGGTTTTCAAAATGAGGAGGCTAAAGCAAAATGAAAGAAACAATCAAACATGTGGAGTTTTTTTTTAAATGGTTCTCGATTATGACAAAAATGATGGCAAGGCACGAGCCAAAATGCAAGATGTGTGGACTACTTACTTGGCAGCGAGCAAATATGAGACCAAAAATTTGAAGCATCACATAGACACAAGCCCTTGAAGAATTTCATGTGATATTGGTCAGTTGATGCTAGCACAAAATAGTGGATATATATCGGTAAGCACTTCTAAATTTGACACTAAACAGCATAGAGAAATTTTGGTGGGCTTTATTGTAAAGATGGACTGCTCTTTTGGTTTATTGAATATTCATGGATAAGATTTTTGTTACAATATTTACATCCAGATGTTTCAATTACTTCTAAGAATACTGCTAAGGATGATTTGGTTAAGATGTATCATCGAGAAAAAAAAAAGATTAAATGCATGTTAAATGAGTCTCATGGTAGAATAAGTCTGACATCTGACTTGGAGACTTATATAACCACTAATGGTTTACATGTGCATTACAACACATTTTCTAGATAAGAAATAGATTCTACATAAAAGGATTTTGAACTTTTTTTATTATGCCCCACCACATAATAATATATCTTTATCTAAAAAAAATATATAATTTACCATGTGAGTGAGGAATTTAGCGTAATATTTTTTAATCGACTTTAGAGAATACTTCTTCTAATGATGTTACAATAGAGTTGTTAATAACTCAATTGAACGATAAGAAAGTCCTTGTTTGTGATGGTGAGTTCTTTCCTCTTCGTTTTTATGCTCATATTTTAAATTTGGTAATACAAGATGAATTAAAAGAGATTGATTATGCTATCCAAAAAGTTAGTGAAAGTATCAAGTGTGTCAAAAGATCACAAATAAGAAAAGTAAAATTTTTAGATTCAACAAATCAATTGTCTTTAGATAGTAGAAAGGGTTGAGATAGAAAGTCTCTACTACATGAAATTCTACTTTTCTTTTGCTTAAGAGTGCACTTTTCTATCCTCATGCTTTTAGCCATTTGGAGTTAACTGATTTGAATTTAAGCATTGTCCATCAACATTTGAGTGGGGAAAAGTGGAGAAGATTAGGTTTATTGGGAGTTTTTTTATTAAGCCACCTGTGACTTTTTTAGGATAAATACCCTATAACCAATTTATATTTTTCAGCAATGTTTTTGATTTATTTGACATTAAAGGAGCACTTTGAGGGTGAAGATGACTATATGAAGAAAATATCATGTAAAATGCTTGCTAAGTTTGAAAGATGTTAGTTTGAGTTCAATGTATTGTTGGTTATAGCAATTATATTGGATTCTCAATACAAGTTTCATCTTGTTGATTTTTCTTATAAAAAGCTTTATTGAAATGGTCCCCTAGAATATATAAATGTTCAAAACAGACTGACATCTCTTTTCCTAGAATATAATTCTTCTAGTGCTCCCACAAGTTCTATCACGACTTCTAAAAGCACTTCTGTAGAGCTAAAAGTAAATTCTCAACTAAATGTAATAGACAAGTATTTCAAGTAATTTCAAATAATATTTTTTGTTTAATGATTTATATTATTGTTTCATATCACATATTGGTTTGAAACATTTTTTTTAATGTACATGAATTTGATTCATTTAGACATGATAATCTTGCTACCCATATGCAAAGAAGTCAATTGAATCTTTACTTGGATGAACTTAGGGTAGATAGAAATGCAAATATTAACATTCTTTCTTTTTGGAAAGAAAATGAATTTTGTTATCTTGATCTTGCTTATATGGCTCGTGACATTTTAAGTATTCCAATTTTGACAGTTGCATCTGAATCTACTTTTAGTATTGGTGGATGTGTCATTGATCAGTTTAGGAGTGCACTAAAAGTAGATATTATTGAAGTTAGCATTAGTCTACAAAAAAATTTGATTATATGGCAATGAGCAAGGTAATATTATTTTTATTTTATTGAATAAATGACTATAAATTTTCGATGCAATAATATTATTTGATATAAAACTTTATTAATGCCTTTTTTTCAATAGAAACACAAGAAGAAGTTAAATTAGACAAGTTAAATGAAGATGTACTAGAGTTGGAGAAAAACAAGGACGAGGACGACGCTCAACTTCCTTTTTCAAGTTTTAAATTTGTTTAGATTTGTGTGTTTATCATATTTGAGATTGAAACATTAGTATTTTAAAATGTGTGTTTTGTTTATTATATTTCGGATTGTAATTATAATATTATTACAATGTGTGTGTTAATCATATTGATGTGTTTATCATACTTGCATGGTATTATTGGGATTTTAATGTTGGTATTTTTGTTGTTTGGATTGTAATTTTAGACTTATGGTTAGTTTTATAGATATTTTTTATATTCTAATATTTATATAAAATTAATTAGGTCAAACGCTTCACTAACGAGTATGTTCAACTCATTAATGTAAACGAGAAGAAACGGGTCGTATTATGTCGTATCATATCGTGTTAATCCATTTTTGTATTCACTAACGGATTGTGTCGTATCAACCCGTCATCTTAATAGGTTATATTAGAATTTGATATTTTAACACAAAATTATTGATGAGTTGTGCTCATGTTAACCCATTAAGTATAATATATATGTCTTGATATGATACGACATGAATACGACTCATTAATACAATTTTTAACCTCTGCACATGATTTTGCTAATGAGAATAATATATGTGTATTGCTTGTTGTATTGCTTGTGTGATGTGTATAATATATATATATATATATATATATATATATAATTGAAGAGACGCATTCAGAGCACTCGTTCTCATATGAATAATAATATTTATTGTTCATGTAAAAGTGAGTGTTCTAAATGTGACTGCTCTCAATTATTTTTATTTTTTTAATGATTACATGTTTTTCGTGAAAAGGTGTGAGGTACTCCAAATCAAAATAGTAATTAGTACTTCGCCACTTCGTAATTTTACAGAAGGCAACGGATCAAGTAACATTAAATTATTAACTTATTTTTTTATTATTTTGATAAGTCATCACAGGTTACTTTAATGACCACATGCATGGAGGAGTATTAACTAAATTATTGAATTTTTTTTACTAATTTTGACAAGTAATCATAAGTTTTTTTAATGACCACATGTTCATAGAAGTGAGAAAAAGAAATTCCAAATGAAAATAGCTCTTAGCAAGTAGCATTAAGTTATTAAATAAGTTTTTTTTTACTAAATGAAAATATTCTAAATATTACTGTTCATGTAAGAAGTAAGTGTTATGTATTGGATGCTCCTAATCATTTTTTATTTTTTTTATTATTTTAATAAGTCCATGTTTTAATGACCATGTGGATGGAGGAGTATTAACTAATTAATGAAAAATGATAAAGATATTGATGGTTGAGTCCTATTTTGAGACTTGCTTCTATTTTTTTTTAATTTAATAATTAAGAAAATATTGAAAATATTATTTAATAATATTATAATTTTTTTTCTTTTTTTAAAAATATTTAAAAGCGTTAAAAATGATGTAAAACATAAAAACACTAAGGACCCAAAACGGGTTCCAAATAGCGGGAACTATAGTAGCCCCTAACTAAATTATTGAATTTTCTTTACTAATTTTGATAAGTCATCATAAGGTTTTTTTAATGACCACGTGTTCATAGAAGTGAGAAAAAGAAAATATTCCTAATGAAAATAGTTATTAATAATTCACCATTTCTTATTATATAAAAGTCAATAGATTAAAGAGTATTAGCTAAATGAGTAATACTATCATTCATTTTTTTTTCATTATTCTTTCACCAGTTTATAATGTATATTATATAGATAAAATGTTAGGAAAAAGTCATATTCAAAAATATTCACTTATACTCATTTATATAAATAGTAATATGTTATTGTTTATATCAGTGAGTATTCTTGAATGTAACTTCTCTTCATTATTTTTTATTTTATAGTTGATTAAAAATTATTAATTATGTTTCACTTTTTAAATAGTCTCCTATAATTTTGACAAGTCATTATAAATTTTTTTAATGATTACATATTCTTCGTGAAAAAGAGTGAGGTAGTAACTAGTACAAATGAAAATAGTAATCGGTACTTCGCCATTTCTTATTGTACAATAGGCAACTGATCGAATAGCGTTAAATTATTAAATATTTTTTTTATTGTTTTGGCACGTCATCATATGTTGTTTTAATGACCACATGGATGGAGTATTAATTAATTTTTTTTATTGATTTTGATAAGTCATCATAGGTTTTTTTTAATGACCATATGTTCATAGAAGTTAAAAAAAAAAAAAAATACTACAAATGAAAATAGTAATTAGTACTTAAAAGAGTAAATAAAATGCAAGGACTTTTGCATGAATGCTCTGTACTCCAGTGCACCGCCTGGAGACGTAAGACTTTCTATATATAAGCATTACAATGTTGATAATCAGTTACATCATAACTATTCAAGACTTATCAAGTTCGTTTGAATTACATTTATCTATATCTTTATTTGAATTTAAATTTGAATTTGAATTTACAGATTGCACATTTACAAATTGCATGTCATTACGGGTCTTAATCGTCTTTATCTTATGTTTTACTTCATGATCTGAGCCATTATCACTTACAGTACTTCACCTTTTTCTCGTTATACAAAAGTCAACGGATTGAGGAGCATTAACTAAATAAGTAATATTAAGGGTGTAAATAGTCCCGTCTAATTCGATCTGAGAAATTTATGGACCAATTTTATTCGGTCTAAGAATTCTCTCACCCTAAACCAGACCGAACAGGAGTTCGGTCTATACCAATCCAGTCCAATTTGGTCCAGGAGCGGTCCAGTCCGATCTAGGAGTGCCCTATATGATTTAATAGGCTAAATTTAATTTAAAATTCTATAATGATTAAATATTTTTTTGACCCAAATTTAACTACTATAAATTATAATATGTTAATATTATAAGAGTATATATTATATATTAATATGTTAGTATATATTATATATAAAGTATGTTAATAAATTATAACTAATAATACTATTACATTAGTATATTATATATTTATATGTTAGTAAATAGTGATAAATTAGTAATAATATATTAAATAATAATAATACACTTATTATTTATAAATTATTACTAATATTCTATATAGATATATTATAATTTATATTTTTATACTACAACTAGTCAACCAATAAATTATAATATGTTAATATATATTATATGTTAATATATTAATATTATAATTTATATACTATTTTTAAATATACATATATAAATATATATATATATATATGTGGGGTTCGGTCCGGTCCAGGGGGATAAATTCTTTGGACCGGGACCGGACCGGAATTAATCGGTCCATGTAAAATTTGACCGGACCGGACCGAATTCGATTCGGTCCGGTCCAGCCCGGTCGACCGATCCAGTTCGATCTTTTTACAGCTCTAAGTGATACCATCATTCATGTTTTTCTTCATCATTTTTTCATCAATTTATTGAATAAAGATTATTCTTTATATTTTATTTGTAAATCTATCATTTAATTATATCACATAATTAAATTGATGAGATGATGATAAAAAAATGAGAGAATACATTTTTTCTAACTAAATTATTGAATTCTTTTTATTGATTTTAACAAGTCATCATAGATTTTTTCTAATGACCAAATGTTCTTCTTGATCAGAATTAACTATTTTAATATATATATATAATATATATTATATATATATAATATATTATATATATATAGCAAGTGTAGTGGTGTCCAGATGCATGCACATGATGATTATAAGCAAAGCCGACTCAAGCATTAGGCCAATTAGGCCCTTGCCTAAGGCCCCATTTTGTATAAGGCTTCCAAAATTAAAATGAAAAATTTTTTTTTAATAATTTTTTTTAAAGATATATAAAAATCATTTCATTAAATAATTTTTTTAAATAAAATTTTCAATGTATTGCAATAGTCTAGATTTTTATGATTTTCTTGTTCAGTCTTTTCTTCTTAACTAAATCTGAACTTATGTACACTCCTTGTGTCCTTAGATTATGTCTATTCTCATTAATAAAAATTTTTACTTATAAAAAAAATGTGAAAGACCCCATGATATTAAATTTAATATTTAATTAAGTGAATAATTTATAATTTTCAATAAATTTTTCTATGATCTTGCTAAATTAAGGCACAATATTTACAATGAGGCCTCATTTTAAATTGTTGTATTAAATATAAATTCAAAAAGTTTTATTTCAATATTTTAAATAAAGTCTCATTTTTTTAAAAAAAATTAAAAATTAAAAATTTAATATAATAATTTATATTTTATTATATTATAATTAAAATTTATTCACTTAAATCTTACCATAGGCCTCAATTTTTATTGAGCCGCCCCTGATTATAAGTTGACATGATTGAATCATTAACAATGTGAAACCATATTGAATGAATTACGAATGCTGCAACAGGAACCCCCCCTCTCTCTCTGTATATATATATAGCTGCACATATAGCTTGTCTTCAAACTTGAAAGAGGTTTCCATTTAGAAAAGAAGTTGAAGAGCGTGACCATTCAGTGGGGTGAGCTGGTTAATTCCTAAAGTTGATCAAGAGATCAAATGGCGACGGCCATGACTATCGAAATAAGCTCCAAGGAAACGATTAAACCATCATCTCCAACACCCCCAACACCTTAGAAATCACAAACTTTCCTTTACTGACCAACTTGCACCAAACATTTATATTCCCATCATTCTTTTCTACCATGCCAAGAATGGCCAGGACATTGATCACGTCCAAACAACCTCTCGGCTTAAAAAGTCCCTTCAACAAACCCTCAATCGCTTTTACCCTTTGGCTGGCACCATCAAAGAAGACTACTTCGTCGACTGCAACGTTAACGGTGTCGAGTTTTCTGAGGCTTGAATTGGGTGTCAGTTATCAGATGTTCCCCAACAATTTGATGCAGAAATCTTGAATCAGTTTCTGCCGTTTGAAGCCAACACTAATGGCACGGAACCTGAAAGTAGGGAAGTTCTCTTACCTATCCAATATAATAATATCTTTGATTGTGGCTGAGCTGTAACTCCCTAATGGAAGGTCCAAATCATATGACCTATACTCCTAAAGAACTAATCAATAATATAATTGAAGCCCTATTAGAACCTTATAAAGAGTTAGAACTTCTCCTTCCCTAACAATGTGGGATCTCCTACACCACCTACCTTATCATTCTCATATGGAGTATCACAATCTACCATCTTTAAATGCCCGACGTCCTCGTCAGGCCTGTTCCTCGTAAGTGGCACGGCTCAAATCCCACAACTCAGGTTGGGATAGACTCTGATACAATTTGTAAGGCTCCAATGGAAGGCCCAAATCACATGACCTATACTCTAAAAGGACTAGTCAATAATCCAATTGGAGCCCCATTGTAACCTTATAAAGAACTAAAACTTCTCCTTCCCAAGTAATGTGGGATCTCATACACTACTTACCTTATCATTCTCATATGGAGTATCACATGAGCCGCCATTGGTGTATGTATTTCACACAGGATCGCAGATGGAACTTCAGCAACATCATTTCTTAACGCCTGGAGCGCTACATCCCAAGGAGACATTGAAGTTATATTTCCAAAGTTTGATGCAGCCAATTTCTTCCCAAAGAAAGATATGCATTGGTATAATCGAGACAAACTTTAGACGAAGGAAAAGGTCGGGACTAGAAGATTGTTGTTCGACAAATCAAGCATGGCTACTTGAGAGAAAAGGTAATTTCTTCAGTCTCCGATTCCCAAGTGAAATCACCTACTCGAGTGCAGACAGTTTCAGCATTGATATGGGGACGCCTTATGGCAATATCTAAAGCAAAAACAACAGTTGCAAGACTTTTTATAGCAAATCATGTGGTAAATATACGGGAGAGGATGACTCCAGCCATGCCAATGCATTCCTTTGGCAATATTTGGTACCATGCTGTTGCAATAGTATCAGCAGATCATGAAAATATTGATGAAGATGCAGACAGTAATTGTATTCTTGTGAGCAAGCCAGATAAGGCAATAAAAGCAGTCAATGATGATTATGTGAAGCAACTTCAAGGCGATGCACTATTGGATTTGCTGAGAAAGGGATTCGAGCAGTTCTCGAGTGGTGGCATGGAGTCCTATAAGAACTCTATAAGAAAGGGATTTGCTGGTGCAGGCCGTTTCCATTTTATGAGTTGATTTTGGGTGAGGGAAGCCCACTTGGGTATGTTGTTCTAGTGTGCCTTTTAAGAACTCTATTATCTTGATGAGTACCGAAGATGGAGATGGAATTGAGGAATATGTCACCATATTAGAGGAAGACTCAGTCATATTTGACAGTGACCAAGAACTCCTTCCATTTGTTTCTGGGTCTATTCGTGTCTGAAAATGCTGATCACGATGATGCATGGCGAACCCTTTCTTTCATGGTTTGTTGAATGCCCATTACTTTGCTAAATAATGATCTTCCGGGTTTGTCATCTTTAATTTGCTCATCTTATGGTTCTGAATTAAGTTTTGCGTTTCGTGCAATTGTTTTGTCTTTTGTTTTTTGTTTTATTATTATTTATTCAAATTTTTAAGAGGTACTGCGTAAGGTTACTTTGAAATCATTTAAATTTTCTTAGTTTTGGTAAAACGCCATGTAACAAAGTAATTTTTCTTGCACAAAAACAACGCCATATAACAAAGTTTTAAATTTCACAAGTTATAGTATTCATTTTTCAATACCTATTTTGGAGGGGCCAATGATGGGCAGGGCCGGCTCTTGTCTAAGGCCCCAACAAGAAAAGGCTCCGCTTTAAAGACTTTAATATATATATATATATATATATATATATATTGAAATCTAATTAAAAAATTTTAATTAATTAAATAAAAGAATAAAATTATTAAATAGATATTATATATGCCATTATTAATTTTAAAATTATTATACATAATAATTATTTCAAGTATCCTCTTTATAAGAATGCACTTCTATTTTTTTTTTCTTTATTTTTCTTTTTGAGCGAATACACTTCTCATTTATCATTATTAGTTTAATATATAATGTGAGAATTATAAATAATAGAATCTAATATTTGAATGTTCATAAAAAAATTCGTATGATCATTTGAAGAGACGAGGGCCCACTTTGTTATAGAACTTTCCTGATGATAATTATTATAATTAATTTTAAGTCTCTTTTAGATATTAAGAATACTTCAAAATATCTAGAATGATAGTAAAATAATTTGAATTAAGATGTTTTATTAGGTTTTGAATTAAAAAAAAAGTTAAATTTAAAAATATCTGAGAATACATAAAAATAATTGTGTTCCCAAACAATTTATAAAGTTCAAAAGCACATCTTATAAAATTAATTTTTATAAAAAAAAATAAAAATCGATTTTTTTTTTAATAAAGATTAAGTTGTTTTTTAGTTGAAAAGATAGTATAAATCTTAATTAGTAATTTTAATTGAGAAACGATAGACATTATTTTTAAATAAAAATGTAACGTAAAAATTAAAATTTGTTAATTTAATTTTACTTTAATAAAGAAAAGCCTCAATCGAAATTCTTGCCTAAAGCCCCCAAATTTAATGAGCCAGCCCTGATGATGGGATAGCTAGGTTGGCATCAAAATTTTAATTACCATAGGTACCAATTGGAATGGTCAGAATTTATCTTGCCGAAATAATAATATTTATTTTCTTCCAGAATAATAAGTATGGAAGAAATACATATTTAATCAAATACCAATTATTTCAATATATTTCAATTAAGAAATAACTTGGAAACCGATCAATCTTATAACCTTTAAAAAACAGCCCTCCAACCACAGGTTGACATGTAAGCAATGACATTTTTAAACTGATATACCACATTCCACCCAATCGACTATCACTTGACTCCCTCCCTCACTCTTCCTTCGGTTTCACTCCTCTTTGTGAAACCTCTATGAACCTTCAACTCCTTTGTGTGATCCACCTCGTTCGTCTTCCTCGTTGCACTTCATGATTTTGCTCATCTCTTTCGATAATCGTTGAATATCGCATCACCGTCATCATCAACGAGATGGGCTGTAGTACAAATATGTACTCTCTCTCTCTATGTTAACATTCACTAATGCAAATGTTGGAGGTTGGGGAAAATCAAGCTCACAAATTAAACCAAAATATGCCATCTAAGTGGGTAAATTTCAAGATACATTTTGTTAATTTCACTCTTGTTCACCTTTCTATTTATGAGCCCAATAAATGGATTTCCAAATTCCATTATTGTTCTAGTTCGCAAAGTTTGGAGAAAAAGTAGCCTGGTATTCACCTTGGTGTTCATCTGCTTGTTTTGACCTTAAGAAAATAAGGAAGCTAAAAAATAGAGGTTGAATTTTTTAAGCATTCTTCAGAGCAAAAATAGTTTCTCTTCAACATTTTGAATGCTTTTGAGGAAAGTTAAAAACATGAAATGAACTTTAGAATTCTTACATTGATTTTTTTAGAGTAATTTCACAGGGGAGAAGGCCGAGTGAGACGGTGAGTGCAAAAATATATTTCTTTCCATGGTTGAAGAGGGTTGCTTGAAGAGGGCTTGAGTGCTCTGATGTTCGACGGAATGAGGAGGGTTGTTTGAAGAGAGCTCAAGTCCTCTGAAGATGGAAGGAAGGCTTCAAGGGAGTTCAACCTAATGACTCGGTGTGGATGAGGGTAACTTGGTTATGGTGTAACAACTGACATAGTGGCTAGTGATTGAATTCTGTTTTCTAATGTTTATAAGTTGAACCGATCCTTAACGTCTCTCTTCAATCAATATAGACCAATTTAGGATGTTTTGTCTAAATTTCAATTCTGTAGGTAAAACTTGATAGCATAATGACTTTGTAATTAAAGTTACTAACAAGGACTTTTATGTAAAATTAAACTAAAAATGAAAAGTCTTTCAATTTTTTATAACCTTACTACATGAGACCAATACAATTTTAAGAATAATGAAAGGCTTACAATTCTTTTACTACTTTTATATTATTGTTTTAATGACCACATGGATGGAGGACTATTGATTAAATTATTGAATTTTCTTTTATTGATTTTGATAAGTCATCATAGGTTTTTTTTAATGACCACATGTTCATAGAAGTGGAAAAGAAATATTACAAATGAAAATAGTAATTAGTACTTCACCATTTTCCATTACACAAAAGTCAACGGATTGAAGAGCATTAAGTACTAAATGAGTAATACTATCATTTATTTATTTTCATCATTTTTTCATCAGTCTATTGAATAAAGATTATTCATTATATTTTATTTGTGAATTTATTATTTAATTATATAGCATAAATTGATGAGTTGGTGATAAAAAAAAATGATAGAATAAATTTTTTCTAACTAAAGTATTGAATTCTTTTTATTGATTTATCATAGATTTTTTCTAATGGCCACATGTGGATTTTTGTGATCAGAATTAACTATATATATATATATATATATAAATATATATAATAGAGCAAGTGGTTAGTGGCGTCCAGATGCATGCACATGATGATTATAAATTGGCATGATGGAATCATTAACAATGTAAAACCAATCTAAGTCAAATGTGTCACTAACAAATATATTCAACTCATTAATATAAGCCGATAGATATGGATCGTATTTTGTATTCTCATATCGTGTTAATCTATTTTTATATTTATTAAAGGATCGTGTTGTGTCAATTTATTATCTTAATTAGTTGTGTTAGAATTTAATATTTTGACACGAAATTATTAATGAGTTATGCTCATATTGACCTATTAAATATAATATATATATATATATATATATATATATATATATATATCTTACTATGACATGAAC
This sequence comes from Platycarya longipes, assembly GCA_036559045.1. NCBI lineage: Eukaryota > Viridiplantae > Streptophyta > Magnoliopsida > Fagales > Juglandaceae > Platycarya > Platycarya longipes. The sequence goes on along the minus strand of CM071803.1, from coordinate 38,466,680 downwards.
ATAACTTATTAACACAATTTTACATCCGTACACATGATTTTGCTCATGAGAATAATTTATCTGTTTATTGCTTGGGTGTTGTGTAATATATATATATATATATATACATATATATATGTATGTATATAATTGAAGAGAAGTGAGGTACTCCAAATGAAAATGGTAAGTAGTACTTCACCATTTCTCATTTTATAAAAGTCAACGGATTGAGGAGCAATGAATATTTTTTACTATTTTGACAAGTCACCATAGATTACATGTTTTTCCTGAAAAGAAGTGACGTACTCCAAATGAAAATAGTAAATTAGTATTTTGCCATTTATTATTTTACAAAAGGCAACCGATCAAGTAGCATTAAATTATTAATTTTTTATTATTATTATTTTGATAAGTCATCATATGTTGTTTTAATGACCACTTGGATGGAGGAGTATTAACTAAACTTTTGATTTTTTTTTTTACTAATTTTGACAAGTCGTCATAAGTTTTTTTAATGACCACATGCACTATAAGAAATTAAGGCTTTTGTCACCAATTTTTTTTTCTTTTTCGTGACATACAATCGTGAAAAAAGATAGTTTATTAACGCCACATCCTCTAATAGCTATAAAATATTCATTATTGTCACGATACGTAGTTGGTGGATGAAGTATGGTAGCTAGAAATAAACAACATTTGTTACAAAAATACAAGTTATTATCTACTAGTTAATTTCATGAAATTCAGATTGAAGGAAATATAATGTTGTTCTTGGTTAAAAAATCTTAGTGACAAGTTAAAACGTTTTGCGGCGGAATTGTGTCACCGCAATAAGAGTTTAAGTTATAAATAGGGTTTCCGTGTTTAAGTTATAAATAGTTTATGTAAAATTAAACTAAAAATGAAGACTCTTTCAATTTTTTATTACCTTACTACATGAGACCAATACAATTTTAAGAATAATGATAGGCTGACAATTTTTTTACTACTTTTATCACTCATAATATATATATATATATGTATGTATATATATATATATATATTATTGTTTTAATGACCACATAGATGGAGGACTATTGATTAAATTATTGAATTTTCTTTTATTGATTTTGATAAGTCATCATAGGTTTTTTTTTTAATGACCACATGTTCATAGAAGTGGAAAAGAAATACTACAAATGAAAATAGTAATTACTACTTCACCTTTTTCCATTACACAAAAGTCAACGGATTGAAAAGCATTAAGTACTAACTGAGTAATACTATCATTCATTTATTTTCATCATTTTTTCATCAGTCTATTGGATAAAGATTATTCATTTTATTTTATTTGTGAATTTATTATTTAAATATATCACATAAATTGATAAGTTGGTGATAAAAAAAATGATAGAATAAATTTTTTCTAACTAAAGTATTGAATTCTTTTTATTGATTTATCATAGATTTTTTCTAATGGCCACATGTGGATCTTTGTGATCAGAATTAACTATATAATATATATATATATATATATATATATATATATATATAATAGAGCAAGTGGTTAGTGGTGTCCACATGCATGCACATGATGATTATAAGTTGGCATGATGGAATCATTAACAATGTAAAACCAATCAAGTAAAATGTGTCACTAACAAATCTATTCAACTCATTAATGTAAGCGGATAGAAATGGATCGTATTATGTCTTGTCATATCGTGTCAATCTATTTTCATATTTATTAAAGGATCGTGTTGTGTCAATTTATTATCTTAATGAGTTGTGTTAGAATTTAATATTTTGACACGAAATTATTGACGAGTTATGCTCATATTGACCTATTAAATATAATATATATATATATATATTTTATATCTTGATATGACATGAACATAACCTATTAACACGATTTTACATCCGTACACATGATTTTGTTCATGAGAATAATTTATATGTTTATTGCTTGTGTGTTGTGTATAATATATATATATATATATATATATATATATATAATTGAAGAGAAGTGAGGTACTCCAAATGAAAATGGTAACTAGTACTTCACCATTTCTCATTTTACAAAAGTCAACGGATTGAGGAGCAATGAATATTTTTTACTATTTTGACAAGTTATCATAGATTACATGTTTTTCGTGAAAAGAAGTGAGGCACTCCAAATAAAAATCGTAAATTAGTATTTTGCCATTTATTATTATACAAAAGGCAACCGATCAAGTAGCATTAAATTATTATTTTGATAAGTCATCATATGTTGTTTTAATGACCACTTGGATGGAGGAGTATTAACTAAACTATTGATTTTTTTTTTCACTAATTTTGACAAGTCATCATAAGTTTTTTTTAATGACCACACACTATAAGAAATTGGGACTTTTATCACCATTTTTTTTTTGCAACATACGATCGTGAAAAAAGATAGTTTATTAGGACCACATCCTCTAGTGGCTATAAAACATTCATTATTGCCACGATACGTGGTTGGTGGATGAAGTATGGTGGCAAAAAAAAAAACAACATTTGTCACGAAAATACAAGTTATTATCTACTAGTTAATTTCATGAAATTCAGATTGAAGGAAATATAATGTTGTTTTTGGTTAAAAAATCTTAGTGACAAGTAAAAAGGTTTTGCGGCCGGATTGTGTCCCCGCAATAAATGTTTAAGTTATAAATAGGAGTTTCCATGTTTAAGTTATAAATAGTTTATGTAAAATTAAACTAAAAATAAAGACTCTTTCAATTTCTTATAACCTTACTACGTGAGACTAATACAATTTTAAGAATAATGATAGGCTTACAATTCTTTTACTACTTTTATCACTCATAATATATATATATATATATATATTTATATTATTGTTTTAATGACCACATGGATGGAGGACTATTGATTAAATTATTGAATTTTCTTTTATTGATTTTGATAAGTCATCATAGGTTTTTTTAATGACCACATGTTCATACAAGTGGAAAAGAAATACTACAAATGAAAATAGTAATTAGTACTTCACCTTTTTCCATTACACAAAAGTCAACGGATTGAAGAGCATTAAGTACTAAATGAATAATACTATCATTCATTTATTTTCATCATTTTTCCATCAGTAGATTGAATAAAGATTATTCATTATATTTTATTTGTGAATTTATTATTTAAATATATCACATAAATTGATGAGTTGGTGATAAAAAAAATGATAGAATAAATTTTTTCTAACTAAAGTATTGAATTCTTTTTATTGATTAATCATAGATTTTTTCTAATGGCCACATGTGGATCTTTGTGATCAGAATTATATATATAATAGAGCAAGTGGTTAGTGATGTCCACATGCATGCACATGATGATTATAAGTTGGCATGATGGAATCATTAACAATGTAAAACCAATCAAGTCAAATGTGTCACTAACAAATCTATTCAACTCATTAATGTAAGCCGATAAAAATGGATCGTATTATGTCTTGTCATATCGTGTCAATCTATTTTCATATTTATTAAAGAATCATGTTGTGTCAATCTATTTTTCTTGAAAAGAAGTGAGGTACTCCAAATGAAAATAGTAAATTAGTAATTTGCCATTTATTATTTTACAAAAGGCAACCGATCAAGTAGCATTAAATTATTAATTTTTTATTATTATTATTTTGATAAGTCCTCATATGTTGTTTTAATGACCACATGGATGGAGGAGTATTAACTAAACTACTATTTTTTTTTATTATTAATTTTGACAAGTCATCATAAGTTTTTTATTGACCACATGCACTATAAGAAATTGGGGCTTTTGTCACCATTTTTTTTTTCGCAACATACGATCGTGAAAAAAAATAGTTTATTAGCACCACATCCTCTAATGGCTATAAAACACTCATTATTGTTACGATACGTGATTGGTGGATAAAGTATGGTGGCAAAAAAAAAACAACATTTATCACGAAAATACAAGTTATTATCTACTAGTTAATTTTGTGAAATTCATATTGAAGGAAATATAATGTTGTTCTTGGTTAAAAAATCTTAGTGACAAGTTAAAATGTTTTGCAGTGGGATTGTGTCGCCGCAATAAGTGTTTAATTTATAAATAGGGGTTTCCGTGGCTATACTTTTTTTAACTGTGCGTAATTATTGCGACTAGATTTGGCCACAATAAGTCCATATATAAAAGTCGAAAATTTCCTAGGAACAATGCAATGAAATTTCCCGAAACCCATACTATGCTAGTTTGAAGTGCAATACCTCCTCCCATACGTATTACGAACCCCATCCCTCCCCCATCCTTCTCAACTCCCCCCATCGGTGGCAGCGTGATATTTGGCTGGATTTCATTAGGAGATTTGAAGTCGGAGTGTATAAAGTTAGCGATACTTTCTCTTTTTTATCCCTCGCCGTGCTACAACCCCCTCCTCTCGTGCTAGAACTTTCGAATAATCCTAAACTAAGCTTTTGAATTCAGTTTGTCTCTCTCTATTTTCCCTTTTGATTCCTTTGTTACGGTTCTCTATTCCTTTCTCTCTCTAACTCTCTCTCTCTCTCTCTATGTATCTCACCTCACCAAATGAACCCTCTAGAAGGTGCACCCCAATGACCTCGACCCATCACCCCCGTCGCATGTAGCCTTCTATCTTGATGAGTTCCTTGCCATTGCACGATTCCTTTGTATCTGTACTGTTTTGGTAAAAAATTGAGTTTTTTTTCTCCTTCTTATCTCTCCCGTGAGCAGCATATGTTTTCTTTTTAATATTTTGTTTCATCTATCCTACGAGAAGGGGTATTACGGTCTTATATGACCGCTACTTGTGCATATGTTGATAAAGTGATTGATATTTTCTATATCAAAAATTGCTAATTTGAATGATAATTTAGCATGTTCGGTGATTTGTTTATTCTTATTTGCGACTCTATAATTAGGGTTGATCTTACTTTATTACAATTCAGGTGGACTACTTGCTTGTAAATCTTGTTTAGCTAGATGAATGAACTTATATTATTCAATAAAATCTTCAATTTTCTAACAAATAAGATAATTCAAATATTTTCAGTACATTGTTCTTGCCTCTAGATTTGGCTAATCTCGGATTTAATATTCAAGGGTTGGAGAGTCAAATGTGCACCTATCCAGTAAATAAGCTACTGTCGAAATAATTCAAAAATATTGAATTACTTAATAAACTAATGACTTCTCACAATGACTGGTCAATAGGTTGTGGTATTTATATATCTAAACACAGCTCTATAATTCCCAAGGAAAAGTGCCCCTCTCTACACCTTGCATGGCATAGTACAACTTAATTTTCATCTGTTCTACTATATTAAAACACATCATATTTGGCTCAAAATAGTGGTTTTCCTTTTTATTTTAAGTGTATGCCTTTATGTTTTTCTTCACTTCCTTATTCAAGTGCTTCTCTGTCCTCAGTGGAGCATGATTGGCTGCAATCCATGACCTTGTGGGTGTCAGCATAAGTGGGTGTCAAATTAAGACACCAATGGCTACAATTCATGACCTTGTGGCCATGTCCATAATAGAATGAGGGATATCCATCTTTTCTTAGTTGTGATAGTGTTGTAACATTCAGCAAGTGGACATGCCTCAACTTCATAATTGTGCCAATCACTTTCTCAACCATTGGTTGTGCACGATGTGAACCTCCTGGATAATTTGAACCAGCCATTGGTTGTTCTTATCCCTCACATAGATTGCTTTTCACTGCCCCCAGCAACTTCCACTAATTCCATAAAAATATATATAAAAAAAACTTGTGAAAATTTACAGTTTATAAAAGTATCTTCTTTAAAAGAGGTTTTAGACGTTTAATATTACTTTTTACACTAATCATACTCAAACCCAAACAAGCACATACTGCACAAACTATTACTAGGAAACTGTAGCTAATTATAAATAGCAAAAGTATCTTGCTTAGAACTATCGATCTCTTGGCACTTGGGGATGTAAATAATCGTGTATATATATCTTTTTAGAATGGTTTGAAGAATATTATTGTTTTAAATAGATCATAAGCTTTTATGTTTTCTCAAGGATCAAATATCCCTCCAAAGAGTGTTCGTTATGCTCTTTGACAGGTTGTTTTGAGCTTGTATGAATGGTTGAGATTTTTTTTTTCTCACTTCTATGTACATGTTTATAAAAGTGAGAAAAAAAATACTCCAAATAAAAATAGTAATTAATACTTCACCATTCTTATACAAAAGTCAACGGATGTTGGAGTATTAGCTAAATGAGTAATACTATCATTCATTTTTTTCATCATTCTCTCACTAATTTATGATGTGTATTAGTTTATTTAAAATTATTTATTATGTTTCATTTTTTGAATATTTCTTTTATTATTTTGACAAGTCATCATATATTTTTTTAATAATTACATGTTCTTCGGGAAAACGAGTGAGGTACTCCAAATGAAAATGGTAATTAATACTTCGCCATTTCTTGTTTTACAAAAGTCAACCGATCGAGTAGCATTAAGTTTTTGAATATTCTTTTATTATAATTTTGACACGTAATCATACGTTGTTTTAATTAATGACCACATGGATGGAAGGGTATTAACTAAATTGTTGAATTTTTTTTTACTAATTTTGACAAGTTCATCATAGTTTTTTTAATGACCATATGTTCATAGAAGTGAAAAAAAAAATACTCTAAATGAAAATAGTAATTACTACTTCACCTTTTTCTCATTATACAAAAATTAACGGATTGAGTAGCATTAACTAAATGACTAATCCTATCATTCATATTTTTTTCATCGTTTTTTTATCAATCTATATGATGGGTAATATTAGATGATTAAAGATTATAATAATTATATTTCACTTCTGAAACGAATAAATTTTTTCTAAGTAAATTATTGAATTCTTTTTATTGATTTAACAAGTCATCATAGATTTTTTCTAGTGATGAGCACATGTTGATCTTTGTGATCAGAATTAACTATATATACATATATATATATATAAAAAATAGAGGAAATGGTTAGTGGTGTCCGGATCAGGCATGCACATGAAGATTATAAGTTGACACGATGGAATCATGCATTAACAATGTGAAACCATATTAACTGAATTACGAATGCTGCAACAGGAGCCCTCTCTCTCTCTCTCTCTCTCTATATATATATATATATAGCTGCACATATAGCTTGTCTTCAAACTTGAAAGAGCTTTCCATTTAGAAAAGAAGTTGGAGAGCGTGACCATTTAGTGGGGTGAGGTGGTTAATTTCTAAAGTTGATCAAGAGATCAAATGGCGACCATGACTGTCGAAATAATCTCCAAGGAAACGATTAAACCATCATCTCCAACACCCCAACATCTTAGAAATCACAACCTTTCCTTTATAGACCAACTTGCACCAAACATGTATATTCCCATCATTCTTTTCTACCATGCCAAGAAACATTGATCACGTCCAAAGAACCTCTCAACTTAAAATGTCCCTTCAACAAACCCTCAATCGCTTTTACCCTTTGGCTGGCACCATCAAAGAAGACTACTTCGTCGACTGCAATGATAACGGTGTCGAGTTTTCTGAGGCTCAGATTGGGTGTCAGTTATCAGATGTTGTCCAACAATTTGACGCAGATATCTTAAATCAGTTTCTGCCGTTTGAAGCCAACACTAATGGCACGAGACCTGAAAGTAGGAAAGTTCTCTTCGCTATCCAATATAATATCTTTGATTGTGGCGGAGCCGCCATTGGTGTATGTGTTTCACACAGGATCGCAGATGGAACTTCAGCAACATCATTTCTTAACGCCTGGAGTGCTACGGCCCGAGGAGACATTGAAGTTATATTTCCAAAGTTTGATGCAGCCAATTTCTTCCCAAAGAAAGATATGCATTGGTATAATCGAGACAAACTTTTGACGAAGGAAAAGGTCGTGACTAGAAGATTGTTGTTCGACAAATCAAGCATAGCTACTTTGAGAGAAAAGGTAATTTCTTCAGTCTCCGATTCCCAAGTGAAATCACCTACTCGAGTGCAGACAGTTTCAGCATTGATATGGGGGCGCCTCATGGCAATATCTAAAGCAAAACCAACAGCAGCAAGACTTTTTGTAGCAAGACATGTGGTAAATATACGGGAGAGGATGATTCCAGCCATGCCAATTCATTCCTTTGGCAATATTTGGTACTATGCTGCTGCAATAGTATCAGCAGATCATGAGAATATTGATGAAGAAGATGACAGTAATTGTGTTCTTGTGAGCAAGCTAGATAAAGCAATAAAAGTAGTCAATGATGATTATGTGAAGCAACTTCAAGGCGATGCACTATTGGATTTGCTGAGAAAGGGATTCGAGCAGTTCTCGAGTGGTGGCATGGAGTCCTATAACTTTAGTAGCTGGTGCAGGTTTCCATTTTATGAAGTTGATTTTGGGTGGGGGAAGCCCACTTGGGTATGTTGTTCTAGTGTGCCTTTTAAGAACTCTATTATCTTGATGAGTACCAAAGATGGAGATGGAATTGAGGCATATGTCACCATATTAGAGGAAGACTCAGTCATATTTGACAGTGACCAAGAACTCCTTCCATTTGTTTCTGGGTCTATTCGTGTCTGAAAAATGCTGATCACGATGATGCATGGTGAACCCTTTCTTTCATGGTTTGTTGAATGCCCATTACTTTGCTAAATAATGATCTTCCGGGTTTGTCATCTTTAATTTGCCCATCTTATAGTTCTGAATTAAGTTTTGCGTTTCATGCAATTGTTTTGTTTTTTTTTTTATTCAAATTTTTAAGAGGTGCGTAGGGCTACTGTGAAATCATTTCAATTTTCTTAGTTTTGGTAAAACGCCATGTAACAAAGTAATTTTCATGCACAAAAACAACGCCATACAACAAAGTTTTAAATTTCAAAAATTATAGTATTATTTTTCAATACCTATTTTGTAAGGGCCAATGATGGGACAGCTGCTTTGGCATCAAAGTTTTTTTTTCTCAAAAGCAATATTATATATATTAAAAACAATTATAGGATACAATAGTCAGCAAGCATGCATCAAAGTTTTAATTACCAAAGTACCAATTGGAATGATCAGAATTTATCTTACGGAAATAATAATATTTTTTTCTTGCATAATAATTAGTATGGAAGAAATTCATATTTAATCAAATATAATTATTTCAATATGTTTCAATCAAGAAATAACCTGGAATCCAATCCATCTTATAACTTTTAAAAAACAACCCTCCAATTACAATTTGACACGCACTACAAGAAAAATAAATTTTTGTGGCTATTTAATTGCGACCAAATGGTTATTTGCAACCAATTTTGGTTGTAAATAATCATTTGGTCGCAATTAAATAGTCACAAATAAATAATTTTCTTGTAGTGACGTAAATAATTGCATTGTTAAACTGATACACCGCATTCCACCCAATCGACTATCACTTGACTCCCTCCCTCACTCTTCCTTCGGTTTCACTTCTCTTTGTGAAACCTCTATGAACCTTTCACTCCATTATGCGATCCACCTCATTCGTCTTCCTCGTTGCACTTCATGATTTCACTCATCTCTTTCGGTAATGTCACTCTAGGAAAAAATCGTCGAAAATCGCATCACCCTCATTGTCAACGAGAGAGGCTATGGTACAAAATTGTACTCTCTCTCTCTCTCTCTCTCTATGTTAACATTCACTAATGCGAATGTTGGAGGTTGGGGAGTATCAAACTCATATATTAGGCCGAAATATGCAGTCTAAGTGGGTAAATTTCAAGATACATTTTGTTAATTTCACTCTTGTTCACCTTTCTATTTATGTGCCCAATAAATGGATTTACAAATTCCATTATTTTCCCAGTTCGCAAAGTATAGAGAGAAAGTAGCCTAGTGTTCACCTTGGTGTTCATCTTCTTGTTCTGACCTTGAGAAAATAAGGAAGCTAAAAATTAGAGGTTGAATTTTTTAAGCATTCTTCGGAGCAAAAATATCTTCTCTTCAACATTTCGAATGCTTTTGGGGAAAGTTAAAAACATGAAATGAGCTTTAGAATTCTTACATTGATTTTGTTAAAGTAATTTCACAAGGGAGAAGGACGAGCGAGAGGGTGAGTGCAAAAAAAAATTTCTTTCCATGCTTGAAGAGGGTTCGTGTGCTCTGATGTTCGACGGAATGAAGAGGGTTGCTTGAAGAGGGCTCAAGTGCTCTGAAGACTGAAGGAAGGCTTCAATGGAGTTCAACCCAGTGATTCGGTGTGGATGAGGGTAACTTGGTTGTATGTAACAACTGACATGGTGGCTGGTGATTGAATGGTTGTTTTCTAATGTTTATAAACCAGACCCATAACATCTCCCTTCAATCAATATAAATCGATTTAGGGTGTTTTGTCTAAATTTCGGTTCAGTAGGTAAAACTCAGTAGCATAATGACTTTGTAATTAAAGATACTAACAAGGACGTTTTTGTAAAATTGAACTTAAAATGAAGACTTTTTCAATTTTTTATAACCTCAGTACATGAGACCAATACAATTTTTGGAATAATAATATGTTTACAATTCTTTTACTACTTTTATCACTCATAATATATATTTTATTTTATTTTAAATATTATTTTAATATCTTTATTCGAGCTTTTAGAATAATAAAACTATCATTATTCGAGCATTTAGATAGCTCAGACCGATATTGAAGTTTTGAATGACGTAATAAGTAACTTATTTAAGCTTTTTTTTTTAGAATAGAATAGAAACATCATTGAACTTAAGAAGAAAGTACAGTAGACATGCTATCTAGCTTAACTACCAGATCAACTACAATCTTAGCTAAAGATAAGGCTTCTCTAGCAAGGTTATGGGTTAGAACATTGCCTTCCCTTTTGACCAAAGAAACTATCCAAATTGGTAACAAGGTTGGCTTAGATTTAGTATCTTGTATGATCATGCCAACTCTATCCCAACAAGGTTGTTCTTGATCAAACTCCTTAATAATCAACTGTGAATCACCTTCTAAGGATAACTATTATGAATCCCAACTCAATAACCAGTATTGCAGCATAATAAAGCTGTTCAATCTTTTATTCAATTCCCAAGTCAATAAGCAACAAAATTGAATGTGCAATGATCTCCACCTCCTGCTGGATACCTTAAAATTAATTGGGATGCAAGTTTTAAAGCACAAGAAGGGAAAGTAGGCTTTGGCATGGTAGTTCATGATTCAAAGAACCGAATTATAACCACAAAGAAAATGTCAAAAAAGTATCTTGTATGATCATGCCAACTCTATCCCAACAAGGTTGTTCTTGATCAAACTCCTTAATAATCAACTGTGAATCACCTTCTAAGGATAACTATTATGAATCCCAACTCAATAACCAGTATTGTAGCATAATGTGCACCTTCAACTTCTACCATTAAAGGATCACACAAGATACTTTTTTGACATTTTCTTTGTGGTTATAATTCGGTTCTCTGAATCATGAACTACCATGCCAAAGCCTGCTTTCCCTTCTCGTGCTTTAAAACTTGCATCCCAATTAATTTTAAGGTATCTAGCAGGAGGTGGAGATCATTGCACATTCAATTTTGTTGCTTATTGACTTGGGAATTGAATAAAAGATTGAACAGCTTTAAACTCTTGCAGAGATGAATTTGATGAAGTAAGAATGAGCCTTGGATGAATAAAAGAGACTTCAAAAATTAACTTATTCCTTCGATGCCAAATAGATCTAACTGTGATAGCAAAGAGATCCAAAATGTCTTGGTCACAAGTTGAAAACAGCATTTCAACCAGGTCCCTAAACATCTCAAGTCTTAAGGAGCATTTCTGCAGCACCTTTGGAGCTTAAGACCATACATTAACTGCTGAAGGACAGTTCCAAAGAATGTGTATAACTAATTCATCTTCCTGGAAATAGATGGGACATCTCAGAGAATGACAAACTTTCTCTTGCTTCAATTGAGCCTTTGTTGAGTGTGGCTTAAATATTGTTGAAGAAGCGCATCAACTTATGACTTCGTTCGACTCTCGCTCGACTTCCAGCTCGAGCGAGATTTGTACCCGAGAGTTCGCTTGACCTCCAGTTTGAGTGAGATGCAAATCCTAGAAGTCGCTCGAGCAAGATTTAACCCCGCTCGAGCGAGCCACCGTTTTCTAGGATTTCGCGCCATCTGCACTATTAATACATGTTCTATCGTTGTAATCAGTAAGTGAGACACTTTTGAGAGAGTAGTCAAACACTTGTGTGAGAGAGAAAGATTCCTCTTGTTAACAATTCTGAGAGTGCACTGGGTGTATTGGGGCTTTGAGATTGTGAGGATTTGTGAAAAGTCTCTTTGTACTCCATCTTCGTTATAGTGAATTCATTTCGACCAACTCCAACAGTGGACGTAGGCTCACATTGAGCCGAACCACTTAAATATTGTGTTCTTTGTGTGATTGCTGAATTTTTCTTTTTTGTGCTTTCGTTTTCGTTGCAATACTTCAAATTTACTATTCGTAATTAAGGCATATTCCTAACAAACTGGTATCAGCACTTCGGCTCTGTGCTAGATCCATAAAGGATGGTCTCTATGGCTAAATTTGAAGTAGAGAAATTTGACGGTCAGAATAGTTTCAACTTGTGGCACATCAAGATGAAAGCGATGCTCCGATAACAAAGGTTGGCTAAGGTGCTGGACAGTAAGCTAGACTCTCCCGCACCCAACAAGGAAAAAGAGGAGAAGGTACATAGTGTTATCCTTTTGTCGTTGTCTGATGGAGTTTTGAGGGAGGTTGTTGATGTGGGAAAGCAAAGGATCTATGGACCAAACTCGAGAGCATGTATATAACGAAATCGCTCACCAACCGGTTGTATCTGAAGTAACAGTTATACATGCTCAAAATGAATGAAGGTACTCCGATCTCTGAGCACTTGATAAATTTAATAAAATTATTATGGATCTAATGAACATTGACATTAAGATTGATGAGGAGAATCAAGCCTTAATTATCTTGTGTTCGTTGCTCATGTCGTACAATAACTTTGTCAATATCATGCTTTATGGTAGAGACACAATTTCTTTAGCCGATGTTAAATCTGCTTTGATTTCAAAGGAATTGAGAAGAAAACTGAATGGAAAGGGTACCGAAGATCAAGCCAATGGTTTGTTTGTTAAAGGTTCCTCAAGTAAAGGCAAATCCAATGAGAATGGCTCAGGGAAGAGTAAGGGAAAATCAAAAGAGGGTTCACAGTCCAAGGATAATAATAGGAAGAATGTAAATAACCATTACTGTCACAAATTTGATCATTACAAAAATGAGTGTCCCAGGCTGAGAAATAAAAATGAGGGATCTAGTTCCTCCAATGTCATTAGCGCTGCTGATGAAAAGCCTAACGGCTCAAACATTGTTCTAGCTATCAACGATTCTAGTAGTCGCTTCGAAGACAAGTGGGTCATGAACTCAGTTTTCACGTTCCATATGTGTCCCAAAATGGACTGGTTCGCTACCTACGAACTAGTCAATGGTGGTTCCATTTTGATAGGGAATGATATGACCTGCAAGATTGGTGGGGTTGGTTCAGTGAGAATTAAGATATTTGATGAGATTATTAGAACATTGTCTAATGTTCGACATATCCTAAATTTGAAGAAGAATCTTATTTCTTTGGGTACTCTTGATACTTTAGGTTTCCGGTACACCTGTGAAGGTGAAGCCATTAGAGTCAGTAAAGGCTCTATGGTTGTGATGAGGGGAGATAAGACAGATGGTCTGTATTTCCTTCAGGGCAGTATAGTGACAAGTGCAACCGCAATGTCTGTTTCAAATGACCCAGACTCAGATATTACCTGCTTGTAGCACATGTGTTTGGGCTATATAAGTGAGAAAAGAATGCACATTTTGAGTAAGCAAGGTTTGTTGTGTGATCAGAAAATAGGAAAATTTGAATTCTGTGAACACTATGTGTTTGGGAGGCAATGCAGAGTTCAATTCACTACCAGGATTCACAATACCAAAAATACTGTGGATTATATTCATTCTGATCTTTGAAGTCCCTCTTTTGTTCCATAGAAAGGTGGAGCTCAGTATTTTCTTACTTTTATTAATGATTTCTCACGTAAAGTTTGGGTGTATTTTCTGAAGCAGAAAGGCGAAGTTTTTGTTAACTTTAAACAGTGGAAGGTGTTGATTGAGACAACACTGAGAATCAGACAAAGAAGAAGGTGAAGCAACTTCGAACTAACAATGGCATAAAATTTTGCGAAGGTGAATTTGATGAATTCTGCAAGGAGTAAGGCTTTGTCAGACACCGCACAGTCAGGCACACTCCACAACAAAATGGAGTAGCTGAGCGAATGAACCGGACTCTTCTAGAGAGAGCCCGCAGTATGCTTTCCAATGTCGGCTTGTTTAAGGATTTCTAGGCTAAAGTAGTCAATACAGCTTGCTATCTAGTCAACCGCTCACCAGCCACTACAATTGGCCTGAAGACTCCAAATGAGGTATGGTCTAATACCCCTGCTAATTATTCAGATTTAAGAATTTTTTTGTTGTCCTACTTATTTCCATGTAAATGAGGAAAAGTTGGAACCAAGAGAAAGTTGGAACCAAGGGCAAAGAAAGACATATTCATTGGATATGCCAATGGGGTGAAGGGATACAGAATATGGTAGACTAATCCTAAGTCATCTAAGTTTATAGTTAGCAGAGATGTAGTATTTGATGAACAGTTTATGCTTAATCTAATAAAGGAATCTGTTGTTTCCACAAGAAAAAAGCAGGATAATAGCAAAAATGTGGAGTTAGAGCTTGAAGCTTCATAGAGGGTGCCAGCTGGCTCCCAAGGTCATGTTGTTGCTGATGAGCATGATTCTGATTCTGACGACAATGCACAAGATGAGTAGAGCTACAGCATAGCAGCTGGTAGATAAAGGAGGCAAGTCCAGCCGCCTCTCAGATATGCTCATGCAGATATGGTCATGTACGCTCTTACTATGGTAGAGGATATTGTCGGTCAAGAACCTTCTAGTTATTCAAAAACTATCAAGAGTAAGGAGTCTGCACAGTGGTGCACTGCAATGAGTAAGGAAATTGAGTCTCTTCATAAGAACCAAACATGAGATTTGGTTAAGTTGCCGAGGAAGATGAAGACTGTTGGTTGCAAATGGATTTTCAAGAAGAAAGATGGGATTCAGGGCGTTACAGATGCAAGGTACAAGGCATGCCTAGTTGCTAAGGGCTATAGTCAGAGAGAAGGCATCAACTTCAATGAAGTCTTCTCTCTAGTGGTGAAATACAATTCAATCCAGGTGTTACTCGCTATGGTAGAATTGTATGATCTAAAGCTACAACAACTTGATGTAAAAACGACGTTCCTACATGGAAAGCTCGATGAGACCAATTACATGCATCAGCCAGAGGGGTTTATTGTTAAAGGTAAGGAAGAATTGGTTTGCAGATTGAAGAAGTCTCTGTATGGTTTGAAGCAGTCTCCAAGACGATGGTATAAATGCTTTGACTCATTTATGATTGATCGTGGCTATGTGAGAAGTAGTTATGAGAGTTGCGTTTATCATAGGCAGTTAACCGATAGATCTTTCATTTATCTGCTACTGTATGTTGATGATATGTTAATTGCTGCTAAAGGTATATCTGATGTTGATTTGTTGAAGAACTAGCTCAATAATGAGTTTGAAATAAAAGATCTAGGTGCTGCAAAGAAGATTTTGGAAATGGAGATTCACATAGATAGGAAAGTTGGAAAGTTATTTTTATCTCAAGGAACGTACCTGGAAAAAGTCCTTGAGAGGTTTGGAATGATCAATTCTAAACCAATTAGCACACCGCTTGCTTTGCACTTTAAACTTTTAGCTTCCCTATCTCTCAAGACAAATGAAGATAAGCAATTTATGGCAGGTGTTCCATATTCCAGTACAGTTGGTAGTATCATGTATGCAATGGTGTGCACTCGCCCAAATATTTCACAGGCAATGAATGTTGTTAGCAGATACAAGGCTAATCCGGGAAAAACTCACTGGCAGGCTGTGAAATGAATATTCAGGTATTTGAGAGGACCTTGAAGTATGGACTGGTTTTTGATAGAGATGTTGATCTTAGTTCTAGGGTTGTTGGCAATGTTGATTCTGATTATACTGGGGATTTAGACAGAAGGAGATCATTAATAGGGTACGTTTTCACATTGTGTGGCTTTGCCATTAGTTGGAAAGTAACACTACAATCCATTGTTGTTTTATCAACTACTGAGACAAAGTACATGGTAGCAGTCGAGACTGTTAAGGAAGCTATTTGGTTGAAAGGCCTGATCAATGACTTGGGACTACAGCAATATAGTATTTCAGTACACTGTGACAATTAGAGTACAATACATTTGACCAAAAATCAAATATATCATGAGAAGACAAAGCACATCGATATCAGGTATCACTTTCTAAGAGAGATTGTTACAGAAGGTGTTCTTGAGATTTTGAAGATTGCCACAGCAGAGAATCCAGCAAACATGTTGACAAAGCCAATTGCAGTTTACAAATTCAAACTCTGTTTGGACTTGATTGGTGTACGGAAATCTTAATTCCCTTAGGGGATTTGAAGGGGGTCGGTCTTTGGCAAAGAATAAAATTTTGTGGGGCTTTATAAAATTCAAACTAAGGTAGAGATTTGTTGAGTGTGGCTTAAATATTATTGAAAAAGTGCCTCAACCTCGACTCTCGTTCGACTTCTAACTCGAGCGAGATTTGCATCCGAGAGTTCGCTCGACCCTCGCTTGACCTCCAGCTCGAGCGAGATGCAAATCATAAAAGTCGCTCGAGCGAGATTTAATCTCACTCGAGTGAGGTGCCGTTTTCTAGGGTTTCACGTCGTTTGCACTATAAATATATGTTCTATCATTGTAATTTGTGAGTGTGACACTTTTGAGAGAGCAGCCAAACACTTATGAGAGAGAGATTCTTCTTGTTAACAATTCTGAGAATACACTGGGTGTATTGGGGCTTTAGGATTATGAGGATTTGTGAAAAATTTCTTTATACTCCATCTTTATTATAGTAAATTCATTTCAATCGATTCTATCAGTGAATGTAGGCTTATATTGAGTCGAATCACTTATATACTATATTTTTTATGTGATTACTAAACTTTTCTATTTTGCAAGTTCATCATCTCGAAAATTGATCCGCGCGTTACTTTAAGTACTAGCCCTCTCTTAACTCAAGCTTAAATTAATTACTTATCTGGCTTAGAATAAAAAATGACATTTTTTTTTTTGAAGTGCTTATTACCTTCAGAAACAACTGAACTTCTAGAGAAATGGCCAACCCTCATCTGAAGGCACTCGGAAATCAGAATGGACTAAAATATGAGGTTTTAAGGTCCCAGTGTTGTAAAAACCTTTTTATGGAGAGGATGCATGTTCATGTAAAAAAAAAAAAAAATACTTAAAAGTAACGCGCGGATCAATTTTCGAGGTGATAACATGCAAGGGAACGATCGATTAATGGTATTGAGCTATCTTGAGGGAATCCCGTACGACGTACATGGTTAAAGGTATTGGAAAGTAGAAACAATAGAATGAAAAGGAATTCTGTTGTGATTTCATTAATTTGTCTGTATTACACCGTGATCTATTTATACATAAATGGATACCGAATATTCTGTATAATAGAATGTGATACGAATACAAAATCAGAAAAATTCTAGACTAATCCTTCTACTGAATATTATATATAAGTCTACATACTATACATTATATAATTTTTTTCATTTTTTATTTTTTACAAACTTTTTCTGAATTTATTCTTTCTAAACTAAATAAATTCTCTACTCATTATTTATATATTAAATATTTTATAAAAGAAAAAAAATTAAAATAATCATAAAAATATATAATATATAATGTGTAGACTTATAGATTTTTTCATACCTTAATGCATGAGTCATTTGCTGAGCTGTCTCCTTCAGCTGCTGTGGATGAAGTGATGTTGCTAATAAAAGGGATACACTACAAATATGGATCGTGATGGTTGAAATGTTAAAATATATCGTAGGCACATAATGTACGGTATGTCAATTAAAGTGAGGTTTGCATATTGAATGGAGATAAAATAAATGAAAAATAATAATTATAATTGTGAGTATGTAATGTATAAATATTTTTTTAAAATGAATATATATCAGATTTATATGAAAAAAATTAATTTTTTGTATATTTCACTCGTCTCTTTTTTAAACGATAGTATGATATTTACGTACTCCGCAACTGTACGTAACATTATTATTTTTAAGGTCTTGTTTGAATAGTAAAATGAAATAAGATGGTTTTAAATAATAAAAAAATTAAAAATTGAATAGACTATTATCAAAATATTATTTTTTTAATATTATTATTTTAAGATTTAAAAAAGTTGAGTTATTTATTATATTTGAATAAAAATTTAAAAAAATTATAATAATAATATGAGATGATAGTGTTTCTGTATCTAAATGAGGCTTAAAATGAAAGTCAAATAAAATAATATTATAATATTATGTATTAACATTATTATTGTTTTAAAATTTGAAAATGTTAAATTATTTATTAAATGTTATATAAAAATTTTAAATATTATAATAATAAGATAAATTAAGATAAAGTGTCAGTTGAAATGATAGATTGTATATAACATAATATCATAATAGAAACAAAACTGAGATTCAAAGGCCTTTTATTGCGATTCCAGCTTAAAGATTTATATAATGGAGTCAAGCTCTCTTTGGGGTTTTCTCCTTCTCTGAAGGGTTGGATTTGACGCTCTGTCTCTTAACATATATATCAGTCTTAAGAGTTCCGTAGAATTGCAGAGGAAATTATATGAATGTGAGAAGGAGAAAAACAAGAGATCTCTATTTAAGTCAAAGGTTTTGGAAGCCAACTAAAATAAAAAGTCCATATAGAAGAAAACTAATACAGTGAGCTCAACTATCAATCCAGAAGAATGAGTCAAGATAAAGTGCAACAGAATCACGTAAATAAACTAATACTTAATCCCCGCCATTTTCTACGGGATTTCATGTAGTTACGTGATCGCGTCGGTTATGAGAAGATAACTCATGAACAGAAATTATGGCAGAAGATAAGTATCACCGCGAGGCCTATATGAACCAAGTAACCCTACATAAAAATGGGACTTTTTTTCTCTGGCCTTAGAGTTACTTTTACAATAATTAGCGAGATTACTGATTTAGGCATCGGAGCTTTCTCAGGCGAAGATCGTTGGATTTTTTCGAATTCCTATAGGTGACCAGTTGCAGGAGGGGAGCGAGACACGTCCTTAATATTGGTGCCATTTGTGGGATCAGATACGGACTATTAACGTGGCTCTCGCATGCTTACTGTAACTCGTTCTGTAGCAAGTCAAACAACGAAAGCATCCATGGAAACACGATTAGCAGCAACTGAGAAGAAACTGAAGAAGGCGTTAGACACTTTGGAAGCATTGCAGAAAGAAAACGAGGAATTACGGCGAAAGAATGTTGAAATCGAAGGTGCCGCCCAACCTGTTCACAGTGAGCAAGGTGAAGGAGAAGCGGATAGAAACCTTGAAGCCAATTGGGAACGCACGGAGAAACAAAAGATGCACGACGAACTGAAGGATCTCTCGGGAAAATACGAGGAAATAACACGAAAGATGAGAGGATTTTGCCTGCTGAACTAGACCGACCTGCCATATAGTGAGTGGATCATGGGGGTCCCACTCCCGTCAAAATTTAAAGTTCCCCAAATAGACCTGTACGATGGGTCTAAGGACCCAGTGGATCATCTAGAGAACTTTAAAGCCCATATCACGCTCCACGATTTCCCAGGCGAGATTACCTATCGAGCCTTTCCTCTGACTCTAAAAGGGATAGCAAGAGGATGGTTTGGGACTCTTAAATCAAGGTCGATCGATAGCTTTAAAGACCTAGCCAAACAATTCCTAACTCAGTTCATGCCTAGCAGAAGGTGCCGGCGCCCAGCCGCCTACCTATTCACGGTCAAACAAAAAGTATATGAAGATCTCAAGAGCTACCTCACTTGCTTTAACAAGGAACGGTTGACGACTGACGATCAAGACGAGAAAATCACTCTAGCCGCTCTCTTAGGCGGAATCTGGCCGCAGAGCCCATTCATGATGGAACTAGCAAAGAATATCCCTTCCATCCTCAGGAAGTTCATGGATCAGGCGGATACTTTTGTCAACGCCGAAGACACATTGCAGGCCTTGGTAGATCCATGGAAGGAAAGCAAAAGAGGCGAACGGAGGAATGGACGGGATGAAAAAAAGGAATAGAGCGAGCCGGCTAGAAAGGAGATAGGAAAGACAGTCAGAATGGAACACTAGACTGATACATAACAACCTAAGTGTCAGAGAAGGGATGGAAGATAGGGGTGAACAGTTATAGCACCAGGCAGAGGGACGGTATTGCAAATACCACCAAACAAATTCACATTGGACCGAAGACTACACGACCATGAAAAAAAGGGTCACAGAACTGGTGGGAACCGGTGAGCTGGAAAGGATGGCGGCAGAGCAGTCCAAACCCAGAAGGCGACAGGAGTACAAGCGGGGAGTTAAAAGAACAGGGGCAACCAGGCGACAGCAAAAAGAGGTGGAGACTGAAACAGGACGCCCAGAAGAGGCAATAGGAGCATATTGCCCCAAAGAGGCAGCAGGAACAGGTCACCACCAAGAAATGACCGGAACAGGGTGCCTATTGGGGAAATCCAAACAATAGCGAGGGGTTTTGCTGGAGGCGAGATGTCCACCTCCAGTCGAAAGGCGTATGCTCGAAAGGTGAGGTATGAGGAAGTCTATGTGGCAAACAAGGTACCCAAACAACAAAAACTCAACAATAACGGAATAGTGATATCCTTCGAAGAGGCGGACAGAGAATGGGTGCTATACCTACATGACGATGCTCTAGTCATCACTCTTGTCATAGCCAATTACATGACCAGGCGAGTGCTAATTGACAATGGAAGCTCAGCCGACATACTGTTTTGGGAAGCATTCGAAAGAATGGGGATTGAGGCTGACCAACTACGACCTTTTCCAACGCCGTTGAAGGGCTTCTCGGGCAAACCAATCCAACCTGTTGGTGTCATCACATTTCCAGTAACTGTCGGAACTGGAAGGCAAACGGCGACTACCATGACGGACTTCTTGGTGGTTAAAGCTCCATCCTCCTATAATGTTATACTGGGGAGGCCAACACTTAACCATCTCAGGGTAGTAACCTCAACATATCCTCAACATATCACCTCAAAATGAAGTTTCCAACCGACGGTGGGGTAGGAGAATTAAGAGGTGAGTAGGCATTGGCACGAGAATGTTATGTGCAAGAATTAAGGAAGAATAGGAACGAAGTGTGTACCTTAGAAGGGATAAATAAGACGTCCACGCCACCTCTCCCACTACTCATGGCGGGAGCCCAGGGAAAAGAAGTAGAGACCAGGGACAAACAAAGTCAGCAGCACGCCAAGGTCAACGAGCCCCTAGAGCTCATAACTTTATTCACCAACCGCCTAAAAACAACTATGTGGATCAGCACGAATGCTCCCCCGACAGATAGGGAAAGTCTAAGACAGCTATTAGTGGAACACAGAGACGTGTTTGCATGGAGCCATGAAGAAATGTTTGGTGTCGACAATGCCATCATCGAGCATCATTTAGGGGTGGACCCTACACATAAGCAAGTACGATAGAAAATGAGGTCATTCAGCGCAGAAAAATATGCCGCCATCCGCCTAGAAGTCAAAAAATTGCTCGCTGCCGACTTTATCAAAGAAGCCCACTACCCGGAGTGGCTATCTAATGTAGTCCTGATAAAAAAGGCGAACGGAAAATGGAGAATGTACGTAGACTTCACTAATCTCAACAAAGCTTGTCCAAAAGATAGTTTTTCCCTGCCACGCATTGATCTCATTGTGGACGCAACAGCAGGACATAGGACACTAAGTTTCTTGGATGCCTACTTGGGTTACAACCAGATACAAATGCATGCAGCAAATAAGGAAAAGATGGCATTCATAACAGACCGTGGGCTATATTGCTACCAAGTAATGTCGTTCGGGCTAAAGAATGCAGGTTTGACCTACCAAAGACTTGTCAACCGAATGTTCGTAAATCAGATAGGGAGAACCATGAAAGTCTATGTGGATGACTTCTTGGTAAAAAGTAAAGAGCCTACCCAGCACATCCATGACCTGAGAGAAGCATTTAATGTACTACGTCAGTACAAGATGAAGTTGAATCCTGCCAAGTGTGCCTTCGGAGTCGAGTCAAAAAAGTTCTTGGGGTTCATCGTATCTGAGAGAAGAATCGAAGCCTCCCTCAAGAAGATAGAAGCCATAGTCAATATGAAGCTGCCGGGGAACTTGCATGAGACACAGCGGTTGGCAGGAAGGGTAGCCGCCCTGGGCAGAATTATAACAAGATCTACTAACAAGTATATGCCCTTCTTCCAGGTGCTACGCAAAACACATCCATGGAATGAGGAGTGTAATGAGGCGTTCCAAAGATTGAAGCAATATCTAACTAATCCGCCCCTCTTGAAGCAACCGGAAAAGGGCGATGTACTCTGTGCATATCTGGTCGTTTCCCCACACGCAGTATCAACCGTCTTGGTAAAGGAAGAATGGGTCATTCAGCACCCCGTATATTATGTAAGTCGAGCCCTCAGAGGAGCAAAAGTAAGATATCCCCAGATTGAGCTGCTAGCATTTACTTTGGTGATGGCAGCCAGGAAGCTTCGCCCATACTTTCAAGCCCATACGATAAGGGTGCTTACAGAAGCACCGTTGACGAAAGTCTTGAGGAAGCCAGGCTGCACGGGAAGATTAATAGGCTGGTCAATCGAGCTGAGTGAATTCGACTTAAAATCCGAGCCAAGGAAAGCAGTCAAAGGACAAGCGCTAGCAGACTTCGTGGTAAAATTCTCAGATTTTCCCCAAGAAGTCACAACAGCACCAGCGAGCAAGCCGTGGATAGCGCACATAGATGGCTCATCCTGTAAGGCGGGAAGGGGCCTAGGGATATATTTACTAGGTCCCAACAATGAAGAAATGCATTACATGGCCACGCTAACTTTTAAAGTGACAAACAACGAGGTCGAATATGAAGCACTAGTAACTGGGCTTTCCATAGCAGCTTAGATTGGGATAACCGAGATAGAAGTCAGGTCAGTTTCACAGATCATTGTCCACCAATTATTAAGCCTGTACGCCACCAAGAGCGAGAAACTGAAGAAATATCTGGAGCGGATATGGGAAGTACGTGATCTTTTTTCATATTTCACTATAATTCAGATACCCTAGGCAAATAACGAAGTGGCAGACAGGCTGGCTCGAACGGCGTCTGGCATGGAAGAGACGCCTCTTCCCTGGCTAGCTGAAAAAAGAATTATTGAAGCACTAGCCGTTGGCATGGAGGTGGTAACACTGGGTCCCAGTATTCCTGAATGGGCAAGTGAAGTGGTAGAATATCTGGCGCGGAAAGTAAGAAGGAAAGCAGCAAGGTTCCTACTTCTCGACGGGACTCTTTACAAAAGGGGTTTCTCTGCCCCTTTACTGCGATGCTTCTCGCTCTAAGAGGCACAATACGTCCTAGCAGAAATAGGTGAAGGAATATGTGGGAACCACTCGGGAGGAAGGGCCCTAGCCAGGAAAGCAGTCAGAGCAGGTTACTACTGGCCCAATGCAATAAGGAATGCACGGGAATTCACTAAGAGGTGCCTCAAATGTCAAGAGTATGCACCTGTACAACATGCTCCACCGAAAGAACTCACATCTATTACCGCACCATGGCTTTTTTCCCAATGGGGCGTGGACCTAGTAGGACCTTTCCCACCTGGAAAAGGCGGAGTGAAATTCATGATAGTAGCTGTGAATTGTTTCACCAAATGGATGGAAGCGGAATCATTGGCAACTATAACCAGCAAAGTTGTGATAAAGTTCTTATGGAAGAATGTTGTCTGCAGGTTCGGGATCTCTCATAGCCTAGTAACAGATAACGGGTGGCAGTTCGACTCCGACTAGTACCGAGATTGGTGTGTTAAGTTAAAAATCAAGGCCAGGTATTCCTCACCAGGTCACCGCTAGGCTAACGGGCAGGCTGAGTTAACCAACAAGACATTGCTCTCAATTCTAAAGAAGAGAGTCGCGGAGAAAAAAAGGAGATTAAGCGGACGAGCTCTCGGGAGTGCTTTGGGCGTACAGGACAACAGTTAAGACACCTACCGGAGGGTCACCATTCACACTAGTATACGGGACTGAGGCCATACCACTAATCGAAGTGGGGTTGCCCAGCTACAAAACAAGTCACTACTCCACCCACCAAAATGACAGCAAACTAGAGGAAAGTCTGGACCTATTAGAAGAAGAGAGAGAAACTGCGGAGGCCAGAATGCTGCATGAAAAAGTCAAAATCGAGCAATATTTCAACAAGATGGTAAAACCCAGAACCTTCAAAGTTGGGGATCTAGTCTTAAAGCAAAGCGGAGTGACAACTCAAAATCACAAAAAGTTGGGATCCCAGAGGGAAGGGCCCTACTTGGTAGTGGCAAATAACAGGTCTGGGTCATACTGGTTAAAAGACAGTCAAGGAAAGAAACTACCTCATCCATGAAATGCAGAGCACTTAAAGAAGTTTTATCAGTAGTATCGCCAACACCTTCAGTTCAATTATGTCTTTTACATTCCCTTAGTAGTAGCATTGCAATTATATCTTTTACATTCCCTTCGTAGTAACATTGCAGTTATGTCTTTTACATTCCCTTAGTAGTAGTATTGTTTATTCATTACAGTAATCTTTGTTTTATTATTCTTATTTCAATTGAATTCTTGAACGATTATAATTACCACATTCGTATTCATTGATTCGAAAATCCCGATGTTCGCCCACTACTCTCGCATCTTGGTTAAGGTACGTATAATAACTTGGGGTACCATGTACAAGAAAAGAGAAGAGGAAAAAGGGGCATGCGGGAAGTCAATAGTTCCCGCCACCCCTGACCATCAGTATCAAGTTGTCGCATTCGAAGAAGGCCTTACCAATATAGACCCATGACAAACTATCCAGCTCACGGGGTTAAGGGAAAGGTCACGGACCGCCCAAACCACGTAACACTAAGGACGAGTAGAACACTTGTAGGTGCCAAACAAAAAAATGGGCACAGAGGCAAACGACCCCGCCTATGCCTACCTAAAACACCAAAGATGAATAGAACACTCGCAAGTGCCAAACAAAAAAGGGGGCGCAGAGCCAAACGACCCCGCCTACCTAAAACACCAAAGACGAGTAGAACACTCGCAGGTGCCAAACAAAAAAGGGGGCGCAGAGGCAAATGACTTCACTTACCTAAAACACCAAAGATGAGTAGAACACTCGTAGGTGCCAAACAAAAAATGAGCGCAGAATCAAATAACCTCACCTACCTAAAACACCAGAGACGAGTAAAATACCCTCAGATGCCATACAAAAAAGAGACGCAGAAGCAAATGACCTCGCCTACCTTTAGACACCAACAACGAGTCTCAACACACGCGGTGCCATATAAAAAGAAAAAAGAGAAGAAGAGTAAAAGGTCGGGGATTTCCCAGTTAACAAAAAACCCACAACAAGCTATCCAGCTCGCCGGGTGAAGAAGAGATCACGGACCGCGAGAATAATTCAAACAAAAGCAAAGGCAAAAGTAAAAAAAATAGACCACAACAGGAATTAAGATGAACGCTCGGAACTATACAGCTATGATTCAAGAATATAATATCAAAGCAAATAATCGATATTATTTACAAGAAAAGAATATGATTACAAGACAAGGTTGCAATGTGCAACCACAGTAAAAAAAATAAAAAAATAATAATAATAAAAATACAAAGAATTGCCGCTTCGTGTCAATGGGCCGCCTTCTTCAGGAGGTGACAATGGAGGCACATTTAAAAAGGCGTCTGGAGCTTCCTTGCGCCCGAACCTATCAACCCGGCAGCAAGCGGCTATCTCAAGAGAGAATAAACTCGTATTAAGATCTTGGAGGTCTATAGCAGGGTCAGCCAAGAGATGGTTCTTCAGGCACACAATGCCAACACCATGACCATAAGTAAAGGCCGAGTCCCTAACCTGAGAAGCCATAGCCAATTGGGCCAGAAGGCGGACGATGTCCGCCTGAGCAGTAGCCAACTGGTCTACTTTCCTGACTAATTGTTCATCCCTGGCCAAAGCAACCAAGTTAGCCTTCCTAAGCTCATCGTCTGTGTTCGCACGGCTTGCCTTGTACTTCTGATGACGCTCTTTAAGCTCAGCCAGAGAACCCTGCGCCTCGGAAAGGTCTTGAGCTGTAAGGTGCGCTTTCTCTAGGGCGTCCAACAAATCCTTTAACAAGCCACTACACCATTCTTGGGAACTGACGAGCTCCTCTCGGACTGAGTTTAATTCTCCACTATGGGCAAGGAGCTCTGAGTCCAGACGGGCCAATTCAATGTTAAAGATCTATTGGATTTCGAAAAATTGCGCCCTCATCAGATCCCTCTCAGATTGCAAGATCTGGTGAGAGAAGTCATTCCTAATCTTCGCCTCTTCAACAAGGCAAACAGCATTCCGAAGATCAAGCATTTCGCCATCACGCAACTCCAACTACCCTTGAAGAGAGTTGATGAAACCAACCGCTTGATTCAAACGGCACTCCAGTTCCCTATTCCTCTCGACCAGGGTCTCCAACTCAGCTTTGTCCGCCTACCGCTTCCTTTTAATCTCTTCTTCCCAACGAACAAAATTAGCCACTACCCTTGCCGCTAGATTGTCGATGCCCTTTTAGGAAGGAAAGAGAGCCTAGGTAAGAAAAGAAAAAGAAAAAAAAGAAAAAAGATGAATAAAAAAGACAAGTCAAGGAAATTCCGCAGAAAATCAATCCTTCAACTAGTTGGCCATTTCGGTGACAATCCCGGCCTGGGCAAGAATTGGCGAAAAGGAAGCACCCCCACTGCCATCGCCTCCTTGTTCCCCTCGGGACCATTGATTTTTTCAGCTGTCACGATCTTCACGAGCTTAGGAGCCGCACACTCCACTTGGCCTGATAAGTGCACAGTGTCGGGTATCAATTTAGAGGCGGTTGTTTCCTCTGTGTGGGCGCCTTCCCTAAGCAAGTTATCCAATTCCTCATCAGTAAGGGAGTCTCGATTCCCACCAAAAGAAGATGCTGGAAGAGGAATCGAGGAGAAACAATTATCGCTTCCAACCAAAAAAGGAGTATTACCCCCGGATACGGTAGTTGAGGGAGTTTCCAAGTCGAGCTAGTCAACGGCCAAGAGAGGGCAAGCACCCTCCATAGTAGGAACCAGAGAGTCCTCCCGACCAAAAGGCTGGGCACCAACCAAACTCTCCTCAATTTCCTTATGGGCGGCCTCCGATGGCAATGGCAGGCGCGCACCAGAATTGGTAATTCAATCCAACTAAAGGGCGGCAGCAACGTCAGCAGGTAGGCTGCCGCCTTTCACAGGGCCTCGGTAGAGGGAGGCACAAACATAAGAACGAGTGCCCGAAGGCTAGTCTGAAAGGGCGCCTGAACCTAAAAAGTGGCAGCCAATTCAAAAAGAGCTACGCTAGCCAGACCTTCCCTATCCCCTAATCCAACAGATCGCGGCCTCGTAGAAGAACTACCGGAGGCAACAAATGCAGAGGCCGCTGGCAATATAGGCACCTTAAACTAGTCGCCCTCCAAACTAGCTTTAGTCTCTGGGGGCAGCTGCTTAGGGTCGCCTGCTGAGGATGTCAAGCTTCCCTTCGAAACTGGAAGCGTGGGCGCCTACTTCAGACCTTCTTCAATGGGCGCCAGGGGTTTCTTCGGAGGGAAAATTTGAGAAGGATCCTCAATACGAGTCATTTTCTTTTGACCACGAGTCATTTTCTTTTGACCCTCATCAATCTTCTTCTTGGACCTTCTTTCTTTTTTGTCCTCGCCCACGTCAGTCTCCAACCGCTTCTTTTCCTCTAGCACCCCCTTCCTATCCCTCACAACAGGGGCACTTGTCATGGTTTTGTCGGAAGGATTAGGTAGAGGGGCAGGAATAACATCAGTGATCATGAAATCTCGTCCCTGAGCGAAGGAGCGATGGGGGGACATCAGAAACCAATCTATGTGGACGTGGGACAATAGCTTATCCGTCTAGAGGTCGTCTGGATGCTCTGCAGCCTAGGCACGAACGGTATCTATATGAGCCAACTCTTAGCGGGACAGTGGGGGCATGAGAGTCCACAAACGTCGACTCTCAGGGATAGGGCGCCAGATTGCCCTGACAGAAAAGTCTCTAAAAACCTCTTATTGGCCAGGAAATTCCCATCCCTGTCTACTGATAAAAAAGAATTTCATGGTCTACGCCTTGGCATTAGAATACTGGCCTTCAAACGTAGCCAAAAGTTGCCCTTTTTCCTTTTTACGAAAGACAACCACACAACCCTTGTTGGCCACCCTCACGTCGTGGAAAGCCAAAAACTCCCGAGTAGTCATATCGGGGTATGGGTCACGGAAGGGTTCTAGAACCATCCAGAAGAAAATACAGGCGCACAAGTAAACCCTCAAAGCAAAAGGGTGAAACTGAATCGGAGCCAGTTCCAGCACATCCAAAATGTCGCGAAGATATTGACAAAAGGGAAGTTTCAATCCATGAGACAAAAGGGCTACGGAAATGGCAACCCAACCCAAAAACCCTTCATCGTCACAACATTCATATTCAGGAACTTTCATCACAACAGAATCCGGGATGCCGAACTCCTTTCAGATCTCAGTCAAATGCTTCTCTCAAACACTTGAGAGCCATGTGTATCCATCAAACGTTGTGCCTTCGAAAATGTCAAAGGGTTAGACCGAACCGCTACCTTGTTCCGCCATGGACTTGTAAAAGGAAAGAAGCAGAAACAAGAAGCAAGAACAAGAAGCAAGAACAAAAGACAAGAACGAAAGAATGCAGAGAACGAAGGAAATACCAAGGGGTAAAATAAGCAGAAGGAAGGCAGGAAAAGAGAAAAATAGGGTATTTAAAAGGAAAGATGATTGTGGAACGCCAACAGACGAAACATTATGACTTGATGCGAAGATAGAGAAATAGCCGTCAGCTGAAAAATAACTGTCACATGCTAAACCTCCCCCCTACTGCCACTATTATCTGACAAGAAGATGAAAGGACGACAGACACTCGAAAGGTCACAGAAAAGAACACGTTCTTATGCATATCAGGGTGGGAACCGAAAACACACAAAAGTCAAAATAAATTGAATTCCCTACGCTTAAGGCGTAAAGAATTCGCGGCATAGCTGTAGGGCCCATTTAAGTCAAAGGTTCTGGAAGCTCACAAGAATAAAGAACCCATATAGAAGAAAGCTAATACAGTGGGCCCAACTATCAATCCAGAAGAATGAGTCAATATAAAGTCCAACAGAATCACATAAATAAACTAATACTTAATCCACGCCATTTTCTACGAGATTTCATGTAGATACGTGATCGCGTCAGTTATGGGAAGATAACTCATAAACTGAAATTATGGCAGAAGATAAGCATCACTGCGAGGCCTATATAAACCAGGTAACCCTACATAAAAATGCAACTTTTTTTCTCTAGCCTTAGAACTCTTAACAACACTTTAGGAGCATTTTTTCCAAAGACTAGTAGAACTTTTGTAAGAGAACTCTACAGTTAAAATTTGTTATAAAAAACTATAATTTTTTACGACAGTCTCAAATATGTATATGATACTTGCTTATTTGTTTTAAGAAAAATGATAATTACAATCATACATATATAAATACCATACAATCACTTAATAAATATGCAGTTCATATGAAAAAAATAAATAATTTTTTAACAATAAATTCTATTCTTTTACAAAATAATTGCATGACATTTGTACACTTCATGACTATACATATCATTGATTCATTACTCTTATTTTTATTTTTGTTTCCTTCAAAATATCAAAAGAAAAATAGAAGTAAAAGAGTTGGAAATGTGCATTCTAATTAATTAATTAGACACTAAGTGGATCTGAATGTTTCCCTACGCTTAAGTAATACATGGTTATGTTGCCTATTCAGATCATGTACCTATATGTATTAACCTTGCTACAGAGACTCCTATTTCTAAACCAAAAAAAAAAGTTTAGATTTGAAGCTATGTGGGTAGGTAATAAGGCCTGTGATGCAATTATTACAAATGTTTGGAGGCGAGTTGATACAATGAGGAATATGGGTGATGTTATTGAGAAGATAAAGGAATGTGGTTCTCAACTTCATGAATGGAATAGAAATTGTTTTGGTAATGTCCAAAAGGAACTTCAAAAGGCCAGAAAACATTTGGAAAAGGTAGAGGCACAGGCACTTTTTGTTGATAATCTTGTCGACCAGAATAAGGCTAGGGATGATGTGCAAATGTGGCTGGAACGAGATGAGTTAATGTGGCACCAAAGATTCAAAATTCAGTGGCTTCAGCATGGGGATAGCAATTCACGGTATTTTCATATGAAAGCATCTCAAAGAGAACACAAGAATACTATTTTCAAGATTCGAGATGCTCATGGAGATTGGCAAGTTGGAGCTCAACAAGATCGAGTAATTGTTGACTATTTCCAAGGGCTGTTTACTAGCTCTATGCCTGCGGGTTCAGCTGATATGTTACACTCGTTGGCTAATAAGATTACCCCAGATATGAATGATGAACTTGCTTGACCTTACACAGATTCTGAAGTATCTGCTGCTTTGGCCCAAATGCAGCCTAGTAAAAGCCTGGGTCCTTATGGGTTCTCTGCGATGTTTTATCAGAAATACTGGAATGTGGTTGGTCCCTCTATGTCAGTAGCAGTCTTGGATGCATTAAATTCAGGTACTTGTCCTAACACTCTTAACCATACTTTTATTTCTCTAATTCCCAAACATAAGTCCCCTGAGTGAGAAAGTGATTATCGGCCTATTAGCGTATGCAACGTAGCTTATAAGTTGATTGCAAAAGTGGTGGCTAATCGATTAAAGGGTGTGCTACCCTATGTTATTGAGGATAGTCAAAGTGCTTTTGTTCCAAGGCGTTCGATCACAGGTAATGTCTTGTTAGCTTATGAATTAGTTCACTATCTGAAACATAAGCAAAAGGGGAAGAAGGGTTACATGTCTGTTAAATTAGATATGAGTAAGGCATATGATTGTGTGAAGTGGAGTTTTATTTGGACTATTATGTCTGTGATGGGATTCAATAAGGATTTTATTGAGCTAATAATGTATTGCATTAGTTCAGTCTCATTTTTAGTTTTGATGAATGGTGAACCAAAGGGATCGATAATACCATCAAGGGGATTAAGACAAGGGAATCATTTGTCCCCTTATCTTTTTCTCCTATGTACAAAAGGTCTTTTGGCTTTATTAAATTATGCCAATCAGCAACAACAGATTTCTGGTGTTAAAGTCTGTCGAGGAGCCCCTTCCATTACTCAGTTATTATTTGTCGATGATTGTCTAATTTTCTGTAAAGCTGATATGGAGGAAAATAGAAGATTGTTGAATATCCTAGCTGTTTATGAGAGCATTTCGGGCCAGAAAGTTAATATAGACAAAACAGTGATGATTTTTAGCAAAGATGTGGACTGCCAAACTAAAACTGCAATCTGTTCTTTGTGGGGAAATGGGGAAATTAATCAATATGAGAAGTATCTTGGATTGCCCCCTTTAGTAGAAAGGTCAAGAAGAAGAGCCTTTCAACCCCTCAAAGCAAGGTTTTGGCAAAAGTTTCAAGATTGGAAAGAGAAGTTGCTTTCACAATGGGGTAAAGAAATACTTTTAAAAGTTGTGGCGCTTTCTATCCCTAATTATTCCATGAGTTGCTTCCTGTTATCCACTGTTTTGTTTTCTAAATTGGAAACTCTTATGGCTAAGTTTTGGTAGGGTCAAAAGAGAGATGAGCAGCGCATACATTGGTTAAGTTGGAGCCGTAAGTGTGCAAGAAAATCAAAAGGGGGACTTGGATTTAAGGATTTGAGAATCTTTAATCTTGCGTTACTAGCTAAGCAAGGTTGGAGATTGCTCCAAAATGAAAACACTTTGCTTCATAAGGTGTTAAAGGCACGGTATTTTGCCAATTCAACTCTCTTTGAAGCTAGATTGGGTCTTAATCCTTCCTACACGTGGAGAAGTCTTTGGGAAGCAATGAAGTGGTTAAAACAGGGTTGTAGGAGACGGATTGGAACTGGACAACAAGCTCATCCGTGGACTAAGAGGTGGATACCAGGGCATCAAGCTTTAATTAGTGAAGGTTTTCAGGTTTCTGAACAACAAAGAACTGATGTTGTGGCCTCTTTACTTGATGCTACCTCTGGTTGGTGGGACATGAATAGGGTCAGGGCTCTTTTCCCTCCTCATTTGATTAGGGATTTGTTCAAAATTCCTATCTACCCAGGGGCTGTTCCGGACAAGTGGATTTGGGAGTCTGAACGGAATGGTAATTTTTCAGTCAAGACATGCTACCACTTTATTGCTGATCGAATGAGAGTAAATGGGGCAGAATCATCCTCTGTGGGTTACCAACAAGATCTTTGGAAGCAAACTTGGAGAATGAAGCTACCAAACAATATTAAGTTGTTTGCTTGAAGGGCCTGTCATGATAGACTACCCACTAAAGAAAATTTGTTGAGAGGAAAGTGGTCACTGATTTGCAATGTGCTTTCTGTAGTGAATCTCCTGAAACTCTAAGTCATGCAATGTTTAATTGTTAGCAAATTCAGCAAGTCTGGACTGATCTCATGCCAGCTTTGTCCTTTCATTCAAATGGGAACTATCAGATTTAGCTATGAAACTTCTGTTGGGCGGATTAAAGGATTTATTACCACTTTTTTTCTCCTTTGCATGGGGTTTCTGGTATCGTGGAAATCAAAAAGTATTTGAGAACAAGCAGATTCCACCTAAGCAAATAGCTGATTTTGTGTTACATAATATGCAGCTTTACAATGGCATCCGTGGATGTGCTTTGCCTCAGATTCAGCAGGCCATTAAATGGCAACCTCCTAACAATTCTTTTCTTAAGCTAAACACAGATGGTGAACTTTTTGCAGATATTCAAAAAGCTGGTGTTGGTTGTGCTCTTTGAGATGCAACAAGGAACCTTCTATTAGCTGTCAGCAAGCTAGAACATAATGTGAAAAACCCAGAAGCAATAGAGTTGCTGGCTGTATTCCGAGGGATTCAATTATGTGCTAGTCGAGGTATCATGAATCTGGAAGTTGAATCAGATTCATTGCTTGTCATTGAAGCTCTTACAAAGAATGATATGAATGGTTCGGGTTTGGGTGCACTTTTTGCTGAAATCCGCAAGTTAATGAGCTATTTTATTTCTGTCTCTTTCAATCATGTATTAGGGAGGGCAATAGAATAGCTCATATCCTTGCTAGGCATACATGGAATGTGATAGATTGTGATATTTGGAAAGATTATATTTCAGACTTCCTTTTTCAAGCTTTATATTTTGATAATGTCTGTAACTTTTCAGTTTATTAATGAAGATTGATATCTTCTTATCAAAAAATAATACATATTAAAACATAATATTTAATAATATTTTATTTAATTTTTATTTTTATTTTTATTTATCCTATTTTAATTCATTATACAAATCTCTCCAAATTGGATCAATAATGTCCCATCAACGAAAAGGTCAAAAGGAGAACTATACATATCTCTTTGCAACGTAGAAAGTTGATCGTGCGTACATACCTAGATAATATATATATATATATATATATATATATATAAAAAGAGTTACATAATTTTTTATTATTTACATAATTTTCACACATAATATATATTTTTTAATTTTTATTATTTTTTCTTTTATCACATGTTTGATATATTAATAATGAATAAAACATTTTAATTAGTTTAAAAAAAATAAATTTAAATCGTTTTAAAAAATATTAAAAAAGTAAAAAAACAATGTAGTATAGATGAATAACAAATCCCAGACAAAAATGTCTTACGCGGCAATGTGACATGACCTTTATTATGTTGTAGAGGGTGAAAGACAAAAGTGTCCAATAAGAATTTGACAACCCCTGGATGTTTTTGAAAATATTAGAATTCAACTTATGATCTTTCTGGTGAAGGGTCAAAATTGAGAGAGTACGTAATTATTATTATTATTTTTATTTTTTGAGCCAGCGAGTCCGTAATTAACGACATCTAGAAAAATTTTGAATTCTAGCTTATTAAAAGGCAAGATTTTAATTTGGAGATGAGATGAATTTTTTAATTTAATTTATTTTAAATTTGTTATTATATTTTTAAATTTTAATAGATTTTTTTTTTAATTTTTATACAACTTTTTTATATTTTATAATAATAATAATATTAAAATATAATATTTTTATAATATTTTAGGAAATTTTTAAAATTTATCTCAACTTATTTCTTTTTTAAATTTAAATCAGACTTAAAAATATTTTATTTTTTTTCTCTCGTTTAAATATAACTTTTTGAAGGTTGTTTAAGAAATTCATAGAAAAAAAAAAGTTAATTTTTTTGTATTGAAATATTAAGAAAATTTTCTTGTAATTTTTTGATGTTTTATCTTTTCTTTTTTTTTTGCTTTTATATTTTCTACATAAACTTAGACATGTGATTAGATTAAAAAAAAAAAAACTTCATTTTTTGGAGAGTGGAGTTTTTTAAAATTTTAAAGAGCATTTAGATATTTTTTTAAAAAAAAAAGTAAATGTTCAAAAATAAGGATAGCTAAAAAATATTGATTCCATTCTATAGCTCAAATGGGATAAAAGAAGTATTTCATTTCTTTTTATTTTATCATTATAATTTTATATTCTAATAAGATTATATTCTAAAAATATTTTATTTAATTTTTAATTTTAATATCAACTCATTATACAAATGATACCTTAAATGATAAATATATTCAATAATTATCGATTCACTTGAAGCTTAGTAACAAAGGAGATGATGAGTTTGTGGATTCTAAGGATATATGTTTACGAAGTAATTATTTTCAGATATTTATAGACTATTTTATCGTTATTTAATATCATTTATAAATTTTTCATTGTTATTTTCATTATTACTCAGATATTCTTAATATCTAAATGGAGCCTATTTCTTATAAAAGAGTCTTATAAAAAAATTTAAAAATGATCTATTTACAATTTTATTTTATAAATTTTAAAAAACTATATTTTAGATGAGGTATATTTTTATTAAACAATTTAAAAAATATATCATTTTATATAAATACACTCATATTAATATATAAATATATAAATATATAAATATAGAAAAAATAATTTTTACAAGTCTCAAATAAATAAATATCATATAAATTATTGTAGAAAAAATGGGCTATACCTAGACAAAATTTTAAAAACTATTTTTTATTAATAAAATCCACTTTTTATAAAGAAAAAATTTGAGGATCAAAACGTGACACGTCAGCGATAATAGGGAAGGAGCATTGAGCTCGACCACGTATGATCTGGCAGCTAAAGATGCCCAATTGAATGAAATCAAAATCGACCAGACATTGATTCAGGCAAACAAATCTTTATTCCGTCGCCCACCAAGAAGAACTGCCATCACCCACCAAAACGAACTTCCACCGTCCAACTTCCATCGCAGTCCACTAAAGGTTACTTTTCCGTCACCGAGAGCATTCCCTTCTGTCGGACATCAATTCCCTTCACACGCAGGCCTTTTTTCACCTTCGATTCAAGCATTAATCAAAGTCTCCCATGGCTGAGTCTAGTGCTCCTAATATCCCTCAGGTATCGGTCGTCTTGCAAGTTTGAGAGAATGTTTATCAATTTGTATCCTACTGAGTCTAGTGCTCCCGATAAAGTGTTGATGATTATATGAAGATTTGTATCCTGCTGAGAATGTTTAGGATATCTAGCTATTTTTTGTAATAAAAAACTGATCATGTTTATGATTATACATGGAATGGCTATTAGAAGGGATGAAATTAGAGTCAATAACCCAACTAAACATTTATTGCAACTGCCAAGTATTTATAGCACTAGGAGATAAGAATGGAGGTGATGAGACTAAAAGGAAGGTTGGCAGGGGCAAGGTCTTTTGGGTTTAATGAGGTGCAGGAATTATAGGGGTTTCAGTAAAAAGCAAGACGATGAAGGAATAGGGGAATTCGATCGACACACACACGTTAAATATCCAAATACTACAAACCAAAAATAGGGATAAAAATGCTTGATCAGATGACAAAACGGGGGCTCTCTAGAACTATTTTTCATAGCCTCTTCCCTAACATTATCTCCTTCAACCTTTTCAGAGGGATTCGAGAGCTTTAACCAGTGGATTTTATTCGCATATTTATATATATTTTTCCTTATACAGTGAGCCATGAGAAATTATAAAAACACCTATTATAGTGGATTCTCATCCTTAAAATCCCATGACCGTAGGCAATTGCCGAACCATATATATTGTGTCCATCTCTCTTTATTTTATTTGTTATCTACGTAAGTACAGCCGCACTGAAATCTCATCGGGGGCCTTAAACAATCTCGAACGTAGTCCAACTTACACCCGTGAGTTGGAAATGATTTTTTCTCTCGCCCCGGTCTGTTGGCCGATTTTTATGGCATCAATAGTGGCGCTAGGGGTGGGCAAAATTTTCGAATTCCGAATTCAGTCCGAACTCCGCTCCGATTCCGACTCCGATCGGTGTCAAAAATCGGAGTTCGAAATTCGGAGTCGGAAATTTCCGACTCCGGATTCGGAGTCGGATTTCGGAGTCGGAGTCAGGTTTTATACCGAACTCCGACTCCGAAACTCCGAAGTTTTAAAAAAAAAATAAAGATGCAAAACGACGTCGTTTTGCATCTTTTTTTTTTTTTTTTAATTTAGCTAAACGACGCTGTTCCATTTAAATAGAAACGGCGTCGTTTAGGCTAGGGTATGTAAACGGCAACGCCCAGGGCCCCAGGCCCCACTGCCCCAGCTATTTCTTCTTCCTTCTTCTTCTTCTTTCTTCTTCAGTTCTTCTTCCTTCTTCTTCCGCCGCTGATACTCCGAACGCGAAGTCATCCCCAGGGGCCAAGTGCTGCGCTGCCGCTGCTAGTCTTTGACGGCGATTCTCTCACACCGCCGGTGCTCCACGACGTCGCCTGACGCTCGCTGTCACGCTGAGTCAGCCATCCGAGATTCCGAGATTCCAAATCGCCCATTTCGGAATATTCTCGGTAATTACTAATTAAAACTAATTAAATGTATTATTTTAATGTGATTATTTGAGTTGGTTGGTTTGTGAGTTGTCTATGTTATTATATTGTGAAAAATTTGATTTTATATTGTGTATTTTGACAGTGTGCATAAACTGTTTGATGAAATGTCATTGAGAAAAAAAATTTGAAATTGGCCTAATTAAATGTCATTGTGTATTCTATTTAAATATACAACTTAGCAAGAAGACTTAATTAAACTTGGACCATTTTTATTAAAAAAAATAATATATATATTGTAGGTAAATACTAATGTTTATACTTTGTAGGTTATATTTATTATTGAGATCATTTGTTTGAATATAAATATATTGAAATATTTGTTGGAATGTATGTAATAGATTGAGATGAATTTAATTTTTTTATTAAATATTTATTATATAAAATGAAATAAAATAATTTCGAGTTTATATTGTATGTTTTGACAGTGTGTGTAAACTGTTCGATGAAATGCCATTGAGAAAAAAAAAACGAATTTGGCCTAATTAAATGTCGTTGTGTTACTGTGTATTTTATTTAAATGTAAAACTTAGCAAGAAGGCTTACTCAAACTTGGACTATTTTTATTAAAAAAATTAATATATATATTGTAGATAAATACTAATGTTTGTACTTTATAGGTTATATTTATTATTGAGATCATTTGTTTGAATATAAATATATTGAAATATTTGTTCGAATGTATGAAATAGATTGAGATGAATTTAATTTTTTTATTAAATATTTATTATATAAAATAAAATAAAATAATTTCGAGTTTATATTGTATGTTTTGACAGTGTGTTTAAACTGTTCGATGAAATGCCATTGAGAAAAAAAAAACGAATTTGGCCTAATTAAATGTCGTTGTGTTACTGTGTATTTTATTTAAATGTAAAACTTAGCAAGAAGGCTTACTCAAACTTGGACTATTTTTATTAAAAAAATTAATATGTATATTGTAGATAAATACTAATGTTTGTACTTTGTAGGTTATATTTATTATTGAGATCATTTGTTTGAATATAAATATATTAAAATATTTGTTCGAATGTATGAGATAGATTGAGATGAATTTAATTTTTTTATTAAATATTTATTATATAAAATAAAATAAAATAATTTCGAGTTTATATTGTATGTTTTGACAATGTGTGTAAACTGTTCGATGAAATGCCATTGAGAAAAAAAAATAACTAATTTGGCCTAATTAAATGTCGTTGTGTTACTGTGTATTTTATTTAAATGTAAAACTTAGCAAGAAGGCTTACTCAAACTTGGACTATTTTTATTAAAAAAAATGATATATATATTGTAGGTAAATACTAATGTTTGTACTTTGTAGGTTATATTTATTATTGAGATCATTTGTTTGAATATAAATATATTGAAATATTTGTTCGAATGTATGAAATAGATTGAGATGAATTTAATTTTTTTATTAAATATTTATTATATAAATAATAAAATAAAATAAAATAATTTCGAGTTTATATTGTATGTTTTGACAATGTGTGTAAACTGTTCGATGAAATGCCATTGAGAAAAAAAAATAACTAATTTGGCCTAATTAAATGTCGTTGTGTTATTGTGTATTTTATTTAAATGTAAAACTTAGCAAGAAGGCTTACTCAAATTTGGACTATTTTTATTAAAAAAATTAATATATATATTGTAGGTAAATACTAATGTTTGTATTTTGTAGGTTATATTTATTATTGAGATCATTTGTTTGAATATAAATATATTGAAATATTTGTTGGAATGTATGTAATAGATTGAGATGAATTTAATTTTTTTATTAAATATTTATTATATTAAAAAATTAAATATTTATTATATTAAAAAATTAAATATTTATTCAGTACAAGTCATGAACTTTCACCTAATAACAGTTTCCTAATATTGTATTTTGCTACACTAATAACATTATAAATTTATAATTTTTAGGAATTTACTAATATTTTTTATATTATTATACTTGAATTCTAGGTCTACAATTACAAACAGATGGATCCCTCACGTAGTGCTAGTGGGACTCCGACTCCACATGAGGCTCTGAATCCGGATGGTAGGACTCCTTCGGCGCTCCACGCTGCAGCTTCAAGCCGTAGTCGGCTACCCTCCACTCGAGCACAAACCTCGTGTGCTAGCAGTGGATTTCCACTTCCAATCGACATAGAATTGGAAGTGGAAGATCCCAACCAGTTTATGGAGGAGGAGGAGATGGGCCTTGGAGACGATCCGATTCAGGATCCGGATGTACCAGTACACCCTACAGCTGCGAGGCCACCCCGTCCACGGTCAAATAAAAAAATATCGTGGACATGGGAACATTTTGAGAAGGTTGAGGGTGGGGATCCCCAAAACCCACGGGTTGAGTGCAATCATTGTGGCGCTCGAGTTGGGTGTCATTCAAAAAGGCAAGGCACTTCTTGCCTTTCAGCACATCTGAACGGTTGCAAGCGCTACCAAATAGCGAAGGGGATGGCATCAAGAGGTTAGTGTCTTGCTAGTTGCTTTATATGCTAATTAGTTTTGTGATTATAATCCCATTTAATTTTCATTTAAGACTAATATTGGTAATAAATTATCAAATACAGACGCAGGTGGGTCTCAGACTAATCTTAGCTACGAGACTTCTACAGCCACTGATGGGACAGGGACACAGACAAGGAATCTAGTTGTCCCTCAATACAGTGAGAAGATGTTTCGTGAGGCGCTTGCGATGATGATTATAAAATATGAGATGCCCTTTACCACGGTTGATAAGGATGGGTTCCGGTATTTTGTGAAGCTTCTTGAACCAAGATTTCCAATCCCATCCCGTTATACAGTGATGCGAGATTGTATGAAGATGCATCTGAGGGAAAAGGCAGAAATGAAGAAGATGTTCTCCACCACTGGCTAGAGAGTGTCATTTATGACCGACACATGGACGTCGGTACAGAATACCTCGTACATGTGTATCACAGCACATTACATTGATAGTGAGTGAAATCTTAAAAAAAGGATTATTGGATTTAAAGAAATAGTTGACCATAAGGGTACATCGATAGCAGCGGAGATGGATGATTGTTTGGTTGATTGGGGCATCCAAAAAATATTGTGCGTTACAGTTGACAATGCCGGTGCAAATGAGACCGCCATCGAATGGTTTATCCGAAATACGAGGGCGAGAGAAGATGTGATTAAAAATCACCAGTATATCCACATTCGATGCACTGCTCATATAATCAACCTTATTGTTGGTGAGTCTTTCTGGTTTTAATTTTGTATTTTGTATTTTAATATTTTTATGATTAAAGTCTTTGAAAATAGTACCATTTTTTTATTATTATGATAATTAGATATTTTTCAATGATGAAACAGTTAAGGGGTTGGAAAATATAGACGACTCTATCAAGAGAGTCCGCAACATTTTGCGGTACGCGAGGGCTTCTCCCCAAAGGCTACAAAAGTTCAAGGCTATAGCAGAACAGGTTGGGATTGAGTCTTCAAAGATGTTGTGCCTGGATGTTCCCACTCGATGGAACTCCACATATCTGATGTTGGATGTGGCACTAAAGTACAAGAAGGCATTTGAGTGGCTAGAGATTGAGGATGGAGGTTTGAGGTATGCCTTACTGGAGCCTGATGGAAGGGGGCTCGGTCCGCCAGACAACATTGATTGGCAACATGTATCCGAGTTTTTCACATTTTTACAAATCTTTTATGACATCACGATGCGGGTTTCTGGATTTGCATATGCGACGGCAAACATGTGGTTTAGCGAGATCTCCATGCTACACCACCACTTGAAAGAAGGTTGTGCTGACCCGAGTGGATTGTTATCTGGTATGGCATCACAGATGCAGTCCAAATATGATAAATATTGGGGGCAAGTTGAGAAGATAAATAGATTATTGTTCATAGCGTCGATCCTCGACCCTCGATTGAAGTTGGCAGTGGTAGAATGGTGGGCAACAGAGGTTCTCGGGTCAGTGAAGGCTATGTCGTTTATCACAGCACTCAAGGCAGATTTGAACGAGTTGTACACCCATTATAGTGCCAGTAGTCCTGCTTCATCCTCACGAGCCATGGGTACCTCACGTTCGAGTTCGAGCTCAGGACCAACCACAGATATTCGTTCGAGTCAGGCCAGTGTAGCCAGTCGATCCCGAGGCTTCAACGTCATGACGTCGTTTCATGCACGGTCATCGAGAAATCCATTGCAGTGTACAAATGAGGTTGAACGATATTTACTGGCAGAGGTTGAGGAGCCTAGCGAGGAGTTTCAGATCTTGATTTGGTGGAGAGCTAATTCACCCAAGTACTCGATTCTCTCTCGCATTGCTCGAGATGTACTAGCCGTTCCTATCACTACGGTTGCATCTGAATCGGCATTTAGCACTGGAGGTCGGGTGTTGGATGCCTACCGGAGTTCATTGTCACCGTCAACCGTGGAGGCCCTCGTTTGCACACAAAACTGGCTCAGAGATGTACCTACTGGACTAGAGAGTATTGGCATCGATGCCGTGAGCTACAGACTTGAGTCAGGTAAACTTAAATTAATTTATATAATTCTTTTTAAATGATTAAAGTAAAAAGTTTATATAATTATTAAATTATTTCAATAATCTTTTTTATAATTTCATTTTAATAAATCTATTTAAATTTTAATTTATACTGTTTATGATTTTACAGATTTAGTTATCAACCCTACCATACTTGCCGATGACTGATGGAGCAACTATCGATTACGTATATTTTTTCTCTAATTTATAATTACTTGTTTCATGTTTGGTTAATTTTAATTTTTTTCATATATAATAATACATTTTATTTTTATCTTAATCTCAGGTACGATTCTGTATAAGTTCCAACAACAAAGTTCAAGGCTGCAGCAATTATTATTATTATTATTTTGTAACATCGATACGGGTCTCAACCGTCCCATTGAACCAGAGTCATCAGACTATCACTGAAAATTTAATTTATATTTTGTATTATTTTTTGTATTAATAGTCTAGAGTCCTGGACTTTTTTTTGTATTACTATTTTTTGTATTATGCTATAACGCTATTGGCTGGCATTAGCATTGTAATTACTACTTAGTACTTTGTATTTTTTGTTTAATTGTTTAAGACTAATTAGTACTTAGTAGTGAAAACTGAAACTTGAATAGATCAATAGTTGTGGGCTTTGTAGCAACTCAATTGAATCTAGTATCTAAATAGTAAATACTCAATTCGCATATCAGTAAATTCATATGACTATGAGATTTTAATTAAATATTTCTTTATATACGAAATTCATAAATTTTTAAAATTTTATAACTATATCTAAATTTATTATAATATTAAAATATATTAAAATTCATTTGAGATAAATCTCATAAAACTTATTTTATTATCTTAATTTATTTTTTCATCATTAAAAAAAATTTATTCTATCTCAAATCAGCTTCAACCATTAAATGCAGTTACGCAAGTTAAAATAAAAAAAGTTACTTCCTAATATCCTATCCATGCGCGCCGCGCCGTAAACCCAAAGAGATTATGCGGGAAACTCAAATATTTGGCTCCATTATCAAAGATCGTGCACGTCAGAAGCTGTATGACTGATGGATTAATTACTTGCCAGTTGCCAAGTGACAAGTCTAAGT
Organism: Platycarya longipes; assembly: GCA_036559045.1. Classification (NCBI taxonomy): domain Eukaryota; kingdom Viridiplantae; phylum Streptophyta; class Magnoliopsida; order Fagales; family Juglandaceae; genus Platycarya; species Platycarya longipes. The sequence goes on along the minus strand of CM071803.1, from coordinate 38,423,827 downwards.
GGTTAAGAATGAAAATAGAGGTGAGGAAAGTATATTATTTTAACAAATAATAAGACAAAAAATAATAAATAAAGAATAAAATAATATTATTTTAATAGATGTGAAAAAGTATAGCTGTATAGGCATACATGTTAATTGTTAAGTAAGCTACTAAGCACGGTTAACTTATTTCTTCACAAACTTTACATCTCAATTGAACAAATGAGTTCATATGGAATATGTATGGCCCAATTGGAAGAATTTAGTTTCGGAATGAGTGTAATTTGGCCCATATCGAACTCGCCGAAGGAAACTAAATTCGGAGTTCCGATCGGAACTCCGATCGGGGTTCGGAGTTCCGGACTTCCGATCGGAACTCCGATCGGGGTTCAGAGTTCCGGACTTCCGATCGGAACTCCGATCGGAGTTCGGAGTTCCGAACTCCGATCGGTGTCGGCCTCTGAGAGTGTCTCGGAGTCGGAGTCGGAGTACGTTTTTGACTCCGATGATTGTCGGAGTCGGAAACTCCGAACTCCGACAATTTCGGAGTCGGAGCACAGCTCTAAGTGGCGCCGTCTGTGGAATCTTTAAATCAGAGGTGGAAGAATGATGACTTTCTAGCCCACTAAATAAAGTCTCTGACCGAATCAATAAAAATTCCCTCCAGATAAGTGTGCTCAACCACCTTATTCTTTTTTTTTTCTTATCACTAACACAGCAAGAAAGAAGTCGGCATCATGAGAGCTCGGTCAGTCCCGAACTGTTTATTTTATCTTTTCGACCTAGAGTTTTCACTAGTGTTATACATTTCAAAAACACGAACACTTGCAAACATTGGAGCTCGGACACAACAAGCTAAGGGTACTGTGCACTTAAACGTATAGTGTCGCACACTTACCACGTCTATTGTGCATGGCATGCACAATGCCATGCACAATACAGGGATAGCTCGGGGGTGCACCTATGCACCCCGAGACTTGCACATCCCCACATGCACGTGGGGTCCCTTGATTGCACACGTGCCGTGCATGGCACAAACAGTGCCATGGATGGCACATCTCCACATCCCAAGTCCAGAGTTGGGACAAAATTGCAACGGTTCACTCAAGTCACCGCTTGAGTTCCGACTAGGTGGGCTTGCTGGCGGTCGGCACTAAGATTGCCGGCAGTTTCTGCCTCCGGCAAGGTGGGTGCCAACCAGCCATTCGCCGGAGGCACTTCCATCAGGCTCTTATCACCCGAACGGTGACAGCATGTGGCCCAGGGCAACCACGACATGGTCGGACCCTGACAGCCATGGGGAAGGTCGCTGGCATCATCTGTCTCAGACGATGCTATCTCCGGCTTGTCACCTCTCTGAAAAATCCTGGGCCACTCCTACACCTTCCCACACGGTAGAATCAGGAAGCCCAGTCCCGTTAAGGTATCGCTGACCCGCCGGCGACCTCTAGCTAGGTCGTTGGCTCTATCTGACTTCGTCGGAAGGTGGCCGGCCCGCCAAAGACCTCCAAGGCGATCGCCCACTATGCTCGGGATCCACCTTTCAAACTCCCTCAGCTCAGGATCTATCTCTCGGACTCCCTCAACTCGAGCTCCACCAGCTCGGGAGCACGCTCACACCACACAGGCAATGTATCACCATGCATAAACTCGCCTTCACGTGATTCCCCTCTTGAATCCCAGCTCGGGACATGTCTCACAAACACTGGATGACCGAGGCACATTGGGGCAATCAATCCATGCCTCGAGGAGTCATTGACAACCCCCATTTGGCCTGTCGGCAGGATCTGTGCACCCTGGTCTGATCAAAACATGGAGCCACCACCGTGACACATGGGGCTACCCACACATGAAACCATTCAATGTACGGTTGGTCAGGAATGTCACTCGGGATTCATCTCAAACCCAGAGTCGTAGTCGGGATCGTCCACAACCACTTGCATACAAGTGGTTCGTTATGCCCCAGGAGCTCAGTCCATGAGCTCGGACTATGGGCTCCCCAACTTTGGTGCTCAGATTCGAGCCCGGGCACCATGAGTTGCCTCCAAAAAATACCTCTTGGACACTCAGGAAACACCCCCACGACACCACACTCTAATTTCACTGCTCGAGAGTCAACACTCGGAAACTCAAGGCTCCACACTCAGGAACGACACTCGAAAATTTTCCGACACTTGGAAGCCATTCATGGGACCTTGTTACCACTGAGATCAGGTCGGATACAATGTCATCACTCAGCTCGGAATTTCAAATTAGACCCAGCACCAACTCGGACGACACCTAGCCACCTCAGACCTAATCATTTTGCCACAGATAAAAAATCTTCAGTTTGTCTCTCTTGCAGCATGTGAATTCATTTTTCCACTAACAAAAGTATTTTCCGCAGCAAAACAACAGCACATGAATCGCAGGGTTGTCAGATCACCCACACCCCGCTCAACGATTCGCTCTCCATGGGCTCGAGGCTTGAGGTTCATCACCCAAGCACGCCCTCACATTTGGGATGGTCGTGCATGAATCGTGGGTTTGTCAGATCACCCATAACCCGCACAACAATTCATCCACCTCCTGGATGCTTGCTCATGAATTGCGGGATTGTCGAATCACCCACACTCCACTCAACGATTCGCTCGCCATGGGCTCGAGGCTTGAGGTTCATCACCCAAGCGAGCCCTCACATTTGGGATGGTCGTGCATAAATCGCAGGTTTGTCAGATCACCCACAACTCACACAACGATTCACCCACCTCCTGGATGGTTACTCACGAATCGGATCACCCACACTCCGCTTAACAATTTGCTCGCCATGGGCTCGAGGCTTGAGGTTCATCACCCAAGCACGCCCTCACATCCAGGATGGTTATGCATGAATCAAGGGTTTGTCCGGTCACCCACAACCCGCACAACAAGTCATCCACCTCCTGGATACTTGCTCATGAATTGTGGGGTTGTCTAGCCACTCATAACCCTCTCAAACGATTCGTCCAGCTCTTGGATGCTTGCTCGCAAATTGCGGGATTGTCTGGCCACCCACTTTAGCACTCGACGATTCTTCTGCCACCTTAGAGCCCCGCGCCCCCACGTCAATAGTCAAGCTCATCTCCCACTACACTTGAGTTCTGCGCTCCCACATTCGTAGTCAAGTCTATCTCTCGCTATCTTTTGAACCCAATGCTTCCATGCTCACAGTCGAGCCTACCTCTCACCTTAATCTAGCTCCACAGTCGCATTTTACGCAATCAATATTTTTGGGATCAGGAGACAAACCACCACTTTCTCAGAGTTCAGAATACAAGACAACAAGACAGAATTTCCACCAAAGTACCTTTGCTAAGAATTCGCGAGGTACTAGAAGGGATGAAATTAAAGTCAACAGCCCAAGCCAAGTATTTATGGCACTAGGGGACAAGAAAGGAGGTGATGGGACTAAAAAGAAGGTTGGCAAGGGCAAGGTCTGTAGGGTTTAATAAGGTGCAGGAATTGAAGGGAGTGTCAGTAAAAAGCAAGGTGGTGAAGGAATAGGGGAATTTGACCGACACACGCAAATTAAATATCCAAATACCATAGACCAAAAACGGGGATAAACAGGCTTGATCAAATGACACAATGGAGGCTCTCTAGAACTATTTTTCACAGCCTCTTCCCCAACATCGTCTCCTTCAGCCTTTTCAGAAGAATTCAAAATCTTCAACCATCGGATTTTATTCAAATATTCATGTATATTTTTTCTTATACAGTGAGCTATGAGAGATTATAAAAACACCTATTATAATGGATTCTCATCCTCAAACTCCCGTGACCGTAGCAATTGTTGAACCACGTATATTGCGTCCCTCTCCCTTTATTTTATCTGTTATCCATATAAGTACAGCCGCACCAGAATCTCATTGGGGGCCTTAAACGACCTCGAACGGAGTCCAACTTGCACTAGTGGGTTGGAAATGATTATTTCTCTCGCACTGGCCTGTTGGCCAATTTTTATGGCATCAACAGCTATTGTACATTGAATGTTTAAATCGAACATGTTTAGAATGTTTAAATGCATATCCCTCATGTTTATGATTATACATGGAATGGCTATTGTTAAAAGAGTGGAAAAAACAATGGATATAATGTGTTATTTTGGGCAGAGAGGTTTATGGCAGGATATGGGTGGGTTTTTAGTTATTTGTTCTAATATTCCCAAATTAGTAATCTGTTCAAGAAAATGAATTTGCTTGTTTGGGCATACCTAATTCAAATATCTCCTCTTTTCTCAAGCTTCTAAATCACATCTTAACTACTATGATGCACTCCAATACACGTTTCATTTGTGTGCAAGGCATTTATTTATAGTACTAAAGAAAATAAATTTCATAGGATTAAATAGAACTAACTCATAAAAACCAAACACAAAAGGGAGTCGTTAGAACACATCTCGTTTCCACATGCCAAATAGAATTTTTAAGAGCACAAACACATTGTAGGAATTTTTGCCCTCATGGTTGTCGATCATATTGTTTTGGCCTTTGAGGACATTCGCCAATGCTCCAGTTCGAATTCTGCTGCTAGCCTTATCACTCTTGAGTGCATTATCCAATCATAATTCATTAAAACCCACCCTTATCAATCTTCTTGGAAAAAATGCTTGAACTCAAAATCACATTAAAGATGGAAAATACAACTTGATCTATATACTCTTTTATGACTTTAAATTATCACAAATTGATTAAGCGCTCAGCATCATCCTTTCTTCTTCTTCTTCTTCTCTTATACAACACGTTTATGATTATACTTGGAATAGTTATTGTACATTGGATGTTTAAATCAAACATGTTTAGAATGTATAAATGCATATCCCTCATGTTTATGATTATACATGAAATGGCTATTGTTAAAAGAGTGGGGGACCATCTTGTCTAATAAAATAGGCATTGTGGGGGGATCATCTTGACTAATAAAATAGGCATTGTGGGGATGCTCTCTGTTTTTTTCTAATCACTTTTGAAGATGCTCTCTATTATTTTCTCTTGAATACTTGACTTGAATTTTCAACAATGTTGGATTCTTGAGCTTCTTGAAATAGGGAAAATGCCATTTTGTAGCCAATGCCCTTTTTTAATATACATTAGCCTCAAGTTTTTCAAGTTTTATTACCCAACACATTTTGTATCTCAGTAAAAAAAATAGCAAGACATTCAAATCCAGAAATAGAAAGGAAATTCACATGGCCATTTTGATTGAGGCTAATTTTATGCCTATCTATGATCAATAAAGAAGTAAAGAATGTAATTGCAAAAAATTCAAAACATGGTAAATGAATAAGAAATGCTATAACAGAATATATATATATATATATATAGTTCATTATATATTCCCCAAACATGAACCATATAGTTTTGATTTTATTTTCTGAGTTCAGGAATTGTTGTTTGGTCAATTACTAGAGAGAGGCATGCACATGCACATCACGAGTTCAACTATAAATCACATAAATCACTCTCTTGTCAGTTGTTTGATTCTTTAAATTTTTTTATTACTATAAAAATGTCACATTAATCACTCTTACTAATTTGTTTTATATGATAAGTACCAATTTATAATCTTGATAGTGACTATGAGGTCAAGGTCAAAGATGATGTACATGTTCAAGATGAAGGCAATCTCGCTTCGAGTAGTGGTCTACCGGAGCCATTTATTGGTATGGAATTTGAGCAGGCCGAAGACACCCAAGCTTTTTACAAGGCATATGCAAGGCAAAAAGGATTTGTAATCCAGACGAATCATACTTGATTATCAAAAAAAGATAAAACTCTTTGTGCAATTGACTATGTATGCACAAGAGAGGGCTGACAGCGAGTAAGAGTGAATCCCAAAAATCGAGTAATGCCTGAATATGTTGTGACAAAGATTGGATGTACAGCAATGATGGGAATAAAAAAATGGATCGTGAACAAATTTGTGGTTGGACATAACCACATCTTATTTAGCCCAAGAAATGCTAGTTTCCTTTGTGGAAATAGGGGTATTACTAAAGTTTAAAAAAAAAAAAAAACTCATTATGACTTTGAATGACTCCAGTGTACTGATAAAGAAAATAATGCCAGTGTTAAGGAAAGATACAGATGGTGTCTTTAGTATCAAGTGTATTGGCAAAGATGTAGAAAATTACATGGTAAGTGAAAGGAGAAAAATATTTAAAGAAGAGGAGGATGCACAAAGGCTATACAACTACTTTCAAGATCGACAAATAAAAGAGAAGGGTTTTGTGTTTTCAATGCAAATTGATAACAATGGGCGTATGGGCAGTTGTTTTTGGCTTGATAGAAATTCAAGAGCTGCATATCAATATTTTGGGTATGTAGTAACATTTGATGCCACTTACTTGACTAATATTTATAAGATGTCATTTGTGCCATTCACTGAAGTTAATCATCATCATCAGACTATAATGTTCGACTGTGCTTTGCTAATTAATGAAACGACAGAATCATATATATGGTTGTTGAGAACATGGCTAGAGGCAATGTTTGGGCATGCCCCCTTAACAATAATTATCGATAATGATAAGGCGATGGCGAAGGCAATTGTAGATGTACTCCTGAATACAACTCATAGGTTATGTTTGTGGCACATCTTACAAAAATTTTTCGAACACTTGGCCCATGTATACAACAACTTTCCAAACTTTGGTGACAAGTTTAATCATTGCATCAATGCGACACTTATTACCGACAAGTTCAAGCAAGAATGGGCAATGATTGTTGAGAAATATGACATTGGGGAAAATAATTGGTTGCAAAACCTTTACAGTCGACAGGATAAGTGGGTACCGGTATTCTTTCGGTCGACATTCTGTACTATGTCAACAACTCAGAGGAGTGAAAGTATGAACAAATTTTTCAAAAATTATTTTTGTCTGAGCACAATGATTAGTGACTTTGTGCATCAATACGAAAAAGCCATAGATGCACGCTTTTTCAAAGAGAAAGAGAGGGATGTGCATACAAGCTCTACACGGCCAATTATGAAGACACCTTATAAAATTGAAGTGGAGGTGACAATGATTTATGCAAGAAAGTCTTTCTTAATTTTTCAAGATGAGCTGTTTAGTAGTCTACTTCTCTAAGCAAAAAAAAAAATGGAGTAGAATAGTGAGAGCAAGATATATGGAATAACACCTCGTGAAAAAACAATACCTTTCTACCATGTGACACTGGATAGTGATAATGCTACGTGTTCATGCTATATGTGGGAGTTTATGGGAATTCTCTATAGGCATATATTGTGTGTGTTTGACAAGAAAGCGAAGGTACATAAATTGTCACAGTAGTATATTCTAGACAGGTAGACTATTAACGCTAAGAGTCGACCCATTCCTAATGAATTATGTCCCATTAACCAAGTGATGGAAGTACAAGATGAAGTGTCCATGAGAAAAAGCAAGTCAATGATTCAATTAGATGACATTGTCGAACTTGTAGCACAATCAACAAAAAAACACAAATATTTCACTCTTGCATTGGAGAATGTTCACAAACATATGCTTGAAATGGATGTGCATGCCCAATGTTCACAAAAAGTTGAGTCAGCCAATGATGATCAATTGCCAAGACCTCAAGTTCTATTAAATTTTAGTCAAGCAATGCAGGATTCTTCAAGAGTGCCCACAAAAGGACATCCAAAGTCTTTAAGCTCAAAAAATCTAAAAGATAGTCAACCAATCAGAAAAAGACATTGTGGCATTTGTAAAAATGAGAGGCATGCTAGAAAATACTATCCTTTGGTGAGGTATTGTAGGTTTGTTTATTTATTGATTTTTTAATTCGTATGTTTTATTTGTTTTTATAATTGGGTAAATTTTATTTCTTTTTTTATTTGTTTGTTATAATCAAATTCTTATTATATTTGTCCAATGTTTATGTAGGAACATTGGGCATACACTTGAGGCACCTACGACATTTGAGGCACTTACAGCACATGTAGCTTCTGCAGCGGTACCTGAGGCACCTGATTTCAAGTACACTAGCTTGGACGACTGATGAAGATTTGCTTAAGTCAAAGTTCCAAAATACTTTTAGTAAATATATGTTTGAAATACATCTTATAGTCTAATCAGTTTTTTATTTTTTCTATATTTCAGGAGGTTTGTGAACTTGTGATACTTTTGAAGGTTATTTTAAGGGAATGACAAGTTAGGATAATGATGTAGCAATATGGTTAGAATTGGCAGTGCATTTATGCTAAGAAAACAATTGAAACTATTTTGTTTATGATTCTGCCACTATACTTTGAAATAATTTGTTAGGATTCTATCATGTAATCATAGGATTAATTTATGGCCCCTTTTATGGCTCTTTTTTCAATATTATATATTCGATTTTTATGTCTACGTTGAACTGTAGTAATGAATATAACTCTTATGTCTAGGTTTAATATCATATATTAATATTATGACCATTTTTTTAATATTATATATTTTTTGTTGAGTTTTTAAAAAAAGATCAAATTATAAATTTAAAAAACTTCATATAGAAATTATCAAATTATAAATTATAAATTTCTTATGTCTAATGAGAGACCATCAATATTATATAGAAAACTTTAAAAAAAATTATATTAAAAAAATAAACAAATAAAAGATAGAGATTTATACTAAAAGTTAATATTTAACTATACTATAAATTATAATAACATATCTTATAGTTATGGAGTAGTATATACTTGCCACTACTATATGTTATAGTAGTACTATATGTTATATATGTTATAGTAGTACTATATGTTATATATAGTAGCAGTAATATTGGTATTAAAAATTTACCAAAGTCTTTAATATATTAATATAATAGTAGTAACTATCTATTATGGTTAATTTTTAATAGTTTATAATTTTATAAATTAATAGTTATAAAATATTATTTTATAAATTAATGATTATATATTTGTCACTACTATATGTTACCACTATTATATGTTATAGTTATTATACTATATGTTATAGCAATATTATATGTTATAAATAGTAGTGGTACTATAAGTATTAAAAATTTATCGAAGTCTTTAATATATTAATATAATAATAGTAACTATCTATTATGGTTAATTTTTAATGGTTTATTATTTTATAAATTAATAGTTATAAAATATTATATTATAAATTAATGGTTATATATTTGTCACTACTATATGTTATAGTTATTATCCTATATGTTATAGTAGTACTATATGTTATAAATAGTAGTAGTACTATTAGTATTAAAAATTTACCAAAGTCTCTAATATATTAATATAATAGTAGTAACTATCTATTATGGTTAATTTTTAATAGTTTATTATTTTATAAATTAATAGTTATAAAATATTATTTTATAAATTAATGATTATACATTTGTCACTACTATATGTTACCACTATTATATGTTATAGTTATTATACTATATATTATAGCAGTATTATATGTTATAAATAGTAGTGGTACTATAAGTATTAAAAATTTATCGAAGTCTTTAATATATTAATATAATAGTAGTAACTATCTATTATGGCTAATTTTTAATAGTTTATTATTTTATAAATTAATAGTTATAAAATATTATTTTATAAATTAATGATTAGATATTTGCAACTACTATATGTTACCACTACTATATGTTATAGTTCCTATATTATATGTTATACTAGTACTAATACTATATATTATAGCTAATAATTATATATCAAATAATGTAATAATATTTTTATACTAAATAATATATATAAATAATATAATTAATTATAGTTAATTAATTGACTAGATTATAGTTAATTAACTATATACAACTATATTTAAATAATATAAATGAAATTGAAAAGTATATATAATAAATAATATATAATATAAAATTAACAATATCAACTATAATTATATAAATAATATATATAAATAATAAAGTTATACAACTATAATGATATGTGGGCATCATTGTTGTGAAGGCCGATTTTTTTTTTTTTAAAGATAAATTTTATGAAACTTAGTAGTTAGTAGAAAATGAAGTCAGCCCTGTCATAAAAACAATATACATTACTTGCATAATGATCAAAGTGGCCAATAAAAATTACACCAAAACACATTACATCACAAATATTATAATAAAAGTACATCACCTTACGTATAACTATTAAAAAAAGTACAATGAGTTACATAAGGCATAGCACTGTCTAAGAAACATAATCATTTTTTAAATACATAAAAATTACACCACAAACTCTAATAAAAAAAACCTTGACAAGAATAAAACTTTCAAAACTCTCTTATACTTCTTTTCATTATTTTAAATTTGGATTATTCAATACGTAATACCCTGTTATGTCTCTGTTCAGCTAATTCTAATATCTGCTTACAACAGTTATTTTGGACACTTTGAAAATCAATCTACTCAAAAAACTTACAACCACATAGATGGGACAGTTATAAAATCTTCTACCTAAACTATAAGATTTACTAAAAATTTGAAATTTTGCTTGGTAGCCACAATAACAACGTGGCCTCTTCAAACCAAGTTTGTCTTATCCACTTACACTCCAAGAACTTGAACTAGAATGGAAACTCAAACTTCTCATTTCCTGTTATCATATTAAAAAGCCATCCATAAATGTAATATTTTTTTAGAAATGAGAAAATAAGATATTATCAATTTAAAATAAGATAAATCAAAATATTTTTATAATTACATCATTATCAATTTGTATACCAACTAATTAAACATATATAGGAATTTGAGAACTTGCGTAAACTACCAAAAATACTTTTTTTACTTCAACCAAACACTTTAACAAGAAATAACAAGAAAAAAAACTGGTTCAATTTTTATTTTATAATAAAATGAGACTTCTAATAGATCATATTAAATTTTGAAGGAGATTTTTTTTTTCTTTTCTTTTCTTTTATGTAAAGCAAAACTGAAATATTTAATTTGCTATTAACCTTAAAAAAAAATTTTAAAGGCTTCTTTGTTAAATAAGGAAGCTATGCTAAGGCGGAGGTGTAGACTGTGAAAGTGATCTCTGTCAATATGTAAAAGGGAAGCTGAACCTATAATACATGCTATATGAAATTGCTCTGCTAGTGATGCTATATTTAACAAGCTGATCTACAACATGCAGGCATTACTAACTTCAAATTAAATGGTAAAAACCAATTGACAATTATATTAAAGCTAATTGAGATGCATCTATAGATTAAAATTTTTAAAAAATAGGTCTTCCAATCATTATTAGATTCATAGGTTCATAAACAACATTTGCTAGTAGATTTTAAAGTATATTGACTTATAGCATTTGCAAAAAATCACATTCTTGCAAATTGGGGAAAGATATGGCTAGAAGAATGGCCTTTACAGATTATGAATATTGTTCTTAAGGACAAATATTGTAATGAATGAACTTTGGTATTGCAATAAAATTATTGGTGATTCTTGATTAAAAAGAAAAATACCCTGTGTCATTTAAATATGTTGAGAGGTGGCTTGAATTAAAACACCTATTAGTATGCTCGCTCGAGTCTCACTTGACATCCAGCTCGAGCGAGACTCAACCCTTAAGTTCGCTCGACCCTCGTTCGAGGGCCCACTCGAGTGAGATGCAACCATGAACGTCCGCTCAATGTCTTGCTTCGAGCTAATATTCTTTTGCTAAGGTTTGCGCCGTTTATAACAGTGTCTCGCTAGAGCGAGATACTCTCACTTGAGCGAGTGTCACTTATATAAAAGAAACAGCATTCATTTGAATGCCGTAACTTGAGAACTCTGTTTTAGGATCCATTTTGAGAGCTGAGTGCATGCACGTGAGTTGAAAGCTATACATGTGAGATTGAGTACTTTCTTTCTAAGAATCTTGTGATTCATTTTCTGTACTACATCTTTGTTTTATAGTGAAATTTTGAGACCGACCCCATAGTGGACGTAGACTTGTTTTGAGCCGAACCACTTATATCTGTGTGTTTTGTATGATTGTCGTATTTTCTATTGTTGCATATCCGCTGCATTACTTCCTATTTGCTGTTTGTTAATCGGTCTATTCCCAATAAATTGTTATCAAAGCGTTTGCTCTATGAAGATCAGAAGGGATGGTCACAACAAGATTTGAAGTAGAGAAATTTGACGGATAGAACAATTTCAGTTTATGACGCATCAAGATGAATGCTTTATTGCGACATTAAGATTTGTTTAAAGTTCTAGAAGAAAATGTGTTTACTGATTCTCTTGTACCGTTTCAGAACGAGGAAGAAAGGGTACACAACACTATTCTTTTATCATTATCTAATGGAGTTTTGAGAGAGGTTACTAAAGAAGAGATCATTGTTAGTCTCTGAGAAAAGTTTGAGAGCTTGTATATGAAACAATGGTTATATACTTTCAAAATGAATGAAGGAATTTCTATTTCTGAACATTTAAATGAATTCAATAAGATTATTATGGATCTTAGAAATATAGACATTAAGCTTAAAGAAGAAGATCAAGTTTTAATTGTTTTATATTCATAACCTATGTCATTTGAAAACTTTGTGAATTCCATGTTGTATGGAAGAGACACTATTTTCTTAGCAAATGTGAAATATGTTTTGAACTCTAAGGAATTGAAAAACAAATTCTCTAACAAGGGCAGTGAAAATCAAGTTAGTAGCTTGTTTGTTAAAGGTTCCTCTAACAAAAAAAGATCCGGTTAAAAAGGTTTAGAAAAAAGCAGAGGCAAGTTCAGGGGTAAGTCAGTCAAAGTTTAACAACAAAAATATTAAATGTTCTTAATGCCATAAGTTTGATCATTAAAAGAACGAGTATACTAAACTGAAGAAGAAGGAGGAATCCACTAGTTCCTTTAATGCGTGTTGCTGATGAAAATTCTGATGGCTCAGATATTGTCTTAGCAATTAGTAATTCAAGTAGTCGATTCAATGATAAGTGGGTCATGGACTCAACTTGTACTTTTTATATGTGTCCCAAGAGTAATTGGTTCATGACTTATAAATCAGTCAAACGGTAGTTCCATTTTATTGGGAAACGATATGGCTTGTAAGATTGCAGGATTTGGCTCAATCTAGATAAAGATGTATGACAGGATCGTTAGGACACTGTTTAATGTTCGGCACATCCCAGATTTGAAGAAAAATCTTATCTCGATGGGGCTCTTGATTCTTTAGGTTTTAAGTACACAGGAGAATGTGGAACTATGAAAGTCAGCAAAAGCTCCATGGTTGTAATGAGAGAAGATAAGACAGATGATCTTTATTTCCTTCAGGGTAGTACAATGACTGGTGTAGCTGCAGTATTTGTATCAAATGATCCAGATTTAGATATAACTTGTTTATGGAATATGCGTTTGGGCCATATGAGTGAGAAGGTGATGTCTATCCTCAATAAACAAGGGTTGTTAAGAAGTCATAAGATAGACAAACTTGACTTGTGTGAACATTGTGTATTTAGAAAACAGTGCATGGTTCAATTTGCTACAAGAGTTCATAGAACCAAAAGTACTGTAGACTATATTCATTCTGACCTTTGGGTCCATCTTTTATTCCATCGAAAGGTAAAGCTAAATATTTGCCTACTTTTATTGATGATTACTCACGGAATGTGTGAGTTTATTTTGTCAAGCAAAAAATTAATGTTTTTACCAATTTCAAACAGTGAAAATTTTTGATTGAAAATTAGATAGGCAAGAAAGTAAAACGGCTTCGGACTACCAATGGTATTGAATTTTGCGGAGATAAATTTGATGAATTTTGTAAAAACGAAGGCATTACTAGGTATCGTACAGTTAGATATACTCTACAGCAAAATGAGATAGCTGAACGAATGAACCAAACTCTGTTAGAGAGAGCACACAGTATGCTTTCAAATGCAAGCTTGTCTAAAGACTTTTTGGTGGAAACAGTTAACACAGCATGCTTTCTAGTTAACCCCTCTCCAGCCACAACTATTGATTTGAAAACATCAAATGAGGTATGGTCTGATACTCTTGTTGATTATTCAAGTTTGAAAATTTTTGGTTGTCCTGCTTATTTTCACGTTAATGATGATAAGTTTAAACCAAGGGCAAAGAAATGCATATTCATGAGATATGCTAGTAGGGTGAAGGGATATAGGGTGTGGTGTACTTAGCCCAAATCACAAAAATTAGTGATTAGCAGATATGTATTTGCTGAACAGTCTATGCTTGATTCCAGAAATGAGTTTACTGAGTTGACAAGTACAGACCAGAGGATGGGTAAACAGGTGGAGACAAAGGCTCAGGCTCCACAAAAGACGCTAGTTAACATCCAGGATCATGCTATTGCTAACGAGCATGATTCTAATTCTGAGACTGATGCACATGATGAGCAAGAATACAGTATAGCTATTGGTAGACCGAGGAGGCAAATTAGATCGCCTCAGAGATATGCTCATGCAGACATGGTGATGTATGCACTTACTACAACGGAGGCTATTGTTAGTCAGGAACCTTCCAGTTATTCAGAAGCTGTTAAGGGTACAGAATCTGCACATTGGTGCTCAGTAATGACTGAAGAGATTGAGTCTCCTCATAAGAACCAAATATGAGATTTGATTATGTTGCCAGTGAAGATGAAGATTGTTGGCTGCAAACAAGTCTTTAAAAGAAAAGAGAGAATTACAAATAATACAGATGCAAGATACAAGGCACACTTGGTTGCTAAGGGATACATTTAGAGAGAAGTGATCGACTTCAGTGAAGTTTTCTCCCCAATTATAAAACATAGTTCGATCAGAGTTTTACTTGCTATTACGACATAGTACAACTTAGAGTTACAACAACTTGATATTAAAACAACGTTTTTACATGGCGAGCTTGATGAGACTATTTATATGCATTAACCAAAGGGATTCATTGTTATAGGTAAGGAAGACCAAGTATGCAGATTGTACAATGTCATTATATGGTTTGAAGTAGTCTCCGAGACAATGATATAAATGTTTTGATTCGTTTATGATTGATCTTGGTTATTTGAGAAGTAGCTATGATAGTTATGTTTATCACAGATAATTACCTGATAAATCTTTCATTCACTTAATACTTTATATTGATGACATGCTTATAGCTGCTAAGATCATGTATGGAGTTGATTTGATGAAAACTCAACATAGGAATAAGTTTGAGATGAAAGATTTATGTATTGCAAGGAAGATTTTGGGAATGGAGATTCACAGGGATAGAAAAGCTGGGAAATTGTACTTATTTTAGAGAAAGTACATTAAGAAGATTCTTAACAGATTTGAAATGTCTACTTCCAAACCTATAAGTAAACCGCTTACTTTGCATTTTAAGCTTTCAGCTTCCATATCTCCCTAAACATATGATGAGGAAAGGTCTATGGCAAGAGCTCATTACTCCAGTGCCATTGGCAATGTTATGTATGTAATGGTTTGTACTCGTCCAGATATTTTACAGGCAGTAAATGTTGTTAACAGGTACATGGCTAATCTACATAAAACTCACTGGCAGACAGTGAAATGGATACTCAGATATTTGAGGGAAACTTTGCATGTTGGCTTAATTTTCTATAGATATGTTGATCTCAGTTCTAATGTTGTTGGATATGTCGATTCTGATTATGCCGGAGATTTAGATAAAAGAAGATCATTGACATGTTATGTGTTTACTTTGTGTGATTCTGCTATTAGTTGGAAAGCAACACTATAATCAACTATTATTTTATCAACTACAGAAGCAAAATACATGGCAGCAACTGAGGCTGTTAAGGAAGTCATTTGGCTATAGGGCCTGATCAGTGACTTGGGTCTATAGCAGGGAGAATATTAGTTTTCTGTGACAGTCAAAGTGCAATATATTTGACCAAAAATCAAATGTATCATGAGAGAACAAAACACATTGATGTCAGGTATCATTTCCTCAGAGATGTCGTTGCAAATGATATTGTAGCAATTTAGAAGATTGCTATTACAGAGAATCCAACAGACATGATAACAAAGTCAATTCCAGTACACAAGTTCAAATGAACTTGATTGGTGTTCGAGGTTTACAAATCCCTTAGGGGATTTTGAAGGGATTGGTCGTCTGTGAAGAATGGTTTCTGTGGGGCTTGTGAGAATTCAAATCAAGGTGGAGATTTGTTGAGAGGTGGCTTGAATTAAAGCACTTATCAGTATGCTCGCTCGAGTCTTGCTCGACATCCAGCTCGAGCGAGACTCAACTCGTAAGTTCGCTCGACCCTTGCTCGACATCCAACTCGAGCAAGATTCCAGGCAGTGAATTCGCTCGAGGGCCTACTCGTATGAGATGCAACCCTGAACGTTTGCATTATGTCTTGCTTTGAGCTAATATTCTTTTGCTAGGGTTGCGCTGTTTACAATAGTGTCTCGCTCGAGCGAGTATCACTTATATAAAAGGAACGACATTCATTTGAACATCGTAACTTGAGAACTCTGTTTTAGGATCCATTTTGAGAGCTGAGTGCATACACGTGAGTTGAGAGCTATACACGTGAAATTGAGTAATTTCTTTGAAAGAATCTTGTAGTTCATTCTGTGACGCCCCCAACTTACGTTTGGGATTTAACGTAAATTAAGGTGTCTGGATGAGCAACACTAGGCTACTCACCCTCGCACTTAACAAGAATAAAAAAGCAAAAATCACTAAATTCGCAGCGGATCAGGTTTGCGATATAAACTTTCTAAAGATCACACGGAAGTATATATATACAACATTCATTAAAACTTAAACATTGTACTTCTTACATATACAAGTCCAAACTGTAGTAAAATATTTTACATTCATCCCAAAAAAACTTTCCTTCACCTCACTCTTTCTCCCTCTTAACCTCGGGATATTCTCTCTCATAGCGAAACCTATCCATGCTAATACTAAAATCTCGCTGGAGCTGTTGTCCCTGTGGAGTCACACAAACTCCACACATGGACAATGAGCCGTCTACTCCTAAGGTTATGCAACATCCCGTACGTCGCCTCTCCTCAACAAAAGTGGATGCGTCAAGACTCCAAGCTCCGGTGGGTCGACTACTGGTAGGAGGTCCAAAGAAAACAAAAGAAATGTCCATATAAGGACTGTAATCGGAAAGTCCCTCAGGACTCCCCAAAGTCTCCTGTATCATCGGGGCTGTCCCCTTGCTGGTCATCGAATCCTGTATAAAATAATATGCACAAAATATATGGAGCCACAAAAGAGTGAGATTTCGAATGAAATCTCAGTAAGTACATAAACAGCTTAAAGGAAACAGGGAAAACAACCACCAAGTTATTACCACGAATAACAAGGGAAATTACCCTAATATACCCCTCACAAGACCACTGTCTAACAGATACCTTTCTTAACTCACCCATGATCTTATATTAAATTACATTGTTTTCCCCTTAAAATTCTTATTCTTTCATATCACTGATGGGCGTTACGTATCGCCGTCCCCATCACATACACTCATCAATCATCCGGGCGTTACGTATCGCCTTCCCCGTTATGATGAGTCTGGTGTCAATCATCCGGGCGTTACGTCTCGCTGTCCCCGTTATGACACGAAACATATACACATATTACTGCGGGCATTACGTCTCGCCGTCCCCGCCATTCAAATCAATTTCACGGGCGTTACGTCTCGCCGTCCCCGTGGAGATCACATATTTCTTATATCACGACAGGCGTTACGTATCGCCGTCCCTGTCGGCACGTCAATCATCCGGGCGTTACGTATCACCGTCCCCGTCATGACGTGACTAACTTAATCTTTATATAAATTGTTTTCTTTCTTTTTTATTCCTCTCTTATTTACATGAGTTATTTCACTTATAACCCTTCTCATTTGAAACCCCCAATTCTATTCTAAGGAAACTCTAAGTCTAGCAAAACAGGACATCTCGCTCGAGCGGCTTGTCGAGCGAGTATCGAGCGAAGTCTCGGGTTGGGACTCGCTCGAGCGGGTGTCGAGCGAAACTCTAGCGAGGGTTCATATTTTGCCTTCGCTCGACTCACATGTCGAGCGAGGGTCGAGCGAACTTACGGCTCTAAGGGTTTTTCTACTCAAAACATGCCAATCTCTTCCATACACCCTATTTATCTTCTTAAAAGCTTAAATCTAAGTTTATACAATTTTATTGAACATATTAACAAGACAAATTACAATCAATCCTACTCATGTGTCCATTTCTACTTAATCATGTTCTCAAGTGTTCACTACTAGGAAACATAACTCAATCATGCCAATAAACCATTTCCATGCTTAAATTAAGCTAGAATATGGACTTACAATTTCTTCCAAGCTCAAGAGAATTGATCCAACCAACTTCCTACAAGTTATCTCCCACACACACTCACTTAGCTCACAAGTGATCACTTTGAGGGTTTGGGGAGGGTTTTTCTGGTATGACTTCAAAAGGCAAGTGTTCTCTCCTTCTAAAGGAGCTTAGGAAGCTCTCAAGGCTCTATATATAGGGTGGTGGTCGACCAACATGAGGGAGAGAAAAGGAAATGCACCTAAGGTGCACTAGTTGCCAGATTTGCATGTGATGAGGTGTCCATCTAAGTGAATCTAATGATGAGGATTAAGCCTCCCAAATCATAGGCTTTGCAGCTAAATTAGTCATCCAAGGGCTCACATTTGAGATGGTTTGGCTGCCCATTTTGATCCATGGTTGAGAAGTAAGCTAAAGGGATAAGAGGTGAGGTGGCATTTCACCTAACCATGCATGCATCTCTCATCTCCAGCTCTCCCCTTGTGTCACACGCCCATCTCCAGCTTTTCCTACCCATTTGGTTCCTTCCCAACTCCCTTAGGTCTTCCCTCAACAAGTTCTAGAAGGTCACTTCATAGTTTAGTTAAGGTAGAGCCAAATTTGATCCACTTAGTCACCAATCAACCAGATTTTGGCTCCCCTTGAGTTCCCATCACACTAACTATTCAATTGACTTCCAAATCAACTTTCCATCCATTCCTAACTATCCCTACACATGTCCTAATCCCAGAGAATCCTAAAACCAGTTGCCTAATTAGTTACATGCCCCAATCTAGTTCAATTACCCAACTCGGGTTCCATTTAAGCCCATTCCAAAACTGCCTACTTTATTCCCAAATAATCTATTGATTCCTTCCGAATATCAGGAAACTTCTAACATAAAATTTTTAGATCTATCTCTTAAGGTTCTATACCAATTGGAATCACTTCATTTGGATCCCATATGAATAACTTATGCCCGTTTTTCTAAAACTCGACAGATTAATCCGAAAATGCATAATTTCCAATACTAAGTGTAATCTCACATTCCTCAACTAAATCTCCCATTCTAATTTCCTAATAAATAATTGCATCAAATAAATCTCCTTAAAATAATATCCATAAAATAATTTACCTTAGAAAAATTTGGGCTATTACATCCTCCCCCCCTTAAAAGGATTTCGTCCCCGAAATCGCTAAGATATAAATAATTAAGGGTTTAAGGAATCTATACCTCGGTTACTAGCAGTAGATTCTTCTGAAGAGGTGGGTACTTTTTCCTCATTAATTAGTGAATCCTGAGAGTGATAAAATATCATGTCTACATCGGGATCATAGTACATATTCACACTTATCTCTTGCAACATACGAAATCTCTCTTCCTCTGTCTCTTCTATTATAGGTCCCTCTTCACACTGACGTTTACGCTCTTCAGATCC
This sequence comes from Platycarya longipes, assembly GCA_036559045.1. NCBI lineage: Eukaryota > Viridiplantae > Streptophyta > Magnoliopsida > Fagales > Juglandaceae > Platycarya > Platycarya longipes. Next base: position 38,404,194 of record CM071803.1, on the reverse strand, counting down.
ATCAGATGACTCTATCATAACAGCTTTTCCTTTGTCCTCTCTTCTCAAAAATCTTTTCTCTGCTTTTAACCATTTTCTAACGGATTGTCTTTCCTCACCTGGTAACGCTCTTCTACTTATAGGATTACCTTTTTCGTCTATGTCCATAATGTGGGTTCTGTGCTTCTCACTTTTATTTAACCAGTTCAATCTCTCAGTTTTCCATTGCTTCAGTTTTTCCCTACGAAATCTCTCTCTAACTCTTTCAGATCTTTTCTTTAACTGATCTACAGGGGTGACTGACATACGTGCGGTTCTTTTTGGAGCCATAATCCTGTATAAGGTTAAATATTAATGAATATAAATATAAAAGAAAACACAATTATCATACAGATGCAAGACAGTTAATTCAATTTATAATGTATATTATTACAACTATGTTTCAAACAAGTGGGGATAATTAACTCTCATTACATCCTCACGTTCCCAAGTGGCTTCTTGAAAAACAGGATTGTTCCAAAGTACTTTCACTAACACTATGGTACGATTCCGAAGGGTTTGTTCTTTCTGATCTTCAATTCGTACAGGCCACTCTTCATAAGTTAAATTGGAACGTAAATTACTAGGACGCGGATCCATTATCGCCACTGGTTGGTCATTCAAACACTTTTTCAAAGAAGATACGTGGAAGACGTTATGAACTCTTTGCAAATCATCAGGTAGAGCTAAACGGTAAGCCACTGGACCTACTTTTTCCAGAATTTCATAAGGTCCAATATAACGAGGACTCAATTTCCCTTTCTTACCAAATCGCATGACTCCCTTTAGTGGCGAAATCTTCAAGTATACCCAGTCTCCCACCATAAAATCTAAAACCCTTCTACGATTATCTGCATAACTCTTTTGTCTACTTTGTGCTGTCTTTATCTGATTTCTAATCTTTGTGATCTGCTCTTTGACTTCTTGTAAATATTCGGGTCCCAAAACGCTACTTTCACCCACTTCATCCCAATAAATAGGAGACCTACATTTCCTCCCATAAAGTGCTTCATATGGTGCCATCTGTATAGTAGCTTGAAAACTGTTATTATATGCAAATTCAATTAATGGTAACAGACTTTCCCAATCTTTGTCAAAATCTAACACACAAGCTCGCAACATATTCTCCAAAGTCTGAATAGTTCTTTCTGTTTGCCCGTCCGTTTGAGGATGATATGCGCTGCTGAAATTTAAATTGGTACCCATCATCTTCTGTAGACTTTGCCAAAATCGAGATGTAAATCTAGGATCTCTGTCTGATACTATAGTCTTGGGTATTCCATGTAAACGAACTATTTCTTTCACATAAATTTTTGCTAACTTTTCCATGGAATCCGTGTTGGAGATAGGTAAAAAGTGAGCACTCTTCGTCAATCGATCCGCTATCACCCAAACCGAATTCTTTCCCGTAGATGTTCTTGGAAATCCTACCACAAAATCCATAGATAGATCCTCCCATTTCCATTCGGGGATTGGTAAAGGTTGCAATTGACCGGCTGGTCTTTGGTGTTCAGCTTTTACTAACTGACACACTGGACACTTGGCTACAAAGGTCGCAATATCCTTCTTCATTCCTTCCCACCAAAACTTTTCCTTTAAATCTTGATACATCTTAGTACTTCCAGGATGAGCAGTATATGGTGTACTATGAGCTTCTTTCATCAACCTTTCTTTCAATTCTGGGGCCTCCGGAATGATTTTCCTTCTTCCAAAGTATAACATTCCATCGTCTGAAATCATAAAGTGTGAAGACCCTTTTCCTTCCAGTATTTGTTGTTTTATCTTTTCCAGCTTGGCATCCTTTTGTTGTTTTTCCTTAATTTCTTTGTCCGTTAAAGGAACGATTTCTTGAATCTCCATTAACTTGAGGTCCTGTGATAATCTGTTTACCAGAATTTCTCGCATCACTGCCAACACTGAAAATTCTTCTGTTTGAACTTTCCTACTCAAGGCATCGGCTACCACATTAGCCTTTCCAGGGTGGTATTTAATTTCGCATTGAAAATCACTTATAGTCTCTATCCACCTTCTTTGTCTCATATTCAATGTTTTCTGGCTAAAAAGATACTTGAGACTCTTATGGTCCGTAAATATTTCACACTTTTCTCCATATAAGTAATGCCGCCAAATCTTTAGAGCAAACACTACAGCTGCTAACTCTAAATCATGCGTGGGATAATTCTGTTCATGGTCCTTAAGTTGTCGGGATGCATACGCAACTACTCTTCCTTCTTGCATTAACACACACCCCAATCCCATTTTTGAGGCATCACTATATATCACATAGGGTTTATGAGGTTCTGGCAAGGCTAAAATTGGTGCTGTAGTCAATCTCTTCTTTAGCTCTTGAAAACTTCTTTCGCATTGCTCACTCCAAACGTACTTAGCATTCTTTCTAGTCAATGCTGTCAGAGGTGCAGACAGTTTGGAAAATCCTTCCACAAATCTTCTGTAGTATCCAGCTAATCCCAAGAAGCTTCGTATTTCATGAGCATTGGTTGGTTGCTGCCACCCTATCACTGCTTTTACCTTTGCTGGATCCACGGAGACTCCTTCTCTTGAAATAACATGACCCAAAAATTTAACTTCTTGTAGCCAAAATTCACACTTACTAAGTTTGGCATACAATTGATGTTTCTGCAAAATTTCCATTACTACTTTCAAATGCTCTTTATGATCTTCGTCAGTCTGAGAGTAGATCAAAATATCATCAATAAAAACCACCACAAACTTGTCCAAATATGGTCTGAATATCCGATTCATCAAATCCATGAATACTGCTGGTGCATTCGTCACTCCGAATGGCATAACCAAAAATTCAAAGTGCCCACATCGGGTTCGGAAAGCCGTCTTAGGTACATCTTGCTCCCTGATTTTCACCTGATGATAGCCAGACCGAAGGTCTATTTTTGAAAACACAGTTGCTCCTCTTAATTGATCCAACAGGTCATCTATCCGTGGCAACGGATATTTATTCTTAATAGTAACTTTATTCAATTCCTGGTAGTCTATGCACATCCGCATTGTCCCATCTTTCTTCTTCACAAACAATACTGGTGCTCCCCATGGGGATGAACTAGGCCTGATAAATCCTTTTTTCAAAAGTTCCTCAATCTGCACTTTCAATTCCTCTAATTCCACTGGTGCCATTCTATACGGAGCCTTATGGACTGGAGTTGTGGCCGGTTCCAATTCAATAACAAATTCTGCTTCTCGATCAGGAGGTAGTCCTGGTAGATCATCAGAAAAGACTTGAGGAAAGTCTTCCACCACAGGAATTCCTTGAATATCTTTAACAACTTCTGAGGAGTTTAACATGATTACCCAGTAGCCCTTAGTTTCTTTGTTAATACTTTTCTTTATTCGCTTAGCAGTTACTATGGAGGAAACTGTCTTCAACATTTCCCCCTTGTAACAAAATTTTCCTTCCTTGGGTAGGCTAAAAACTATTTCCTTTCTACGACAGTCCAGTTTAGCATAATACTTGGCCAACCAATCCATACCCAAAATTAAATCAAACTCCATCAAGTGGAATAGTATCAAATCAGCGATTAGCTGTGAACCTCCAATCTCCAAAGGGCAATTTTTCACTATCCGGTGGCATCCTGCTACTTTTCCATTGGGCATGACTACTATAACTTTTTGGGTCAACCATTCCGTTTCTAAATCACACCTTTGGACACAATCATAGGAAATAAAGGATCTTGTTGCTCCTGAATCAAACAAGGTATAGACCAAGCATTGCTTCAGCTTAAGCTTACCTAAAGAAAATTTTATTCTACTATTATTATTATTACCACTCCCAAAGAATTCATTTATTAACTAAAAGAGGGGACTTGGAAATTTACCAGTAATGACGTTAGCATCTATTGTCTCGTCTGCCTCCATATCTACTTCTCCAGGCGTGATAGCATAAACTTTAGCTTTCGTAGGAGCTTTGGCTTTTCCTCCGGGTAGAGCTACTCCTTGAGAGGTATTCTGAGGGCAGTCTTTGATCAGATGTCCTGGCCGACTGCATCTATAACAAATTCTATTGTCCACTCGACAATCTCCCTGGTGTCGACGTCCACATTTTGCACATTGCGGAAATAAAATCGGCACATTTGGATTAATTGCTACTCCTTTTCCTCTATTCGTGGATCTAAAATTTGGTTTCCTCCTAGCATCATTTCCCCCAGAAAATTGAAATCTTCTTTTTCCATATGTTTGAGTTTGCGCCATAACACTCCTCTGTTCAGCTTCCGCTATGGCTGCTACATTGACTAGTTCTTGAAAATTCTCAATTTGCAAACATGCCACCTGCATACGAATTCGTGGCTGCAGTCCTTCTTGAAACTTCTGGGCTCTCATCTTTTCAGTAGCTACCAGATGCGGAGCAAATCTCGCCAATTCCATAAATCGTGCCGAGTACTGTTCTACCGACATACTGCCTTGTATTAACATAGTAAATTCCAAAACTTTTTGCCGCTTCATAGATTCCGGAAAGAATCGATCGTCGAACTCTTTCTTGAACCTTTCCCATGTAGGCACTACATTTTCTCCCAATTCTAACTTTAGCAGCTTCCGCTTTGTGTCCCACCACAGTCCGGCTTCTCCTTGTAACAGATGTCCTGCATACTGCACTTTCTGAACTTCGGTGCAACTACTAACTTCGAAGGTGCGTTCTAAGTCTACAATCCATTTATCTGCCTTTAATGCTCCTTCCGTTCCCATAAAAGGTGGGTATCGATACGCTAGAAATTTCTCATACGGACACCCTTGAGCTTCTCTTCTATTTTCATTCTGCTGATGATAACGGCTCTGTTCTATTTGGTTTTTCACCACTTCCGTCATTTGCCGAATAGCTTCAGCTATTGCCTGGCCTCCTTCTAATGGGGGGTTTTGCGCTACTGGTCCCCCTTCCAAGGGTGGATTCCGTGTCCTCTGCTCTTCTCCCGATAATGGGTTCGGTGCCGTCTGCCCTTCCCCCAACGGTGGGTTTGATGGTGTCTGTCCTTCTCTCAACGGGGAGCTTGGCGCCGTTTGTTCTTCAGTACGTGGAGGGGTAACCAGAGAAGGATTCTGGTTTGCCACATCTACTCGTTTCAAGGGAGGACGACCTCTTGGCATATTGTTTTCCTGAAATACACCCAACTTCACCATAAGCTATACTCACTCTAGAAACTTTCAAATTTCCAAAAATCCAAATATTCACCCATATTACTCCAAACTCCAATCTGATAAAGATTCAAGCCTATACTAGTACCATGTGATCCATTTTTCCTAGGACACGTAGGTTTTACCCAGAGACGTAATCGCTCTGATACCAATCTGTGACGCCCCCAACTTACGTCTGGGATTTAACGTAAATTAAGGTGTCTGGATGAGCAACACTAGGCTACTCACCCTCGCACTTAACAAGAATAAAAAAGCAAAAATCACTAAATTCGCAGCGGATCAGGTTTACGATATAAACTTTCTAAAGATCACACGGAAGTATATATATACAACATTCATTAAAACTTAAACATTGTACTTCTTACATATACAAGTCCAAACTGTAGTAAAATATTTTACATTCATCCCAAAAGAACTTTCCTTCACCTCACTCTTTCTCCCTCTTAACCTCGGGATATTCTCTCCCATAGCGAAACCTATCCATGCTAATACTAAAGTCTCGCTGGAGCTGTTGTCCCTGTGGAGTCACACAAACTCCACACATGGACAATGAGCCGTCTACTGCTAAGGTTATGCAGCATCCCATACGTCGCCTCTCCTCAACAAAAGTGGATGCGTCAAGACTCCAAGCTCCGGTGGGTCGACTACTGGTAGGAGGTCCGAAGGAAACAAAAGAAATGTCCATATAAGGACTGTAATCGGAAAGTCCCTCAGGACTCCCCGAAGTCTCCTGTATCATCGGGGCTGTCCCCCTGCTGGTCATCGAATCCTGTATAAAATAATATGCACAAAATATATGGAGCCACAAAAGAGTGAGATTTCGAATGAAATCTCAGTAAGTACATAAACAGCTTAAAGGAAACAGGGAAAACAACCACCAAGTTATTACCACGAATGACAAGGGAAATTACCCTAATATACCCCTCACAAGACCACTGTCTAACAAATACCTTTCTTAACTCACCCATGATCTTATATTAAATTACATTGTTTTCCCCTTAAAATTCTTATTCTTTCATATCACTGATGGGCGTTACGTATCGCCGTCCCCATCACATACACTCATCAATCATCCGGGCGTTACGTATCGCCGTCCCCGTTATGATGAGTCTGGTGTCAATCATCCGGGCGTTACGTCTCGCCGTCCCCGTTATGACACGAAACATATACACATATTACTGCGGGCGTTACGTCTCGCCGTCCCCGCCATTCAAATCAATTTCACGGGCGTTACGTCTCGCCGTCCCCGTGAGGATCAATCACACGGGCGTTACGTCTCGCCGTCCCCGTGGAGATCACATATTTCTTATATCACGACAGGCGTTACGTATCGCCGTCCCCGTCACGACGTGACTAACTTAATCTTTATATAAATTGTTTTCTTTCTTTTTTATTCCTCTCTTATTTACATGAGTTATTTCACTTATAACCCTTCCCATTTGAAACCCCCAATTCTATTCTAAGGAAACTCTAAGTCTAGCAAAATAGGGCATCTTGCTCGAGCGGCTTGTCGAGCGAGTATCGAGCGAAGTCTCGGGTTGGGACTCGCTCGAGCGGGTGTCGAGCGAAACTCTAGCGAGGGTTCATATTTTGCCTTCGCTCGACTCACATGTCGAGCGAGGGTCGAGCGAACTTACGGCTCTAAGGGTTTTTCTACTCAAAACATGTCAATCTCTTCCATACACCCTATTTATCTTCTTAAAAGCTTAAATCTAAGTTTCTACAATTTTATTGAACATATTAACAAGACAAATTACAATCAATCCTACTCATGTGTCCATTTCTACTTAATCATGTTCTCAAGTGTTCACTACTAGGAAACATAACTCAATCATGCCAATAAACCATTTCCATGCTTAAATTAAGCTAGAATATGGACTTACAATTTCTTCCAAGCTCAAGAGAATTGATCCAACCAACTTCCTACAAGTTATCTCCCACACACACTCACTTAGCTCACAAGTGATCACTTTGAGGGTTTGGGGAGGGTTTTTCTGGTATGACTTCAAAAGGCAAGTGTTCTCTCCTTCTAAAGGAGCTTAGGAAGCTCTCAAGGCTCTATATATAGGGTGGTGGTCGACCAACATGAGGGAGAGAAAAGGAAATGCACCTAAGGTGCACTAGTTGCCAGATTTGCATGTGATGAGGTGTCCATCTAAGTGAATCTAATGATGAGGATTAAGCCTCCCAAATCATAGGCTTTGCAGCTAAATTAGTCATCCAAGGGCTCACATTTGAGATGGTTTGGCTGCCCATTTTGATCCATGGCTGAGAAGTAAGCTAAAGGGATAAGAGGTGAGGTGGCATTTCACCTAACCATGCATGCATCTCTCATCTCCAGCTCTCCCCTTGTGTCACACGCCCATCTCCAGCTTTTCCTACCCATTTGGTTCCTTCCCAACTCCCTTAGGTCTTCCCTCAACAAGTTCTAGAAGGTCACTTCATAGTTTAGTTAAGGTAGAGCCAAATTTGATCCACTTAGTCACCAATCAACCAGATTTTGGCTCCCCTTGAGTTCCCATCACACTAACTATTCAATTGACTTCCAAATCAACTTTCCATCCATTCCTAACTATCCCTACACATGTCCTAATCCCAGAGAATCCTAAAACCAGTTGCCTAATTAGTTACATGCCCCAATCTAGTTTAATTACCCAACTCGGGTTCCATTTAAGCCCATTCCAAAACTGCCTACTTGATTCCCAAATAAGCTATTTATTCCTTCCGAATCTCAGGAAACTTCTAACATAAAAGTTTTAGATCTATCTCTTAAGGTTCTATAACAATTGGAATCACTTCATTTGGACCCCATATGAATAACTTATGCCCGTTTTTCTAAAACTCGACAGATTAATCCGAAAATGCATAATTTCCAATACTAAGTGTAATCTCACATTCCTCAACTAAATCTCCCATTCTAATTTCCTAATAAATAATTGCATCAAATAAATCTCCTTAAAATAATATCCATAAAATAATTTACCTTAGAAAAATTTGGGCTATTACACATTCTCTATACTACATCTTTATTTCATAGTGAAATTTTGAGATCGACCCTACAATGGACGTAAGCTTGTTTTGGGCCGAAGCATTTATATCTATGTGTTCTGTATGATTTCCGTATTTTCTATTATTGCATATCCGCTACATTACTTACTATTTGTTGTTTTTTAACCGGTCTATTCCCAAGAAAACACACCATTATACCATTTACAAAATTATGATATACTCAAAGTGCCTAAACAACCCCTAAAATACCAATTGTTTTAGAATGAATACTATCCATATCAAGTGAAAGGGAAAGAACCTTACTAAAGCTTGTTTTTCTTTCCCCCCATAAAAAATTACAGTCAATTGACAAAATCATAGGCATTTACAAGATAATTTGGCAAATATCATCCTAAATCCCTCAAAATACCAATTCTCCACAAATTCTGAAATTCCAAAATAAGTTTAATCATTAGAATATATGAAATCACAAACATACAAAGTTGGTGATATTTTACTCCAATATAGCAAAACCCTTAAATCAAAGCAGTAAAACACCATTGGCACTTACAATTCTCAGCTGTAAACATGATTTCGAAAATGAAAAAAAACAATTATAGAAAAGATAGCACAATAGAAAAATATTTGGTTCTAAATATTAGATTTGTCTAAATGTAGCATACTTCCTTGTATAAACCTGCCTCCATGTTTTCAATTAGTAATTCATTTTTTATCTTACAGTTATTGAAAATGAATACCAATGTAAGGAAGATAACAATGACGAACCTATCAGAGAGGATAATGAAGTTGATACCATAAGGAGGCCACAACGACTGCGAGAAGAAAATGCGCCGACTGTGAGAGGAATTGCTGTCGACGAAGAAAGAGGCCACGACAAAGACAGAAGAAGGTCGCGACAGGACAGAAGGAGATCGCGATGGAAACGAAAGGGAGGGGATCGAACTATAAAGACGAAAGGGGTTACGAAGACGAAAGGGGGCTGTTTTAGGGTTTGTTAGATGAATTAGGCCCCATTTGAATTCGGAAATGAAAAATGTGTATTGGAATTTAAAAAATGTGTGTTGGGATTTGAAAAATGTGTATTGAAATTTGAAAAAGATATATAGAAATTTGTGTTTTGTATAAAAAATTATAAAAATATAATGATGAAATAAAAGTGAGTTGAGATGAGCTCAACTCACTTCTAAATCTAAACGGGGCCTTAGATGAATACGAAAGGACTGTTTCCATGTGACACATCTTATTACCAACAATTATAATAGCTTTCGTGTCACTTTTTTATTAGGAGGCTGTTTTATCTCACTTGGCAACTAATCCGACATTGGCGTCTCTTTTTTAAATCATTTATAAAACAATTTTCTCTTTCACACTTGCACCAATTTTTGGAAAAATACAAAATACGTCTTTTTAGACCTTTTAACGAATGGCGAAAAAAGAGGTTTAATAAATTGAAAACAAAAATTACCGCCAGTGATCAAAACCGGAAATGATTAGCGTAGCGAAGAGATGACCACCGTCTTGCACAACTGGCCACGCGTCACTCGCAACGCGTACCGCTACTCTCTCTCTCTCTCTCCTCTCCTGCCTACTCATCTCTTCACTCTACGCTCAGTCTAGATCTCGTCTCTGCCGCGCGAAGCTTCCTTTTCGATCCGTCCCTTCCCCATTTCAGCTAGAGTTTCTGAAGCCAGATTACGACTACTCGAAGATCATGTAGAGGGATTCTTTTGATTTGTTTATTCTTTTTTTTTTTTGTATGCTTTGTATAATCCGGTAATGGCGTCGATTCGACGGACGTTATCGCCCTATCACGATCGACCTTACCAGAACGGCGAGGATCCCTACTCTCCGAAGCTATTTCCGAGCTCCAAATATTCGTCTCCGTTGCAGGACTTCGCGGCTCGTTTCCGCCGATTCCTCGGGTATCCGCCGCGGAAAGGGCAGCACGGCTGGAAACGAGCGTTCTACAGGTGCTTGTTCTTCTTCTTCTTAGGTTTCTTGCTGGGTTTGGTGCCCTTCGGCCACGTAGACGGCGACGACATTCGGGTCCACAGCCACGACTTCTTTGAGATCAAGCCCCCGCTCCTCAACGTTCACCAAAACGACCTAGGCTTGGCCCATCAGCGCGAAGCCTCCGACGATCGTGTCTTGGTGGGCCAAGTGAGCTTGAATGAGAGAGTGAGGTCCGATTTGGTGCCCCGGAAGCAGCTGATTGTGGTGACGCCTACGTATGGCCGGGCGCTCCAGGCGTACTTCTTGAACCGCCTGGGTCAGGTGCTTCTACTCGTGCCTCCGCCCCTCCTGTGGATCGTGGTGGAGACGAAGGCGGCGTCGATGGAGACCGCCGAGATATTGAGAAAAACGGGAGTTATGTACAGGCACTTGGTGTGTGCGCTCACAACTCCAGCCATGTCAAGGACAGGGGTGTGTATCAGAGGAACACGGCCTTGGATCACATTGAGCGCCATAGACTCGATGGCATCGTTTACTTTGCCGACGACGATAACATCTATTCCCTCGATTTGTTCCAGAGCTTGAGAGAAATTAGGTTGGTACTCCCACTTTTAGCTTTCATTTCCATTATCTAATACTGCTGATCTAAATTTGACGATATCAATAGTTTTTTTTTTTTTTTTTTGTATCGCAGTATGAGTGATTTGGTTGTATTTATTACTGTAAATTCCTATTTAGAAATGCTGCCGGAGTTAGCACATATATATCTTGCTTCTGATTCGAGCTTCTGCGTATTGTGTGTAATTTATATAACCAAATCCTTTTGTTTGTGATTGGAATAGTATCATTAAACTGTTCTTCAGATGGTGATCTCTCATCTACCACACCCTCCAGGCCCTGTAGCTCCTCCAAGAAGAACTTTATCTGATGTCTGACATTATACTTTTTCATTCCAAGTTTCAAGTCTTTCTTCAATGCTTTTAATTTGCAGTCGGACATAATGTATCATTATGTATAAGAATTGAATAAGTGCTACTCTGGAGCTTTAGGGCGAAACATAGGAGGTGATAGGGCGATCCCGTTTTTAGGGTTTACTCAGTGCCCTTCAGGTGTGTTCTCTCGGCAATGGAAGACATGGAAACCAGGTGGAGACAGCTTTGGCTTTCAGAGGAAGAATTGATAGTGCTCGAGTTCCCCAACGAGGAGGAGGATGAGGTGAAAACGAAAGGGGATCTAAACCTTGTCGGCAAAGTCTGCTGCGACTGAGTGGTGGGGAGAGACCTTTTATCAAGTGCGATGGGAAGCTATGGAGAATAAGTAAGAGAGTGACTTTCTAGGAGATCAATCGTGATCCAAGGTCTTTTGGGTCCAATTGCACGACTTACCTCTAGGGCAAATGACCCGAAGTAGAGGAGCACAGATTGGGGCTTCGGTCGGGAAGGTCCTGGAGATCGACGTACCTGAAGATGGAGTGGGTTGGGGCAGGTGTCTGCGTGTCAAAGTGGAGCTTCCTCTCTCCAAATCGGTAGCCCGTGGTCGCTTTATTCCTCATCCGGGGGGTAAGCTCTGGATCCATTTCCAGTATGAAAAACTTTCTAGAATTTGTTTTGGGTGTGGTTGTATTGTTCATGGCCAACAGGGTTGTACTCGGGGTGGTATGGAAGGGAGTAAAGACGACCCTGACCCGCTCCAATACGAAGCTTGGTTGAGGGCTGAAGGGGGTTTTAGACGGAGGGCTTCTCCGGCGCCTTCAGGCAATTTCAATGGGAGAGCTCATTCTTCCTCTCAAAAGGAGGGTGCTACGGAGGACTTCATTGGAAGCTTTGAGCACGGTGAGGGTCGCAAAGCGTCGGGGATTGAGAAGTCAGTCCAAAAACTGAACGGTGATGGTTCTGGTTCTATAAAGGACACAGGACCAGGATAGATGCAGGGAGTGGTTTAGGGACGGCTAAAAGTGTGTTCCAGTTTTTGGGGAGTTCAACCTTTGGGGGGAGAAGTTTCCAGTTAGAGTAGGTGGTGGTTGAAGGGACCCCAAGCGGCCCTTTGCCTATGGGACCGCCTGCGGATCAGAGCATAACCTTGAAGACTGTCATCGAAGAGTCCCCCAAGGGTCCTCTTCAGCTTTCTCTTAGAAAGCTCTATCTCAAGAAATTTCCCCCCCTGCTGCAGATCCTCCCCTTCCCTCAGGGGGCGGAAAATGGAAGCATAAAGCCCGGGGAGAGGGCAAGCTGACTAAGGGCTTGGTTAGTTAGCCACCCCTGAAGTGACTACTTGATGAGAAGGAGGTGTTAGGAGATACCTCCGTGATTCAGAAGAAACTTAGACCGGATGGTCCGGACTTTTCATTGGTTGGGGCTGCTAGCCAGCCCTGCCATTCCTCATGAAAATTTTGAGCTAGAATTGTCGGGGGCTTGGGAACCCTTGGACAATTTAGAGCCTTTGCTCTTTAGCGAAGGCACAAGGTCCCGAGGTAGTTTTTCTTATGGAAACGTAATTTGCAGCATGTAGAGGGAAGAACATTGCTTCCAAGTTGGGTTTTTCGAATTGTATTGGGGTTGATGCACAGGGCAAGGGAAGGGGTCTATTATTGATGTGGAAGGACATCCATGACCTTGAGGTTGTCAATCACTCCTCCCGACACATCAATGCGCTGGTTCATCAGGTTGACGGTGGTGACAAATGGCTGTTAACTTGTTTTTATGGCCATCCTACTTATAAAAAAAAAAAAAAACTTGTTTTTATGGCCATCCTAAGGTGTGCCAGAGACGGGGTGCTTGGGAGCTGTTCGGTTCTTTCAAGCCAGGCAATATGGGGTGGTGTGTGATAGGAGATTTTAATGAAATCCTCTGTCACGATGAGAAGATAGGAGGTTGTCAACGGAGTGAATCCCAAATGAACCTTTTCCGGAAGTACTAGAAGCATGTAGTCTCCATGATTAGGTTGGAGGGGAGAGCGGTATACTTGGAGCAATCGTCATGAGGATCACACCTACACAAAAGAACGGTTAGACTGGGTGCTGGCCAATCATAGGTGGATCAAGGCAAATCAAAGTTTCAGAATAGTTTCTTTTACGGCCATTTGCTCAGACCACCGACGGATTATGTTGGAGTGCGATACATGTTCCTCTCCATCTCGCAGTGGATGGAAGAACTTTCACTATGAAATCAATTGGGCAAAAGAGCTAGGATGTTCATCACAAATTGAGGAGGAATGGAGCTCGGCGCTAAGGGGTAGGACTCCACTGGAAACAGTCCAGATGAAGCTGGAAGTGTGCGAGCAAAAGCTCAGGAAGTGGTGCAAGGATATGGACAAAAACAGGAATAAGGCCCTCATAGATAAGACCAAACAACTAGCAAAACTTCAGGAAAATGAAGCAGCCAGCTCCATAGCCGCTCAGAAGCTCTTTCAAAAAGATATCAACTTCATTTTGGATCAAGAAGACACTAAGTGGAAACAATGAGCTAAACGACATTGGCTAGAGAAGGGGGATAGAAATACCAAATTTTACCACGCTTGTGTGAACCAGAGGAGGAAGAAAAACAACATCAAAATTTTCCGAACCAATGAAGGGGTGGAGCTCACAAAGCCAAAAGAGATTATGCAAGGATTTTGGCTCCATTTTTCCAAGTATTCCTTTCTGCTCAGCCCACTAATCATTGCATTATGCACTGTTGAAAGGGGTGACGCCAAATATATCCCCCGAGATGCGTAAGGAACTGGAGAGGGAGTTTATAGCTGAGGAAGTGGTCTCGGTCTGAAGTCCCCACTCAAAGCATCGGGCCCTGACGGCTTCAGTGCAGGTTTGTTTTTGGATCGCTGGGATACGATGGGGTTGGAGGTTACTCAATAGTGTTTTGGATTTTCTCAAAAGCAGGATCATGCCCGAGAACCTGAATCACACGATCATCGCCTTAATACCAAAGATCAACGCCCCGCTGTCCATGAATGACTTCCGTCCAATTAGTTTATGTAACGTCCTATACAAGCTCATTTCCAAAGTGCTAGCCAACCGAATGAAGAGAGTCCTCAACAAAGTTATTTCCTGGAACCAAAGCGCCTTTATTTCGGGGAGACTTATTACGGATAATGTTATGGTGGCATACGAGCTCCTTCACTCCATGCAGGCTAGACAAAAAAAAAGGGAAAGTGGGCAGCATGACAATTAAACTAGACATGTCGAAAGCCTACAATAGGGTGGAGTGAAATTTTCTGGAAGCTATATTACTAAAGCTGGGGTTTCGGGGCTCTATGGACAAACCTAATCATGAAGTGTGTCAAATCAGTAACTTACGCGGTCGAGGTAAATGGCGCAAGAGGAAAAGTCATCTTTCCTTCTAGGGGATTGAGGCAAAGGGACCCTTTCTTGCCCTACCTATTCCTACTTTGTGCTTAAGGCTTGAGTTCTCTATCTAAACAAGCTGAGACCGATAGGCGTATAAATGGGATCATGGCTTCTAGAGGGAGCTTAGCCATAAATCATCTCCTATTCGTCGATGATTGTGTGATCTTTTTTAAAAAAAAAATAGGAGGAGTGGTGTGCAATTGAACAAGTGCTATGCCAATCTGAGTGTGCCTTGGGTCAAGTTATAAATAAGCAAAAAACTTCCATTTTATTTAGTCCAAACACCAACAAAGATGAGAAAGAGTTGATCATAGCTACAACAAATGGGGAACTGTGCGGCAACTATAACTGCTATCTGGGGCTCCCGACTGTGGTGGGGCGCTCCAAATATAACACTTTCAGGCACATCAAAGAGAAGGTACGGTGAAGACTCAGCAGTTGGAAAGCTGAGGTACTATCCAAGGCCAGAAAAGAGATTCTCATCAAGAGTGTGCTGCAAGCTATCCCGGCTTATACGATGAGTGTGTTTCGTCTACCAGTGGGTCTCATTAAAGAAATGGAAGGCATGATCGCTAGGTTTTGGTGGAGCAACAAGAAGGAAGGTAGATGTCTACATTGGAAGAGCTAGTCGCGAATGGGGGAAGTCAAAAACAGAGGTGGTCTGGGATTTTGCAATCTCAGTATCTTTAATAGTGCACTGTTGGCCAAACAAGTGTGGCGGTTGGTACAACAACCTTCGTCTTTAGTAGGGCAGGTCTTCAAGAGCAAATATTTTAGAGAGTGTAATATCCTTGATGCTAAGTTGGGACACTCCCCCTCACAGATTTGGTGGAGTCTAAGGTCCGTTTTCTCACTCATTCAGGCGGGCTCTCTATGGCGAGTAAGGGATGGACAGAACATCAAAGTTTGGAAGGATCAGTGGTTGCCTAGGCCAACCTCTTTTCAAGTCCAATCTCCTCAAATATTACTGAACAGTGACAGCAAGGTGGCAGAATTAATTCACAGAGATTTTAAGAGCTGGAATCTGGCGCTTATTGGGGAGGTTTTTCTTAGTAAGGAGGCTTCTACAATTTGTAGCATTCCCTTGAGCATTTGGGAATCACAGGATCAACTTATTTGGGCAAGAACAACAAAGGGTCACTTTTTGGTGAAAAGTGCTTATTTCCTAGGGATGGAGATGGCAAACCGAGATATAGGGGAATCATCGAGTCGAAATGAGGCAGGAACGGATTGGGGGAGGTTATGGAAGCTAGATGTACCGGGCAAGATAAAGCACTTCTTGTGGAAAGCCTTTTCAGGGATCCTACCAACTAGGAAGCAGCTCAAACACCGCTTGATTGTGGGCAAGGGCCACTGCCCCATCTGCAATGGGGGAGCAGAATCTACTTTGCATGTGCTTTGGGAGTGTCCAGCGGCTATGGATGTCTAGGGTTGATTGAGCCAACCCTTTGAGGAAATGGAATTCTTGCTATATTGACTTCCCCAACTCTGGGAAGATTTCTTGCTCAAATTGGATGCCTGCACCATCTCTCAGGTATCTACTATCCTCTATAAGATATGGCAAAGACGCAATGTTTTCATTTTCAAGAACAAGTTCTCTAGCCCTATTAGCATTCTTAGCTCAGCATTAAGTGAGATTGAAGCCTTCCAAGAGGCCACACAAGGCGTACAAACTAGTGGAGTCACTACTAGAAGTCAGAAATCCCAGGTGAGATGGTCTCCTCCTAGGGCTCCCTCTTATAAACTTAATTTTGATGCTGCTTGGAACGCAGAGAGATCAGATATGGGCATTGGTATCATTGTCTGGGATTACCTAGGCAACACCCTTGCTATCCTTACTAGCCCACGGAAACATGTTCCTTGTCCCTATGCCGCTGAATGTTATGCTCTTTTACGTGGAACACAGCTATGCGAGGAACTTCATCCATCCCAGGTCTCCTTTGAAGGTGATGCTAAACTGATGATTGATCGAGTTAATGGCAGCACCAACGAGGACCATACTGATAAAGGCCAGCTTATTGGAGACATCAAGCATGCAATGGCCAACCATTCCAGGTGGGAGCTCCTTTTTGTACACAGATCAGGCAATCAAGCTACGCATGAGGTAGCAAAACTTGGCATGTATCAATTACAAGAATCTGTCTGGTTGGAGGATTGCCCTCGTAACCTTGTACCCATTGCATCTAGGGACCAGCTTTGTAATGTATTGACTTATGTATGAAAAGTTTCCCTTTCAAAAAAAATTTGCAATCCGACATGAAGCTTGGGCTTCCTTGAGAATTGTAGGAAGCCCATCATTATCTAGCCTTGTCTACAAAACATTCCATTTTCAGCCATATATGCTCACATTGGAAATTCTTTCAACCCCCTTAGTACCTTCAAGGTCTAGAATAATGGGAAATCATCCAAATAAAGTCTAGATAGTCTTGTTTGATATTGATTAGGAAAATAGATTGTGATTAGGTGTTTTTCTCTTGTATATTTTCTTTGTACTTGGGATATACCTAGTTACGTGATCGAAAACATTTCTTACTTATGAAAAAAAAAATTAGGAAAATAAGCCCCCCAAGGTAAGGAATATAAGAAGTACTTCTATTCTAGACCTAGAAGGATTGTTAGACCACATGAAAGAACCTCCAACAAGAGGAACATCCTCAAGATTTTGCTTAAAATTGAAATCCTCGAATTTCACCATAGTGGAACTAAGATGAGATTCACCCAATCTTTCACTTAGAAATCAAGGGACATTGAAATCCCACCAAGTACAAACATGAAATGCCCAAAGGAAGGCTAAGCTACTCTAAAAGGACTAATCACTAGTACAATTGGAGACCCCTTGAACTATTATAAAGAGCAAAAACTTCTCCCTTGCACGTAATGTAAGATCTCATTCACCACCTATACTCAATATAGGGTATCACTATTCTCCCCTAAATTCCTGATGTCTTTGTTGGGCTATTCCATCACAAGTGACATGGTTCAAGTTCTTTATAGTTGGAATGGACCATTTGTAATTCCCCAAGGAAGGTCCAAACCACATTAAGACCCTATTTCAAAAGAACGAGTAAATGGTACAATTGGATTCCCATGGAATCATTATAAAAAGCAAGAATTTCTCTCCCAAAAGCAATGTAAGATCTCATTGGCCTCATGTAATCACTTAATATGGGATATCACAAACACTAGTTAGCTCCAATGCCTTCTTTCACTACAAAATTTGGTCCAAAAATTCCTATGGAGCCCACAAGAAACCATCTTCTATATTTTTTTTAAAAGAAACAAGCCATCGTAAATTCCCCCACACACTTTGCCAATATCTCCACCACTTTGTTATCTCACATTACCATAATTGCATTAGATGCCCCTTTAGAAGCTAAAGAGATCCATCCCACATGATGGCACCCCAACAAACTCTAAGCAATGATTCTTGAGATGATTTCCAGCTTGGTTTCATGCAAGTGAACAATATTTACCTTTCATTGACAAAGTAGATTTTTACTTCTAAGAAGCCCGTCAATCTCATTTAGCCCCCTAACATTCCATTGACTCAAGGTGCAATACTTGCCAGCAATCCTTTTGGTGCCCCCTTGCCGAATTGGAATTTCCATTGTCCTTATATCGAGACCCAACATGGAACCCATTTTTAGTGCATGTTTGGGATTGTGGTGGGTAATATAGCTCTTGGCTTAAGGTTTATAGCTGTAGAGCTTAAGTATTAAAAAACTATTTACTATTTGGTAACTATATGTCTAATGCACATTCAAACATGTTACATTTGTTTGGAAACAACATAAGAAAGTGCTTTTTAAGGTAGAAATGACATAAAAGGTCATTATAAAGTTGTAGTGTTCCTGTGATAATATCAAATGGCAAAGGTGTAATTATCTGAAAGTTGTATTGGTAGTTTTGCTCATTGACAGTTTTTTAAAATTGGAACTACATTCTGCATTATCCGGAAAAACATGTTTGTGGAAAAACATCATTAAGTATCATAATGATGCTTTTTCTCAAACTTATTTTTTAGCTTATTTGAGATTAAAAAAGTACTTTAATATGCAATATCCAAACAACCTAATTTTATCATTTTAAGGCTATTTAATTACTTTCTAAGATCCCTAACGGAACCTCAAACAGGTCCTTAGTATAGGTAACCTGAGTCAGCTTTTTAACTCGTCACTTATTCCTAGGCTAGGTTGTGCGATCTGGACAAAGAACAATTGTCTCTTTCCCCTTGCCAAGCTGAAAGAATTTTGGCCTTTCTTTCCCATCTTCTAATATAAACAGGCCTGGATTGCTTCCAACTTGATTGAAGGGCGGGATGTTCTAATAGAAACAGTCAATTCTAATGACAGGGAATGTATCTTTATCAGGGATGTTAATGACTGGGATCCCAGTCATTAGAACTGACTAGGTAGTCATTAGAATTCATGCACAATAGAGAGAGAACTCTCAGGGAAGATCTTAATGGTGGATAACTTGAGAAAAAGGAAACAAATCCTTTAGCCTTAAAGTTGCAAAATGTAGATTACTTTATATTTTAATCCTTTAATGGTGCAAGAGTTCTGGGGTTCATTGTTTGAATGTCATTTATATTATTCGGTGCAATTGTATGGTTTCTCCACACACCCTCTTCTCCCCCCTTTATCTTTTCTCTCTCAATTTCTCTCTTATTGGAGTAGATGAGCTAGCATCCCCCCTCCTCCCCTCCTCCAAAAATCTCTTGATCTTGAAGTGGAGGATAAATAATTGAAAGAAATGAGAATTAAGAGGAGAGGTAGAATAGAATAACCCGGTTGAAGCGTACGATTGAAATTACTACTTTCTAACTACTAGTTCTGGATGAATATAAGTGATCATATTTATTGAATGGATTCTGTCACTTTGAGAAGCTTTTGATATGGATTTTGCTATGTACTCACTGTTTAAGAAAAATTTTATTTTGCTGAAACTTTGTCATTAAGAATGAATTGCACCTTGCCCTAACTACCTTCTCTTGGAAAATCATAATATTGTTCTACTCGTGATTTAGCCGGTTTGGCACTTGGCCTGTTGCTATGGTTGAACAAAGCAAAAACAAGGCCATATTGGAAGGCCCAGTATGCAATGGAAGTCGAGTGGTTGGATGGCACACAAATGAGAAAAGTAAGAGACTTCGGAGGTTTCATGTTGATATGTCAGGATTTGCGTTCAACAGTACGATCTTGTGGGATCCAAAGAGATGGCGACACCCCACCTCAGTTCCAATTCGACAGTTGGACACAGTCAAGGAGGGTTTCCAGGTATACATCATAGAGCTGCTTCTTCCTATTTTATCTTTGCAATATCATTTTCGAGTTGCCACATGAAAAATAAAAATATTGGACAATATCATTCTTTGTAGACTAAGTTCATGTATTTTCTCAGGAAACCACATTTATGCAGCAAGTGGTAGAAGATGAAAGTCAAATGGAAGGTACACCACCCGGTTGTTCAAGGATAATAAACTGGCATCTTCATATGGAAGCCCGACATATTGCTTATCCTAGACGCTGGCTGCTTCAGAAAAACCTCAATGTTGTCCTCCCAATTAATTGAATCGAACTGCAACACTGCAATTTTGATGCCTTGAGAGGTAAGATCTTACATGCGTTTGGAACTTTCTACATTTGTAATATTTGACCTGCCCCTACTTATAAAGAAATTAAAAAATTGGCCTGCCCCTTAAGTTACAGGAGATTTAATCTAACCATATGGCTTTGTTTATGACAGTGTTTCCATGCTTATTGTTGGTGGTTCATTTGTCCTGGGATTGATCTTTGCTTTGATGTTTTACCATCATCAGCATTAAGCAGCAATACTTTTGCTATGCTGGGAACAACAAAGAAGTACGAGATTTGTGATTTTTGTTTGGAGAAGTTTTCCAGCATGATATTCTTTCACAAGAAACGAAGTTCCATTTTTGTTGTAGAGTCTGGTTGGTTGGTTGGTTGGTTTTTTTCTCTTTTTCTTTTTAAGAGAGGGAGAGGGGGTGATTAATAGGACTCACCCTATGCGGCCAAAACCTAAGGTGTATGTGCTGTTGGGGCAGGATTTCTTGTGGAACTGTCATTCTCTCTGTGAGTGATGTAGGCATTGATTGTATCGACAAAAGGAAAATTAGGCGAAGTACAATTTGTCCATCATCATTCTTCTCAATTTCATCGTCTATAGGAATTTTGTATCTATCAGTAATATGATTTCATTAAATTGTGATGAAATACAAAGAGAAGGGTGAGGTGTCCACCATTTATAGGCTCTTCTTCTTCAAATTGGCTTGCAATATTGCATGGTATGTGGTGGCCATGTGCGGGAATGGGAGTGGAGCAAAAATAACCATTTGATGGAGATTGGTGTGGATGGGGTTTTGATGGTGTAGTGTATTTAGGTTGGATGTTGTTGGAGTACAATAAATTTAGCTTCCCTAAATCGAGACAAAATGGGACAAAAATGGATGAGAGAGAGAGAGAGAGAGAGAGAGTAATGAAGTTGGACAAGGATTGAAAATGTAAAATAGTCGATTAGCAATTTAGCACAAAAGAATAATAATACATCTATAATTTTTCTAATTTTCTTTTACGACTATTTATTAAAATGAAAGTATTTATATAAAATAATGTTATCTTTATAAATTAATCCATAAAATATCTTTAATGTAAAATATAATTGTATAAAGATATTCATCATTGATGATTGATCAAAATGAACATATTCATTTTATTCACAAGTATGTTCATTAACTTGACAAATACACTGGTCATAATTGATATTGCCAGAAGTATTATTGCCAAACGTGATGTTTTATAGACACAAAGAGATTTAGATAAAAATAAATTTATAAATATATGACTTTACGTGATCTGTAAACTTTATTTTACAATCTAATATACTAAATTAAATTATATCAATTTATAAGTTATTTTTATGCAATTTTTTTATGGTTAAAATATTTTTTTTGTTATATATATTAATATATTATTTATTATAATAAATAATATGTTAATAAATATTTATTATCGATAAATAACTGATTTTTTTTTTAAATATTTATAAAAGGGTGGTTCTAGAGCCACCGAGTTGAGATTCAAATTTGAGTTTCAACAAGTGTAACATTTTTTTATATATGTATTTTTAAATATTTTAAAAAAATAATAAAGATATAACATTAATGAAAATATTTATTTAATTACTAAATAACAATAAGAAAATAAGAAAAAAATAATAATAAAAAAGCCATCAGGATAAATGCTCGAGACTGACCGAAGAATTATTGTCGTTATAGTGAACGTTTTCGAGGTTTGACTTTTAGTCGGTCGGATTCGTATGGAATTTTACGGTTGCGTCCTCCACCTTTTAACGCACCAGTCCTGAATCAAATCTAGGGTTAGGGTTCGAGGTTACTTTGCTTACGAAGAAATGGAGGGTTGGGACCCCAACACCAAATCCACACTGACCCAAATCCCTCTTCTGACGACGAAAGCCGGGCCAAGGGACGGAGCGGCATGGACGCAGAGGCTGAAGGAGGAGTACAAGTCTCTGATCGCCTACACCCAGATGAATAAGTCAAATGACAATGATTGGTTTCGGATCTCCGCGGCCAATCCCGAGGGGACTCGTTGGACCGGAAAATGCTGGTACGTCCACAACCTCCTCAAGTACGAGTTCGACCTCCAATTCGATATCCCCATCACTTACCCCTCCACCGCCCCCGAGCTTGAGCTCCCCCAGCTCGACGGAAAGACCCAGAAGGTTTCCTTTTCCGAAATTTCGTCCTCCTTTTTTCATCTTTTGTTTTTGTTAATGCAACTGGTTCTGATTGAGCCGGTTTTGTTTCAGATGTACAGAGGGGGGAAGATCTGCTTGACCGTGCATTTCAAGCCGCTTTGGGCGAAGAACTGGTACTTCTTTGATTTTCCTTTTTTTTTTGTAAGATTCGGAATTTATTTGAATTATTTGTTGAATCGTTGTGATTATAATCATTCTTTTCTCATTAAACTCTTCAGTTAATTTGCTTGTTCGGATTTCTTCTCTGGCAAAGAAATTTTTGAACTAAATGCATTACAGCAGCTTCTTTTTGTTTCATCTGATTAAGATAAATAAGGTCATCTTTTCAGTTAATTTGTAAACCACCATTATTTTGGTTGAAATTATTTCAAGAAATTTCTAGATGAAACTTGTATATCCATTTTCACGGGCTTTTTGAGTCATTTGGGGCTGGCTAGTATGGGCCAGGTGTTTTGTTGTTTAGTCTGGTGTATTTGGTTACTCCTAATAGTATATAATATTTTTGACTTATAAAATTTAAACCGACAAAAAAAAATATCCATTTAGGAGCTTTAGTGAACCCTTTGGTGTTGATTCAAGTGGTAAGCCTTAATCTCGGGGTATGATCTTCATTGTCGAGGGTCCAAAGTCCGAACCCCTGCGTGTAAATAATTACTAGGGTTGTGCCAATTCGGTTAAAAGCCGATAATTTACTTGATTTATCTGATATGGATGTGTTACATGGGTTTGGGGTTCAATTGGGTGAAAGTAAAAACCAATTCGGAGCTTCAATACTGAATTGTTATGAAAATAAAACCATTTTTTCCTGGAACGATAGTGGCTTTCCTTTAGGCTTTTGTTTCGCTTGCCCTCAATTTACACAATGGTGAACTTGTAGACTGATGTATATGTTGATCATGCTTTTGTCTTGCAGTCCTAGGTTTGGCATAGCGCATGCACTCTGCTTGGGCCTTGCACCGTGGCTTGCTGCAGAGGTTCCCATTCTTGTGGATTCTGGCATGATTAAGCACAAGGATGATGCAACCTCGTCTACTGAAACTTAGTCATCTTGTGCACAAATGTTGAGGGCTGTAGATCTAAACATTGAGTTCAAAAGTTCTTATAGCTTTTATAGCTTGCTCGTTCAATGAAAATAATCATTGAGGCATAATAGTCTCATTAACATGATTTGCCCTATGGTGTTGAATTTATAACCATGCATTACAATGCGTGAGATCCAATACATACTCAAGTTTTCTTGCCTTGAGTTCTGTTTTAGAATGCAAAACCTATACTTTTTTTTATGATTAAAAAGCAAAACCTATACTTCAAAACATCTTTAGCATATATGCTGATAAATTGTTACTTACAAAAAAATTATGCTGATAAATTGTTGCCAGCACTCCTAGTAGTTGGCTCAAGTTGACTAATGGTAAAGGTCTTGGATTTGAGGGTATGCTTCTCCCTAAGTTTAAAGTTTAAATTTCCTTGAGTGCAAACAGTGTATAGAGGTCGTCGGACTAGGAGATTTTTTTCTTGAATCATCCAATATGTACTTGCGAAAATTCTTTGTTGAAGGCTTGTGTACCTTCGAGATTAGGCGGAATGTTGTTTCTAGACACCTGGTACCAATAAAATAAAATAAAAAATTGTTGCCAACTCAAAATTGGTCCAGAAAATTGGACTATTGTGGGGTCAAGGTCAAAATTGCCCCATTATACTCGTGTTTGTAAATTTAACCCACCTTCTCTTTCTCCTCCATGCTATTCTTTGGCAAAACTCCGAGCCATTGTTACTTTGTTAGATCTCTTCCACCTGTTTATTCCTCTTCCTCACCAGTAATCACCACAGTTGCAGATTCCATTCCTGAAATGATGGAATCGACTTGCATCTCTGACGGTTATGTCTCTCTGTGTTATGAGAGTAATATATTTTATGGCAGTATGGCAATCTACACAAACGCGCAAATTCTTTGTAACTAGAATGGACTTGTTGGGACTCAAGCTAAAAATCCCAAATGCAATGGCTAGTTTCTCACTGTGATAAAGGAGAATCCTTTCCTTCTCCTCTTCTTCAACATCGTGGAGAACAAAACTAGATTCTGCACGATATCCCAACCTTTTCATTTCCACTAGCAATTCCTCTAACTTCCTGTTTATCCATGCTGATTGTGGGTGGGATCGATCTCCACCAACAAATGCATGAATAACCCCATTTATCTCAATCCAACTGCAGCCTGGACTTTTCTTAAAGCCTCTGTCCTTCTGCATGATTCTAACATAGGCTGCATCATCCCATCTTCCAACAGCACTGTACATATTAGATAAAAGGACAAAGTTGCCAGTACCTTCAGGTCCTATTCCCTGAATCTTCTTTGATACTTCTTCCCCAAGTTCAACATTCTTGTGGATCCTACATGCCGCAAGCAGAGCACCCCATAAACGAACATCCGGTTCAAATGGCATTATTCTAATGAAACTGTGCGCCTCATCCAAAAGACCCGCCCGACCGAGAAGATCAGTCATGCATATATAATGCTCAATCCTTGGCACAATGTTGAAATCACGACTCATGGCCTTAAACCAGTATTTCCCTTCTGTAACTCTTCCTGAATGACTGCAAGCAGATAAAAGAGCAATGAAAGTCACATAATCTGGCTTTAAACCCATTTCTAAAAGGTCATTGAACAGTGAAAGAGCTTCCATGCCAAGACCATGGATACCAAAACCAGCTATCATTGAATTCCATGAGATAATATCTTTGGCATCCATCCTATCAAAAACCTTCCTAGCTATATCTAGCTTCCCGCACTTTGAGTACATATCAATAAGCGCGTTGCAGATTGATGTCTCGGCTACAAAGCCATGAACAATCGAGTAACCATGGCCACAGGCCCCATGTTGGAGAGCAGCCAAATGTGACGAAGCTGGGAGAACACCCAACATGGTTGCGAGGTCAGGGTCAATCCCAGACAACTGCATTCGGTGAAAAATTCTTAAAACTTCCTCTGCATAACCATTCTGAATGCACCCTGACATTATAGCACCATAGGAAATAGTATCTTTACAAACCATGTGCTTAAAGAACCTGAGTGCATCATCTATAACCCCACACTTTGCATACATTGAAAGAAAGGTATTACCTACCAATGTATCTAACTCTAACCCTGATTTCACTGCATAACAATGCAGGCATCTTCCTTTGCCGAAATTGGTTAGGCTTGCACAAGCTCGAAGTGCAATCGCGAGAGTGACCGGAGTTGCATTTATCACACTTTGATGCACCATCTCGTCATATAATGCCAATGCCTCCATCATAGAATCACATATAACATATGCTCCAATCATAGCACTCCAACAAACCTCATTCTTGATACCCATCATGTCAAATATTTTTCTAGCATAAGATATGCAGTGACATCTACCATACATATCCAAAAGCCCAGTTTCAAGCACCATACCGTTACAAAAGTTCCTCCTCATAGAGTAGGCATGCATGGCCTTCCCTTGGTGCAAAGCATTAGCTTGTCCAACCGTCGGAAGAACTGCTACTATCGTTGAAGAGTTGGGGCTTGTTCCCGCTTTCTGCATATCCAAAACCAACCTTATGGAATCATCATAAAGCCCATGAAGCGAAAACCCAGCAATCATAGCATTCCATGCAACAACATCCCTATGCGACATGCTACTAAAAACTGTTTGCGCCTCACCTAAATCTCCAGACTTAGCATACATATCAATCAAAGCAGTGCAGACAAATACATCGGAATCAAGCCCAAGTTCTTTCGCATGATCATGCACCTCTCTTCCCAATTCCATATCTTGCAGACCGGAACATGCTTTGAGAACAAACGGGAACGTGAATTTGGTCGGTTTAACACCTCTATCAAACATCCGATAGTACAGACGGATGGCTTCTTCAAAGGGTCCATGCCACGCATGAGCTCTTATCATAAGGTTCCATATAATAACAGTCGGATTAGAAATTTTATCGAACACGCGGCGCGCAAGTTCGACTTTATCACATTGAATGTACAAATGGGTAAGTTTCTCGAGTACAGTGGAATCTGATAAATGGGTGTTTTTCTTGACGAGAATTTGATGAATTTTCTTTCCTTGGGAGAGCGACTTCGATCGGATGCAAGCTTCGAGGAGGCATGTATAGTATTTAGCTGTTGTTTGAAAAGCCTCTTCTAGAAAAATAGCTTCTTTAGGGAGAGATTTCAGAGAACTATGTTGGGCATGGCAATTGGTTAGCAATCCCCTCCTATTGCTAAATCTGCAGAGACGCCTTGCTCCCCATATCATCTTCTTCTTGGCTGCGCCAAATACTCCACCATTAACAACGACGCTGCTTTTCATACTTTTCATTCTAGAGTTCCAAAAGTATGTACTATTCATTTCGGGCCTAGCGAATTGGGCACAATTGTTGGGGCCTTTTTTAAAAAAAAAAAACATTCGATACTACGAAAAAAAATTATATTTTAGTTTCCAAAATCATAACTCGAATGATTATCAAACTAATAAAATTTTTATTTATCTCCCGTTTAGGAAAAATTGCAAGAAGAGTATATAGTTAGGAATAAAGTTTGATTAAAAAAAATAATAATATTGCACCTAACAAGCATTTAGTTTTTAAAAAATTGTACTAATGTTTTTTTCTCTTATAACATTTGGATATTCAATTTTTAATATGCTCTCAAGTTCAATATTTATTGGATAATATCTAGTTATGTGAATTTTTGGGGTTAATTATAATCATTAGTTTTAATTTTCTTGTATTTTTCAAGTACCACTAGAGTTAACTTAGTAGTAAGCCTTATTGACAACTGAAAATAGCTTAAGCCTTAAACCATCAACAAATGAATCGGCCAGGCTGGTGGGGACTCCTATAAGACAAGAAGATGGTCACCAGAGAATAAGATGATTGTTCAGTAAGAATTTAAGAGAGAAAATAAGCTTAAAAAGTGAATGGCTAAATTACTGTTCATCTACATATATGTCGAGATACTGTAGCTAAATCTTTTTTTTTAAAAACTAAATATAGACATTGAGGGATTGTGATAAGGGGTATAATATAGTTCGTTGGGAGCGGTCCATTCTTACTAGAAAAAGATTACTAGAAGGAAAATGCTATTCACCTCGATGAATAGCATTTCAATCCCATCCCTTTTTTAAATTTTTTTTAGTTTTTTGTATATGATTTTTAGGTAAGTGTTTTTAAATAATATTGTGATTTTTATATATTTTTAAAAAATGTTTATTTTTTTACATGATTTTTTTAATATCTTAAAATATTTTTTAAAAATATAAAAAAATTACAATATTATTTAAAAACATTTATTTAAAAATCATATAAAAAGATTGAAAAAAAATTAAAAATTAAAAACAGGATGGAATTGAGATGCTAATCATCGGGATGAATAGCACTTCCCTTACTAAAAATATCTCAATATTTTCCCAAATAATTAAAAAAGAATAAGTACCTAAATTGGTAACAATACATAAGTAAATCATCCAAAAAGAGAAAGAAAGGTGGGCCAATATATAAAGCTCCTAGAGCTGACTAGTCCTTAATGTCAGATTCTCTATATTAATAGTTCTGGATAATCTTAAAAAGAGAAGCACAAATATGGTAAGGAATAGTGAATAATTCTCAAATTTGGACCTCACATTATGCCTGTAGTCCATGTTTCGACACCAAAATCAATCATTTTCTCTTGGAGACCTCAATTTACATTACTTTTAATTTGCCTTTTAAGAAAATGTTTTATTTTTACTTTTAGAGATGATTTAGATTTAGATTTGGATTTTCACCAACTCTTTCGTAAGATTATTATTTAGTTACCCATTTAATTTTACGGCAAGAACTAGACTACTAATGCTAGGTATAAATAATATTTTGAATACTGTATTGGTGGGCATACCAGTCAAGATATTATAACGAAATATTTTGATATCGGTTCGTACCATTTCGAAATAATTTATATATATATATATATTATCTTTTAAAATAATAGTCAATATATTAATAAATTATATATATATATGTAAATAGTCTAGTCTGAAATAAGATAAAAAATAATAAGAAAAGAAAAAAAAAAGGTAAAAGGCCGAAATACCAGCTAATATGGTCGATACGACCGAAACATCTACAAATAAGAAACAATAATTTTTTTGTATTGGACAACTGACTTATACAACATATGGCCGATACGGTACAAAATTAAAAATTATGGGTAAAACTTCTAAATATATAAGTTTTGTACAAGTTTTCTATATAAATGTAAGTCCTACTAAGAAAAAGTGAGTTTTTCATAGTGGTGTCTACTTTTTAATAAAGAGTTTGTATGAGACTAGTACATTTAGTGTTTATAAATCATCTATTATTTACTGATAACAGTTTAGTCTTTTGCCAAGCAAATATGGAGGAGTGGAGTAGACTAAATCAGATCCTTAATCTGTTGAAGAGGCTTCAAACGAAAAGCTAAACAGAGAGAAGGCATTCTTATTTTTTAGCAGAAATACTAAAGCTTCAACAATAGCCAATCTTATGGACATTGCTGGGCTCCAAAACGCTTCTAATCTAGATAAGTATCTACGCTTACCTAGCTTGGTAGGCAAATCTCGAGTAATGGCCTTTCAAAGTATTATAGATAAAGTCAGGAGCAAGATTGAAAATTGGAAGAACAAATTTTTATCTCAAGTAGGAAGGGGAATTTTAATTAAAGTTGTACTCCAATCAGCGCCAACATATTGTATGAGTGTGTTTCTCTTCCCAAAAATTTTGTGTAAGAAACTCAATACTTTGTTAGCAAACTTCGGATGGGGTGAAGTGGAAGGTAAGAACAAAATGCACTGGGCTCCAAGGCTTGAATTATGTACTGAAAAAGAGATGGTAGGTTGTGGGTTTAGAGACTTAACAGGTTTTAATCTTCCTCTACTTGCTAAATAAGCATGGAGATACTTAACAACACTAAGCTCTTTGTCTATCAGAATTTTTAAAGCTAAGTATTTTGCAACATCAACAATTGGGTCCAAACTCCAAAGCCATCTTTTGTGTGAAGGAGCATATGGCAGGCACTAAACTTGCTAAATGATGGACTTATATGGCAAGTGGATAATGGCAGAACAATACAGATATGGCAGGATAAGTAGACTAAGGAAAAGATATTATATGATTCAATCTCCTATACATTGTCTGGACCCTATTAATGCTCTTGTGATGGAGCTAATTGATCAGCAAACTGGTTGGTGGAATGTGGAGTTCGTGAAAGCAGTTTTGATAGAACTAATTTTGCTGAAATTTTACAGATTCCAATTAGCATTAATGATAGTGCAGATCAACTAATCTGGAAAGGCACTCCTAATGGCAATTGTTTTGTTAGGAGTGCCTATCATATGTATATGGCATTGAAACTGGAAAGAAATAGTGAAACTTTAACCAAGGGAGATTCTGTGAGATGTTGGAAATAACTTTGGTCTTTACCCAAGGGTCGGCTCAATGCTTAGGCCATTGTCTAAGGCCCCACTCCATACAAGGCTCCAAAAATAAAAGTGATTAAATGTTTTTGTTTTGTGAAAAAATAAATAAAAAACCATTTTATTAAATAAAATTTAAATAAATATAATTTTCAATGTGTGCAAGGTCCCATAATACTAAATTTTATATTTAAAATAACGAATTATTTTATATTTGTCAATCATTTTAATATTTAATATAATAAATTTTTATTTTTTTATTCTTTTTAAGATCATGTTATATAGAGGTACAAAATTTACATTAAGGCCTCATTTTATACAAATTGTTGTATTAAATACAAATTCAAAAACAATATATTTATAAATTTAAATAAAATCTCATTTTATTTTCAAAAAATAATTTATATTTTATTATATTATAGATAATTATAAATAACTTACTTAAATTTCTCTTAAGCCTCAATATATATTGAGTCAGCCTTGTCTTTACCTATAGCCAATGCAGTCAAGAATGTTTTATGGAGAGCTTCCACTAATTCTCTTTCTACAAAAATGAAAATGCAAAAGAGTGGTGTTATTGATGATCCGATCCTCTTCGTCCTAGTTGTTTAAGAGTGAATGAATCTACTGGACATATACTATGGTCATGCCTAAGGGTGTTTAACTGGATCTAGAAACCGGATTTCAAAACCGGCCGGACATCTGCCCGGATTGGATCCCGATTTTTTGTTTGTTTTTTTTTTTTTTTTGCTCTGTAGAATCCAAGATTTCAAGTATTGTATCTACGTATAGATTTTGATGATAACAAATAAATTCAAGACTCAAGATTTGAATTTGTAAGATGACTGATTGTCATTTTTAATATGTGCATGTGTTGTTTGAAAACCTTGAAGGGTGGTTGTGTATTTTCTTGACAAATACAAAAGATAGATGATTTTGTTTGAAAATCTTGAAGGGTGGTTGTGTATGTTTTTGACAAATGTAAAAAATAGATGATTTGTTTGAAAATCTTGAAAGGTGGTTGTGTATTTTTTTGACATATGCAAAAAGAAGATGATTTGGTTTGAAAAATAAATCATGCTCATTTTGTCATGTATGAAAAGTAAAAAATTAGGTTTAATTTCTTTGAAAAATAAATGGAGTTGTCTTTGACAAATATAAAAATGAGATATTTTTATTTGAATCTTTTGAAAAGTGAATAGTGCTCTTATTTGACATGTGAACATTTTCAAATTTGAATATGAAGACTCATTTGTCTATAAATAGCTCACTTGAGTTTTACAAAAATCACAATAAGAGCTTACACATCAATTGCTAAGTTTTGCATCATTTTCTCTAAGTCCTCATTTTCTCTTATCTAAATTTTGTGCCTTAATCCTTATTCATTTTGAAAGAGATATAGGTTGTACTGTATTGTTCTTATTTCATTTATTGAGGAGTGTACTCTGATAATCTACTCACTATCGCTCTTGTATTTGTAAGAAGATACGTATAGCCCTTATGTGTGTAGAAGGTATTCTACACAGGGAATAGTTGAATCACCAAGTGTGAGGTGATTGCAAGTGTAGAGGGTGTTCTACACGGATTCTTTGTAGCGGTGTTGCTCAAAAGTGTAATAGGTTTCTATTTCCACCTGAAGGAGATTGAATAGTGAATTTGGGATTCTCAAGCGGTAGCTTGAGGCGAAGACGTAGGTAGTGGGGCTGAATCTCGTTAAAATACTGAGTTTACTTCTTCTTACCCTTGCTCTTTATATTTCTTACTGTTTCATATTTGTTTATATTTTTTATTGTATATTTGGTTTATAAGTATTAATTTTTTAATATAACCCAATTCACCCCCCCTCTTATGTTAGTCATCTGAGCAACAGGCTCAAAATCTGGATATCCGGTTATATAACCGGATTTAATCTGGATTTTTAATATCTTTTTCTAAAAAATACTTTATAACTTAAAAAATATCATTGTTTTTAAAAAAAAAAAATTGATATCATGTTTAAATTGACCAGATTTTAAAAAATATATATGTTTTAAACACTTCTCATTTTTTTAAACAAATCAAGGAACAAATCAAATAAATATGTAAAAAAGATAATGGTACTGTTGTTACATCACAATGCAAAATATAAATTTAAAAAGAACAAAATAAATAATAATACATCACAACTACTTAAACTAATACATTACAATGCAAAATATAAATTTACAATGAACAAAATAAATAATAATACATCATAAATTTAGAATCTCCATGAATAAAGCAGGGAATGAAATCATAGGGGGACCATTAATCAAGTTGAGTGCAAACATGAGACTAGTCCTCCATATTCTTCATTCCTTTCTCATCAATCTCCTCAACCTCTTTTGGCTAATATGCCATGGCCTTATGCAGCATAAAAATTTTTCATTTAGCATTCATGAAATCCAAATCAAAGCAGATCAATGGGCATGTGCAAAGGTAATACAAAAGATGATGTACAGGAAAAATACAAGAAATGGTCCATCACTCAGCTTGATTTTGCACAGATTTTTAAACGTGTTATAAAGGGTGAAAGGGTTAGATTTGGCCTATTTTGTATATAGCTCGAGCCTTATGGACCAAAAGGAGTTCTATGATTCATGAAGGCAAATTTCAGTATCCATTATCTTTATTTCAATATGCAGTTAATGACTGCAATACCTATCAAAAGGCCATGGAAACCATTCCCAACTCAACTGGACCAGTATTACCTTGTATCACTTGCTAGGAGTTACCTCAAAAGGACTGTGTAAAGCTTAATTGGGATGTTGCAATTCAAAAAGATGTAAACAAGTTTGGAATTGACAGTGTGATAAGGGATTGGGAGGGATCTGTGCTGATGAGCCTTATGAAACCAATAGATTATTGTTCTGATCCTACTAATTTGGCTGAGACAAGGCCGGGCTATGGGAAGTTGTTAAGCTGCATAAGAAACTGAGCCTTAGTAACTGTTGTTTAGAAGGGGATTCTTCTCAAGTACTAGTTAATGCAATTCTTCATCGGCATGGGAGTGTGGGATGCCATAATCCTCTTATTACAGATATCAGATGCTTGCTAGAAGGGATTGGGTGGCTAATGAAGCTTTGCAGCTTAATATAGAAAGGATAGATGTTGATGTTACTATTCCTTGAATTTGTGCTAATGATTGATTGCATTATATATCATTAATATATGAAAGTCTTTTATTTCAAAAAAAACAAAAAAACAAAAAAAGAAGAAGAAGAAGAAAAAGAAGAAGAATCTTAATTATGTCCGACATCATAGATCTAGCTAGGAAATAAAGTTGGAGGGTTCAAATGGAATAATTTTAACATATAATAGAAACCTTAGTAATAGATCAAGACATGATGACCATGACTACTAGACCATCATTATCTATATTGATCTTGAAACGTGTTTTCCACATTATTGACCTTATAATTGAAGCCACCCTATAAGAAATGTGTCCCACAATAGACAAAGTTCTTCAACACATAAGTAAGATCATGACGAGTGAACCCTTTCTTCCCATACATATTGTAAAAAAGGTCACGAGACATGTCAAATAGGAACCTTCCTTTTTTTCACTTTATATATGTAGCGAGATCTTCAAGGACAGTAGAACAAAGGTCATGAAAGAGATAAAAGAGCTGGAAAAAACAAAAAAGTTAACCCAAAGGATATTGATTGGCCGGGGGGGCCATGATTTGCTGAGTAATTATTACGTAAAAAGTTGGGTATAAAGAAAAATAAAGTTCTAGCTAAAAAAAAAAAAAAAAAAGTTTATAAAATTGTAATGAAGAAAAGGAGCCATTAATTAATTAAACGAGTGGCAAGCAAGACATTTACACACAAGAAAAACAAAAGTTGCACTCCATATTAAATATATTACAACTCCAACAAATATATACTTCATGGTACTTTTAATATAATAAAGTAAAACATTTCGAGGATTAATATCAATGACATATACCATGATTAATTAGTCGTTCTTAATTCATTAATCCTAATTAAAGCTTCACTTTTCTATCATAATATCCCACTTATATATTTACGCTGGTATCAGGGGTTAGCACATGATCATGTTAGTGTAGATCGAGCTAGTGATGATCTATTAATGTATCATTTAGCTCTAGCTTGGATTCGAAGATGAGTTGAGATCATTTTAACTTATTTCAATCTCATTATAATTACAACTTTATTAAATTTATACATAAAATATAATAAACAATTCAACTTTTTTAAATTTTAATTCAATTTTTTCAAATTCTAAATTAACAATAATAATATTAAAAAAATAATATTCTAATAATATTTTATTCAACTTTCAAAACCCATATAAACTTATCTCATTTTATCTCTTATTTCAAATGAAACTTTAGCTTTTTTTTTTTTTTTAAAGAAAAGAAAATGATAAGACCTCCGTTTATTGATAAAAATCGGAGGAAAGCCATAGATAAAAACCCACGGTTTATTAATGTATTATTAATTAGTTCTTTTCATATGTAATATGTATGGATGCTTCACGACAATTCTTAACATAATGAAGTTTGTAATTTTAGTACTAAAGAAATAATATTTGCAGTTTTAGGGTACATAAGTGTTGCACATTTATTTTGAAATTAAAAAGATGGTAAATATTGGCTAAAGAAAAAGTAGGTAAATATCATGATATTCATATTGAAAAGTTATTTTTAATAATAAAACTATTTTACAAAAATAATATAAAAAACTTGCATAATATTCGAAGATAATATATGGCATTACTCTTTCTATATGGTCCTTAATTTCTTATAAGATTTGTATTTTTCATAAGAGTTGCCCTCCTAATAGTGATCGATAGGAAGGAAGTTATGTGCGTCCTCCATCGACCAATTCAAAACAACACATTCATAAGTGCAACCTCGCACGTACACAAACCATTACGTACGATTCATAGTCGTGTAATTACAATAATTAAGGAATTAGGTCGGACGTGAATAATTCACTAGTCTCAATATTATTATTTTTATTTTATTAATCTTCTTGTGTTGTATTAGTTGTAATATATATATATATATATATATATATATATCTTTATATATATAAAGTGACTATCTAACAAAAATTCTTGTTTTAACGGAAATTCTTGTTTTTCCGTTAAAGTTAATGCTTTTCGTCAGTTTTTATTAAAATTAATACTGTATCTAATGAGAATTACCGTTTTAAACACAATTTATTAAATTTATTCACTGAAATAATGTTCTTGGCATTAAAATTAATTTCACCTCTTCAACTTTCTACAATAGTAAATTTTCCATTTAAAATTAATTTAACATCTATTTAATACCATTTAATACTTTAAATACAATTCATTAAACCCATAAATAATGTTAGAAATTTCTATTTTAGAATTCCTACTTAGGAAATATTTTTTAATTTTATTTTATGTAAAATAAATATAGAATAATAATAATAATATAGAATGACACAATAATAGTATAAAATATATAAATATAACAATATATATAGAAATAAACCATTCATAACAATTTATACGTTAGAGAGTTTAATTTTATTCATGAAAATTTTATTCCTATTATATGATTAATAATTTAATTTTTTTAAAAATAATTTATAATTTTAAAATGAATGAATTATTTATTAAATTAACTATATATACGGTATATATAGTTAATATACGGTATATACAATTTATTATAATTATATTAAATTGGTAATAATAAGCAATAAATATAATTAATATTATATGTTTGATATTTAATTGAAATATATATGATTAAATATATTTGTATAAATTATAAATTATAATATAACATTCTTATATAAATTATTAACTATATAATTTATTTTTTCAAAAAACTCATATTATTTCTTAAAAATATTCACGTAACTAAAAAAATATAGATATTTTAATGTCCTCTGTTTTGAGGCCGTACAAAATAATAAAAATGTTAAATTATCATCTTGGAATTAAAAAAATATCATATCTTGAACTAACATTTTATTAAAATTTTAATCAAAATTATCTCAAACAAGTTTGATAAAACTATATGTTATGTTTATTTATGAGACCGTCTTATTGTTTTTATTAATTTTTTTTATAATATATGAAAACGTATAATTATTTATCATCTACTTAATTATGAATAATCATTAAATTTTTATTAAAAATTAAATTAAATTAACGTACTTTACACGTTATTTCTATCTAATATATATATATATATATATATATATATATAGTGTTATGTATATATGTTGGGGGCCTTGGCCCTACTACTCTATAAGCTTGCTGCATAGAAAAAGCATTCTTAGAATCAATTGGCCGACGCATGATCGATCGAGATTAAGTGCTTAATGCAAAGTAAGCATCTTCCAATTAAGGCATTCCCAAAAACGGTATTATATCTTCCCCTGATTATAAGAAATTAAACTTTTTATTTACTACTTGTCATTATTTTTTATCAAAATGATTATTATTTTTTAAAATGAGTCTATTCTTATTGCAAATTACTCAGTCACAAATATTCATTTTCTTGTACATGCTCGTTGCTTTTCTACCTAGTTATAAACACACTCATGTGCATGACAAAAACAATATTTAAAAGATGAGAAAGAGGTATCATGATCTCAGCTGATCCGAGCTGCAACTTGTGTACGATCCAGTCGTGTTCCATATATATATATATATATATGACCAGCTTACTTTATAATTAATGCATGGAGAAAAATGCTAGAGATCCTACTAATTTGTTTCCTATTTTGCTTTTCTTTTTGTTTTTTAAAATTTTTTACATGATTTTTATATAAGTATTTTTAAATAATGTTATGATTTTTTTATATTTTTAAAAAATATTTTAAAATATTAAAAAAATCATGTAAATAAATTTTTTATATTTTATTTACAAGATTTTTTTAACATCTTAAATTTTTTTTTTAAATCACAACATTATTTAAAAATACTTATATAAAAATCATGTAAATTTTTTAAAAAAAATACAAAAATACAAAAACAAAACAAAACAAAACAAAACAAAATAAAATAGAAAATAAAGTAGGATCTCAAAATAAGGATCCTTAGCATTTTTCAATACATGACCTATATCTAGACCGGCCGTAGGTCATATAATTTGGGTTCTTCATAAACATATATAAGACAGTTGATAAAATTCAAGATCAGATAAAAGCAGGCCGATTAGTGGTTGTAGGACTTGTGGACTAGAAGTCTTATTAATTAGCTGGGTCATTTAGTAGTATAAGAAGGAAAGGGCTTGCATGAAACGTTTCTCGAGAATCTTTAAAGAAAAAGTGAAAAATGAGCCAAAGACAAAGGACTTTGAATCCTTTTTGTATATATAAATCATGATGGCTC
This sequence comes from Platycarya longipes, assembly GCA_036559045.1. NCBI lineage: Eukaryota > Viridiplantae > Streptophyta > Magnoliopsida > Fagales > Juglandaceae > Platycarya > Platycarya longipes. The sequence continues at coordinate 38,367,083 of CM071803.1, read as the reverse complement.
ATAGTAGTAGTGATCATGATAAGATCATCAGAAAAATCAGCTCAGAATTATATATAAGGATCGATCAAGATCATCATCATCGATCAGAAGTAGCTGATAATAATAAGATCAAATCATGGCACCCGTCGGACTTCCTCCAGGTTTTAGGTTCCATCCCACCGACGAAGAGCTCGTCAATTATTATCTCAAGAGAAAAATCAACGGCCAAGAAATCGAACTCGACATTATTCCTGAGGTCGATCTCTACAAATGTGAACCATGGGAGTTAGCAGGTTAATTTCCAGCTCCTCATCTCCAATTATATATCAATCCACACACTTAAATATTCTCTATCTATCTACTTAGTTATTTATAGGTTTATTATTTAGGGTTCTTTTACGTGTCGTTTGTGTTATATTAACATTATATATTCTATTGCATATTTCAAATAATTCATACTATAAGAAAAACGAATATTTATAATAAGTTATTTGTGATAAAAATAAATTTATTTTAATTAAAAATAACATTTTATTAGAAATAACTGATTATAAATAAATATTTTTTTGATAGATTTTACAGATGAAGTGTTTGAAATAAATAATCATTCAAAAGTATATATAATTGTGAGTGTTTGAACTTTTAATTGATATATGTGCGATGGTAATATTGCAGAAAAATCATTTTTGCCAAGTAGAGATCCGGAGTGGTACTTCTTTGGACCCCGAGATAGAAAATACCCAAATGGATTCAGAACAAACAGAGCAACTCGAGCTGGATATTGGAAATCCACAGGAAAGGACAGGAGGGTTACATGCCAGAATCGACCCATTGGAATGAAGAAGACTTTGGTTTACTACAGAGGGAGAGCTCCTCAGGGAATTAGAACTGATTGGGTAATGCATGAATATCGCCTCGACGACAAGGAATTCGAGGACACCTCCGGAATTCAGGTACACACACACATACATACATACAAACATATATATCATCATCATCATCATCATCATCATCAACCACTATACTGATCTCTTTCTCAAAATGCATCATGCTTTGTCTTTGATCCTTAATTTTCTGATAATGGTCATGTCTTCTGTTTTAATATTATAGGCTTCTCATGATGATAATTGTGTTGTTTTGGCTCTAATTTATTTATTGGCTGTAATTTCCACTGAAAAGCATACAAGTTTATTCATATTATTACACCATCTTACAAAGTTTAATGAAGTCAAGACTCTTTTTAGAGTTTAGTCCCCAATTACCAACCTCATTCTAACTCTGATCCACCCTCCTTTTCTTTGTCAAGTTCTTTTCTTCATGGAAAAAGATTTCCAAAAAATTATAAAAGAATGTGCATTATTCATTATATATTTTTTCTTATTTCTAGTTTTATAACTAGACCTTCTGATCACTATGTTTACTTGGAAAGCATGATACAGCCTATTTTTCTTAATAATTCCTATAGAAATTCTTTGGTTTTCCTTGTACAAATTTATATAATTAATGTCTTTCACTATTATTTTGTTTGAGAAGCATGAAGTCCGATGCTTTCCTCAGTGAGAAAAGCATTTTTCCCTGCTTTTTTCTCACCTTCTCTTTGACACCAGATGCCACAGAAAGCAAGCTAAAGCGTCTATGACAAATTGCCACCAACCACTCTAAATCAATGCTGGAATTAGAGTACATATATATAAACTAAACCTAGCGATTTCTAGTACTACTGCCTGTGGGAACGTGCGAACTGCATGACGTGCATGCAAAGCGAGGCTCTCTCTCTCTCTCTGATATCGGATCTTTACATTTGTTTACTGTTTTGTAGTACAAACAAAATGGTTGACATATATTCGTTGCTTGCAGTCATGGTGTTAGATCTCTTAAGTGACAAACCATTGCATCGCTTTGTCTTTCTCTCTAATAAGACAAAAGTACTATCCCCCCATATGAGCCTAATTAAATCCTTTTATTAATTACTTCCGTCCACTTTTTAGCATTAGACGTTATCTGATCTACAAACCTAGATTCTATATATATATATATATATATATATATGCACTTCCAAAAGCATCCTCCTCTAGTGTCATTTTCATGTGTAAGAAGGTGTCGGCTACCTTTTCACTTTATTCCAAACATTACAAGAATCCATGGATGTTGGATGTCAATCAAGCTTGTCCATCCCCCAATAACGTAATCCAGAAAATAGTAACTAGTTTGCAGAAGTTTTTCACTAGAAAAATAGTCAACGATGATCTTTTTATGACCTCAGCTTCTATGTATCTTAGTAGAAATACACAGATAGATAGGCTGTAAATCACAAATATTTTTGGTATAGCTATGTATTTAAAATTTAAATACCATTTTCAGCCCCAATTATTGACCGCTTTAAGCCTTTATTTTGCCTTGGATGCAGGCTTTAATTATCGACAGGGATATATCGTATAGAAAATTTACAAGAAGACAAACCAGCTTTAATCTTGAATTAATTCTTTCATATAATTTGGCATATGAAAAAAAAAATTAATGCATAAAAAAATGAAAGGGTTCGTCGATGCTCATTAATTTTAACTGTTTTCTTGCAGGACACATATGCACTTTGTCGAGTGTTCAAGAAAAATGGAATTATCTGTTCTGAAATTGAAGATCAGCAAGGGCAATCATGTAATTTATCATTAATTGAGAGCTCCCAAGGTCATGTAGTCAATGAATATGAAACCATGTCCCCAGATGTTACCATGGCATCATCATCATGCGTGGATGAGGAAGACAAAGATGATTCGTGGATGCAGTTCATCACAGATGATGCATGGTGTTCTTCTAATGTGGCTATGGCTGTTGGCGGCAGCGGCACCGGCGGTGGTAGTGGTGGTGAAGAAGCCTCTCGTATGCAGGCATTCACAAACTAAAAGAGTTAATACATATTAATATTGGTGGCGAAGAATAATATATATCAAGGAAAAAAAAGTCAGATATCTTTTATATATAATAAGATACAATTTGCCAAATGCCAAGAGTTATCTAAGATTTTCCAATTCTCATTTGTTGATTAATCATCTCTAATTTGGGTATGAGTTTGGTTGGGTTTTGCTAATTCTGTAGAGTCAAAAATTATCAGCTAGACTCTATGGATCTTTTTTTTTCTTCTTCTTCTCAAATATATAGTTGCCTCTTCTGTGAGGTGATTTGGGTGTTACTTGTGGAATAAAAAGATCATTGCTTTTGTTGTTATTGACTTTGAGAGCTTAAATATGAAAGAAAAGGAGAGAGAGAGAGCATGGAAGACATTATAAACTTCTTTTCATCTTATGACCTCATGTCTTGATACAAAATGGACAAATGAATAATGCTCATGGCACTGTATACATGAGGCATGCGCCATGAACATTATATTAAGAAAACAAAAATTTTATATACCATATCACCATCTTATTTTCTTTCCATTATATAAGTTGTAACATCTTTATTACTATTAAATGATTATTGAATGAGTTTTTATTGTCTAATAATAATAAATGTGACACATTTTATATAATAAGATCAAAATAAGATAGTAATATGAAGTATAGCATTACTTTTAAGAAAAACTAGTCGAACTGATACGCAGGCCATGGAATGACTAAATTGTTGGTACTAATATTTAACCGAAGGATATTTCATTTTTTCTTCTTCAATTATTTGAAAATGAGAGAAAATGTTCTTTATAATAAGAGTAGAGGAAAAGGTTGAGAAACCGAAGAGTTTTATATCACAGAAGAGAGTATATTTTCCAACATGAGTCATGAAAAACTCAAGAAACCTTTCATACAAAAGAATAAATATATAATAAGTCGATTTAGAAAAATTATTAAGGATCGATGTGGCCATTTTCAAATTTTTAATCTCTTGATAGAAAATACGTCTCATCTAATTTGTCCAACCCATTCAATGTATAGAAGAAAACTAATTATGGTACTATATATATAATACTTAGCATCCTTAGAAGAAAATGTTTTAGCCAAAATGAAAATTGTGTGAACCGAGAATCCAGTTATACCATATAAGGGTTGCCTTTCTAGAACAGAAAATGAATAGTTCTTAGAAAGACAAATTTGATTAGGACCCATTTTCAAATAAGCTGATGATCTTATTTCATCACGTTGATTGATTGAATAATCTCGTAATGGAGGAGGACATATTAATCGTTGATCTTGTTGTAGACAATAAATAAAACCAATAATATGTTATTTTGAGAAAGTATGAACTTTTTTTCTTTTGAAGATTAATGATCAATATAAGCTTATAACATAGGCATGATTTATGAACCGAATTTTAAAAAAAAATTGAATTAAAACCCATAAGATAATTAAAGTATTCATGAATTTAAGGTTCATAAACAACAAAGCAAACATCAAATATTTTGCAATCTGATCGAGTTTAAACTTAGGTTTTTGAGTACGTAATTATAAGACTCTGTATCTCCGAATAACAATTTTTATTTTCAGTGCACCTCAAATTATCAATTTCGACAAATTATATAAGTGCGTCCTACAATATTTTTTACTTATTTAATATTGTCTGAAATATTTATATATATGATCAATAGGGGTGTAATCAGTCTGGTTTTGACAAAATTTATAACTGAACCGGTATTATCGATTTTGCATTTTTTAAAGCCGATTACAAAACAATTATTTGCCAAAACCAATAATACCAATTTTACCGGTTTTGGTCAAGTTCGATCCGATTTTCTAGTTTTAAATTAATATTTTATACTATTAGTATATATATTAATATTTATTAACAACTCAACCAAAGCTGACCTTGATTCCACCTCACCATCAAATTCAAGTCAACAGATTCCACCTCAACCACCAGGACATCTCAGCATGAAGACTCTAGAATTTATTCTTTGTAAATGTTTTGTTATTGATTCTCTATAAAAAGACATGTTTCTGTTATAACAATCTGTGATCATCAGCATTAGGCATCACGCACACCATGTGCTTGTTGAAATGTCTAAACTACCATTGTAAACCTCTATATAAAGAGGTCATTGTAAACAATTTCTATGGAATTGAAAATATATTTTCTTAGATGTTTTACATAGTTTCAAAGCCTTTGAAAGACTGACGTCTTCATGGCCGACGATCTTCTTACCCCAAAAACACCCCAAACCCACCACCTTTGTCAAACCCTCTTCCTCATCTATCTCATCTGGTTATAGTAAAGTTCAACAATGATAATTTCCTCCTTTGGCGAGCTCAAATGGTCCCTTACCTCAAAGGCCAACGCCTTTATCATTTCGTCGACAGAACCTTCCCTCACCCCCCTCGTTTTCTACCAAATTCCAAGAATCTCAATCCCGACTTCAACAAATGGTCACATACCGATCAATTAATTCTTAGTGCCCTCATTTCTTCATTCTCTGATAATCTCATAGCCCAACTTGTTGGCTACTCTACAGCTTGTCAAGTTTGGGTTGCCTTAGGACGCCTCTTCACTTCTCAATCATATGCCCGAATTATTCAACTCTGGTACTAGCTAGCCACAGTTGCCAAAGGTTCCTCCAATATTTCCGACTACTTTCAAAAAGTCAAACATCTCTCCGAGATGATGGCAGCTACTGGAACTCCTCTCTCCTCTGCCGAGTTCACTTCCTACCTTTTAGCTGGTTTAAACAACGATTATGATACCGTTGTTCCTTCTATCACAGCTCGCCTAGAACCCATGTCCACCGAAGAACTCTACAGCCTCCTTCTTACTCATGAAAGTTGTCTCGCTCATAACACCCACTTACCTTCTTCCATTGATCTTTCCGCAAACTTCACCTATGCTGCCCCTTCTAGTGGTCGTGGTTCCTCTAAGGGTCCTAGTGGAAGCTACCGTGGTCGCGGTAGGGGTCGCACATCAAACAGACCATCCCCTGCTAATTTTTTCCCCACCTCCACCTTTCAATCTTCCTCTCCGCTGCCTTACAACCAACTTGCCAAGTCTGTGGCAAGGTTGGCCACATTGACCTCCATTGCAATTATCGTTATGATCATGCCTATGAAAATGGTCCACCCCGATCTCTTCAAGCCAACTTTACTTCCTCCAACTCCACCTATGATCAAGCTTGGTATCTCGATACTGTCGCCACCAACCATCTCACTTCCGACCTCTCTCAATTGAATATTCACTCCTCTCCTTATACCGGGTTTAATCAAATTCGTGTGGAGATGGCTCTGATCTTCCCATCTCGAATATTGGTGACTCTATTTTAACTTTTTCCTCTCACTCCTTTCATCTTAATAACATTATTCATGTTCCAAATATAACCAAAAACTTGGTTTCTATTAAACAATTTTGCATTGATAATTTTGTCTACTTTGAATTTTATGGTTCTCATTTTGTTGTGAAGGATTCAAAGACGGGGAACCCCACTCCTGCATGGCCCCATGCATGATGGCCTCTATTCCTTCCCAGCAGCTTCGTCCCCTCCTTAAGCCTTGGTTGGTGAGCGCACTACCTCTTCTCGGTGGCACTCCAGACTTGGGCATCCGTCCCTTCAAATTGTTCACTGAGTCATCTCCAAGAATTCCCTTTCAGTTTCCAAAAGTGATTTCTCCTCTCCCTGTTCAGCTTGCTGCCAAGCAAAGAGTTCTCAATTTCCATTTATTGAAACTCATCAAAGAGCCAACAGACCTCTAGAACTAGTTTATAGTGATGTATGGGGTCCTCTCCCTGTTTTATCTCGTGATGGTTAAAAATATTGTGTAACATTTTTAGATGATTATACACGGTTTACTTGGTGGTTCCCTCTAATACAAAAATCTGATGTAGTTTCCACTTTTATTCAATTTCAAAATTTTGTTGAATTACTCTTAAACTGCAATATTATATCTCTCCAAAGTGACTGGGAAGGAGAGTTTTGATCACTTCATAACCTCCTTCAAAGTCAAGGAATATCACATCGTATTTCATGTCCTTACACCCATCAACAAAATGGGGCTGTCAATCGTAAACATCGACACATACTGGAAATCGGTCTCGCTTTAATGGTACATGCTTCCTTACCTCAAAAATTCTAGGCTGACTCGTTTCACACTATCGTTTATCTAATAAACTGGCTCCTACTCCAATCCTTCAATTTCTCTATCTCTCCCCCTTTGAAAAACTGTTTCTTAAACCTCCTAATTACAGTTCTCTCAAAGTGTTTGGTTCGGCTTGCTGGCCACATTTGAGACCATATAATCATCACAAAATTTATCTTCGTTCCACTTAGAGTATTTTTATTGGCTACAGTGACACTCACAAAGGCTACCGATGTCTTTATATACTCACTGGATGCCTATACATATCACGTGATATTGTGTTCAACGAAGGACTTTTTTCCTTGAACTCGGCTTCACACAGCCCATATCTAATCCTTCCTTATTTCTGTACAAACATAAGTCCGTCATTTTATTTTTTCTTGTTTACGTTGATGACATCATTCTCATGAGTTCAAGCATGGATGCTATCACTTCTGTTTTACAATGTTTAAACAAGTTTTTCCCACTCAAAGATCTTGGCCCCCTTCGCTTCTTTCTTGGTTTAGAAATTCATCCACATTCTAATGGTCTGCATCTATCACAAACTAAATATATTTGTGATCTCCTCCACCATACAAAAATGGACCTTGTGCTTGTCACCACTCCAATGGCTGCCTCCAGCCGATTATCACTCACTGATGGATCTGATTTTCCTGATTCAACTCTATATCGTAGCACTGTTGGCAGTTTATAATATCTATCCATCACTCGTCCTGATATTGCATTTGCTGTAAATAAAATTTGTCAATTCATGCATTCACCCAAACTGACTGAGATTACTACGTTACCTCAGACATACTGCCAACTATGGGCTTCTCATTAGCCCATCTACCTCTTACAAATTGCATGCATTTTCTGATGTTGATTGGGTGGGATGCCCTGATATCTATTGGTGGTTATTGTGTTTTTCTTGGTTCTAACTTAATTTCACAGAGCTCCAAAAAGCAACTCACAGTTGCCCGATCCAGCACTGAAGCAGAATACAAGGCCCTTGCAAATGCTAATGCCGAGCTACTATGGTTACAATCTTTTCTCAAGGAGCTGGGTATCTTTCTTCCACAGTCACCCACACTTTGGTGTGATAATTTGGGTGCTACATACCTGTTAGCAAATCCGGTTCTTCACTCAAGCACAAAGCATATGAAAATTGACTTCCACTTTGTGCGTGATCGAGTTGCTTCCAAGTCATTACAAGTTGCCTTCATCAGTTCTAAAGATCAAGTTGCCGATGTGTTCACCAAGCCCTTGCTATCCTCTCGGCTTCTTCAACTCAGAACGAGTCTCACCATGGTTCCCATCATGGACTCGCGGAAAGGTATTAACTACTGAACAAAAGTTGACCTTGATTCCATCTCACCATCAAATTCAAGTCAACAGATTCCACCTCAGCCACCATGACATCTCAGCATGAAGACTATAGAATTTATTCTTTGTAAATGTTCTGTTATTGATTCTCTGTAAAAAGGCATGTTTCTGTATAACAATCTGTGATCATCAGCACTAGGCATCACGCACACCATATGCTTGTTGAAATGCCTAAACTACCACTATAAACCTCTATATAAAAAGGTCACCGTAAACAATTTCTTTTGAATTGAAAATATATTTTCTCAGATGTTTTACAATATTAGTTATAGAAATTACAATAAATATATATTAGTATTTGTTATAATAAGTTTAGTTTTTTATAGCTATATCATTGATAGTGATAGTTATTAATACTAATAGTATTTATTATTATATCAATATTTTATATGTAATTATTTAGTATAATAATTTATATATAGATTTAAAAGTATATTACTAATAGTAATATAGTATTAGACTATTAGTATTAAGCCATCAAATGTAAATTATAACTAATTTACATTATATATTAATGTATAAAATATTCTATATAATATAAAAATTATTATTTTATATTACATATAATATTAAAAAATTAATTTAAAAAATATATTTTATTGAACATGTTCGGTTCGGTTCTAAAAAGCTTAGAATCAAAACTGGACTGGCATCCACCAGTTTTGACATTACGATAACCGACTCCGGACGGCTACCAATCCAAAATCAGACCGATTCCACTCATTTGGACCGGTCTGGTCCGGTTTCCCACCAAATTGACCGATATTTCCACCGCGGCCATCACGTAGATCCCTTCCCACCCCTTCAATTTTATCCTTCTTCTTCAATTGGTGTATAGAATTTTATATTATTGAAAATGAGAAATTCTTACTCATTATAATGTTTTAATAATGAGCATCCAATTGTATTACTAACTAGTCTTTTTAGAATATATATCATGTAATTTGTGCCTTCCATGAGGACATTATATTTTATTTTTGAGGGATCTTACAAATTGAGAAATTTATATGATGTTTCTCATCCGTACATATTACTTCCTCTTAAGCTATATGAATAGATGATACAACTTCATTAAGAGGTAATAAATTACAAAAAGAAAACCAAGAATGAAGCACCACAAACCACAAGGAGAGAGTAGCACTTTTGGATCCCCAAGCTGCTGCTCCTCTATGCCTTCATTCCTGTACGTGAATTGAAATATGGAAAAATGGTAAGAGAACACTTCGTATAGAGATATTAACATCATAGAAAATCAACTAACTTTAGTTCATTAGTTCTATTGTATTTTAGGTCTAAATTTTCTTTAGAGTCTGTTTATATGCATGCCTTGGTGTTGGCTGAGACTTAATTGATGATGTTGGCTCTGGTTGTATGGGCTTGGATGCCAAAACTTGTGTTGGTTGTTGGGGTGCAGTTAGTGCTGCCGGTATCCATTTCTCGGGTCCTTCACTTGGGATTGGCAAGTTCCTTGCCTGTAACAAATTGGATAGAAATCAATATAAAATCTCTATAATTTCAGTATGTCCAGCATAGTTATCAAAACTCACCAAATTTCTAAATTGGAGATTGTAAAACATGTGAATATATCTTTGATTAGCTAGCTTTTGTTCCTTGTTCAACTGCCTCCAGAATCCATAAACTGCCCCCATGTTTAGCAGCTTGTTTGCATAAATCTTCCATGTGTAGCTGCAATGCAAGAACAACCGTATATATAAATGAATTCTCATGGCAAGTTTTCTATATCCTGGAGTAATATTCTTACCATTCATATATACGTTGGAGACCAGCTTTAGATATCTTGTCCCAGTTTTCAGGATCCAACTTGCACTTCTCAAAGAAATCGGCAATCTTGTTGCTCGATTCATCACCATTATTGGGGTCAATATGAAAACCTGAGATCTCATCAACAATAATTTCTGCTGGACCTCCTTGATTTGTTGCAAAAGTAGGCAATCCACAGTTCATAGCCTCAATGACTGTTAGACCAAATGCCTCATACAATGCAGGTTGAACAAAAGCTCCCTTTGTATCAGAAATACAGCGGTACAATTCTCCATTGCGATATCTGTCGGTTTGAGCTGCTATCCATCTAATCTGGCCCTTAAGTTCATATTTCTCAATCAAGGCATGCATCTTTTTTATTTCTGCAATTTCTTCTCTATCCTTTGATTTGGATGGATCAAAAAATCCTGCTACAACCACAAGATTTACCAAAATCCTCAGCCGTTTGTTCTTTCCAAACCATTCTGTTAGTCCTGTAATGTTTTTCACTGTATCAAGTCGTGCCATTGAGAATATGATTGGTTTCTTCCTGTCTGCTAAATATCCTCTGTTCCAGGCATATAGTAGCTTCAACATTAGAGTATTATGATGATATTGTTGGTACAATAAATGTAATCAAAAGACACAAAATTAAGGCTCACATGTGCTCATTGTTGTCCTCCTTGCTGTATAGTAGTTCTTCAATGGCCGGGTGAAAAGAGATTAGCCGCCTCTGCCTCTCTGTGTATGGGAAGTAGACAGACTGATCAGCCCCAGGGGCAGCAATGTTGAACTTTGGATCGAAAACATTGATGCCTGAGACTACTCTATAAAGTCCAGGCATGGTAAATGTTGTATGGCTTTCATACTGTCCAGGCCTATCCTTACTGAAAAGTAAACGATTCTTGAGTTAACATCATCGAAGATGATGTTTGGCACATAATTCTATTTATGAAAATCATTTATTTAGGAGTTTAACCTTCCAGCAATTTCTTGGTATGTGCTTGTTATGATGAAATCAGCTGAATTCATTGAGATTATGTCAGATGTGAACTGACATGAAAAGTGGTACTTGGAATCCAATTCCTTCCATTTGGCATCTGAATCTTCGTACTTGGTTTTTTCTAAAGCATGAGCAATAGTTCCCTGGGTTTGGAATATGCCAAAGTTAAGATTTAGAGTAATATATAAAGTAAAATCAAATTTTTATAAAAGAAATGCAAGCTGAAGCTTGGTTAGTCTATCAAGATAGAAGCAAAAAAAAAAATCCAAAAAAAGATGGACTAGACCTGAGTTATTCCAAGCTTGCTAGCCATCAAAGATGCAACCATGTTCCCATCACTGTAGTTCCCAATGATGAGGTCCGGTTTGCACTCCATGTGTTCAAGGATCTTTGCAGTAGCATCCTACTCATGGAGAGGAGAAAGGGAGAATAATAGAATAAGAAAAGTATTTTGGAAAAAGAAATCAAGAGTAAATTATTGATTGATAGCAAAAATGCCTGAGCAAATCTCTCAAGGTAGGGGTAGATATCAAAACGGGAAACCCATTGGCGGAGAACCCCATTTTCTGTCCTAAACGGGACTCTCAGTATGTGAGAGTGCTTAGTGTTGATAATAGGCTCCAACTCTTCGTTGCACTTTGTCCCTCGAGCATCAGGTATAAGTCTTGTTACCTGTAAAATCACATTAAGAAATTAAATACAGAACCTGGTCCTTGGTAACTTTCTATTGTTTGAAAATTATTTCTTTCAATCCTTTGTTAATAAACTCACCACAAGAATCTGTGGCTTCATAACAAGACCTTGCTGCTTAATCCTGAGGAGCAATTCTTCCTCCAAAGCTCTTACTTGATCAAGAATGTAAACCACCTTTTTGTAAATTAACATAAGGGAACTTGTCACATTAGTCAAGATTGTCTAATATTTGTGTGGTGGCTATAACTGTTTCTGTAATCACTGTTGTTATTGATTAATGATGTTCCAATGCATTATTTACCTGGCCGCCAGTGTCCGGCAATCCAAGGACATCTGATTGCCCAAAGTAGCCATGAGGGGAGAAGATCACAATGTTGAATATGGTGGGAAGCCTGCTAAAGAGCAACTCCAATTTTGCAGGTTCTGGTGCTTGAAGTACCTCAGAAAGTATCCTAATTGACTCCTTAACCCTTTCTGCAGTATTTCCCCACCCTTTCTCAAAGCCCCATTCTTTAAACCTGCAAAAAAAAAAAAAACCAAAAGAAATGCAGATCAATTCGTACCATCCAGTGTTAAACTATTATGGAACTTGTGTCAAAGCATCTTTAGCTTTCTTGAGGGGGGAAACATGGAAATAATGGTTAACCTCTGCTCAAAATTCAGAAATGGTGCATCTTTGGGGAGTGCAGACACATATACTTCAGCCGCAACAAGTGCATTTTGAAGCTTAGAGACAGTATCCAGAGTTGCATTTATCATTAGATCCTACAAAATAAGAACAACATGCACAATTGCATTTTGAGTTTCAAGTAATTGCTTTCTTCCCTTTTGTGTGTGTCCATGAGCTATATATTTATACCTCTCCTTGATAATTTATGGCTTTTAAGTACTCAAGCAATGACTTTGCACTTTCAGGGTTCCCATGTAGCCTTGAAGTTATATTCTTTGAGATGAAGCTGACACCATTTCCGATAGAAGAAGAAAGGGTCATGCGGGGAGTGGAGAAGTCAATGGCTCCAAAATCTATCTCCAAAGCATTTTCATCATTCGCCCTGCACATCAGATCACTTATATATGTATGAAAATATATAAATTTCAAGTCATTTCAAAACTTTCTTCCCATTGGTTTTCTGTCTATGAGACTCATTTATATACAAGTAGTCATTCATGTTAGTTTTTCTCCCAATTCATACTTGATTACCAGTTTTCATCGAATATCATTTCCTTGCATTTCAAGTATTCAGGAGCAGTGATACCGTCCACTGACAGATCCTTGGAGTTCACTTTAACAAATTCCCAGAATCCAGGGCTAGGTCTTAAAGCAAAAGCAACATATGGTGGAACAACAGCTGCCTCCTGCATAGTTTCCAGATAAAAAAGAGTTAGTCCACCCTGCACGCCCGTGGGTGCGTCCGTGAGCATGTGTGTGCATGAAAGAGGAATTAGTGAGTACCTTAGTGGAACTTAGGATGTAACCAAGTAAGCCCTCCAAGACTTTGCTTCTGTTTTGCTCGTCTTCTATTGATTTCTCCACTTCCTCCATTATGTGCTGGAGTTTCAATAACCTTTTGCCTGTAGCAACAAACCTGCTCTTGCCCAAAATGATAACCAGATGAGTGTTAAACTTCACATGGCAATATTGGTTTAATGGGAAGAAAAAGAACAACCTGAATATTACCTCCCAAAGCATCTTTTCATATGATAGCGGCTTTGCTTCAATGCATCAGGCATGCTATCCGCAATTGAATTTGATCGTTTGAGCACTTGCCCAGAAGCCATTTTCAAGCTAAAGAAATGAGCACAATACACTCTTGAAAATAGGACAGGTTTAGAACTCAAACACGAGGTCTCTTTTTATTTTTTTCGGTTGTTTTGTTAGTTGATGTGTTTATATGGAAGTTGGAAGAAAGAGTGAGGCATTGGCAGTTCAAAGATATGGGAGGAGGGTTAGGAGAAAGAACATTCTTTGGTACCATTTGTGGGGAAGGAAGAGTATAAAGAGAAAGAAAGGAATTTGCCATTGGTAGAAGCAAAATCGGATCCATCTTTTTCAGGCAATATCTTTGAAAGTCCAGGGAAAGAATTTTAAGGAAAATCTTCTTGTCGTCCATTGGGATGGATTGAGTAATTGTTATTCTTTTCTTTTTCGTACGTAATGTCAACACATGCAAAGCTCTTCTGGATGATATTAGACGTTCGTTCAGCTCTTGCATTACTGATATTTTTGTGATTTTTTCTAGTTTGTATTGGCCATCAAGCATTTCACTTTGCCAGTTATTTAACTAGAACCGAGGTGTTAATTCAATTTTATTTCGATTTTAAAATTAGGGTATGTGTGAAGCCGAGAAAAGGTTATAAAAAATATCCAAATTTGCATATTCTTTTGATAGAAGTAAACACAAACCCAAGGCAATGGACATGACTACTACATCGAAACTTCAAATTCAGGAAGAAATCCGTCACAGTTTTTAGTTAAAACTACAGCAAGAGGGAATCCCAAGGATTGTCATTAGCATGAACAAACAAACAAAACAATTGAAGACAGAACAACAGTCTCACAAACTATTTAAACAAAAACCCATAACTTGATGATGATCTTTGCCAAGGACCAGCTAGCCTAACAGTAGAACATGACCCTTTTGACATTCTCCTTGAGTGCTGGTAGTGGTCTCACAGCAGCATTAATTCCTGGTGCCCGTGTGCCACGTGGACCTGCTCCGCCCATGCCTCCACGTCCAGTGGTAGCACCACTTGTAATCGAACCACTTTCTGAGGACTCCGGCTCCATATAGAACCGAGCTCGGAAGGCAGCAAGATGGGCATAGTATGCCGGGGGCACTGCCAAATTAAAGATCCACTTAATAAATGGACAGTTCATACAGAAGCAACAACCAAGCAACCGCAGAAGATGGAGATGTGCACGTGTTGAAATGTGCATGTGAATGTGTGTGTGAGAGAGAGAGAGAGAGAGAGAGGGAGAGAGAACTCACCAATGGAAACAGATCGAGTGCACCTTGCATATCTGGGAAAAATGAAAGAAATTGAACAGTTTAGCCATTTATTTAAGAATGGAAAATCAAACTGATAATCCCCATAACCAGTCTCATTTAGATTTAAGAATGAAGAATCAAACGGAAAACCCATAATTAGTCTCATTTAGCCTCAAAATGTGAGGCACATAAAATAATCAGATAAGACATTAAGATGATTGAGGTACTCATTAAGGGAAGGGGACAACAGAAAATCTCAAGGAACTCACGTATAACAAAGATTATTTGTTAGGGACTGCAGCCCATCAGCTGTAAACTTGTTCTCATCCCATAGTACATGGTAATGAGCTGGACGGCTTGTGCCCTGTTTGACATATTACATGCAACATTAAGGAATTAATCATCCTTAAAAGACATATTCAGCCTGTTGGAAGATATATTAGAGAAGAACCTGAATTCCAGCATGCGAACAGAGGTAGAAGTCAAATTCAGTAGGGTGACAAATTTTGGAGTCTACAACAGTACCTGGAAAGTTCAAGAAGAGTACCACATCAGATAACTAAAATCTTCGCAAACATAAAATCCTTATTTCAAAATAAACAAACTACTTGCCGGGTAATATGTTTCCACTCTTATCAACTGAACTGTGGTCATGGTGGTTGTTGGCAAACAATCTAGTGTGATGGCGCTTCTGAACCACAACGAAAGTCACAGGAGGCTGATAGTTTGGCTCCAAAGATGCACACGCCTACATATAAGTTTAACATGGAAGATAAGGCACTAAGCATGATCCAAGGATATTCCTATTTTAATACAAACATGCACAACAAGATAGGACAGTAAGAAGACTGAAAAGCTTATGATCAAGAAAGGTAAATTCACCTTTCGGATAGCATCTAGTTCATACAGCAAAACCTGGTAGAATTGCCCCTCACTCACACCATCCCTGTAAAAAACAGATGTTATATTAGATAGCAGAAAAAGTATCTAGAATGCACTGACAGGAGAAATGACCATACCTGTAAAATATGATACGTTGTGGTTTCTGACCAGTTGCTCTACGAAAAGATACAAGTAGCTCCCTATACCGAAAAAGACAAAAGGAACTCAAACCTACAATTTTTTAATATAAGTAGCAGCTCAAACCTACTTTGCAAAAGCTCCATCCAATTTTACCATCCAAAAAATTAAAATAAGATTAATCATTGACAACGTATTGTCCAACTTGCAGAATTCTACCACCCAGCTGCAGTTTCAACCATATATACTAAAAATAAAGGTCAAAGCAAAGAAGACAGAGAGAGACTCAATCATACTTAATCATGCCACCAGACAATGTCCCTCTTGCAGGATCCTGCCATGTCTTGAAAAGATCTTGAATCAGCTCCTGTCGATGGGCTTGAGCACAAACCAGACCAGCATACTTTGTGACTTCCGGCCAATCTTGAGATGCCACAACCTGGATACAAAATCATTGATCATAGTATGTTAAATAAATAAATAAATTCTTGAAACAGGTAAAGCACACATATGTACTGAAGAATACAACCCAAAATCATAAACAAGCTAATCTAGTAATAAACTGAATGACATACAGCTGCAATTGAAGGGCTTGAATCCTCTCCTGGATGAGGATGGGTAACATCAGCACCAAAGATAATAGTAGGCCGATCACTGACTAAAGGTATACGCCTTGACAGTGCGTCCACAAGCACAGTATTCCTTCCTCCAACCTTGACATTTATCTTCAATGCCACATTGGCCAGGTATTGTTTATTCATCCTAAATACATGCTTCGTCAGGCAACATTGGGAAACAAGGCCAAGATCAGTCTCACAGATTCGCTTCAAATCACCTGCATGAGAAACAAAACTAATAGAGTAAACAAGACCGTAATCCGAATCACAATACCATAATCAGATTCCAGAACCTAAAATTGGTTAGTTAACCAAGTTAACTACCATAAAGAGAGCCATTGTTATCTGGCAAAATAACGATAAGCAGGTCAAGCTCCTTTCTCTGAGGCTGGAGTTTTGTCATGGCATCATGGTACCGAGTTTTAAGGATTCTTTCTACCTGATCAGGACGGCCACTCGAAGGTGGCAGTACTGGTTCAGGGCAAAATGCCTACAAACAGCCATAATCAAATGTTAAGGAGAGAACAAAAAGAAAATGTGACCACTCATAAATACATCTTTTAAGCACCATACCATGCCAGAAATGTAGCACATTTGTGCAAGTTCATGGCAAAACCCGCGAGCCACACTATCTTGCACATTCCGTGAAAAATTGATGCAAATCCAATTGTTAACAACTCCCCCATTCACCATTTTCTGCATTAAAAGATAACATATCAACAGCACTCAATCACATTCAAAAGCCAACTACATGAAAATTAAAAAACAGAGTGCCAAAAATGATTTTTCAGTTGGAAGCCAAGTGAATAAGAATTAACTAATGGAATTTATGTTAAATAGAATTTATGTTAAATATTATATCTCTTTCTAGGAGGAAGGGGATTGGATTGGATCGCAGATCTATTTTTTAAAAACTAAAAATAGCTACTGCTAGCCACTCGTGCCAAAAGGCCTTGACCTCACTCCAAAATCATTGTATTCAGCAGAGAAAAAGGTCATTTGCACTAAGACCATTACCTGTATATTCCAACAGTTAATTCCTATTCCAACTAATGTGTTGCCTGTCATGTCACTCACTTAGACATACAACTGCAAAATCGTATTATAGTAGATGTATTTTTTGAACCATAAATAGTTAACAACTGGTAGCCATTCGCATGCCGAAAGGGCCTTGACAGGATTCCCAATCCCTTATATATTGGCAAGGAAATGTCATCTGCACTAAGACAATGAGAATTATATATATATACATATATTAAGGTATCTCATGCTATAAATACCTTATTCATCATGTTCCATTGTCCAACTTGAGGCAGGCAATCCTTTTCTCTGCCTGTATCATGATATTTCAGCTGCAAATTGTAAGATCCTTTCAGTACAACAGTATCAAAGCTCATAACAGGTGGGTAAAACTGACAGTAAACAAAATACAGATATAATACCCATGGTGCAGGAAGAATTCGAGCTTCAACTGAAGCCAGCTTCTCACTAATTTTGATTCCAAACTCTTTTGCATAAGGATCCTCATGGTAAGCATTGTGGCGAACGGTCTGAAAGGTCGGAAAATTAAAAGTTTTAGATTGAGTGCATGAAAGAAGCTGGTACATTACAAAAATCTCAGTTACATTATGAAAACATCTCAAATTGAGTAAACATTTTAAAAAAATATATGCATTCCCATCATAGGTCCAAATCCAGATCTAAAAAAAATTATAGGATAAAAGAAGTCATGAAAAATCATAATGGCTCCCAATTCTAGCAAGAAAAACTCCTCATTCTGCTCGTACAATAACAGGCTATTTATTTAGTACAGAGGAATGTTTTGAACCCAAACCAACACTTCCATTGAAATAGAAAACATAAGACAAGTACAAGCCATGAGGTACAATGATTCAATATTTTGAAATCGTGTTTGTAAACAACCACTCAGAACATTAAGTAAACTTATTTGTCTTTTTTATAATTAAGGTGAAACATGAAGTACACCATGATACCAAAAGGGCAAGGACAACATTAAACCACATCAAATACAGGAAAACCTTCCTGGCATGAGGGTCCTAAAAACCATAAATAAAAAAGTAAAATTCACAAAAATGTGCAACTAATCAACCATACACATTAAGTAACACAATACATTAAAGTCCACATTAGACATACATTAAAGCCTCCATGCAATTTAATTAGAGAGAGAGAGAAGCATATGACAGACAATTACCAAACAAATGACATTCTTAGGGGGGAAAAGAACACAGATTGCATACTAACGCACCTGCATTATATCAAGCTCCCTGTCTCGAGGACGCTGGCAGGTCACCTTCAATAAAGCAGTAATCTGTCTCTCATTCAACCTCTTCGAGTACCTCTGACCCTCAACAATCTTGCAAACCTAGAATTCAACAGAACTTTGTTAGCATCCATATAGCCAAATCCATATAATACACAGAAGAACTATACATTAAAAATGAATCACTAGATATGTAAGGGATGATAATTATAATTAGGTTGTTACCTCCATAGGCAAATAATTTGGTCTCTGTTGGTTACCCACTTGCAGACATGGCCATTGTGAATGTTGAATAACAAAACCATAAGTTTCCAAGAAGTATTCAACAACTGATTTCATTGTACCTCTTTCATCAACTGGAAACCTTGAACAAACAAAAAACAGTGTTAGAATACCAAGCTAGTTTTCCAATTATAAATCTCCTTTTTCTTTTTCTTTTTTTGGGAGGGATAGAATAATAATACTCACGTAAGCTCTCTTGTTGCCTGCGATGTTAAACCAGATATACGGTACTTCCTGCGCATATTTCCGCGATGCGTAACCTCAACTTTGACTCCTCGTAGAGCCTTTTTGATCTGTGAAAAAAATGTAAAGGAACAATCAAGATTCCCTAATAAGTACAACTTTAAGAGAAAAGTACATTATGCAACTGCAGACAAATAAAACGGATGGCCACTGCAAAGGATAACAATTATAAAGATTAAAGCAGCAAACTCTAACCTTTACACGATCAGAATCAGACAAAGGTCTAGAAGTAACATCCCGATTCAGCAGCTGTGTTACAAACTCAATTACCGGCAATGGCTCAATGAATGCAGTTGAAGACATGTCTGAAAATTTTGACAAAATCATCAACATGATAGCTAAAAAGTAATCCTGGGAGCCATGAGATACTCAATAACTTTACTATTGAAAAAAAAGGAATGAGAAAAAGAAACACAAAATTGAGGGGAGAATTCCCTCTCCTGAATGGTGTAGGACCAACCAAATGCATTGGCTTCATTTTGAAAAGTACAACAATGCTAGAATCTCAACTCTAAGTCCTTGTTAATTCAGGAGAAAGAACTTTTTTTTATATAAGTAATTCAAGAGAGACAATTAAAGCTAATTACAAACAGGATATGAAAAGGAGAAAAACAGTATAACAAAGTCCAAACAAAAAATGAATAGATTGACTACATACCTATATTCAGGGACAGCCCCATCTGAGTTGGACGAATGCTTTGATAAAAACCACGCCAACTCTCCAATCCCTCACCCAGTGACTGCCTCCTTCCCAGATCAGGAGAATAAAATGAACGACCCACAGGACAGTACCTAAGGATCAATTACATAATATTAACAGTCTCACATATTAAAAACCATGGGCGTGCTGTAAATCAAAAATGTATCAAATTCAAAGAGAAAATTTGAATTAAGTACCTAGTAGTAGGTAATTCACGCAGAACAATATCAAGAACTTGAAGTGCTTCCTGGGGTGCATCAGCTTGCCTACCCTGCAAGAAGAGTCCTAAATGGTGCAGGTCTGCACGTGCAGCCAATTTTATCACAACTTTAAAATCTCTCTCTCTCCTGCATCAAGAAAATATCATCATCATCATCAATCACAGGACACATACAAATGCCAAAAAGGAAAATGGGGGAGGGAGGCAGAGAGAGAGAAGAACACTCGGATGTGAACCTTTGCACACCGGATCCATCATCTTCATCAAGGAGTATAATTTTGAACTCCTTGGTTAGAAATGGGAGCGGCCCAGCAGTATAGAGACTCTTTCGTCCATCATAGGCAGGAAGCCTCTTTCCAAGATGCGTCTCTCTGTACAACCTAACCAGCTGTTCCATTACAGCACGGTTGACTCCACGGGATGTCACCTCTGGAGTAATTGTAACCTAGCATGCATTACCAAAAAAGCTGATCAAATTGAAATTGGGGGAAAGGCAAAATATTGCAAACACACAGTATCAACGGTTAGATAACTCACATCATACTGATGCAAATCTTTGTCTGGTAATTCAGCAAAGAAGTGATTTGCCTTAACTATACACTTCGTTCCAGTGCTACCCTTGCCAGGCCTAAGAGGGAACCTCACTGATTTACTAGATGGTGGCACAGGTTGAATTGCCTGGCTCGGTGCGTCTTGGATGGTGAGTTGCTCAAATTGCTGGCCCACTTGAGATGGCTCCGGAGGTCGGGTAGATGAACTCGCCTCAGAGGAGGTGGGCTGAGGTGGAACGACCCCAGGTTGATGTTGAACCTGGGTTGCTTGGTGCAGCTCGGGATCTGATGGTCTTGATAGGCCACCAGAAGAAGATCCGGCTCGGCCACTGATGCTTCCAGGGCTGCTGCCGACATACATTCCGCGGCCACCTTGCTGGGGTGGCCCTCCCCTTCCCCGGCCTTGATATTCAGGTGTCCCACCATACTGTTGCTGTGGTGGCATTCCACGGCCGCTGCGCCCCCCACTATAACCTCCACGACCTCCTTGGGCGGCCCAACCTCTTCCTCCTCCTCCTCCTCCTCCTCCTCCTGCATGTTGCTGCTGGGGAGGAGCGCTCCTCTCAACAGGGCGTGGTTGGTAGCCTCTACCACTACCACCCCCACTGGTTTCCTGCTGAGCCTGAGAGCTTTCACTCCCACTAGGAAGCTCAGTTCTCCTCTTCCTCACCATAATGATGTCTGCACGTATAAAACAGTTGATGCATTAGCACAAGGAATGCAAACCCAATCTACAAACGGATACAATTTACAACAGTTGCATCGTCTTCTCCGTCCTCATTAACATAGAAAGATAAGTGTAAATTACATTCAGAGAACAGTCAAAGATTAGAGACCAATAACACAAAGGTCCCTCATGCACTTTACTTCATTACAGAAAAATAATTCGTGTTCTATTACCAAATATAGGTGAAAACACATTGCACAGTGTAACCAACGACGTTATTCATCTTTATACCTAGAAAAACGGAACTGTCATCATTCATATAAGTTAGATAAGTTTTTTGAGATATTTTCTGCTAGAAAACTATAGAAGCAAATAAAAGGGTACAAAACAAAAATAAAACGATTTACCCCTAGTCAAAAATTACATAACAATCAACAAAAAAAAACCCACCAAAAATTTATGAGCAAAGGAAAAAAAACATCTACCGAGAAAATATGTCATTCTTTTTTGTCATTTCAGAAATGAAACCAGAGAAAAGTCTAGAGTAATTTAAAGTCGCATCCTACAACAAACTAAAACAAAAGCCCGAAAATCCAAACCCTAAATTACACTGGACAGTCTAAAAAATCCATTCACTTCCGCGATCCCATATCAGGGTCCGAAAAGCACAAATGGGCCAAAGAAAAACAAACTAAATGGCACTCAAGCATCAACTATCCAAAAGAAAAAATATCCACGAATCAAAGAGTCGCAAACTGGTTTCTCAAAAATGGTCGTAAAGAAATGAGAAGCAAAAACAGATCCCACTGCAACAACCTAAGACGATTGTGAATAACACTAACCACAGTCAGGGGAGCGGATCTACAGCAATATATGCCAAACTAAAATAAATTAAACAGGAATAAAAACTCCCATTTCTCCTCCCCCTCCCGCCCAGAAGAAAAATAGCCAAGCACGAGCACTAACATTCACAAGTAGAAATTAAACGGTAATAAAAATGGCAATGAGAACCCTCAAACCACTCGTATTACCTCAGAAATAGCTTCCAGAAAACAGCTTTCCACACACACACAATCTCTCTCTCCCCCTCTCTCTCTCTCTCTCTCTTTTCTTTTTTGTTTTTTTTTTACTTCAGAGAACGCAGCAGTGAGAGAGCACCAAAGAGACGAACGGATCCTCGCTTTATTAATATTTTTCTTTATATTTTTTCCCGTATGTGTGCATTTACTCTTTTATCCTTCGTTTCCAAGAGTCGCCACGTTTCCGAGCAATGACTGACGAGACTGATGACTACTTCGAGCTCAGAATGCCTAATGCCTATCATGGATAAAGATAGGGATCCCGTTTGGGTGTCCCGTTACTGTGCACCGTTGTTTTTTTTTTTAATTATATAATAATTAAAAATATATTCTTTAATAATATTATAAAAAAAAATTAAAAAATATGAACAAAAAAACAAAAAAAAAATACACTAACGATACTTAAAAAAAAAATTATTTATCATATTTTATATGAAATTATCTGAAACAAATTTTAAGATTATCTTTTAAATCAAATTATACACATAAATGATGTGTGGTATAAAGGTTTTCAATATAATTATTATTTTTAAATACGTGATCAAGAGTTATAATTATAAAAATATTTGATAAAAGTAAATTTAAGATTTGATATAGTTTCATATAATACGTTATATTTATGTTACAATAAATTAACTTTACATTATATCAAATTATATTAGTTTATGCATTTATCTTTATAGAACTCAAAAGCATTTTCTACTTATATTATTATTTTAATTATGACTCGACGTGATTTATAATTAGGAAAATAATATTAAAAAAATTAAAATACACTACTAAGAGCTCTTTTGGAGGGGATATTTGGAGGGTATCCTAACATCACCATTATAGTTGCTCTCTGGTTTTGCCCCTTAGGTTTGACCACTAGCGAATTTTATTTTGTATTCTTAATTTAAATATTTAAAGAAGTCACCACCAAAAAAAATAGTATTTAAAATATTTTTAAAAAATAAATAGCAATCAGCCCAACGGTAAGAATTGGGCGGCCGAGTAGCATTGTTTTATATATAAACCGCTTAAATAAAGAGTTTGTTATAAATTACAGAACATTAGTAAAAACGTTGGAACATCAAATTCTAAAATGAATGATCTCTTGTAAATATATAAAATGTATTTAGTGAATGATCATTAGAATTCTCTATGTTCATGTATCTGATCTATTTTTCATGTTTATATATCCATTTAGTTCATATATTGATTTAATATCATATATCTTTCATGCATATAAAAATGTATCTTAAAGAGTATTTGGAGTAAACATGCAACAAAAAAATTGAGATAAATAATATTTAATTCTTGAAAAACTAATTCTAAATATTGTAGTCTTCCAATTATCTTACTATGTTTCTTTAATTTTACAATATAAATATATTTTCTAATAATTTTAACTGGAATGAATAGTTACAAGAGTTTTAAGAGTGACACGTGATATTCACACTAAAATATCAAGAAATTTTGAAGACAGAATTTCACATCCCCTGCCCTAATGTATAGTTCAATTCCTATATCTAAATTATTCAACTCAAAAGATATGTTTTAGTCTACATACAATCTTTAAGTGGAGATTGTTCGTGTAAATACATACAGTTTATGTTAAAAAAAAATTAAAATTATAATAAATATTTTTTTTTTATCTTTTTATCTCTATTTATCAATGGACTTGCGCACACAATCCATCACTCAAGTGCAAATAGAATTTTTATAATTAAAAACATGGTATTCTCATTTTCACTCATATAATTAATAGAATATACTTAGCACAAACAACAAAAATATGGGTACTTCTATCATCCTTAATATTAGAAATAAACCCTATAGATGCGTTATCCATATAACTCAAATGATACACTTGCATTAGCCATAAAAAGAAATTATTCAGAAATTATTAGTGTATATATTTCACAAAAATGTAAAATTAAAATAGGTGACAAAGTATTCTCAAGAATATAACAAATAAAATAAATTAAGAATTAACTAAATTTATTCAATTTAGAGGCAATCAAGAAAGCTAAGTGATTTAATGGTAGTCTTTACATTCTCTCTTTCATTCAATAGTAGGGGGTAGAAGTGTTACTTATCTTAGTTTGATTTCTAATTTTGGCCAAGATTTCTAATTCCAAAACAAATATTTATAATTCTTATAACATTGGGTACCAATAATACACAATACAACGTCACTTATTAATTACCGCAATTAGTAAATTCTTGGCCAAAATTAAAAGTCAAATTAAGATTTAGTTTATTTTTATAAATAAGATTAGATAAGATGACATAAAAATTAAAATTGAATAAAAATTGTTATAATATTAGTTTTATTTTAAATTTTAAAAATTTTGTTTTGAAATTTGAAAAAGTTAATTATTTATTTTATTTTATATAAAAATTTAAAAAAATAATAATTATGAGATGAAATGAAAGAAAACAAATCAAGCTTTAAAGTTTAAAATATTAGTATCATCCCAAATTTAACAACCAATAAAAACCTAAAAATATATAGAAAAATATTCAACAACTAAATAAAGTTGGAGATTGCAAGAAGCAGTATCGTTGGAAATGCTTTCTACAGTGGAAACATTATTTATTATTTGTATAAAAACTAATTTATAATATTAGTAATAACGAAAAGGATAACATTAAATAAAGTTATAGACTATAGAGTCTGCAAAATTTGCATATTAATTCTAAGAAAAGATGATCATCATCAAACCTGATAGTTTTTTTTTTTATATATAAATGTCAAATTTACTTACTTTGTAAAAGGAATAGAAGAAATTTATATACTTTAAAATTATAAATATAATTTCGATTACATAGAATGGTGAAATAATTTTTTTTTAATATTATTTTTTTAATATTATAATTAAATTATTTAATTTTAAAAAATATATAATAATTAAATAAGATAAATTAAAATCACTTACTCGATTCTCGAATCTTGATGTGAATGAAAAAGGGGAGACAAAAACAAGATTCGGGAAGAAGAAAATGGTAGCTGCTGGCCGATTCTGAGGGCGTGCTGACTGCCTGCTTTGACTGGGTTCTGACCTTTTGTCTCTTTCACCAGGTCTACCCCAAAGTGGTAGGGGCCTCCCTAGTCCCTCGCCCACTCTATTTTGTACAATATATTAGTACTATCTTTTTTTTCTTTACTTTTCTTTTTTTTTTTCAAATAATTTTCCTTGCAAATCCCATCCACCAACTCTTCCTGCAAACACTACGTACCCCCCCCCTCTCTCTCTCTCTCTCTCTCTCCGTTACTATTATGGATAACACAACTCATATATAATTATAAAATACGTAAATATTCTATAATTATTTTTAAAAAGAATAAAATTTATTTTAATTTACTCACATGGTATTTATTATTTACACATTACAATTGCAAATATAATTTTTCTATAAATGAGTAGTGTTAAATGATAGAGTTACTATCTTTACACTACTCATTTATTACACTTTTTATATTGATTTTTTTTATTTTAATTTATAATTAAAGAAGTAATTATTAGTAAAATTGTATATTTTTTAAGAAATAAAAATATTAAAAAATTACTTAAGATAAAATAAAAAAATAAAAATTATATTATTCGTAAATAAATAGTAAGAGATTACTATCCTATCACTACCCTACTAGTATGGTCTATTATCCATTTTCAATCAGGTATTGTATTGAAATGATTTCAAATCATTGATTTGTAAATAATAATATTTTGTAATTTTTATTAAAATATATTTTAATGTATAAAAAAGATTGAAATATGTGTTTAATATATAAAATAGATTAAAATATATTTAAATTTTTATAAAAAAAATGAAAAAATAATGATTCTCATTAATAATTGATTTGAAATAGATTAAAATAGATTTGATTACATAAATGAAATAAAATTTTATAAATAATAATAAAATAGTTTATGAATAATAGTGAGATGATAATCAACTCTAATTTGCCAAGAAATTGTTATGCATCTAAGTTTTTTCCTTCTAAAGGTAAAGTTACCTTTCAAATCTTTTCTTAAAGATTAAAACAAATCTATTTTTAACTTTTTTTAATTTTATATTTTTTTAATTCTTGTTTTTATTTAAAATTAAATTTCACGTATTTATTTAAAATATTTTAATATTTTCCTTTTTCATGCTTTTAAATTTCTTAATTTTTTTATTAAGAATATTTTATGTGATTTTTTATGTCGAGGGTAGATTATAAATTTTTAGTAGTTGAGAAGGTGATTGCCAAAACTAAATTGAATGGTAGTTTAAGAGAGTTGTTGTATTTTCTTTTCCTAATTAGTAATTAGGAGTAAGGGAGAGGAGAGAAAATGTAAGGGGCATAACAACATTAGCACGCAACAACATATGGATATACAAAAGTCAAAATTGAATGGAATGAGTAAAATAAAATATCTTTAAAATTATCTAAATACCCCTTACAGTACAACAAATATCTACCAATTCTTTCCATCAATTTGTTAATGAATATTCATGCAATTCTTTAATAAGAATAATGTTAACATAAAAGAAATCAATTGCATAACACAAAGATTGGTAGTGAATATAAGTTTTTTAAAGAACTTTTTAAAAGTAAAATTTTACGAGTCAATCCATTCAGGAAAGTTAATTTTATAGTTTGAAAATTTTTTACAAATGAGTTTCAATTACAAAATATTCATAAATTAACACTTTTATTTGATTAGACAAATAGTCTCTATTATAGTAATAGTTAGAATCTCTAACGATCTTCAAATATTAATTTATCTATTGAAACTCCAGTAGCTAAAATGATTACACCATCTGAAACTCAAATCACGATTGTCCTTTTTAAGAGAAATAATATAAAAATTTTCGCAGAAATTTTCTAACTAAAATAAGTGCCGGAAGTGCTCTTCAAAATCTCTAGAATTAAATCTCTACTTTCCTAATTAGTAGAACACTATAAATATATTTTTGGAAGCAGTTTCTAAGTCCCAATAAAATTATGCTGATAGATTGAATTTGTCGCAACGATTTCGCTCACAATTTGCTGACAACAAGAAACTATCTTTATAGACTTCT
This sequence comes from Platycarya longipes, assembly GCA_036559045.1. Classification (NCBI taxonomy): domain Eukaryota; kingdom Viridiplantae; phylum Streptophyta; class Magnoliopsida; order Fagales; family Juglandaceae; genus Platycarya; species Platycarya longipes. Next base: position 38,339,528 of record CM071803.1, on the reverse strand, counting down.
AACAAATTCAAATTCTTCAATGGATAAGATGAGAACTTGATCCAGGAAGCTATCTTCATAGGCTTGTACCCGTTTTAAATTCAAAGTTTTCAACGGAGTAGATAAGAACCTTGAAACTCAGAATACATGCTTTGACTATCTAAACCAATTACAAACTCCAAATAAACTAAAACCATTTCACATTCAACAACTCATAAAATCTAAACTTCAGATGATGTCTATCATCTTAGTGACCTAATGCTATCCAAACTCTTTGAAATTTACAATCTCAATCTTTATAGCTTAGGGTGCAAATTGAATATAGTTAATGGTGTACAACCAAAAACATTTTATCATTTATGGGTAAAAGAGTAATTTACCTAAAGAGAATATTCTAACTCTCAAATTGTCTTAAATATATGTAAATCATCATAGTTCTTCACTTGCAATGCATGTTAAATTTAGTTGATAGATCCTTCTTTTCTCCCACTTTGATTTATTTTCTAAAAGAATATGGTGGCTCAATAATTTTCCTAATCTTCTAAACAATTAGATGCTTTCATGTAGGGTACAAAGGTGACAATTCCACCCTTGGCCAATGCGGGGGAGAGGGCTACCATACAACATATGATGCAAGTAGGAGGGCCGGCTCAATAGATTATGGGGTCTTAGACTAAAATTTTGATTAAAGCCTTTTTTTTAAGTAAAGTTAATAAATCTATTTAATTTTAGATTAGATTTATTTAAAAATAATTCCTATAATTTGTCAAGTAAATTATTATTTAAAATTTTATACTATATTTTCAACTAATATTTTTAATTAATAATGACATATATAATATCTGTTTGATATTTTTGATGTTCTTTTATTAAGTTAATTGAATTTTTTAATTGGATATTTTTTTTTCTTTTTTTTAAAAAATTCAACTTTAAACCTTTTTTGGGACCTTATTTTATTAAGGGGCTTTAGGCAATTGTCTAAATGACCTAATGGAGGAACCAGTCATGACGAATAACACTTCTAATTAAAACATATCTTAATCTATCTCATACATTCAAACACATATAAATGGAATTATAAAACTTACTTAAATATCTAAACTCACTACTATTTATAGATCAACTCAAATTATTTGAGCTCACATCAATATCCAAACACAATCTTAATCATTCCACACCATTAATTAAAGGGGGGAGAAAAATGAATTTGGATGTTATGGAGTCCTTAAAAAGTATAATTGAGAGAAAGATAATTACATAAAATGGACTTCACAATATTTATTATTAAGTATTTAATATTATTCGAGAAATCTAATCAGACACTTATGAATGTTGTCAGGTCTATTTTATGTATCTATTTATCTCTTTCACTTTAAACTCTAAAATTTATTAATCCTCTTTCCCTTTAAACTCTAAAATTTATTAATCAAGACCTCTAGAAGATCTAAATTTAGACACAATTTTTAGTTTAAATTTAGAAATTATGAGATGAGATAAGATTATTTTATATGAAAGATAAATAAAATATTATTATAATTTTATTTTTTAATATTATTATTATTTTAAAATTTAAAAAGATTGAATTATTTATTATATTTTGTATGAAAATTTAAAAAAATTATAATAATAAAATAAAATGAGATACTAAAATAATATGAAATGCTTTTCAAATCCAAACAGGGGTTCAATCTTTTTATTAAAATGGTCTTAAATCCTATTGTGGAGTTAAACAATTGTAAAAATTGTTACATTGTTACAATTGTAAACAATTGTAAACAATTGTAAATAATACTAAAATACTAAAAACATTGTTACATTATTAAAATGGTCATATAAATTGTTGTAAATTACACTGACCACAATGTTTAAAATGTGATATTGCTAGGTCATTTTACAAAATAAAATCATAAATATATATTAATTTATCTCAATCTTCGAGGAACAAGAAAATCAATACCAATATTTAACATTATCTGTTTCCTAAAAAAACAGAAAAAAAAAACATTATCTGTTGGCATTGTAAACTGTGTTCATCCAGGCAATCATGACCAAGTGAAAAAAATAAAATAAAACAAAATCATATGGGCGATTATAACAAGGAGGGGTAAACATTGGATGAAAAACAACATTTTATTTATTTATTAATTTATGATCAAATTATTTTTCAAAATGGTGCCTTAATATATCATGCTGCATGCCTACAAGAGGACTGCATGCTGCATGCTGCATGCTGCATGCAGCCTGCAGGAGGGTCCACAAGATAAAGACAAAATAGCCACAAAATGATATATATATATATATTAATTATGAGTAATAGTACCACATATAATTTTTATTTTGATTTGAATTGTTTTAATTTTTCTCCATCGTAAATGAGAATTCTTTAATAAATTTGAGACGGGACTGGTATGCGTGTAGCTAAGCCTGTTCATCCGGATTTAAAATTTTATTTATTTCTTAATATTTTTGAAAATTTTTTTTTAAAAATGTTTAAGGAAAATTTGAATCCGGGTTCCGGATTTGAGAATCCGAAACCCGGATGAACACCCCTACGTGTAGCTATCGACTCTTTGCCAGAAAATATATATATATATATATATATATTTTGAGGATTGCAATGTAATTTTAATTTAAAAAATTTTAAATTATAATAATATTTTATTTTTATTTTTATTTATTAATAATAATGTAATATAATAATATTTCTACTCAGGATTGCAAAATTTTCTTTTTCATGAATTAATGTCGGCCCAATACGTACGTACAGTACATGCATTATTTTTCTGAACGCAAATTGAATGTAAAAGAGTGGTTGTGAGTACTGAACTAATCTTTCATGCAAATTCACCAATCGCTTTTATGTTACATGCAAATCATGTGCACGTGCAATACCAACGTTTTCCACCATCTACGCAAATAATTCATGTAATCATTAATGCAGCTTCCTACATCACATTTCGAGGAAATTATTTCCCAACCAATACTTGGGCCGTTAAAATGCTGTAGGAATGAGGAATATGCTTCTATATTTAATTATAAGAAATGTTAAATTAGATACAATTAGTTTTACAAAATCATGTTATTTTGTAAATTACTGATGATTCTGAAGTGAAAAAGTTGCTACAATAGAATTGCTTGTCAACTAGCATGAAATGCTTGGCATGTAACTAATGTAGAAATGAACTGGTAGAGATTTATTCCTGGTTGTATTTCTTACAAGATTTGTGCGTTTGAGGATTGTGTATATAATAATACAATTCATTCTGATCTTCATGTTCTTTGCGTCGACTAAACTTATTCATTTACGTGATTTAATGAATAAAAAATTTAAGGGTTGGTTTGGATTGAGAGTTGAGATCATCTCATTTTAATCTCAACATTATATTTTTTTTAAATTTTTATATAAAATATAAAAAATAATTCAACTTTTTTAAATTTTAATTCAAATATTTTAAAATTTAAAATAATAATTATATTATTAATAAATAATTTTTTAATAATTTTTTATTTAATTTTTAAAATTCATTTTATAATTTATCTCGCTTCTCAATCCAAACAAAGCCTAAATGTCAAGTTCTTTCAATTACGAATATATCAATATGACTTGCATCTTACTCGTAAGAGCCCTTGAGAATCCTTCAAAATTACATAAAATTGTGCTCGTATATTTGTCTTTGAACACCCCTAAATAAAATAAAATATAAATCATTAGATTTACGAATAATTTTAGGTACAAGTTTTAAATAGGCAAGTCTCACACGTCTTAACTTGTAAAAATGTGGGTCTCACTAAATATTAAAAGTTTTTTTTCTTTAAATCTTTTTAAGATGTGGTTCACTTTTTGTCTATTGAAATTGATAATACGTATCCTAATCAGTATATCAATTATTTTTGAATTAATAATTAATGAACCATATTACGTCAAAATATCTTGCATAAAAGTAAGATGTAAATATAGTACTTACTATATAAATAACTCTTAGAAACTATCAAACAAATTAACATATAGATTAAATCTACTTTTATCTTCCAAAACCAATTTAAATAATTATTCATAATATAAACAATAAAAAAAAAAAAAAAAAGGGAAAGTACCCCATTTAAGTTGGAGGCTGCCATATCAGATATCACTTCTATTCTTTTGAGTTTGAGATATTGTTTAATGGTTGGCTAATATTAAAGAATATCCAATATAAATGGCAGCATATACACCAAACAGACCCCAATCATTCACAATTAGAACAATCCCAACAGAGTCAATTCCCTTATCTCAAGGTGAACCACATTATTTAATTCCTCATGATTGATTTGTTTACTAATTCCCAACATATAATATTCCATCTCTCTATCAATGAAAGGTTGATGGATGCAGGTCATCGTCCACATGTTAAAAGGGATAAAATTAAATAAAAAAATACAAGAGTTATTATTATTTTCATTGTAATCTTCCAAGGGAAAAGAGCCATAAAAGTGAGCCTAATCAGCATCATTTATATGCAAGTCCACCTGTTTTTTTTTTTTTTTTTATAGGTAATGCTACGTACAGTCGTAGAGTTGTAAACGACATGCAGTCATTTTAGTAAAATATTAATTTTTTTTACGTGGATACCATATATATTCATTTTTTTCTAAAACGACTACACATCGTTTGTAACTCCATGACTGCATCTATCATTTCTCGTACTTTATTCACATATTGGCTTTCAAGACACAAACCATGCATATATAGAGAGAGAGAGAGAGAGAACTTCATAAAAAGTAAGTCTCTTTACATGCACAAATTATTCACATGAATTTAGTGTTAATAATGTTATATATAATCGTGAAGTATATAAATATTACACAATTATTTTAAAAACGAATGAGATCTATTATTAAAAAACTAATTTATTTTTTCACATAGATTCTATATTTACTTTTTTAAAAAAAAATAAATATATGATATTTATACATTTTATAACTATAAATATTATTTCTTATTTAGTGCGTGAGTTCCATTACCCTTTTCATGCATTTTAAAACTTTTGTACCTTTTCACAAAATGTTGACTCATAAAGAAAATATCTTTCAGACAATGCTTCCACCATTGGTTGAGGTGGGCCTTTGCATTGTTTTCTACTTTCATTATGGCGTTCTAAACTCATCTTTATTTTATTATTATATTTTTTAAAATTTTTTTATATAAAATATAAATTTCAATACACATTTTTTAAATTTCAACACATATTTTTCAAATTTCAATTCAATATTTTCAAATTCTAAAATAATAATAATATTAAAAAATAAACTAAATTCATTTCAACTCATTTCATTTTCCAATTCAAACGAGCCTATAAATCTAACATATAATTTGTATTAATGCATGTGATATTATAGTATCAGTCTAATATTATTCTATGATCGATATATCTAATGAGATTTGCATAACAGTACTTAGTAGCTGCACTTAACAACTTATATAAACAATGTTTTCTTTTTTAGTTTTTTATCTTTAATTTTATCCTTAATTAAGAGTCTCATGATAGTTCTCGTTCGTTAATTAGCTGCCAAAGAAACAGTCGTTGTCTCAATTAATGGAATTTCGATCAAAACACGAAACGAGGATTATGATGAAAGAGGATAGGAATGAAGAAACCTGTTGGAAATTTGGAATATGCTTTATGAGAAACCCTATCATGATATAGAGGTTGACATTGAGACGGAACATAAGTTCCAAAATGACAAAACTTAGGGGTGAAAACAATGACTTGTAGGCCAATTTGAGAGAGTTTCAAATATCACAATCCTAACAACTAAAGTACAACAATGTAAATAACTACAAATCATTAAAGAAGAGGCCCCACAATTCTCTTGCAAAAACAAAATAAAATAATGCTCTATATAGTTAAAGCGGGTCTCAATGCCATATAGTACTCGCTTTAAAATAGAGTATGGTCCATCATTAAAAATTAATTTTTTATATAAATATTATATTTATTTATTATTTTTAAAACAATTATACGATACTGACACACTTACCACTATACTTTATCAATAAAAAAACACATCTATGCCCACAACACCCGGCTGATTAGTGACAAAAAAGAGCTCACTTGGACTGCAATGAAGGTGGCGTCTCTGATAAAATGAAAGCATAATGACAGAACGTCACTCAAGTGAAATAATTTATTTATTTATTTTTTCATAGATTACTAGAAATTGAACACCATTTGGCCATATGTGTTGTGAATTGTGATGGCATTTTCAAATTAAACAATGATTACTTTATTAAATATTACATGTGTCTATATAGATAATAGGCTAGAAAGTTGGGTCCGCAGCCTTTATGACATGGACGGGGGGAATTTGGGCCTGGGCGCCTATATAGCCCAACTTGATTGCACATTCAAAACCAATGAATTAGACAAGAGTCTCAAATATGAGTAGGAGTCTCAAAGTCAACTTGATTTAATTTTAAACATATTTTATAACTGAATTGATATATATCGATTTTGAAATTTGAAAAATTAATATTGCAACGATTACATCCCTAAGCCAGTACTTCCAATTTTACTAGTTTCGATTCATGTAGTTCAGTCCCTTTTTTCTTGTTTTATTATAGTATTAGTAGATTATGTAGTTAGTTTAACTATATTATAGTATATATTGATATATAATAGATTTATAAAGCGATATAGTATTAGTACAACTATTAATACTATAGTAATCTATAAAGTTATTTATATATAATGGATTACTAATAGTATAAGTATACATATATAATAGTACAATATAGTGATATAGTATTTGATTATGTATGTTAGTGAATAATATGTTAGTGTCTAACTTATTTATATATTTCATTATATATGCTAGTAATATTATGATGGTTACATACACTCTTTGTATGAGTGTATAAGATCAGATGTATAGAAATGTATTTATCAAAAAGAATATTTATTATAACTTATAATGCTATAAAGTGTATTTATATATTAATAATATATGATCAAATGCTCGTGTTTAAGATTAAAACTTTTATGTTATAAAATTAATTTTTTTTAATAATAATGTTAAATCAACTGTTATAACAAGATTTATAAGATTACTCTTATGTCATATCAATTATTATATTAATTTTCTGTTATTAGATTCTTATTATTATACATAAATAATAGGATTTTAAAACTTGATATTATATTAATTAGCAATTAGGCATATAATCTAAAACCATTTTATAAATTATATATAAAAACTATATATAATATAAAAAACAAACAAAAAATAATCAATATATATTATATGAATGTGCTCGGTTCGGTGTTAAAAAAAATATCGAAACCAAATCGGTTTCCAGAAAAATAAAACCAAACCCACTGGTTCGATTGGCCGGTTTATCACCAGCTCAACGATTTTTTTTTTCCAGGCCTAAATATGAAAATCCTAACATGAAATAATGGTTTCACATCAAGGTTATAGTTGCTTTTAGGGGTGCAAAACTTCTTAAAATCCTTCACATAGGGGTGTTACCCACATCATGCGTGGGGCGGGGATACCCCGACCCCACTTCGCATGATGGGGGTTGGGAATTTTTAAAATTGCCCTCCTTGGCATCACGCTTTTGATTCTGGATCCTTTTGAATCCAACAAACACTGAAAATATTTGTATTTTTTGCCCATGTTAGTGTTTTTGGGCTATTTTTGGTCCAAAAACAATGTGTGGGCTCAAAATAAAACTTCAAAATATAAAATAACAAATATATAAAAAATTAGCACAATTAAAAAAACTACAAAAGAAATAATATAACAAACTATCAAACTACCATTAGGCTTGTCACTATTAGTAGGTCACAAACTATTAAAATTTATAATAATACAAATTTGTAATGAAACTATTAATAATAAAACTAAGTTACTAATTTATTACATAATATAAATTACAAATTAAGAGAAATTACAAACATAAGAAGATTAAAATGTTTTTCAAAAAAGAAAAAGTGGCTAAAATCTGAACAAATGGACATTTGGAGGCTCGCCCTTCGGGTAAGTGGAGAAGTGAAATGGTCAATCAATCCTATGACTTGTGAGACGAGAGATCATAAAATCTAAAACATTAACAATTGAGTAAGAAATTAGAATGATAAATGGGAAATGATAAAATTAAAAAATTAAAATTAAAATCTAACTAACCAAGATGAGATGGGAATATAATGTGTCTATGGGGAAGTTATACTTCAGCGGAGGTGGAAGTTAAGAACATCTAGAATGTGAATTGTGCTCCCCTTAATCCAATTCTACGAGTAAATCAAAGTTTCCACAATGCTAAAGGTCGACTCAGATGCTATAATATTAATTGGGATAACCAAAATACTGCACGCTATCTCTACAAAAATGAGATACTTCATGGCATTGACATTCCATCATACTAATATATTAAAATCTTCCACATATGATTCTAGACCTGTTACCACATATTAAGGTACATTTGACTTCGCCTCAATAGGTTGATGGCCTATTTGGGGTTTTGTGAGAGGCTTCGAGTTCATACCACTTTAAGCTTTTTTCCAGTCCCGATATTTGGGGAGGTGCTGCAGTAGGTGTAGGGGTGGGTGAACTACTAGCCCTAATTAATATAAACTCATTAAATAATTTGACAAGAGTATTTTCAACCGTGCCAACAATCTAATTAGTCCTTGTAGGCTCAAACAAAGTCCTAACTCATACTTAATGCCCTTAATCTTAATCTGAGAGTCAAGAGAACTAGCTACATATAAAAAAAAAATTGTTTACTTATATCTCTCCAATACTTATTATATTTGACCTTCATGGTCAATCTCATCTCCCACATCTTGTTATGGCCACTCAAAATCATATCATTTATTCTATTTGTACCCTACATATTTATTGAGTAAAGAAATGCTATGTAGGGTACAAAGTACTAGATATGCTCAAAATCACATCGTAGAAAACCCTTAAACATTCAACAAAAATTGCAATAATTGAATTAACAATCAGGAGTGAAAGCAACATATATTATTCCATGACTATTCTTATCTACATGATAGAGGCTTTACAACATCTAGTCCTAGATTTAACAATGAAATTTATTTATTTTTCTTAATTTTGGTTTTTTAGTAATGCATGTGTATTCATACAGTGGGAGGCTACAATAACTAATTACATGCTTTTATTTCTAAGTCAATTGGCCCGCCAACAAAAATCCCTAGTGTTAAGGCCATAAAAATCGGCCAAAGGGTCGGTGTGAGAGAAATGATTATTTCCAACCCACCGGTGCGAGTTGGGCTGCGTTTGAGGTCGTTTGGGGCTCCCGGCGAGATCCCGGCGTTACTGCGCGTAGGCGATAACAGATGAATAAAGAGAGATGGACACACAGTTTTACGTGGTTCGGCGAATGCCTACGTCCACGGGTGTTTGGGGATGAGAATCCACTATAATGGGGATTTTTACAGTCTCTCTCTCAGCTCACTGTACAGAGAAATATAGATACATATTTAGATGAATTCGCCGTGCTGCTCTTGGAGAAGTCTGGGGAAGCCCAGGTTGAAGAAGAAGGAGAGAGCCCCCCTGCGTTCCAGCCGACCAGTCCTTTTATAGCCAAGTGAAATATCTGGGCAGATCTTTATCTTGCGTGTGCTTTTCTTCTCCTCTACTCCCAATGTCCATCAACTCACCTTTCAGTCCCATCATTTGTCCTTTTGTCCCCTTTGTCATAAATGCTTGGCAGGTGTGATTAATTTCATCCCTTTCAGTACCCCGCGAATTCTTAGCAAAAGATATTTTGATGGGAATTCTGTCTTGTTGTCTTGTATCCTGAATTTCGAGCGGTGTAGTCCATGTATTTACTGGACCCGAGGTGGTGGACCACTGAGCTAAGAGAGTTGGGATTGGAGGATTCCCGAGCTGGGATCCTGGACTGGAGGATCTCGGAGCTGGAAGAGCTTGGACCGAAGGCATCCGAGTTGGGAGTCCCGAGCATGGGGTGAAGGGTCCCGAATGGGTGGAACCCGAACTGCGATGTCCGAGGAGGACGCTCGGATTTCGCCATCTGAGAAGAGTGCTTGGAATCAGCGAGCTGGGGAGCTCGGATTGACGAGCTGGTGGGGCTCGGGTTTTGCCATCTTGTTATTGAAAGTTCTCATTCAGATGATCCGCCGGGTGGTGATGGAGTTGTCTGAAGGCATGCGAACCGAGGGCCGAGGCATGGAGCCCAAGCGACCCCTTGAGCGGATCGAGGGCCGAGGCGTGGAGGCCAGGCGACCCCTTGAGCGGACCGAGGGGCGAGGCGTGGAGCCCAGGCGACCCCGCGGTCTGAGGGGCGAGACGTGGAGGCCAGGCGACCCCTTGAGCGGACCGAGGGGCGAGGCGTGGAGCCCAGGCGACCCCGCGGTCTGAGGGGCGAGACGTGGAGGCCAGGCGACCCCTTGAGCGGACCGAGGGGCGAGGCGTGGAGCCCAGGCGACCCCGCGGTCTGAGGGGCGAGGCGTGGAGGCCAGGCGACCCCTTGAGCGGACCGAGGGGCGAGGCGTGGAGCCCAGGCGACCCCGCGGTCTGAGGGGTGAGGCGTGGAGGCCAGGCGACCCCTTGATCCGGTTGATTGAGAAAGTGGTGGTCCGTCTTCCGTACCTGAGATAATAAAAACATGCAATATATATGTGTTATCAAGAAAATGCCGTAAGGTGTGAGGTTACGATCCTGCAATCCACAAGCGGTCATTGGCGGGAAACCAGGTGTGTGAGGGTTTACGTGCAAGCCTGGACCCGAGATTCAACCCCGCGATTCGCAAGCATCCGAGATGAGGCTTGTCGAGTGAGCTTGGTAGGTGATCGCAAGCCTTGAGCCTATCATGGATGTAAGGACTTGGCGAGTGAACTTGGGTGCGGGACCTCAAGTCTCGAGCCCTTGACGAACGAATCGTTGGGTTGGTCATGGGTGGCCGGACGACCCCGCGACAAAACCTGATCCCGTATGACGAGCATGGAACTGGCGTTGCCGTGGAGGACAACTGAGCTAGTGGGATTCCGAGATGAGGGAATCTGGTCCGAGCTGAGAGAAATCCTGGCTGGAAAAAATTAGATGGCTGAGAAAAATCCGACCGAGCTGAGCGAGCTGGGAAAAATCCGACCGAGCTAGCTGAGGAAAATCCGACCGAGGTAGCTAAGGAAAAACCGACCGAGGTGAGCGAGCTGAGAAAAATCCGAGTTTGGCTGAGACTGAGAAAAATCCGACCGAGCTGAGCGAGCTGGGAAAAATCCGACCGGGCTGGGAAAAATCCGACCGAGCTGAGAGCTGGGAAAAATCCGAGCTGACTGAGAAATCCGAGCAGAGAAAAATCCGACCGAGCTGGGAGACCTGAGAAAAATCCGACCGACCTGGGAAAAATCCGACCGAGCTGAGCGAGCTGAGAAAAATCCGACCGAGCTGAGCGAGCTGGGAAAAATCCGAGCAGACTGAGAAATCCGACCAGGCTGGGAAAAATCCGACCGAGCTGAGCGAGCTGAGAAAAATCCGACTGACCTGGGAAAAATCCGACCGAGCTGAGCGAGCTGAGAAAAATCCGAGCAGACTGAGAAAAATCCGACCGAGCTGAGCGAGCTGAGAAAAATCCGACCGGGCTGAGAAAAATCCGACCGAGCTGAGCGAGCTGGGAAAAATCCGACCGAGCTGAGCGAGCTGAGGAAAATCCGAGCAGACTGAAAAATCCGACCAGGCTGGGAAAAATCCGACTGACCTGGGAAAAATCCGACCGAGCTGAGCGAGCTGAGAAAAATCCGACCGAGCTGAGCGAGCTGGGAAAAATCCGACCGGGCTGGGAAAAATCCGACCGAGCTGAGAGCTGGGAAAAATCCGAGCTGACTGAGAAATCCGAGCAGAGAAAAATCCGACCGAGCTGGGAGACCTGAGAAAAATCCGACCGACCTGGGAAAAATCCGACCGAGCTGAGCGAGCTGAGAAAAATCCGAGCAGACTGAAAAATCCGACCAGGCTGGGAAAAATCCGACCGAGCTGAGCGAGCTGAGAAAAATCCGACCGAGCTGAGCGAGCTGAGAAAAATCCGACCGAGCTGAGCGAGCTGAGAAAAATCCGACTGACCTGGGAAAAATCCGACCGAGCTGAGCGAGCTGAGAAAAATCCGAGCAGACTGAAAAATCCGACCAGGCTGGGAAAAATCCGACCGAGCTGAGCGAGCTGAGAAAAATCCGACCGAGCTGAGCGAGCTGAGAAAAATCCGAGCAGACTGAAAAATCCGACCAGGCTGGGAAAAATCCGACCGAGCTGAGCGAGCTGAGAAAAATCCGACTGACCTGGGAAAAATCCGACCGAGCTGAGCGAGCTGAGAAAAATTTTTGTTGAGTCGGTTGATCGAATACACTTATCCAGTGGGTCAGAAAATTATTATTTTCTCACTACCGATGATAACATCCCACAGACGGCGCCACTGTTAAGGCCATAAAAATCGGCCAAAGGGTCGGTGTGAGAGAAATGATTATTTCCAACCCACCGGTGCGAGTTGGGCTGCGTTTGAGGTCGTTTGGGGCTCCCGGCGAGATCCCGGCGTTACTGCGCGTAGGCGATAACAGATAAATAAAGAGAGATGGACACACAGTTTTACGTGGTTCGGCGAATGCCTACGTCCACGGGTGTTTGGGGATGAGAATCCACTATAATGGGGATTTTTACAGTCTCTCTCTCAGCTCACTGTACAGAGAAATATAGATACATATTTAGATGAATTCGCCGTGCTGCTCTTGGAGAAGTCTGGGGAAGCCCAGGTTGAAGAAGAAGGAGAGAGCCCCCCTGCGTTCCAGCCGACCAGTCCTTTTATAGCCAAGTGAAATATCTGGGCAGATCTTTATCTTGCGTGTGCTTTTCTTCTCCTCTACTCCCAATGTCCATCAACTCACCTTTCAGTCCCATCATTTGTCCTTTTGTCCCCTTTGTCATAAATGCTTGGCAGGTGTGATTAATTTCATCCCTTTCACCTAGCTTCGCGCCTGTTCACATGAATAATTTCAAACCAATAGTTTGTTGATTTTGTGATATTAAACGTTGTTCATGACTACAATAAATTTAGCCTATTTCACAAACTTTTTTTCCAAGACAAACCATGGTGGAAAATATTGACTGATAACACGAAGTTTATGCGTGGAAATTAAATGAATCGGAGTGTTGCAAGTGCAAAAACAAAATTTTGTGACGAACATAAGTTGCCATAACAAATAATCCCCACATATTACACAGATTGTAAAATATGAGAACGAATTTGGACGAAACAAGGTGGGAATATAATTCTTTCCCATTCTTACGATTTTTGGAGTAAAATTAACTTTTTCCTCAGACCAAATCTCCTATGGTTTTGGTGGAGAACGAGGCTTATGTCACTAATAATCTATCACGAATTTCCCGATATAAATTGGTGAGAAAAGCTTTTTTGTTATTAAGGTCCGGTTTGGATTCGTAGATAAAACGAGCTTGTCTCAATTTATTTTAAATTCATCGTTACATTTTTTCAATTTTCATATCAAACACAAATTTAAAAACGACTTCTTCAAATTTCAATTTAATTTTTTTAAATTTCAAAACAATAATAATATTAAAAAATAAAATAAATTCATTTCATCTTTCAATCTAAACCGAGTCTTAAATATACATTTTCCAACTTATATAACTCTTGAGAAAAAATAGTATTTGTTGTAGTGCTTCGTGGACAACGTGGATTTTAACATTAAATATATTTAAGATCCACGTGCTTATATATATATATATATATATTTCTAAATGATTAAGAACATTTAAGTCAGAAAATTACAGAGGTTCTCAATCCTCTGTTTAAGTACTAGCACTCAACTACATGATGAGCAATTGATGATGATATGATATTGAGAATCACTTCTTGTCGTAATACACTCAACTACCATCATAATGTAGGCAAATATACGAGAAAGATTGATCTACAAATTAAACTCCCTACAAAACGAAAAGTCACTCATTGCCCGAGGCATACACAACCCAAACAACATTATATATGTCGGAAAATATATTTTCATCTTATTTTAAGATCGTTTACACATGCAGGTGTCTCGTGATATGATTGATATTCTCATTTTATCATTTTAAGATTGTTTACACATGCGCTATAAGAAAAAAATATCTTTGTGATATTTTAACTGCAATTAAATAATTATTTATAATAAAAATAAACTATTTTTTGTTACAAATAATCCTTCTAATTATAATTAAAATGTTACAAATAATTTTTGTGGTATCTTGTCATAACGTAGGCAATACGAGAAAGAGTAATATGTGTTCTTTCTTTGAGACTAGGTAGCAATTACTCTATTTATGTCTTAATTTATCTTTGTCTTACAAGTTAATTACAAGAGTACCCCTTGCATGAACTTGGCCCCCATGCTATCAAATGGATTATCAAATTATATATAGAAAAATGTTATTGATCTTACCGATAAATGAGTCCTATGGTATTGGGTTCCGTCACTTTTTTTATTTATTTAATGATTAAGAAAATATTTTTGAATAATATATTTTTAAATATTTAAAGATATAAAAAAAAAATGAATAAAAAAATTACACTTATAATTATCAGAACCTTTCTCGACGTTCTACACCCACCTGAGTGTAACAGCAGTACTGCTCTCATATATAATGAGAAGAAGAAATAGAAGTTGTCATCAATAGCTAATTTGAAGCATCTCAAATATGTTAGGCAAGGTTTTGTCCGAGATATATGGCTGATCATCTAGATGATCTGACTCAGGCCAAGGACCAGAACTATGATCAATATTAGACTTTTGGTGGCCGATCGATGAATCATGATCACGAGTCATCTCTGCCAACTAATACTTTTGTTTATGGGTCAACAACTGTACACACAATACTTTTGTTTCTAATGCATGTTTTCTGGCCGCCATGCATCACATGATCATGCGCCGGGTCTATTGGAGAGACTCGCGTTACCATGTTTTCCTCTTTAGCTGTTAAACATGGACTATTAATATTGCTTGCTGATGAATGTATGAAACATCTTTACAGAAAAAAAAAAAAAAAATACTGTATGAAATATAATCTATCTGGACGACCGGAACCCGGCCCTAGCCAGCTCATGTATGCAAAAAAATTACTTTTTTGTGATTAATTATTTTTATTAAAATAATTATTTATATCAAAATAAGTTTATTTTTGTCATAAATAATTATTTTCATTGTAAATAGTTCATTATAAATACTTATTTTTTTTTATAGTATGCTAAACAAAAGCTATTAGTATCGATTAGTAGCCAATATAAAATATTAAATGCATTAATATAATAATTTGATTACGGAAAAAAATTATTAGAAGAATTCTTTAAAAGTAAAATTTTACGAAATAATTAAATTAAAAAAGCTAATTAGCAGATGCATTTCTCCTGTTTACTCACTACAAAATTTTCGGCTCTTTGCCATATAGTGGAAAAAAAAATTATATTAAGTGAGAAATTATAGCACTATAATTTGCATGCAACCCAAACCATCATTGATATGGATATCTCCCAAATCCAAAGTGTGGTACACATGAGCTCGACACAACCTAATGCTGTTCAGCTAATGCCATTCAAGTGATCTGCTAGCTCCATTTTCAGGGAGCATATCGAGGTGTGGAATATCATGATGTCTCCTAGCTAGCTGGCTATGTTCATCTGATTATTTGTGGTTTTAGTTTTAGATTGATTCCAGAATTTTGAGAATGAAAAAGGAAAACAAAAAACGCGTTTAATTGGTAATTTACATATGATTGTGATTGATTGAGGCCTGGTTTAAATTTTAAACTCTTTTTAATTTTTCTTTATTTTATTATTATATTTTTTTAATTTTTTATATAAAATATAAATTATTATATATATTTTAAATTTCAATACATATTTTTTAAATTTTAATTCAATTTTTTCAAATTTTAAAATAATAATAATATTACAAAATAAATTAAATTTATCTCAACCTATCTTATTTCCAAATTCAAACAAGACTTGAAAATATTCCTAGATCTATTACTCATCTAATTTTCTCACAATTTGATCATGATATTAAAAATGATTTATTATGTTAAGAAGATCATGATGAGTAAGATTTTGAAAAATGCTACTATGTCTATTTATTTTGACATCTTATAATTTTGATAATTCATACATTTTAATTTTTATTTATTTAATAGTTAAAGAAGTGATTATTAGTACAGTATTCATAATTTGTTTATATTTTTAAAAATATTTAAAAATAATAAAAAATGAGAAAAAAAAAGGAAAAAAATGAAGAGCTAATTTTACACTAGCGATAAACATGAGCCGGCAGAATAGCACCCCTCTTAAGATTTTTTTATATTTTAAAGTTTTTTAACCCACTTTTGGCACTTGATTTTGGTTCAGTCCAACCTGCATTTTTTTGTTTTGTTTTAGTTTTCTGGGAAAGTTCGTCAAGCATCAAAGGGAAAGGCATCGATCATGTGATGGAAGGGGTACTTGGCCAATTAGTACCAGTGGATGGTGTTTACAAAAATAAATACAGAAAATTACACATTTATTTTCGGACTTCTCAAGATTTTTCCTTGCCACTTTGTCAATGTTCATCCTATTAATTAAATACCACATTTTCATTAGGTCTTTATATCATATTTATTTAATTAGCATGAGTTTGTACGCACTAATGTCTTTTTTACGGACCCACTTCTGGCACTTGGTTAATTAATTTGGTTAATGACTAGTCCAACCAGCATTTTTTTTTTAATTTTCTGGGAAAGTCCGTCATGAAAGATCAAAAGGAAATAAATTTTGCCACAATTATTCGCATATATGCAATATTACTAGAAATTTAATTCCTTTAGTACTTACTGTATATATATATATATATATATATTATATAACTAGGTTGGATATAACATGAACGAGATCCGATTTATTAGAAGCCCATTATCAAGAATATGATATACAAGGAAGGGATAAAACTAAGTACTATTATAACAATAGTACTTAGTTTTAAATTTAGTTTTAGATTATATCTACTAGTTTCATTTAAATTTAAAAATGAGATGAGATAAATTTTAAATAGTAATAAAATGAGTAATTGAGTTAAGTTGAGTTGAATAAATTAATGAGTGGTTGAGATGAATTAAAAATACGAAATAAATTGTGAATAATAAAAGTAAGTTTCGATACAAAACGGGTGAAATAATCATGTAAGACTAATAAGTCTTAATTACTTCCTCTAGATAAGAAAAAATGCTTCTATAAAAGAAAATTATCTTTACAAATTAAGGTCGCAGATCATCATTTGAAAGGGGGTCAAACTTGCCCGGGCCCGAGCCCACAAGGTTATCAGGCCCATGGCCCGTTATCCGCACCCACCTCGACGCAGCGTCCGAATTCAACTGGGAAGACCGAAACCGGGGACGAGCCAAGTCCCTGGTTACCCCGATCTGGGCAGGAGATGGCAAAATCGGTCTCAAGAACACGCTAAGGACAGAACGGCGGCTCACGTACCGATATATCTCCTGGACCCATCTCCCATCAAGACACTCCCTCATTTATGAACGGCAGACAGCCGCCGGTCTACAGACCCCCCCTCCCTTTTAATACGGAGACGCTACAAACACACGCCATTAATTACTAAATTGACAAAAGATACAGCTGCATTTAATGCCCCTGTCCAAAAGGGTCTAATTGAGCATTAATTGGAGGGATACTCAATTAATGCGATGAGACCGACCGAATCAGACCAGGTTTCCTTATCGAGGATGACGGACGGGTGATGTCCCGATTTCCGGCACTCTCACCACCCAGACTCCCCAGGGGGACACCTATAAATAGCACCTAACCAATGACGGAAAGACGGTACGTTCACAGATTCTCTTACTCCCCCAATCATATATTTTCTCCCCTACACTAACTTGATCGTCGGAGCGGTCCCCGACCCCGACCCCTCTTTGTTCTTGCTTTGCAGGTTTCTATCGTAAGGGATACGGTGAACAAGACTGCAGGATACGTCCTTAACAGTGGCGCCGTCTATGGGATTCGATTGTTTCTGATCAACGTACTTTCTGCATGTCTACCCTACCGTTGTCCCGAACGACCAGCCACGACCAGCGGACAGACCCGTCGATGGAAGAAAGACTGGAAGCGTTGGAAGAAATGGTGAGGAAGTTGAAGGAGGAGAATGCAGCCCTTCGGCAACCACGCGAAGAGGCATCGGCCCGTGGCGAAACCAATCTGGGAGAGAATGTGAGCTCCCGACTCCCTGAGGAGAGTGAAGCCTCTGAAGGAGAACGACGCCGGATGCACACCGAGCTAAAGGAGTTGGGAGACAAGTACGCTGAAATGGCAAAACTGATCAGCCCGGCAGCAGGGCATCTCTCCTCACAGGGAAGCATAGGAACACCCTACAGCGCGGACGTCCTGGCCGTCCCTCTCCCGCCCAAATTCAAGGTCCCACAAGTAGAACTGTATGACGGGTCTCAGGATCCTGTGGAGCACATAGAAGCTTTTAAAGCCCATATTAGCCTACATGGCTATCCCGGCGAGGTAGCATGCCGAGCATTCCCTCTCACACTGAAGGGGATGGCTAGGACATGGTTCGGAACCATTCCTCCGGGATCCGTCAGTAGCTTCGAGATGTTAGCCCGACTCTTCATCACCCAGTTCATGGCTAGTAGGAAACGAAGGCGCCCCGCGGCGTACCTATTGACCGTCAAGCAAGGAGAGAAGGAAAGCCTGAAAGGGTACCTGTCCAGGTTCAACGAAGAAAGGATGACCACCGACAACCAGGACGAAAAGATCACCCTAGCGACCCTCCTGGGCGGCATATGGCCCAGGAGCCCCTTCATGGCGGAGATAGCCCGCAAGACTCCCACCACTTTGAACGGGTTCATGGATCAGGCTGACGGATTCATCAACGCCGAAGATACGCTCGAAGCCCTAGTAGCCCCGCGACGCGGGGAGCTCCGACAGCACGATCGGAAGACAACCAGTGCCGGGGAAGGTTCCAGCAAGCATCGGGGAGGTAGGAAGTTCCCAGATGAGACGAGGAGAAGGGACCCCCCACGGGAATACAGACTGTCATCGTGGCCTCAGTCCAGCTTGGCGGTGGAAGATCAGAGTCGGGCAGAAACAAGGCGAGAGTCCATCAGAAGAAGAAGAGGGGAAATGTATTGCGAATATCACAAGTCCAAGGGCCACAACACTGAAGACTGCCAGGCCTTGAAAAATAGTCAGAGGGATGAACGGATGAACGACCGAAGAGACAGAACTCGATCGAGGACCCCTCGTCGGGAACGGGAATCAAGCAGACACCAAGGCGAACCTGCGTCCAGCCACCCAGCAGGAGAAATCAGAACCATTGTCGGGGGACCATCCCGAGGAGGGACTACGTCCTCCTCTCAGAGGGCACACGCGCGGAGGGCCAGATATGGGGAAGTCTACTCACTGGGGCAGGCACCGAGACAGGGCAACCCGGGTCCCAGAGGGGAATCGATAGTGTTCAACGAGCAGGATGCGAAGGGGATCGCCTTTCCGCACGATGACGCCTTGGTGATATCAGCATTGGTGGCCAATTTCACAGTTAAAAGGATGCTGATTGACAACGGGAGTTCGGCCGATATCTTGTTCTGGGAGGCCTTCGTGCAGATGGGGATCGACCCCGGCCAACTTCAGCATATCCGAGCCCCCCTTAAAGGATTTACAGGCGAGGCAGTACACCCCGAGGGCCTAATAACTCTCCCGGTTTTGATGGGCTCCGCGCCCAGGACCGCGTCCATCATGACTGAATTTCTGGTCGTGAAAGCTCCCTCCTCCTACAACGCCATCCTAGGGAGGCCGACCCTAAACAACTTGAGGGCAGTCACTTCCACCTACTACCTTAAGATGAAGTTTCCGACCGACAGAGGAGTGGGCGAAGTCAGAGGAGAACAGGTAACCTCCAGGGAATGCTACGCCCGGGAATTGAAACACAAGGATAGTTCCGTGGCTACGATCTCCCTGGAGGACGAGCATGTTGAGATTCCGCCGGCACCTCCCCGAGCAGTATGGGACGACGAGATCAGGGACGAAGCGACACTGTGCCAAGCGGAACCCAACGAGCCTCTGGAATTGATTCCGGTCGATGGCGACAACCCGGATCGGACAGTTCGAGTCGGAACCAGAATGGACCCGGGAGTACATACGGAACTCAAGGCTCTCCTCATCGAGCACAAAGACGTATTCGCCTGGACACACGCAGATATGCCCGGGATCGATAGGTCTGTAATAGAACACCGACTATGTGTCAACCCGACTGCCCGGGCAGTTAGGCAAAAAAGAAGGAGCTTCTGTGCTGAGAAGTACGCCGCCATTGCAGAAGAGGTGGACAGACTCCTGACCGCTGGCCTCATCCGAGAGGCTCACTACCCGGAATGGCTGTCCAATGTAGTACTGGTAAAGAAGACCAGCGGGAAATGGCGTATGTGCGTGGATTTCACCGACTTGAACAAAGCCTGCCCTAAAGATAGTTTTCCTCTACCGCGCATCGACCTCATTGTGGACTCAACTGCTGGGCACTCTCTCCTCAGCTTCATGGACGCCTATTCGGGTTACAATCAGATCAGAATGAGCACAAACGATGAGGAAAAAACGGCGTTCATTACAGACCGCGGGCTCTATTGTTACACTGCCATGCCGTTTGGACTCAAGAACGCGGGGGCCACTTATCAACGGTTGGTTAACCGTATGTTCAAAAAGCAAATCGGGAGAAACATGGAGGTTTACGTCGATGACCTCCTGGTCAAGATCCGCTCTCCTAACGATCATATGACGGACCTGAGAGAGGCCTTTTCTATCCTGCGACACTATCAGATGAAGCTCAACCCCGCCAAGTGCACCTTCGGGGTCGAGTCCGGCAAGTTCTTAGGGTACATGGTCTCTGAACGAGGAATCGAGGCCAACCCCGAAAAGATACATGCTATCCTCAATATGGCACCCCCGAGGAACCTGAATGAAGTCCAGCGATTAGCTGGTCGAATTGCTGCTCTCAGCCGGTTCATAGCAAGGTCGACCGATCGGTGCCTTCCCTTTTTCCAAGTCCTCCGAAAAGCACGCGAGTGGGACACATCGTGCGAGCAGGCATTCGAACAACTCAAAGATTACCTGACGTGTCCCCCGTTACTTAGCCAGATAGCTCCCGGAGAGACCCTTGTGGCTTATTTGGCAGTCTCGCCGCATGCAACATCCGCAGTTTTAGTGAGAGAAACCGATCAGGGTCAGAAGCCTGTGTACTATGTCAGCAGGGCACTTCAAGGAGCAGAGGCCAGGTACCCTCGTACAGAGATGATAGTATTCGCCTTACTAACGGCTGCGCGTCGGCTGCGTCCATACTTCCAAGCCCACACCATAAGGGTAATGACCGATCAGCCCCTCGGAACCATCCTTCAGAAGCCCGATACGTCCGGTCGGTTAGCGAAATGGGCAATCGAGCTGAGTGAGTTTGATCTAACGTTTCAGCCCCGAACAGCGATGAAAGCACAAACACTGGCAGATTTTGTTGCAGAATACACTAGGTTTCCGGAAGAGATCCCCAGTGAACCTCGGAGGCAGACGTGGCAGTTGTACGTTGACGGGTCCTTATGCCGAGCCGGGGGGGGAGCAGGTGTGTACATCGTCACCGACCAGGGCATCCAACACAACTACGGTATAGGCCTGACCTTCAAGGTAACCAACAACGAGGCAGAGTACGAGGCCCTCATAGCCGGAATGACAATTGCTAGGGTCCTCGGGGCGACTGAGCTAGAAGCCCGAACTGATTCTCAAATAGTTTTTCATCAAGTACTCGGCCAATGCGTCACCAAGAGCGAAAAATTGAAAAAATATCTGGAGCTCGTATGCATCGAGAGAGATCGATTCAGTTACTTCCAGTTACTGCGGATCCCAAGGGAAGAAAATCATATAGCGGATCGACTGGCGAAGATTGCATCGGGAAAAGATGAACATCCGCCCCCAGAGAACACCGAGATCAGGACAATAGATACTCCCTCCACGGGCAGCGAAGTCAGAGTAGTGGCTGTTGCAGGTCCCGACTGGGCAACCGATATCACAGCATACCTCCGGACAGGCACATTACCTCCCGACCCGGGCCAGGCCCGCAAGATAAAGAATAGATCGTCCAGATTCACACTGATTGACGGATCGCTGTACAGAAAGGGTTTCTCTGAACCATTGCTCAGGTGTGTAACAAAGGAGGAAGGGCAATACATACTGGCCGAGATCCATGAAGGAATCTGCGGGGCCCACACGGGGTCTAAAACGCTAGCCGCCCGCACCACCCGTGCAGGGTACTACTGGCCGCGTCTGTTCCAGGAAGCAAAAGAATTCGTTAAAAGATGCCCGAAGTGCCAAGAGTACAGCCCAGTATTACACTCCCCATCGAAGGAACTCACTTCGATAACATCCCCCTGGCCCTTTGATCAATGGGGACTAGACCTTATAGGACCATTCCCAGTGGGGAGGGGTGAGACTAAATTCATAATAGTGGCAGTGGATTATTTTACGAAGTGGGTAGAGGCCGAAGCCCTTGTCAGTATCACTTCTCAAGCCATCACAAAGTTCTTGTGGAAGTCAATTGTTTGCCGGTTCGGGATACCTCAGAGCTTCATATCAGACAACGGAAAGCAGTTCGATTGCAGTCATTACCGAGAATGGTGCTCCGAGTTGAAAATCAAGGTGAAGTACTCTTCTCCCGGCCACCCGCAGGCTAACGGACAAGCCGAGGCAACCAACAAAACCATCCTCAATGCGCTAAAGAAAAGACTCGGAATGCACAAAGGGGCTTGGGCCGATGAACTTCCAGGGGTCCTGTGGGCATATCGCACAACGGTCCGAACCCCCACGGGTGAAACGCCGTTTGCCCTGACCTATGGCTGCGAGGCCGTAATTCCAGTCGAGGTCGGGATGCCCACCCTACGAATCCAGCACTATGACACTGCTTCCAATAATGCCAAGATGATGGAGCGCTTAGACTCTTTAGAAGAACACAGGGAAGAGGCCGGCATCCGACTTGCCAACAACAAACGCAAAGCAGAACAATACTTCAACAAAAGAGTAAAGCCGCGCCGCTTCAAAGTCGGGGACTTAGTGCTAAGACAAACGGGCGTCACGACTCCAGCACAAGGAAAACTGGGACCGAAATGGGAAGGGCCTTACGTGGTAACGGCAACGAACAGACCTGGGTCTTACCGACTCAAAGACAGCTCCGGAGCCGACCTACCCCACCCCTGGAACAGTGAGAGGCTTAAGAGGTACTATGCGTAACAATTACTAATGTAATTTACTTCCGCTGATGTAATTTGCTCCTTGAAATTATAAAAAGACCGATGTTATTCATAACCAATGCATTGTGAAGTTCTCGACAAACGCCTCGGAATCCCGCGGGGTCAGTCAATCCACCCACGCGATGCATCCGCCTCGGAGTCCCGCGGGGTCGGTCAATCCACCCACGCGATGTATCCGCCTCGGAATCCCGCGGGGTCAGTCAATCCACCCACGCGATGTATCCGACTCGGAATCCCGCGGGATCGGTCAATCCACCCACGCGATGTATCCGACTCGGAGTCCCGCGGGGTCGGTCAATCCACCCACGCGATGTATCCGACTCGGAATCCCGCGGGGCCAGTCAATCCACCCACGCGATGTATCCGCCTCGGAATCCCGCGGGGTCCGTCAATCCACCCACGCGATGTATCCGACTCGGAATCCCGCGGGGTCGGTCAATCCACCCACGCGATGCATCCGCCTCGGAATCCCGCGGGGTCAGTCAATCCACCCACGCGATGTATCCGACTCGGAGTCCCGCGGGGTCGGTCAATCCACCCACGCGATGTATCCGACTCGGAGTCCCGCGGGGTCGGTCAATCCACCCACGCGATGTATCCGACTCGGAGTCCCGCGGGGTCGGTCAATCCACCCACGCGATGTATCCGACTCGGAGTCCCGCAGGGTCGGTCAATCCACCCACGCGATGTATCCGACTCGGAATCCCGCGGGATCGGTCAATCCACCCACGCGATGTATCCGAATCGGAATCCCGCGGGGTCGGTCAATCCACCCACGCGATGTATCCGCCTCGGAATCCCGCGGGGTCGGTCAATCCACCCACGCGATGTATCCGACTCGGAGTCCCGCGGGGTCGGTCAATCCACCAACGCGACGCATCCGACTCGGAGTCCCGCGGGGTCGGTCAATCCACCAACGCGACGCATCCGACTCGGAGTCCCGCGGGGTCGGTCAATCCACCCACGCGACGCATCCGACTCGGAGTCCCGCGGGGTTGGTCAATCCACGCGAAGCAATTTGCAACTCCTGAACCCCGATCTTAAGCACATCGACCAAGTACGCTTGAGAAAATTTTTTCTTAAGTTTACACTTAACCAAAAAATTTCGCGGGGTAAAGACAGAATGAAATTATGGACAAAACACCAGAGGAAGATCAAGCTCGATTCATATATATATTGTCGGTCGTACAAACTCGCTCGAATCAAGCTCGAGCATCATTACAAAAAAAAAAAAAAAAAGAACTTGTACATTAATCAAGTCAAGCCTCAAGAGGGGGCGGAGGAGGATTCAGTTCGTCAAAGGGAGGGTAGCCGCGCTTCCCGATCTTCTTGACGAATCTCTTCGCAGCCCGGTCTGGACGAAGAGACTTCACGTTTACCTTCCGTAGATCGAGCTGGGGATCCGCCAAGAGCTGGGATCCTAGTCGGCGAAGGCCCTCGGCATAACTGTGCCCCCAGGCGGAGTTACGAATCGCCACCACTCGGGATATCTGCTGCTCGAGATCAGCAATCCTCAAGTGAGCCTCTTCTAGAGCCCTCCGAGCCCCCACGAGCTCGGACTCCCGGGCGGCCCGGATTTCCTCAGACCGCGCCAACTCCGCTTGCAGGATCTCCCGGGCGCGCCTCGAACCAACCAGTCCCTCCTCCCGAGCAGTCCGAGCCTGCTCGGACATGGCTAACTCCTCTTCCCTCAGTGATAGAATCTGGGAAGAAGCAGCCAGCTCCGCTGTCCGAGCGGTTAGCTCGGACTGAAGCAGGATCTTGTCCTGCTCGGTGGCCGATCTTGCGTCCACGAGGCGGGCATTCCTCCGATGGGCCACCGCCAGCGATTCCCGGGCCGCCTCCAATTCGGCTCGAAGGGAAGAGTTGGCTCCCTCCAGCCTGCTCTTTTCCACCTCCAGCTCCTCAACCGATCTTATCAGCCCCCTGCAGGTTTCCTGCGACTGCTCGAACTGGTCCCGTGCCTGCTGCAGCTTGTAGAGCCCGAACTTGCAGACGGTTCCGAGCTCACTGTTGAACTCGGCGAGCTCGGCCAGCTCGGATCCCACTGTCCGGGATATCTCCATGGCGACCTAAAACACCGAACAAACAAAAAAGAAAAAGAAAAACTTAGCAAACTGAAAACAGAAGACCACCCGAAACTCAACAAAGCCTACCGAACAAACTTGAGTCAGCAGAGGCTCCAGCATCGAGGCCACTCGGGCGGAAGCATCCGCCTTTGCTTGATCGAATCGGGAAGGCCGCTCTGAACCAGCTTCACCGGCCTGACGAGCTCCTTCCTCCGAATCCGACCCGAACAGCTGACCAAGCACTGCGACCCCGCTTCGAAGCCGAAAAGGAGATGGGGGTCGAGGAGGAGCTTCCGAGCCCGGAGGTGGGCATACATCCTCAGAGTGAACCCCCGAGGTCGACCCCCTCTCAAAAGCCGGAGGTGGGCGTTCAGGAGACCCATCGGACTCAGCGGCCGGTCGACCGCTCTCGTCTCCGACCTCCGTATGGCTCCCTTCCTCGGCATGGTCGGACCCCCTCGACCTCTCGGGGGTGCCCTCGTCCCGATTTTCTTGGTCCGGAGGCCCTTGCTGCCCGGCTCCCTCGTAGACACCCTCGGAATGGGCCTCCTCGCCAGATACTTCATCTTCCCCCTCGGAGGCGTCTGAGTGGCGCTCGGAAGATGAAGGGGGAGGGGTGGGCAACTGATTTGCCCTGGCAACTTGCTCCTCCGACTCCTGTCGAAAGACCTGCGCGAATGGCATGGCCCCCGGAGTCAAATCGGCGGCATGTTCCAGAGCCTCCTGGAAGGCGCGCTCTATCTCCTCTCCGTCTGAGGAGTCGACCCCGGCCCGGTCGGACGCCTCGATCTGGGCTTCCATGACCGTCCTCCCGGCCTCAGCCCTCATTCCCTCGGTCTCCAAGAACCGGAGCTCATCCGAGGACGACGACGAGGAAGTCGGCTCGGGACGTCGTGCGGGAGGGTCCGTGGGGGGAACACCTCCGTCCGGACCCTCGGCCCGTGGGCCCTTCCCCTTCCTCTGCTTTTTGGGTCGGGCACCACGGCTCGAAGTGGCCTCGCCGGCCCGACTCTTGGTGCGCCTCTCTTGTTCTACCTCCCGATCAGAGGCTCGCTTGCGAGAGGTGGTAGGAGGCTCTTCCGGGACAGTAAAGAAGTTTTGACCCTCGGCGTAGGACCGGTCTGGTCGGGTCAAGAACTCCTCGATGTTCTCCTCGGTGAGGAGATTATCGGACCATAGCCGATCGGGATCCTCTGCCCCCCAGGAGAGGACCGCCTTCACCCTCTCAGCCTCCTAAGCCGAGAGGGTAACCTCCATATGCGTCTGAGAGGGGAGGAAGCCCCAGTCTTTCTGAACGGGGAAATCGCCCCCCTCTCCCTCCGGGAACTCCCACTCCCTGCCCGAGACGAAGAAGAACCTCTTGTGGTAGTCCCGGGCGCTCGAATGCCTCTCCTCCATTCTGATCAGCCTACATTTCGGCTTTATCTGGAAACCGGCGACATTCCCGTCCCGACGGAGGAGCCGGTACAGTGAGAAGAATTCTCGAGCGGTCAGGTCGGGGTAGGGATCGTTCTTCCCGGACAGAACGATCCTAAACGCCACGCAGGTGGCCAGCAGGATACGCCACCCGTTCGGCATGAGTTGGGCAGGGGCCAAACCCAAGAAGTGCAGGACTTCCCGAACGGGCCGAATGAAGGGAAGGCGTAGCCCCTTCGAGAGCATGAGGGAGAAGAGCACGACCTTTTGAGCCCTCCCATCGCGCTCACAAGCCCTGACTCCATCCCCCGGGGCCTCCAAGGTGTGCCGCCAGGAAACGTGGTGTTTCTTCCTAAGCGTGTCCACATCGGAGGATTGCATGGTGGACATCCAGCCGTTGCCGGCAAAGAAAGGGCATGGATCAGAAGAAGCCATGGGGGCAAAAACAGGGAGTGGTAAGAAAGCAACAGAGAAAGAATGAAAGATGGCGAAGAGCAGAGGCAAGGAAGAAGGACAGCAGAATGGCAAGAAAGCAAAAAGCGAAGCGAGGACAGTGACAAGACCGCTGGGTAATTTATACCCAGAAGCAAAATTTAATGCGAGCGGGAAACGAGGCCACGCCGAAACCGTCACCTCAGACGTGGCTCTTGGGAACAGAAAGCACGCCCTGAACTGACCAATCAAAGGAGAGAAGCGTGCGCCGAAATGACAAGTCAGTCAATGATGGCCACGCGCGTGCGCCTCACCATTTAATAGCGGATCACTGACGGTTCGGGAATCGGAGCGACGGCACAATTAAATTTCAAACTGCATTAAATGCCTGACACGGAATATGACGGGTCACGATTCGGCATTAATTGATCAGAATTCAAATCGTCCCTCTGAAGTCCGGTCAGTAAACAAAACGACATGTCAGCAGGGACCACCCGAACACGTCCGACCTCGTGTTCCCGCTCGGGAGGGGAGATAGAGGAACACTGCCCTATGTCGGAGGACAGTACAATCAAAGGAAAGGAAGACCCTAGCTCTGAAACGTTCGGAATTTCCATCGAAGTGCCTTCGATGAAAACTCGCGGGGTACTGAAAGGGGGTCAAACTTGCCCGGGCCCGAGCCTACAAGGTTATCAGGCCCATGGCCCGTTATCCGCACCCACCTCGACGCAGCGTCCGAATTCAACTGGGAAGACCGAAACCGGGGACGAGCCAAGTCCCTGGTTACCCCGATCTGGGCAGGAGATGGCAAAATCGGTCTCAAGAACACGCTAAGGACAGAACGGCGGCTCACGTACCGATATATCTCCTGGACTCATCTCCCATCAAGACACTCCCTCATTTATGAACGGCAGACAGCCGCCGGTCTACAGACCCCCCTCCCTTTTAATACGGAGACGCTACAAACACACGCCATT
Organism: Platycarya longipes; assembly: GCA_036559045.1. NCBI lineage: Eukaryota > Viridiplantae > Streptophyta > Magnoliopsida > Fagales > Juglandaceae > Platycarya > Platycarya longipes. Next base: position 38,311,321 of record CM071803.1, on the reverse strand, counting down.
AATTACTAAATTGACAAAAGATACAGCTGCATTTAATGCCCCTGTCCAAAAGGGTCTAATTGAGCATTAATTGGAGGGATACTCAATTAATGCGATGAGACCGACTGAATCAGACCAGGTTTCCTTATCGAGGATGACGGACGGGTGATGTCCCGATTTCCGGCACTCTCACCACCCAGACTCCCCAGGGGAACACCTATAAATAGCACCTAACCAATGACGGAAAGACGGTACGTTCACAGATTCTCTTACTCCCCCAATCATATATTTTCTCCCCTACACTAACTTGATCGTCGGAGCGGTCCCCGACCCCGACCCCTCTTTGTTCTTGCTTTGCAGGTTTCTATCGTAAGGGATACGGTGAACAAGACTGCAGGATACGTCCTTAACATCATTGATTCCCCTCTCTAGATTTTAATTTTTTATCATTACATGAAAAAAATAATAAATAAAAAAATGCTACAATCACCGTCGAGAATCCCGTTTATTTGTATAATATGGACGGTGCCATCTTTTGCAACCAGCTTGCTCCATTAATCCTAATTTTCCTTCGCTATATTGAAAAATATAAGAGGTCATTAAAGATTATAAAATTATCGAATATAATATGTTGGATTTTATCCCCAAAAATCCTTAGTCTTTTATGTTAAATCATGTAAATTTTTATATTTATCTCTTTTTATTTATATTTTATATGTTTTATTTATTTTATGGATCGATGCGCATCTGATCATCGAATTAACGCGCAAGCCATCATTTGTGGACCATTAAACTGTATCGTTAGGCTCTAACTGCACCAAAAAACATATATCAACAACAACGTACGATAATATGCCATTATTTACTTGCAAATATAAAGATACAATTCAAAGCTATAATATACGTTGATATTGAATGTGATTTGTTGGTGGTAGTCTCTTGAATCTTGGCAAAAACTTGTACAGTTTGGCATCTTTGAAATTTTTGAGATGAATTGTTAATATTATTAGATAGTTTTGATTTTACTATTAATTATTATTTTAGAGAGGACAATAAAGTGGCGGACTTCCTTGCAAGAAGAGGTGCTTTGAAGATGAATAAAATGTTCAGTGATGTTAGTCAGCTTCCAAGGGTGGCTAGAGGTTTATTTAGATTAGATTGGGTGGATTTGGCAGAAATTAGATTTTCTTTTACTAGGTGTTCGGTTTTATAATTTTATTGTTGCTATGTTTGGTTTTGATTGTATTTTTGATTTATTTATTTTTATTATTGGTTTGTTATTATATATGATTTTCTTCTACCATAAGTAAGGGCTACGAGGGTTTCATGAATAAATTCGGGGATGCGTCACTCTTAAATATGTGACCATAACCCTTTAACTAAAAAAAAAGGGAAGTGCTATTCATCTCTTTGAAAAGTTTCTCAATTGGATCCTATTTTGGGAATGTTTTTTTCAGTATTTAATTTATATGATTTTTTTAACATCTTAAAATATTTTTTAAAAGTATAAAAAAATCACAATATTATTTAAAAATACCTACTTTAAAATCATGTAAAAAAATTAAAAAAAAAAATCCCAAAATGAAATCCGACTTTTCAAAGGAAAAAATAGCATTTCCCAAAATCAAAAACTATAATATACGTAGTTCAAGGTTTTGACAAACTTTGTCGTACGTATGGACAGAATTAAATTGAAAAAAAAAAAAAAAAATCCCAAAACGGGATTCAATCGGGAGATTTTTCAAAGAGAAGAATAACATTTCCCAAAGACAAAAGCTATAATAAACGAAGTACAAGGTTTTGACAAACTTTGTCATATTTATAGACAAAATTAGAAGATAAATTAAGAGCCTTTAGATATCATTTGGTTAAGGGCAGTGTTAGCATGCCCACTAGCACAATTTTTCTTCTTTTTATTTTTTTATTAGTTTAAGATATTTTAGAAAATATGACATATTACTTAAAAAGAAAAATTGAAAAATAATATAAAATATATAAACTATCAAAATAAATGGACATACTATCATTTTCCTATGATAAAAAGCTTTTAAGAAGGCTCTAAAATGACTAATTTGGTCATTTTTGACTTTTTTTTAGTATATCAAATTTATTATATTTGACATTTTTTCTTCTAATATCAATGAAACTCTAGAGTTCTGAGTCCTACATACGTGCTGGTTTTGGCATATTAAAGTACAAAGAAATTAGAGCAGCTCTACCGCCACTAGGGTGCGATCAAAATATTTTTTTAATTTTTATAAATTTCTTTAACTGTTTTAATTTTTTTTATAAAAATTATAATATTATTAAAAAAATACTTACTTAATTATTAAATAATAAGAAAAAAGAAAAATCAGTGAGGTATAATTTGGAGTGTATTTTCGAAAGCAACTTGAGCAATATTTTTCATGAAATTAAGATTTTGTTTGTTTTTTGAGATTATTTTATTTTATTATTATAATTTTTTTAAATTTTAATATAAGATAATATAAACAATTTAATTTTATCAAATTTTAAAATAAAATTATATTAAAATATTTATTATAATAATATTTTATTTAACTTTTAACTTTAATTTCAACTTGTTTTATTGATCTTATTTAAATTTCAACTTGTCTTATTTAAACTTCAAAAACAAATCAGACTTTAAGGCACCCTCGGTCCTGATCTTTTCTATTTTTTCATGACATTATCTTTTCGTGATAAGATTTTAAGAATATACAATCTCTCGTTTGAGTAGTTTCTTGTAAGTTTACCTCAAATCTCTTTGACTTATAAAAGGAAAGAGGCGATATTAGTGATAATATATTACATTGACAAGACCGTTATATAAGATGAGATATTGAAAGATGAATAAAATATATTTAAATTTTATTATTTTAATATTATTTTAATTTTAAAATTTTTTTAAAAAATAAATGATTTATTATATTTTATTAAAAAATATAAAATTATAATAATTAAATGAGATAAAAGAGTTTATATAACCAAACGCCTTAGTAGTCTCCACTACCTTAATTTTAATTTACAAACTACCCACATGCATAACTGATGGGTCTTGTTTCATTTTTTCATTATTATTTTTCAGGAGATTTGTTAAAGATTATTCTCCAAGTAGATAGCTTGGCACAGCCTAATGCTGTTTAGCAGCTTCAGCTAATTGCCATCCGAGAAAATTAATCCGAATGATGATAGAAAATTACTTGGAGACAGACGACCTACATTGCTGCAAAAGTGTTCAAAGACGGACAACTTTCTTATGCAAAAATTATTCAGTAGAGAAAACTCTCAGTCAAAGAAAAGTTGAAAGCAACAATTAACTCGATCCTAGTTTGCTTTTTTGAAATCCGTTATTTAAATTTTATTTACTCTAACAAATTTGGTTTTTGGCAAAAATCTCTTAGAACTGTGGAGTACATGATCTCCCACCATAACGTGGCGGAGCATGGTTCCCCTATAATGGCACAATCGAGTACGCCTCTTGCAAGAGCAGCATGGATGAGCTCCACCTCCAGCCACAATGGAGAGGTCAAGTACTCCTCCCATTACAGCAGTGTAGTCGAGCCCTGTCTCTCATAATAGCAACACGATTGAGCATCTTCTTAAGTAAAGTTGAGTCTCTTGACTCGCAATGAATAATAGGCTATGATAGCCCCCTGTCTACTTTGACCCTCACCTATAAAGTCGAGTTTTTTGACTTGCACAATGAACAACAAACAATGACAATCCCTTTACTATTGGGACCCTCGCCCACAAAGCCGAGTCTCTTAATCGCACGACAAATAACGATCACACTCCCTTGACTGTGTATCCTCGCATTCAAAGTCGAATCCTTTGCACTCATACCACAACTACTATTGATTGGTTATATCCAAAAAGGAGCTCCCAAGCTCCATAATTGCCTTGAATGAGTTACCTTTAAAACAAAGTAGTTAGGCTCAACAACTATCTAACATGGACTCAGGAAGTCGATAGGCTCTTTAATCATTTAGCACAAGTTACAGCAAACGAACTCTAACATCAATACCAATAGAAAATCGTCCCAATGGGCAAAAACTCTGTTAAGTCTATTAAAAGCAAAAACATTACTATCAACGAGAATATGTACTTGTGATAAACGGTCACGTGCAACCATCTGAATACTTAATTATCAAGAAAGGGTTCAGGCAAATAAGTATCTTAGAACTTGTTTTTTTTATAGACAGTTGAGTTAAGACTCTTTAAGTCATTATTATTGAGCAAATCAAGTACCTTAAGAATTGCGAGTATTTGTTAGGGATAAAGTTGATTAGATTCGTCCATTGAAAAACTATAACTAGTAATAAGGGAAAAAATAAGGCAAGTTGACTCAAACTCTTTAAAGACAAGGTCTTCATAAGGCAAGTAAGACTCAATCACTCTAAGGAAGGAAATAGATCTTTATAAAAGAAAGAGATCTCTATGACTTCTCTAGGCACAAGCTCCACCACACCCAGTCACTCCAAAAGATCTTCTCTCAAAGAAGAGATCATCTTCAACCTTTCGAAATTATAAAATTTTCAAATGTATTAAGAGATATGTGAGGTTATGAGAGATTATAAGATTGCCTATTATAGTGAATTTCACCTCCTAATTAACAATCCATAGACATAGGTTTTTATGCCAAATCACATAAATGTCTCTCTATTTACTTTTTGTTTATTATTTATTTCATGAATGAATACCAAGAGTACCGTATTGACTGTATTGACGTGGAATCATCATCATCATCACAGGCCAGGGATAATTAATTTCTCCATTTCAATTTGTTGTGCAAATTTATGCATTTACAAAAACCTTCTTACTTTTTCTTACCCCTTTTAATTAAATTAAATGAGTTTGGATTGACTTTTAGAGATCAAACCAGTTTTATTACAAATTTCCTAAAATAAAAACAGCACTGAAAAGCTATCCAATTTAAAACACCAATAATCTGAAATACACATAACACTTCCTCATGAGTCAAAGAATCTTTCTTATTCTGTGTTAAAGACCAATTGTGATTGTTCTATACTAATTTAATTAAACTTTAAACTCTAAAAATCATACTAATTTATTAGTGTTTTTCAGGCCAGAAAAAGGAGAAGTGGTATTGAGAAGTTTTCCGATGGTTTTCGACCACCACGTGCCCCATAGTGAGGTTCGCCAGCCGTCGATCTACCAATCTATTGAAGGGCGTTTCAAGATCAGCAGTGCGTGGCTCACACATGCGGGTTGAAGTTTGCGCATGGCCTGCACACGCCACCACCCCGAGAATTATACTGCTTCCACGCACAGTGATTTTGGATCCAGCGAAGTCGGCATATGTAGGCTTGATATTTTAGTGTACTTCAGGGTTGCGCGTGTATCTCACGTGCCATTCTAGCTCTCTTTTTTTTCAATGTTTTTTTTTTAAATTTTTCTAGTGTTTTTTTTATTTCCTCCAAGGTAGAAAACCAGATTTATTTCGATTTTCCCATGATGTTTAGTTGTATGTGTGTTTTAGTTAAATATAAAAAAAAAAAAATACAAGTCTCTAGGACCTGTGGGGAGGTCTGTAGAGTGGAAGTCTCTTGGCGGGGAGTTCTTATTAGCTTGAGATTGAGTTGGTAATCACCTTTTAGGGTGTTGTAGTCACCTGTATGGTGATGAAAATCTCTCAGACGGCGTTCTGGAGAGTTTTTGCTTGAGGGCAATGCATTGGCTGGAATGTGTACGTGTAGGGCCCTATCGAGTTAGTAGATTCGCACAAAAAGAATGTCAGGGTGGGCTCTTACACCAACCAACTCATGCATAACTTAGGCTCTAGGACTTGGACTCTGACCTATTTTTGTGGCGAGTCTAAGGAGACTTGCCACAAAAATAGGTTAAGGTCCAAGGCCCAGAGCCCAACCTGTGCAAGAGTGGGCCGGAGTGGGTGGCCAGCCTGATCTTTTTTCGTGGTGAGTCTATTGACTCGACTGGGCCCTACAAGTACACGTCTCGACAAATGCGTTGCCTTCTAGCAAAAAATCGAGTCCCTAAACTCGCCACGAAAATAGGGAGTCTAGCCTGACCTTTTTTTTTATGGCGAGTCTACTAACTCGACTGGGCCCTACACGTACACGTCCCGCCGATGTGTTGCCCTCTAGCAAAAAATATAGTTCCTAGACTCGCCACGAAAATAAGTCAGAGTCCAAGTGCCAGAGCCTAGGCTGTGCATGACTTGGCCGGATTGGGATCCTAGCTTGACCTTTTTTTCATGGCTAGTCTACTGACTCGACTGGGTCCTATACGTACACGTCCCGATAGATGCATTGCTCTCTAACAAAAAAATTGAATCCTTAGACTCACCACAAAAATAGGTCAGGATCCAAGTCTTAGAGCCCAACTTAAAGAGTTATACTATGTCAATTTTTTTTAGGGTGTTGGAGAGCTACAGATCGTCTGATAGTTAACTTGTTTTTAAGTTCGGTTGTAATTCATTTTTTGAATGCAAACAATTTGCTATTATTAAAAGAAAAAGGAAATAAATTTTGCAACATTAATACTTTGTAAATATGCAATATTACTAGAATTTCCTTTACTTATTATATTATACAACGTTTGGAATTGGATAATGGATATAGCCAAGACAAGTAAGACAAGTAAGATAATGGATAAGGGACATGACCCAGCTCATTCGAAACTCATTAATAAGACAAGACAAGTAAGCGATATAATTAGTAAAGGTTGATTTAGAAATAAAATTGTGAAAGTGATGTAGGACAGGTAAGACTAAACTATACAAAATATTGAAATAAATATCTACAAAGAATCTTTACATATCAAGGCACAGCTCTCTCTATCTCCATATTTCTAGAAGGATATATGACATCTTTGTCCACCTCCCTTCAACAGTAATTTTTCTCAATTGTATTAAAGATTATGAGAGATTGTAAATTTATTTAATATAATAAATTTTACTTCTAAACAACTCGTAAACGTAAACTTTTATACCAAATTATATAAGCATCTGAATAGCGTATCAACGTCCAAACCATTATTACGGACGATCCAACGTATTGTTGAACCCCAATCAGGTCGTAAAAATGCATCAATAACAACAATTTGTCATTATTTACTTACAAAAATATAAATATACAAATTTAATGCTATAAATATACGTACTTCAAGGCTTTGACAAACTTTGTCATAATATATCAGAATTAGAAGATAAATTAAGATCTATTAGATATTGGGTGCTACTATTGATCCCGGTGAATTAGATTTGGATTGAGTCCCGTTTTTAATTTTATTTTTAGTTTTTTTATATGATTTTTAATTAAGTGTTTTTAAATAATATTATAATTTATTTTTTTTACATTATTTTTTAACATATTAAAACATTTTTTAAAAATATAAAAAAATCATAATATTATTTAAAAACATTTATTTAAAAATCATGTTAAAAAACTGAAATAAGAAAACAGAGTCCAAACTATCAAGATAAATAGCATTTTTCTTAGATATTATATGATAATAGGCTTTTAAGAAAGCTCTAAAAGTCTATTTCTATGTAAGGAGGGGCTCACAGTTAGGACTAAAAAATATCAGTTATTCTTAATATATTGGAGAGTTATATATCGTCGCTCAGTCAAATTATAATATATATTTTCAAATTTGTTTATAATATCTGTTATTAATAAATGAATATAGTTTCATTTAAAAAAATAAAAACAAAAACCTCTGGTTCTAGTCCAAGGAGACGTGCTGGTTTTGGCATATTAAAAACAATGAAATTAAGCACCCTCGGTCCTAGCCCACCTACAATGAAACCTTTTCCATTTCTTTCTTGACATCATCTTTTCATGATGGTCTTCAATAATTTTAAAAATATACAATCTTTCAATCAGAAGTTTCTTGTAAATTACACTTTTTAGATATCTTGACTTATAAAAGGAAATATGCCATATTAATGATAATAAAATGTTACATAGACTTTGTAGTTCCCGTTACCTTAGGATGCTAGCTAGCTGTTTAAATAATGAGGTTAAATGAAAGTAAAAAACTAATTAAATAAAAGAATAATTTTATATATAATTGTAATGTACGTAAATATCGTATAATTATTTTGAAAAAGAATAGTAATAGTCTAATATTAAAAATTTAATTTTTTAATATAAATTTTATATTTTATTAACTTTTTTTAATAAATTATGCCATAATTATATAATTTATAATTACATAAATATTTTTTCAAAATAAAATGAGGTAAACACTCGAACCGTCCATATTTTAATTTAAAAACTAACCACCACATAACTCATGTGGTCTTGTCTTATTTTTTTCATTATTATTTTGCAACTTGCAACTGTCTCTCTTCTCTCTCTCTCTTTGTGTGACCCTCGCCCAACAACTTTAGGGCATATTTTTAGAAGATAATGCTCCAGATTTCAAGTTTTTTTAATTTTCTATAAATATTGTTTATCAAATTGATTGGGAAGAGTGACAAAGCAACAGACAAGAAGAGCCAGCAGCTTAGGTTGGGGCTATAAAAATTCAAGATCCTGCATAGTTAATGGTGGATCAAACAAATTATCAGAGGATCCAGAAAGAAGATCAAAACTTCTATTCTGAAAGTGAAGACCAAAAGCTAGAGATGACCATTTTTGAGGTTGCCTCAGACATCAGCTGCAGTCCTGACAATATCAATAAGACAACCATTTCAAGCGCCCACCATGTCTTCCTCAGGCGTTTTGCTAAAGCCACTCTGCTTCTGTTTGGGGGAATAGCAGTCTTGACCCTGGTTCTTCACAACTCCACACCCTTTGGATTTCTTCCCACCAGCTATCCTTTTTTTCGTTCTGGGTCCCCATCAACGGTTAGTTTCTTCTTCTTCTTCTTCTTCTCCATATATATTTCTTCAAAATCGCCATTTTGAAGTTGGATTCTTTTGATCATAATAAAGGTTTGAACTTGTTTGGTTTTTTTGGGTTTAATAAATGAAGAGTTTTGATACCAGTAATGGATGAGTTTAAACTTTAAACGCCATGAGAGGCACGGATATTCCTTTAGATGCTTCGATTCTGCAGTCTAATGGTCAGTAATGGATGAGAGAGAGAGAGAGAGAGAGAGAGAGAGGTTTCTTTGACATGACAGGCGATGGAGTTTAAGGGAGACCTGCATTACATTATGTGTGCATAGTAATTAATTAGTAATCGGTTTGAAAATTCAAACCGAATGATTTCCAAAGTCATTAGGATATAATTATTTTATACAAATTTCTTTTATATTTTATTCAAAGTAATTTATCTCTCCATTGAATTAAAACATTTTCCTTTTAAGTAATCTCTATAATTTAATTATGTTGAAGAAATGTATATGATTCAATTAATCTATCATGTAGATGTTTATGAATATTTCTATAACTTTATTGATGGGTTCTTTTAGATGCACACAATTTTTAAAGTTTAAAATTGATAAAAGAAATAAAAAAATAAAAAAAATAAGGATTTGAATGTGGAATGAGTTGAATTTAGATGAGTTGAATATAATATTATTAGAATATTATTTTTTAATAATATTAGTGTTTTAAAATTTGAAAAAAATTGAATTATTTATTATATTTTGTATGATAATTTGAAAAAATATATAAGAATTAAAAAAAAATTATAATAATGAAACGAAATAATTGAGATGAGTTTTCTCCTAATAAGTCATATACCTAATAGAGTAAACTACAGCTCTTGATGCATGTTATTTCGGAAATAATCAAGGAAGTGGGAATCTTTTCTGACATTTTTAATTTAATAAATAGTTAGATTAAGACCACTTAAAAAAATCTTAATAACTTCAGGCGCATGAAAAAAATAATAATACGAGATCTAAGAATTGATGATAAAGACCTGATCATAATCAATTTGGCTTGGCCATGGGCGGCAGAAACAATTAGGCAGAAATTGAATTAATCGCAATTTTATTTTAAATAATAATTTGTACATCTCCATCTACAAATTAATTAATGCGTTATGATAATTAATTAATTAATAATTAACTATTAATCAGCTGCTAATCATTCAATTAATTGGCCTAGTTGTAACAGTCATCCATCAGTTTAATTAAAAGTAGGGCTTGTATCCATCTCCTCCATGCATATCATATTATAAGAGGACAAAAAAAGTAGATCCTATTTAATTATTATTATTATTATTATTATTATTTATTTTTGTGGCATAATTGGAATAACCATAACCATACATCGGAATATTTTGTTTTTCTCGAATGTTTTTTTCTCCCTTGTTGCGTGGAGGGGCCAAGCGCCAAGCTGTAGGTTGGATTGTCGCAAGTGATATACGTCATTCCATTAAAAGCGAAGTCAACATCCATCTCTCTCTCTCTCTCTCTCTCTCTATATGTATATATATATATATTATATATTTGTGTTGTAATTGTGAAATGCTATATACAAGAAAGCATTACACTTAATAAATATGTAATTTTTTCATTTTTGACATTCTACTTAAACACAAAAAGTTTTATTTATCATTTTCTACACCATACACCAATTTGTAATTGATCATTTTTGTCATTTTATTTAAATACACGTATTGATGCGTAAATGTATATGTTTAAATAGAAGGATGAAAATGAGGAATCACATGTTTGTGTGTGGTGTGAGGATGATAAATAGCATTTTCAAACAAACACACATTTAAACATTAAGATAAAAAGATAAAAACGATAAATCACATGTTGATTAAGTAGAAATGTGTGGTGTATGGCTTTTATGTAGAATTTCTTCACATATGTATAGAGAGAGAGAGAGAGAGGACTGGGGCCTTACACCATACATCTACACCTAATCAACATGTGATTAGTTGGTTTTATCCTTCTATCTAATACTTAAATATGTGTGTTTTTAAATAGAAGGACAAAAATAATAAATTATATGTTGATTAAGTAAAAGTGTGTGGTGTAAGGCTTTCTTATAGAATTTCTCTATATCTGATTGATTGAGACGACTAACATGCCATTAGAATTTTCTTATATGGACTAAAAAATAAAGTTCTAGATCTATACTTTGGGGATGGCGGGCCGGCATATGTGAAAGTTTCAGCACCTTGACTTTCTTTGCATTAACCTAATATTTCTGCTCTCCTTTATGACTATGGCTTGGAAATTAGGCAGCCTTAGGCCATGCATGTGATTTTTTCCTTCTATTCTTGGTATTGTCTTTTAATTTTTATGTTGCTTGGGTGCATGCATGTTAGCAGATTTTTCTAGTCTAATTAGAGAGATAAAATCCATGTGTCCTATTTTTACTACAGTATTTCTCCGCCATAAGTGAGAGTTTTATTAATAAATTTGGGGTAGAGGTTACTATTAGACATATGACTCTAACTCTTCGTTAAAAAACAAATAATTAGAGAGATAAAAGAGAGAAGACTTTATTAATCTCCTTGTTGCCAACTATGTTGAAAACTGAAGCGCCATTTTCAAGAATTAATCCAATATTAATTTACTTTCATTTATTGTCCAATTTTGGTCTACTTTTTATCAGGAAAAAGGCACTTGGGAGTTGGATAGAGTTCTGAAAAATGCATCCATGGAGGATAGAACAGTAATCTTGACTACTTTGAATGAGGCATGGGCAGAACCAAACTCTATGTTTGATATATTTTTGGAGAGTTTTCGGATTGGGAATGGAACACGGAGGCTTTTGAATCATTTGGTAGTAATATGCATGGACCTTAAGGCATATGCTCGTTGCTTAGCTCTAAACTTCCATTGCTATCATCCGGATAGTAAAGGAGTCAATTATACGAGTGAGGCTTACTTCCTGTCCGATATTTACTTAAAGATGATGTGGGCAAGGATTAATCTTTTTGCCTCTATCCTTGAGATGGGATACAACTTTGTATTCACGGTACGTATAATTTTCGATTGATTATTCTCTTTAGTACAACATCATGCTAATTACATTGTAATGAATAACATTACAAAATCATTCTTTTTTTATGTTCATACATGTTCTTAAATCTTGATTATGTGTCTATTTAGTTGCGTGTGATGATGATTGCGACGATAAAATGTAAGATTAGGGGAAGAGAAAGAAAAGATCAACGGTCGAGCCATGTTTCAAGCGTGTAACCCTACTTGTAAGATCACCACTAATACTGATCGAGAAAATTGTTTTTTTGTGACAAATTATTTCCAGCAAAAATGACTATTTCCTACTAAAATAAATCTATTTTTATTGCAAATAGGCATTTTCAGTTGTAAATAATCTGTTACAAATGCCCATGTTTCTTGTAGCATGGTTCGGTTAAACCCCATCACCCTTAGGATGATAACATTCCACCATATTTTAGAATTTTTCATTCATAGTGACCCTCCTTATCAGCACCGAACCAATACCTACCTATTTCAATCCAACTTATAGGTCACCCTTCACGACTCGGAACAATGACATAATTCATGCATTGATTCCTACTGTTAAGGGTTTAACCCTCAACCTTTGGGATCACAACATCATCATAAATAAAATTCCTTAATTTAAACATGAGCACATACCTAATGACCAGGTGCATGGATTATGCAACTCTATAATTTAAGAGCTCCATATATATCAAATGTAGAAATATGTTGACTATATTATTGTACATGCATGAAAGCATTTTATAAACCGATGTGCTTGGATTTAACTCACAAACTTTGCTTAATTTCTTCAATTAATTAACAGGATACCGATATTATGTGGCTTCGAGATCCATTTCAACATTTCTATCCAGAAGCGGATTTCCAAATTGCTTGTGATCAATTCTATGGTAACTCTTCTGATGTAAATAACAATGCAAATGGCGGATTTAACTTTGTAAAATCGAATAATCGGACTATTCAATTTTACAAGTTCTGGTACAAAAGTAGAGAGACATATCCAGGCCAACATGACCAAGATGTACTTAACAAGATCAAACATGATCCATTAATCACCAATATTGGACTGAAAATGAGGTTTCTTGATACTGCCTACTTCGGCGGCTTCTGCGAGCCGAGCCGGGATCTTAACAGAGTGTGCACAATGCATGCAAATTGTTGTGTTGGTCTTGAGAACAAAGTTCATGACCTTAGAATTTTGCTCGAGGATTGGAAAAAATACGTGTCATTGCTCCCAAACATGACAGCTCCACCACCATCATGGAGTGTTCCACAAGATTGCAGGTATGCTTAATTTGCTATATTCTTGAGTGGTAATAGATATAATAATATGAGCATTGCCATATACATTCGTGAATTGCATAAGTGTCGTGTTATCATTTTGAAAAAAAGTGGGATGCATTATTAAAAAAAGTAATTCTTTTTGTGTGGATCCTATATTTATTTATTTTCTTTGAAAACGATTACGTGACATTTATGCACTCACGATTGCAAGTATCATTCTACTAATAATATTAGATACAAACATGATTTTTTTAGAAAATAACAACCAATATTAGAGAAAATGAGCCTCGGAAACTTTTTTGGAAAATAATTAATCAAAAAATAAAGAGTTTTTTTGATATTTTCCATAAAAGAATTTAGTTATTGGTAATGTTTTTAATTATTTTTTATTTTCCTTGCATGTGATGATCATTGTCATCAAGGACATCATTGGAGCATTTTCAAAAGAACCAAACTGCAGGACTTGGGAACAGATAACAATGCCAATATATGCGTTTGCATATTTTTCATGGTTTTTCAGATAAAATAAATAGAGGTAAATCTCTGTACATGACTTAATTGTTAAAAATGTTGCAATAAATATATATATATATATATATTTTTTTTTTCCCTTCTGAAGAGAAATATCATGTGAATTAGTCTTATGTTGTTTCATTTATATTTTTATTGTTTTTCTTTTTAATAAATGCAGATTTTAGACGACCAAAAGAGAGACACAAGCGGCTCCAAAAATCTAACCTTCTCAAAATTTTGAAAAACAAAATGAAGGAATTTTCAAAAATTATAATTTTAGGAAGAAATATAATATTTTCTAAATCAGTTAACAATTCACGTTTGCAAAGTAAATCAGACTCAGAACTTAGCCTGGATTCATCAATTTAACTTATTTTATTTTATTTTATAAATATCACAGATCATGAAATGAAGAACGTCAAAATTAAACTCCACTTACCATAACAAGATATCTATAAAAGCTAGGCAAAGACGATTAAGAGAAACATGATGATAAAATCGTACGTTGGTGATTCCAGTACTGGTAATATTATCACGGAAGCTAGCTCCTTATAAAAACGTGGATTCGATCGATCTTAGAAAAGTATGAAAACTTTACTTTTTTTTTCTTTTATATTTTTATGAAAGTCAACCTGAGAGTAATATCATTCGAAGCATGCATGTTCAATATTAGCGACAATTCATACGAGAGCTTATTAATGAGCAGAAAGGATTGCATATTCGCCTTTGGCTCGATCTTTTTTTTTTTTTAAAAAAAACCGTAATTGTTTGAAATGAGTATTTTTCCTAAAAAAAAAAATTGAAAAACTAAAGATTTTCTTAGCTGGCCAATATTATAATTTGATATTTCTCCCTAATTAATTGAGATTTTTGTTTTTGAGAAAAAGTTTACTTTCATTTCAACCAAGGAAATATGGAGTTTATAATGTGATCCATTATAAGTCAACTATAATCAGATGAAAACGTCCAAAACTCTTAATTCTCTCAGATCAAACTGAGAGACCAAATAATGCCTCCAAATGAGGCATTAACTAACATTTTTCCTCCAAAGGAAGAGAAAACTACAACTCCACAGGCCTAAAATTTGAGAGATTATTTCTCAAATAAAAGATTTTCTTTATACAAACAATATTCATATAATTAAGCTAAATAAATTAAACAGAAACACAAAACAAAAGGTGGCCATCTGTGGTGGCGAGCGTATACCACGCGCCACACTAATAATAAACTGTCGTAGCTCAACGAAAGGTTAGAATAACCGGCGAGGAAGAACCACTAGAAGTGAGGCGCGTTTGGACTCTCAACCAATACTAACCCTGTGCGTGCTCCCCACTCTATTCGACAAAAACTACCGGGCGACTACACGATTGGCGGACGGGGAAGGCAGTGACTCTACGCGTGGTGGCCTAAGATTTTCCTCCTCCTTCGTACCTACAAAGTAACTGTTGAAAACCAAAACCAAAAACCCAAAAATCACCCACGGCACTACATAACCGCGGTGGCCAGGGAAAAACAAAATTGGTTGAGGAGGAAGCCGGAGATTTTGTTGCTCGATTTGGACTGATCTATTTAATTGGCCCAATATATAACTACTATCTTTTTTGAGTCATTAAATATCAGCACCGTGTATTAATTAAAGAACAATACAAAATCTTATATATTATACGCATTATGTATGTAGGAATTAACGGACTACCTTTGTTGACATGATCGATCATGATCATTTACTGGTGAAGAAGGATCGAGATCAAGTTTTCATGAGGATTCGCAGAGGTCATCAATATTACAAAGCATGAAGGTCAATTGTTATGACGTATATATAGCTGAACAGATAATGAAGATCGTTGGTGTGCTATAAACGTGGGTTGATGCTGGTTGGTAAATCTGTTTGCACTATGCAAAGTTTTGTAAATCTCGTCCCAATTATTTATCTTTCTTTTTAGTTTTTTATGGGTTTTTTATTTTATTTTTTTAGTTCAGAAAATTATCGAGTGTGATGCATATATTTGTGGTTGCTTATATTTTAACATGAGAGTTGCTACAATATCTATTAAGTAGCTACTGAAAGCTTGATAGAAGCTTGGCTATAAATATTACGGTTTGGTCTCCAAACTCACTCACTTAATCCCCTTCAGTCTTACACCATCTAATTAGAGTGAGCAGATTTTGGAAATGCCAAACAAGAGAGAAAACAACGTCCTAACATGAGCAACACCAATGGCTGGAGGTACTGTTTTTTGAACACTACAGTTCTTCTTTTTCGATCCCTTTTAAGTGTTTATTCCGTTTTATAGAATAGTCAAAAATTGCTTACACGAATATCTTGAAGTAAAAGCTCAAAATCAGTATGATAGTTAATACAATCATTCAAAGCATTCATAAGAACCAAAAAATCAGTATCAAGCATTAACTTTGGACCACCCCATTGAAGACATAACTGCGACCCTCTAAGCAATAGCTATAGCTTCAATAAATTTAGAAGACGCAACCTCCTTTCTCACAAAACAGAATGCAACAAGATAAATTGCAAACAAAGAAAATGCAAGGACACTAGGCATGCATGCAGCAGCCAAAATAAATCTGCTTTATCCTGCAATCCATATGCTGCAGTGAGAGCAGATGAAAAGATGCAGACCAGAGCAAGAAAAGAAGAAAGCAGTAGCAGCAAATAAATCTGCTTTATCCTACAATCAACATGCTGCAGTAAGAGCAGATGGAAAGATGCAGACCAGAGCAAGAAAAGAAGAAAGCAGTAGCAGCATGGAGAAAATGTTGGTACAGAAATTAGAGGTCTTAATTAAGGAAGCATATGGCTGCACTCAATCAGAATAGAGAACAGAAATCAATGTATAAAGCAGTCCCTAGCCATGCTGTCCATAAAGCTGTGGAATGTTTGCTTGTAAAGTTAGTTTTTGTAAAAAGTTTTTCTTTTTGCTTTTGTAAGAGTATATAATGGTAGTATGAGCTTCACCAGAAATCTATCAATGAAACAAGGATTTTCTCTCCATTTCCTTGTCCATTTTTCATTTCACTTCCTGTTTTAACATGGTATCAGAGCAGGAAATCTCTCCTGCTACATTCCCTTAAGCTTGCAAGCCAATATCCTTATTTCCTCATCTCATAAATCATGGCATCCCCTTCCTCTCCTATTTCATTTGAGGATCCAAATAGTCCATTCTTCCTACATCACAGTGACAATGCCAACACTGTCATTGTATCACCTCCATTGATTGGTTCAAACTACATTTCTTGGAGCAGATCATTTCTGCTATCCATTTCCATTAAAAACAAATCAGGTTTCCTAGATGGCTCCATCTCCACTCCTGATTTGACAGACCCTTCCTATATTTCATGGCAGAGATGCAATAATATCCTCCTTGCATGGATTCTGAATTCTGTTTCAAAAGACATTGCATCCAATGTCTTTTTCATGACTTCAGCTAAACAGGTCTGGAATAAGCTCAAGGAACGATTTGCACAACCTGATGAGGCTCGAATCTATCACCTCCAACACAAACTGAGTAGCATTGTACAAGGACACCTCTCTGTAAGTGACTATTTTACACAACTTAATGCTGTTTGGGAAGAATTGCATAGTTACAGACCCCTTCCATGTTGTTCTTGTGGCAAATGTACATGTGATGCTTTAAAAAATGTTGGTGAGGTTCAACAAGGAGACTATGTTTTCAAATTCTTGATGGGGTTAAATGATAGTTATGATGCTGTGAGAGGACAAATCATTTTGCTGAGTCCTTTGCCTTCATTGGATAAAACTTTTTCACTAATATTACAAGAAGAGAGACAAAGGCAAGCAAGGAATGCAGCCTTGCCCACCTCAGAACCATCTGCCTTACTTGCCTACCAAAATTTTTCAAAGAAGAGAGATAAAACTGAACTAGTATGCCACCATTGTGGTAAATCTGGGCACACAAAAGATAAATGCTACAGGTTGGTGGGATTCCCACCAAATTTCAAGTTCACTAAGCAAAGACCTGGAAGCACCTCTGCTGCACCATATTCTGCAAACCACGTTGCTGCTCAAGTTGTCACTTCACCACTGGGAACCCCTGCTCCAAAAGTCCCTCAATTGAATCTCTCTCAGGCACAGGCACAGCAGCTAATGGATCTTGTCAATGTTCAATTTCCCCAGTTAAAGTTAGGGCAAGACAAACCGGTGTTACCAAACCCTATAACTCCAGAACCTGATCCCTCCACCACTTCCTTCTCAAACTCTGCAGGTAATCATCATGATCTCTCTTTTTTTTTCATACCTGAAAATCATGATTCATCTCATCACTCGAAATATTCTGATATCTATGGGACACCATGGATCATAGATACAGGAGCCACTGATCACATGGTGTGCTCTACTTCATTTCTTGATAAAATGTCTCCTTGCACACAAGCCTTTGTGCAACTCCCAAACGGGACAAGGACTCAAGTCACACACATAGGGACTGTGAGGTTATCAGATTCATTGTTGTTGACCAATGTCCTTTGTGTACCCTCTTTTACCTTCAACCTCATCTCAGTTAGCAAGCTCACTCAAAAACCAGATACATGTCTATTTTTCTCAAATAATCTTTGCTTCATTCAGGTCCTCTCTTCATGGATAACGATTGGGCTTGCTAAGGTTCACAACGGCCTCTATTACCTGCTGCCCCCTTCCCATAACAGCAGCATCAACCCTTCCTTGACTCTCACCAATCAAGTTCAAGTCAACCAAGTTGTCATGCAACAGGATTTTGATCTGTGGCACTTTAGATTAGGGCACTTATCCTCACAAAGAATGAATTTAATTCATTCTCTTGCTCCTAATGTAAAGTCCAAAGACCTATCTTGTTGTAAGATCTGCCATTTGGCCAAGCAGAAACATGTTCCTTTTCCTTCAAGTGTATCCACTAGTTCATTACCATTTGATTTAATCCATTGTGACATATGGGGGCCATATTCTCAGGCATCTATTCAAGGCTTTCATTACTTTTTAACTATTGTGGATGACTATTCGAGAATCACTTGGGTGTTTTTAATGAAATTAAAGTCAGACACAAGATCTATTCTGCAGTCCTTTGTTCAGTTAATCCAAACTCAATTCAACAGCAAAGTTAAGAAGATCCGGACTGACAATGGCCTTGAATTTGACATGGTTAATTTCTATAAAGATAATGGCATCATTCATCAAAAGTCATGTGTGTATACCCCTCAACAAAATGGTGTTGTTGAGAGGAAACACCAACACCTCTTAAATGTTGCCAGGGCACTCCTCTTCCAAGCTAAATTGCCTATTCCTTTTTGGGGGGATGCCATCTTAACTGCAGCTTACATCATCAATAGGCTCCCCACTCCTCTTCTCTCAAACAAAACCCCATATGAAAAACTCTTTTCATTACCACCTACTTATGATCACCTTCGAGTCTTTGGTTGCCTAAGCTATGCCAGCACGCTTAAACACCAAAGAACCAAGTTTGAACCTAGAGCTAAGCCGTGCATATTCTTGGGATACCCTGCAAACATTAAAGGCTACAAACTCTATGACTTGGAAACACACTCCACCTTCATTTCTAGAAATGTGATCTTCCATGAATCTACTTTTCCATTTCATTCCCCTCCTTCTCTTCTTTCTTCACTTGAAAAACGGTCAGGCAGTGATCTCGCTCGACCTTCGCTCGACAACTTGCTCGAGCGAACGCCAGACAGTGACTTCGCTCGACCTTCGCTCGACAACTCGCTCGAGCGAAGGCCAGGCAGTGACTTCGCTGGACCTTCGCTCGACAACTCGCTCGAGCGAAGGCCAGGCAGTGACTTCGCTAAACCTTCGCTCAACAACTCGCTCGAGCAGAATGTTGAGACAACCCCCCCTTCTGATTCGTTTGTTCCACAGTCTGCATTACCTCACCCTGCTCAACTCCTTACCTCATCTCCACCCCTACCCCTTCGAAGATCCACTAGAGAGAGGCACAAACCTGCATATCTCCATGATTACCATTGTCAAATAGCAGAAACTATACCTCTCAATCCCTCTTCTCCATCCCAAACACTTCATCCACTCAATCAACATCTCAGCTATCACAACCTCTCCCCATCTCACCAATCTTTTTCTGTTTCCCTTTCCTTGACCTCTGAACCAAACTCCTATAGTGAAGCTGTGAAGTTTAAACATTGGCAAGATGCTATGGATGCTGAACTTAGTGCTTTGGAAGACAATGAAACTTGGACTGTTACTCCCCTTCCTCCCAATAAAACTGCCATTGGTTGTAGGTATGTCTATAAAGTCAAGCTCAAATCAGATGGTTCTCTTGAAAGACACAAAGCTAGACTTGTTGCCAAGGGATATACTCAAAAAGAAGGTTTTGACTTCCAGGAAACTTTCAGTCCAGTTGCTAAACTTACAACCGTTCGAGTGTTCCTTGCATTGGCTTCTATTCACAACTGGCTTTTATCTCAAATGGATGTACATAATGCTTTCTTACAAGGGGACCTCAATGAGGAGATTTACATGGAAATGCCACCAGGTTATCACACCCACAGAGAGCAGATTGAGGGGGAGAAACTAGTATGCAAGTTAAACAAGTCCCTCTATGGACTTAAACAAGCATCAAGGCAATGGTACTCGAAATTTTCTAACTCTCTCACCTCTATTGGATTCCATCAATCTAAATCTGACTATTCTTTATTCACTAAAGTTAGTCAAAAAGGATTCATTGCACTCTTAGTCTATGTAGATGATATTATAGTGGGTGGCAATTCTCAAGATGAAGTTGACTCATTCAAAGCTTATCTCCACAGCCAATTCAAAATTAAAGACCTTGGACCTCTCAAGTATTTCCTAGGTCTAGAGGTTGCAAGATCATCTTCTGGAATCAATATCTGTCAAAGAAAATATATTCTTGAAATTCTGGAAGATTCAGGGTTGCTTGGCACCAAAACAGCTTCTACACCCATTGAATTAAATCACAAGTTGAGCCACACCACTAGTGAGATTCTTCAAGATCCCACAGCCTATAGAAGACTCATTGGAAGACTCATTTATTTGACAATCACCAGGCCAGACATCACTTATGCTGTGAATGTCCTGAGTCAATTTATGGATAAGCCATCACAAACTCACATGTACTCAGCCTATAGAATTCTCAGGTACCTCAAAGGATCAATAGGCCAAGGTATTTTTTTGTCCTCAGGATCATCCCTACACTTAAAAGCTTATAGTGACTCTGATTGGGCTGCTTGCCCCGAGACTAGAAGAACTGTCACAGGCTTTTGTGTATTCATTAGAGATTCATTAATAAGTTGGAAATCAAAGAAGCAAGTGACTGTATCTAGGTCTTCAGCTGAGGCAGAATATAGGGCATTAGCTTCCACAAGTTGTGAAATCGTGTGGCTCCTTGGTCTGTTGAGAGAATTCAACATCAAGCATGAGCAATCTGCTCTCCTGTTCTGTGATAACCAAGCAGCCATTCACATCACAAGGAATCCCATCTTCCATGAAAGAACTAAACACATAAAATTGGACTGTCATTTTGTTCGAGAAAAAGTTCTAGCTGGAGTCATCACTCATGTCCACGTAGCTTCAAAATTCCAATTGGCTGATATCTTCACTAAGGCTTTATCATCTTCTGTTTTCTAGTTCTTATTATCCAAGATGGGAATCTTGAATATCTATGCCCATCTTGAGGGGGAGTCTCACAAAACAGAATGCAACAAGATAAATTGCAAACAAAGAAAATGCAAGGACACTAGGCATGCATGCAGCAGCCAAAATAAATCTGCTTTATCCTGCAATCCATATGCTGCAGTGAGAGCAGATGAAAAGATGCAGACCAGAGCAAGAAAAGAAGAAAGCAGTAGCAGCAAATAAATCTGCTTTATCCTGCAATCAACATGCTGCAGTAAGAGCAGATGGAAAGATGCAGACCAGAGCAAGAAAAGAAGAAAGCAGTAGCAGCATGGAGAAAATGTTGGTACAGAAATTAGAGGTCTTAATTAAGGAAGCATATGGCTGCACTCAATCAGAATAGAGAACAGAAATCAATGTATAAAGCAGTCCCTAGCCATGCTGTCCATAAAGCTGTGGAATGTTTGCTTGTAAAGTTAGTTTTTGTAAAAAGTTTTTCTTTTTGCTTTTGTAAGAGTATATAATGGTAGTATGAGCTTCACCAGAAATCTATCAATGAAACAAGGATTTTCTCTCCATTTCCTTGTCCATTTTTCATTTTACTTCCTGTTTTAACATCATTTTCCACCTTGATACAAGCCACTAAAACATCTCCTCGATGATCCCTAAAAATCATTCCAACCCCAGCCATTTGTTGATCATAAAATGTTGCCCCATCAACATTCAACTTGAGGTAATCTAACGGAGGAGGAATCCAAGACACAATCTTATTAGAAACATCAAAAGGTTGAACTTGTTTGAATTCTTGCTGTCCAGAAAGCGCATAGTCAACCACAACTTGAACTTGAAGAAGAACATGCTCATAAATAAACTTGTTTCTTCTATGCCAAAGCCACCAAGCAATAGAAATAAGATTGTCCAAATCCTCATTAGAACCCTTTTCTAATGCCAGGTTAGCCAAATCCCACCAAGACAAATCAGATTCAACATTTTCAAATAAAGAAAATGCTGTAAATTAATGTTTTTTGCATCTTGACAAAAGAATAATGCATGTGCGGCATCCTCTTTTCATTACCACAAAGAACACACATATCATCATCAATAACCTTATGCAGCTTTCAATTCTGATATCTAGGAAACTTCTCTTAGCAAGCTTGCCATGCAAAAATCTTAATCTTCTTAGGTAAACTTTAACTGCCATGGACACATCCAAAAATTAGTAGCTGTTCTGTCAAAAATTCACCCCTAAAATTTTGCCTATTGTTGGAACATTTTATAAGCACTTTCAACAGAAAAAGCATCATTCTTTTTTGAGAACTAAAACCATGTATCTTCAGTTTCTAATGAGACTTTAGCTTCCGTTTAAATTCAGAATCCATTTCATTTCATTTCATCTCATTATTACAATTTTTTCAAATCCTTACACAAAATATAATAAATAATTCAACTTTTTGAAATCTCAAAATAATAATAATATTAAAAAATAATACTCTCACAATATTTTATTTCATCTCCTCTTATCTTATTTCTAAATCCAAACCAGACCTTAATTTCAAAATCTACTTTACCACGTTTGGATTGAAAAGTGCTCTTAAACTTTGAATCTTCCACCACCTTGTATTCCTCATCAATTAAAGAACTAACTCTCAAATCTTCGTCAACACTTGAGTTAACAGGTTGTACAACAGACACAATACTTTCCGGAATCAATGAATCTTTAAAAGCTCTTATAGAAAGTCCATTCCCCACACTCCATCTATATACCCTTTATAAAAACTTAAGAAAAATTACAAGTGGAGGGTCAATTGTTGAAATTTTTAATTCATGAGGCACATTGTGAATTGGGTAAAAGTTAGAGGGGACAAAGTATAATTGATCCAATTCCTAAAAAGAAAAACAGCACCGAAAAGTTGTCCATTTTAAAACACCAAAAATCTCAAATACACAAAACACTTCCTCATGAGTCAAGGAGTCTTCCATAAGATTTGTGTTAAAGATCAATTGTGATTGTTGTGTAGTCTGGTTTGTTTTCATAGATGATATGAGATAAAATAAGATAAAAATAAAAATATATATATTATAATATCTATTTTTAATATTAGTTTTGTTTTGAAATTTAAAAAAGTTGTTTTAAAATTTGAAAAAGTTGAAAATTTTATTTTATTTTGTATGAGAATTAAAAAAGTATAATGGGAATTTGAGATGAGATGAAGTGATTTGGAAAACCAAGCAAAGACTAATTTAATTAAACCTTAAAACTCTAAAAATCATTAACACCTGATGTCTCCAAGAAAGCACTAAGAGAAAAATAAATGCTGTTCACACAATTGAAAAAGGCTTTTCTTGCCGTGCAGCAAGCTCTCTGGCTATATTGAAAAGGCAGGTACAAGACATTCATGTGATGGAAGGGGTTGGCCAAGTACCAATGGATGGAGTTTACAAGAATATAAATACAGCAAATTACGCATTTATTTTGGAACTTCTCAAAAATTTTCCTTGCTACTTCGTCAATGTTCATCCAATTAATTAAAATATCCCACATTGTCATTAGATTTTTATATGATTTTTTTTTTAATTAGCATGAGTTTGTCCGCACTTCACGTTCTTTTTTACCCACTTTTGGCACTTGGTTATGGTTAGTCCAACCTGAAATAAATCTTGCAACATTAATAATTCGTAAATATGCAATATTATTGTTATAAAACTAAAATAATATCATTATTGTAAAAAAATATAAGAAAAATATTTAGAACTCTTATTACTCAAAAACTGAATTTTCTTCCATTATTTCTTCTTTTCTTTTATTCTTCGAACATATAAATCGTTCTTAAACTCTCTTTATATAGAGAGTTTGAGGAAGGGGAGGGAGAAAATTGACCATCCACAATGGTCATTCACAATTATGCAGGGGGACATGAGAATAGTGGGGGGCATACACCCCCCCCCTTCTTTATGACTTTTTATATAAAACTTCCTCTTAAATGACTATTTATAAAAAATCTACCTCGTTAAAATCTTGTCAAAGAAAAATTCAATGAGAAGAAAAATCAATGGTGAAGGAAAAAGAATACAATATTTTTATGTATCTCCAAGTACTTTAAGATTGTCTCACTAAAACCTTGTAAAAGAAAATCCAATGGGACAAAACTTTAGCGAAAGAAAAATAATACAATCAGCACAAGTCTTCAAGACATTTACTTCCCCTGAAAATTGTATAACGAAGATACGGGCAGCTCTATATCCTCATCTGGTATTATCTGCTTTGGCACTTTAGGACTTCACAAGTTTAAAACGCGACATATAAGGTAGAGGGAACCCCACATATAAGGCACTTGACAGCGCCGCATAGGAGCGATGTGTGACTCTTCAAGAGTTCACAACTGCATATTGATAGATCTTTAAGTCTTCACATTCCAATGTTATACATAATTTTCTTGCATGTTACAGTTGGTAATACTTTCTTGAATAAATCTGACAGATTATCACTTTTTTTGAATATATTGAATTACTGATCTCAGCCAAATACACTCTCGACTTACTGCATGAATTGCAATTATTTTTGAGTGATTTGAAAATGTGGCAGATAGTGTTTGTTTGATAGACTTAGTAGAAATCTGAGATCTGCAGGAATACTTAAACTCTTCATGAGAATATGCGTCAGTGTTTCAATAAATAAACAAACATAAATTCAGTATATATAACAAGGTTAAGAATTCAAACATGATTTCCATCTAAATAATGCATTAGAGAGAACATGTTAATATTCTTATCTAAAGTTTCTCCATCTTTCGGCGTTATTAGGGAGAACATGTTCATGCACAGCGAAAAGAGTATTAGAAACCACTCATGTTTGACAAAAACTTGAGATTTAGTTCTATCGATTCGGCAGAAATTCAAATCCGCTTGATATTGTTGATAAATAAGATTTTTGTGGAGATTTGAAAGTTTTGGGTTGCTGTTTAAAGATGATCATTTTTACCCATTGGATACTCACGCAAGATCTCATATTCTTATTGATCCAATTTTTGTTCATCCAGAACGATACTATAGGTGAGAGAAATTCTTTTGTTAATGTCCCAAATTTGAACCAAGAACCTTTTATACCTCAACCACTCATCTTTACTCCTTAGACTGTCAACACCATAATATGAATAGAAATACATCTTTCTAGTAAAACTGATCCTGAAATTGTTGCAGCATCAATAATCATCAATGCTCAATATGCTGCCTCTATTATAACCATGTCTCGGAGGCTACTTGCGAGAGCGAGTAAGGTTAATCATCTTAATAATCAAATATCTGAATTGTATCAAAAGTTTGCAACTAAAGATAGAAAGAATAAAAAGTTAAGATAAGAAAACAAGGAGCTGAAGAAATTTGCAGACTCGTATTCTCGTGACCTGAGACCACGAATAGAAAAGCTGGAACGAGAGAAAGCTGAAATACAAAATCAACAACAGCAGCTGACAGCAGAGGTTCAACGTTTACGAGAAAAATAAGGATAACGGCAATTAATCTAGCTGGCTTTGGAAAATATGCATCCATCATATTTTGTAATATTGACTAAGTGAGATTTGAAGAGATGATGATTTGTCTTGTTCTTATTTTTATCTCTATAAGAGCAAGTTTCAGTTTTATCTAATTCGCATCAAATCTTCTTCTCATCTCTGTAATTCATCTGCATTTCTATTCTACAAAATTTCAATAGCAAATCAGTTTCCTTTCAATATTTCTTAGAATCAATATATGAGGTATCATTCACCTCAGTTACAAATTGTTTTTGCATCTTCTGTGGGTACCATGTTGTAGCAAGCGAATAATTTGGCTAATAAATCAGATCGTGAAGTCGTTTATGAGTTGGTGACTCTCGGAACTCGATACCCCTCCTCTATTGTCGGGTTTTCTGACCGGTTACAATCCAAAAATCGTGAGATTGAAGAGCTTAACAAGAAGGTTTCCGTACTTCAATAACTCGATCAAGAGTCTAACAGAAAAATAGTAGACTTAAAACAAAGGAATAAAGATTTAAAATCTTTACTTACCTCTTTATTTCGACTGTCTAATCAATTAGATAAGGATGACATATTGATTTATGACAAACAGGGGTGAAACTAGGATTTGGTGTTTGGGGTGGCGATCAACAAAATGTGTGATATTAAAAATGAAAGAAAATGAAGTATCAATTCTTATGCACCGTAATTTTATTTTGGGATATTTCCATTTCTGCTATGTACATGTTGATGCTAGTTACATGTAGCAAAGGCCGCAAACATGGATTTGACAAATTGAAATTTTGTAATCTGCTCTATGCTTAAATATTCATAATCTTGCCACGTGTTAAGATATACTATTAGTAATTAAGCTTATTTCTTCTCACTAATTTGAAACTTTTATGCACTAATTTTGAATGAGTTCCTAACACCTTAACAGAAAACAAAACAATTCCACACTTTTTTGTGAGTTTTTAGGTAGAACTAACACAATAAGAATTAAGATCCCTTGACTTTTGCTTCAGCCTTGAGGTTTGAGATGAGTGATATGCTACAGAATAGGCTACAAATTCAGAGCCTTCAATAGAACTATTATTATGATAATTAAGTCTAACAATTCCAAGAGCATTTCTGCATTAAATTGAGAAATACCGCATACTGTTGTAACCTATGAATTATTTTAACCTCTAAAATTTTCTAGAGTTGAGAAGTCATCATCAACATAAGTGATAAGAGAGTTCAACAAAAACTATCCCAGTTATTTAGCCTTCTATATGGATTCAACAAAGTTTATTGTCTAGTAATGAAGAAAGAGAGGAAGAAAAAGGGATGTAACCCAAAACCAAATCAACTATTCATCTAATATTACTAAGGTTGTAGCATTAAATAGCACCATTAATACCGATGGAGGTATGGGCCATGACTATTAGAGAGAGTAGTTGGATCTTTGATCAATTTCTTTGGTCTTTCGTGCAGGAAAAAATTGCAGGAAAACAAAAAACCAAGAACAAGAACAAGCAAGAACTAAAAGCTCATAACAAAAAAAAAATTATGTAGGACAAAGAAAAGAGGAAAACAAGAACAAGAACAAGCAAAACCAAATACTAAAAAATAATACTCATAACAAAAATTACAAACCCAGCATAAAGTTTGTAATTAGACCCTTAATTATCACTCAATCCTGACCTGAACTCTATTATAAAGTTTGGGGGTTTTTCCCTACATCGTTGAAGTTTAGCAATATGGTACTATTGGGAGTAAAGAAAAATAAATATTGTAGAAAATAAGAGTATAGCAATAATGGCTTGTAAATGTAAACAAGGGAAAGGAAAAGAACAAACCATCTTGAAGAAGGAGGGAGGGAAAAGCTAGTTAAGTTGGTTTTGAGGAATAATGCAGGAGCGGGTGGCTCTGAGACAACTCCAACAACATCGACATTCGACAACATGCAACAATGATGGAAGCAGCTTCTAAGTTCTATGACTGATTTTTTTTTTTTTGAAAAACTCAAGGTATGAATGAGTATATGACTATGAATATATTTTTTTTTTGAAAAGCTGAACATATCACATGCAGACTGCAGTATGCAGGGCAGCAACTATGCTCTGAGACCAAGAAACGCAGCAGACTTGCAGTATGCTGCTGCTAGATAAACGTGTGCTTCTATGAATATTGTTGTTGTCCGTTGGTTGCACTTCTCAAATGATTATGGACTGGAGGTCCAAACTCCAAACGCATGGCTTCTCTGCACACCAACGAGGGGCTAATTTCAGATTTAGTTCGTACCTTGGATGATATCTTTTTATTATTGGGGGCTATTTTCAGACAAAAAATTGTAAGTAGAAGAAATTTTTACTTTTTTATATACTAAAACAACATTTTAAAAAGTATTTTTTGGGGGGGGGGGGGTACCATGTGGTTCTGTCCTTGATGACGAGCAAATGCATTTGAGAGATGAGGTTAGAAGTTTCAAATTTTTGTAAGTTATCTCATATTTGAATAATAAGATATTTAATTTTCGAATCCATTCTTTAAATATATAGCAGTTCTTGTGATCTCTTCAGAAGTTTTAACAAGGTAAATCATCAACGTAAATTGCAATAATGACAAATCCGGATTCTGATAAAAACACATGGGCATATATGATTATTCTCAAATCCTTCTTCCAATAGATACTGGCTGAGTTAATTATACCACATGCATCCAGATTGCTTTAACACATATAAAGATCTTTGAAACTTAATAAAGTACATATTCTTAGATGTACTTGGATTAGATGCTTCAAGTATTGTATATCCTTATATATGTTATGATCTAATGATTTTTATAAATATGCAGTGACCACATCCATTAACCGCATATCTAATCCTTTTGCAATAACTAAACTAATGGAAGAATATATTTTTTCATAATCAATCCCAGATTTCTACCGAAAATCTTGTGCGACAAGTCGTACTTTGTACCGCATAATTTTATTTTTCTCATTACGTTTTCGTACAAATACCCATTTATATCCAACAGGCATCATACCCTTTGGTGTTTGGACAACAGGTCCAAATACTTCTCGTTTTGCTAGCGAGTTTAATTCAAATTCAATAACTGTTTTTTATTTTGGCTAATCATTTCTACATCGACATTCTTCGACGGTTTTTTGTTCATTTTGTTCATTACTTCTGGTAATGTCAAGAGTCATGTTATATGAAAATATGTTGTCAACAACAATTTTATTTCTATCCAGAATTTCTCCAGTACTCATGAAATATATTGAGATTTCATTATTTTCATGTACCTGTTCATTTTCAGGGAAAATATTTCATAAAACACCTCTTCAGGAAGTACTCTTCAGGAGTTTCCTCTTTAGGAGGTTTGTACTTTTCAGAAGTTTCCTCTTCAGGAATTACCTCTTCATGAGGTTTGTACTCTTCAGGAGTTTCCTATTCAATAATTACCTTTTCAGGAAGTTTGTACTTTTCAGGAGTTTCTATTTTGTACATGAAGTTTTGGATAGATCTTATTACTTGTTTTGTGGGTACGGTATCTTCAGGAGCACTGATTTCTTTTCCTTTTACTTTTCTCTTTGGCACTAATAGGTTTTCAACACTTCAGGTATGTCTTAGACTCATCTATTGCTGTTTTAACAACTTGTCCTTTAGGGATTTAAATTCTTGCTTAAGCATTAACAACAGTAATATATGATTTTACAACACCTTTAGTATCAGTAAATACATCCAATAATTGATTTGCAACACTTTGCAAATAGGCAATCATTTAAACTTCTGGTTCATATTCATTTATAAGAGAATCAAATTTATACAAAATTTTATTATCCCAAGTAAAATTTTGTCATATTTCAGGCACCGACTTTTCATTATTTCAAAACATAATGAAATATTAATAAACTTATATATAAAAGTTTAATATAAGTGAATCAAGTTTTTGGCCGTACAACAGGTACGTAACCAATATTCAGGCATACTACATCTATGACAAACATCTTCATATTTCTATGAAAAATTATTCTAAGGGTCTTTACCCTTCTCTGAGTTGGATCACTTTTGGTGATACAGTATATTTATATTATTATCCTCTTTAGTGTTGTTGCTTCTAAAACTCATATTTTTATAATTTTTCTACTACGTCTACAC
The DNA here is from genome assembly GCA_036559045.1 of Platycarya longipes. Lineage (NCBI taxonomy): Eukaryota > Viridiplantae > Streptophyta > Magnoliopsida > Fagales > Juglandaceae > Platycarya > Platycarya longipes. The sequence continues at coordinate 38,281,403 of CM071803.1, read as the reverse complement.
CCTTGGTTCCTTTGAAAGGATGCATCGTTCACTTCTATGAATGGTGTAAATCCAATATCATTTATTTCAAGAAATGATATGAAATTAATAGTACGTAACTAGTGATTTATTAACAAAAACTCATTATTTAACTTAATCACTTAGAAGACAATAAAAATTTAGAATATTTGTTGAACTTTCACTCTCGATATTGTTACTGCAGGTGCACATTCGAGACATGAAAAATAATAGATATATATCTTCTTTTAAAAATGTCATCATTAGTGATATTCTCACTGTATAATTTTAATATTGAGCTGATTTTAAAGAGTACAAAGTTATATTCACTATCACTCTTAAAATCTTACAACTTCAGGTGCAATAAGTCATAATGAGTTTTTGGGATGATTACATTTTCTGGTACTCATATCTTTCCCTTTAATCATTTTTTACAGTAAGAGGATTTTTCATTGTAAGATATATAGTACGGTCCTGTAGGGACACGTGATTTCCTTCTTTGATTGTATCTTTCAAGTTTATCACATCCAAATGGATCTCATCAAAGATCCTGAATAAATAACTTTTCCAGAAATGTCAATAGTAATAAATTTTAATTTTATAAGACTTGAAATTTTCTATACATATGAATCACAAAAATAAATATGTGGATTTAAGAAATATATTTACATAATCATCAGAATAAAAATAAAATTTTATCAAGTAATATTCAGCAATATTATCTTTTATATTCATATCGAGGATTGCAAATAATATATTGAAAAATTTACTTGAAGTAGAAGACTACTAACTTCAGCATCGATAAAATTTTGTGCTGATAACGTGTTATAAAATTAAAATAAATCATTATTGCAAGAGAATATAAGAGAAAATATTTAGAACTCTTATTACTCAAAAACTGAATTTTCTCTCTTCCTCTATTTCTTTTCTTTTCTTTTGTTCTTCGTACATGTAAAACGTTTTCAAACTCTCTATATAACTCTCTTTATATAGAGAGTTTGAGGATGGAGAGGAAAAATAGTGACCATCCACAATGATCATTCACAATAATTCAGGGGAACATGAGGATAATGGAGGCATACAAAAAAAAAGGGGGGGGGGCCTAGGCATACAATAATTCAGGGGAACATGTAAAACGTTTTCAAACTCTCTATGTGAGGGGGCTGCTGCGGCTGCTGCAAATCTTTTTTCTAAAAAAAATTCCTTATTGTTATGAATTATTGAGACGGCCGCCGCCCTCTGTCCCCACCAATAATTTTGTGAATGACCCCACCACTATTATTGTAAGTCTTGCACAGTAACTTATATAGTAATTTCAAGGCCTATAAATATGAGTTTCAATCGTTTTGAAATTCATAAGAAAATTTATATAGAACGAAGAAAACTTCAGTTCTTAATAGTTCTATATAGTTTTTTTTTATATTTCTCTTGCAATATTAATAGTTTCCTTTTTAGTTTTATAACACGTTATCAGCACGAAATTCTACCAATACTGAAATTAATAGTCTTCTACTTCAAGTAATTTCTTCAATATATTATTTACAGTCTTCGAGATAAATATTAAAGGTAATAATACTGAATATTACTTGATAAAATTCTACTTTTATTCTCATGATTATGTGAATATATTTCTTAGATCTACAAATTTATTTTTATGATTCATATATATATATAAAATGTCAAATATTATAAAATTGAAATTTATTATTATTGACATTTATAAAAAAAGTTATTTATCCAAGATCCTTGATGAGATCCATCTGGATATGATGAACTTGGAGATACAATCAAAAAAGAAAATCACGTGTCCCTGTAGGACCGTGCTGTGTATCTCACGGTGAAAAATCTTCTTATTATGTGAAATGATTTAAAAGATAGATATGTACACCAGAAGATGTAATTCTCTCAAAAGATAATTATGACTTATTGCACCTGAAATTGCAAGATTTTAAGAGTGGTAGTGAATATAATTATGTACTTTTTAAAATCAGCTCAATATTAAAATTATGCAGTAAGAAGGTCACTGATATTGATATTTTAAAATAAGACATATATTATTTTTCATATCTCGAATGTGCTCCTGCAATAGCAATATTGAGAGCGAAAATTCAACAAATATTCTGAACTTTTATTTGTTCTTCTAGTGATTGAGCTAAATAATGAGTTTTTGTTAATAAATCACTAGTTACATCCTATTAGTTTCATATCATTTCCTGAAGTAAATGATATTGGATTTACACCATTCCTAGAAGTGAATAGTGCATCCCTTTAAAGGAACTAAAGACGTAGACGTGGTAGAAAAATTATAAAAGTGTGAGTTCCAGAAGCAACAACATTAAATAAGATTATAATATACCGTATAACCAGAAGTGATCCAATTCAGAGAAGGGTAAAGGCCCTCAGAATAATTATTCATAGAAAGATGAAAATATTTATCATAAATGTAGTATGACTGAACATTGGTTATGTACCTGTTGTACAGTCAAACACTTGATTCACTTATACTAAACTTTTATATATAAGCTTATTAATGTTTCATTATGTTTTGAAATAATGAAAAGTCGGTGTCTGAAATACGACAAGAAATTACTTGGGATAATAAATTCCTGTTTAAATTTGATCCTCTTACAAATGAATGTGTACCAGAAGTTCAGAGGATAATCTATTTGCAAAGTGTTGCAAATCAGTTACCAGATGTATTTACTGACACTAAAGGTGTTGTAAAATCATATGTTACTGCTGTTAATACTTAAGTAAGAATTGAAATCCTTGAATGAGAAGTTGTTAAAATAGCAAAAGATGAGTCTAAGATACGTCTGAAGTGTTGAAAACTTATTGTTGAAACAGAGAAAAGAAATAGAAATTCCTGAAGAGTATAATCCTCATGAAGAGTATAATCCTCCTGAAAAGGAAATTCCTGAAGAGTATAATCCTCATGAAGATGAAACTTTTGAAAAGTACAAATATCCTGAAGAGAAAATTCCTGAAGAGTACCTCGTGAAGAGGTGTTTCATGAAATGTTTTCCCCTGAAGAGAAACGTGTACCTAAAAATAATGAGATTTCAATACATTTCATAAGTACTGGAGAAATTACAGATAGAAATAAAATTGTTGTCCATAACATATTTTCATATAAGATGGCCCTTGATATTACCAGAAATAATGAAGAAAGTGAGCTAAAAACCGTCGAAGAATGTCGACGTAGAAATGATTGGCCAAAATGGAAAGCAGCTATTGAAGCTGAATTAAACTCGTTAGCAAAGCGAAAAGTATTTGGATCTATTCTCCAAACACGAAAGGGTGTAATGCCTGTTAGATATAAGTGGGTATTTGTACGAAAACGTAATGAGAAAAATGAAATTGTGCAGTATAAAGCACGACTTGTCACACAAGGTTTCCTTGTGGAAACCCGAGTTGATTATGAAGAAATACATTCTCCTGTTATGGATGCAATTGCATTCAGATTTTTAATTAGTCTTATTGTTAAAAAAAATTAGAGATGCGGTTGATGGATGTGGTCATTGTATATTTATATAAATCCTTAGACCATGACATATATATGAGAATCTCTGAAGCATATAAAATGCCTGAAACATCTACAAGTATATGTAAAAGTACGTACTCTATCAAACTTTAAAGATATTTATATAAGTTAAAGCAATCCGGATGCATGTGGTATAATCATCTAAGCAAATATCTATTGAAAGAATGATTTGAGAATAATTTTATATACCCATGTTATTTTATTAAGAAATCAAAATTCGGATTTGTCATTATTGCAGTTTATGTTGATGATTTAAATATTATAAGAATTTTTGAAGAGATCTAAAAAAATGCTACATATTTAAATAATGAATTTTAAATGAAAGATCTTGGCAAAACAAAACTTTGTCTCAGCCTGCAGCTTGAGCACTTGCCAAATAAGATTTTTATTCATCAGTCCATGTATACAAAGAAAGTTCTGAAGCACTTTTATATAGACAAAACTCATCCCCTGAGTACTCTAATAATTGTTCGATCACTTGATGTGAAGAATGATCCATTCCGTCCTTGTGGTGACGATGAAGAAATTATTGGTCCTGAAGTACCATATCTCAGTGCAATTGGAGCCTTGATGTATTTTGTAAATTGCACTCGGCCTGATATCACATTCTCAGTTAATCTACTTGCAAGATATAGTTCTGCACCAACTCAAAAGTATTGGAATAGTATTAAACATGTCCTTCGTTACCTTCAAGGTACGATTGATATGAGATTATTTTATCAACGTAGATCAAGTCCATGATTAGTTGGGTATACAGATGCATGTTATCTTTCAGATCCACACAAAGGTAGATCTCAAACTGGATATTATTTACTTATGAAGATACTACTATATCATGGAGATCTGCCAAGTAGACATTATCTGCTACATCTTCAAATTACTCATAGATTATTGCAATTCATGAAGCAAGTTGAGAGTGTATTTGGCTAAGATCAGTGATTCAACATATCCAAGAAAAGTGTGGTCTCCTATGATCAATGATAGCTCAACAATTTTATATGAAGATAAGACTGATTGTATCACTCAAATCAGAGGAGGATATATCAAATGTGACAGAACCAAACATATTTCACTTAAATTCTTTTATACTCACGAACTTCAAGAGAAATGTGAAATTAATGTCAAGCAGATACGATCAAGTGATAATCTGACAAATTTATTCACAAAAACATTACTAACTATGATATTCAAGAAAATTGTGCAGAATATTAGAATGTGAAAACTCAAATATCTATCGTCATGCACTTTTCAGGGGAGTAAATGTCTTGAAGACTTGTGCTGATTGTACTCTTTTTCCTTTGCTGAGCTTTTGTCCCACTGAGTTTTCGTTTGCAAGATTTTAATGAGCCAATCTTAAAGCACTTGAAAGAATATAAGAATACTATACTCTTTTTCCTTCGCCATTGATTTTTCTTCCTATTGAATTTTTCCTTGGCAATGTTTTAATGAGGTAGATTTTTTTGTGTGGTAATTCAAGAGGGAGTGTTATGAATTATTGAGACGGCCACTGCCTCCTATCCCCACCAATAATTTTGTGAATGACCCCACCACTATTATTTTAAGTCTTGCATAATAATTTATATAGTAATTTCAAGGCCTATAAATATGAGTTTCAATCGTTCTGAAATTCATAAGAAAATTTATATAGAATGAAGAAAACTTCAGTTCTTAAGAGTTCTAAATAATTTCTTTTATATTTCTCTTGTAATAATAATAGTTTATTTTTTAATTTTATAACACTTATAACTTTTTATACAACAATTACTAGAATTTCCTTTACTTTTTATATTATACAACGTATGGATATAATAGGGACACGATCCAGCTCATTCGTAGCTCATTGATAAGATAAGACTAGTATGCGATATAAGACTAGTATGCGGGTAAAAGGTTTGATTTTTTCTTACGTTTTTTTCATCAGTTTTTTTCATCATTTTTAAATATTTAAAAAAATTTTAAAATTTTAAATATTATTTTAAAATACGTTCTCAATCATTTAATCAAAAAATAAAAAATAAAAACTAAAAAAAATATAAAACCACATTCAGAATTTCAGTCGAGAAATCCCGAATGTGGTTTTAACATTACTGATAATTTATAACAAAGGTTGATTTAGAAATAAAATTGTGAAAATGATGTATGACAGATAAGACTCAACTATTCAAAAGAATGAAATAAATCACTATAAAGAATATTTACATATCAAGACACAGCTCTCTCTCGTCTCCATATTTCTATAAAGATATGACATCTTTGTCCACCTCTCTCCAGCAGTAATTTTTCCTAATTGTATAGAAGTATTGAAGATTACCAGAGATTGTAAAATCATTGAATATATTAATAGATTTTACTTTCAAACGAGTGTTGTAAACGCAGACTTTTATACCGAATCATGTAAGCATCTGAATACCGTATCAATATCCAAATTACGGACAATCCAGCGTATTGTTAGACTCCAAACAAGTCGTAAAAATGCATCAATAACAACAATTTGTTATTATTTACTTACAAAAATAAATATACAAACTCAATGCTATAAATATACGTACGTACTTCGAGGTTTTGACAAACATTGTCATATATATCAGAATTAGAAGATAAATTAAGATCTATTAGATATTATATGGTAAAAGGCTTTGAAGAAAACTCTAAAATTCTATTGCTATCATTCTATGTACTATGTAGTGTGGGGCACGCCGCTTATCAATGAAACTCCAGTTCTAGTCCCAAGGAGAGGTGCTGGTTTTGGCATATTAAATACAATGAAATTGAGGACTGCTACATATAAGTCAGGCTTGTACAGTCCACCCTCACATGAACAGTATTTTCACTGTTCATATAAACAGTGAAAATACTGTTCATGTGAGGGTGGACTGTACAAGCCTGACTTGTATATATATTTATTCAATGAAATTAAGCACCCTCGGTCCAACCTTTTCTATTTTTTTTTTCTTGACATCATCTTTTTGTGATAAAGTCTCCAATAATTTTTACAATCTTTGGATCAGAAGTTTCTTGTAAAATACACCTCAGATCTCGACTTATAAAAGAAAACTTGCTATATTAATGATAATAAAATATTAGAGTCTTTTCATTAGATTGACTAAAATTTAAGATTAAAAAGTATAAATTTATACATATATTAAAAATAAGGAGAAAAAAGTGAGAGAAGAGAATAAAAGTACTTTTTATTTTTAAAAATAAATAATAACCCTTCAAATTTAAATACTTTTGAAAGGATTGACCAAACTTTTAAAAATAAAAAATATTTTTATTCTATTCTCGAATTTTTTTTTCTTCTCATTTTTTATTAAATATGATTAAATTTTTTTGATATGTATGTATATTTATACTTTTAAAAAAAAATTTGATCAATCCAATAAAAATACTCTTATAAAGACTTAGTAGTTTTTGTTACAGTTGGTGGTAGCTGTTTAAATGCTGAGGTTAAATGAAACTTAAAAACTAATTAAATAAAAACTAATTAAATTATTATTTTAAAAAAATTAAATTATTAATTATATTTTATATGAAATTTTAAAAAATGATCATAATAATAATAATAATAATAATAATAATAAGATAAGACAAACACTCAAACCGTCGATATTTTAATTTAAAAACTAACCACATAACTCATGTGGTCTTGTCTTATCTCTTAACTTGCAACTGTCCCTCTCTCTCTCTCTCTGACTCTCTCCCAACAACTTTAGTGCATATTTTTCGAAGATCATGCTCCAGATTTCTAGTTTCTTTATAAAAAATTATTGTTTATCAAATTGATTGGGAAGAGTGACAGAGCAATAGACAAGAAGAACCAGCTTGGGTTGGAGCTATAAAAATTCAAGATCCTGCATAGTTTAATGGATCAAACAGTAGACATCAGCTGCAGTCCTGAGAGTATCGATAAGACGACCATTTCAAGAGGCCGCTATGTCTTTATCAGGCGTTTTGCTAAAGCCACTCTGCTTTTGTTTGGGGGAATAGCAATCTTGAGCCTGTTTCTTCAGAACTCCACGCCCTTTGGATTTCTTCCCACCAGTTCTTCTCTTTGTCGTTCTGGGTTCCCCTCAACGGTTAGTTTCTGATCTCCTTCTCCTTCTCCTCCTCCTCCTCCTCCTCCTCCTCCTCCTTATATATTTCTTCAGGATCGCCATTTTGAAATTGGATTCTTTTGATCACGATAAAACTTTGAACTTGTTTGTTTTTTTTTTTTTTTTTGGGTTTGATTATTGATGAGTTTTGGAACCATATGAGGCATGGATATTCCTTTCATTATCGGCTTTAGAAGCTTCGATTCTGCAGTCTAATGGTCAGTAATGGATGAGATCGAGATTAGCAAGAGAGAGAGAGGGAATTGACGTTTTTTTTGACAAGTCAGGCGATTGAGTTTATGGTAGACCTGCATTACGTACATTATGTGTACATGGTAATTCATTAAGAAATCATTTTCAAACTGAATGACTTTCAAAGTCATAAGAATATAATTATTTTATAGAATTTTCTTTTATTTTATATTCAAAGTCATATATCTCTCCATTGAATTAAAATATTTTTCTTTTAAATAATTATTTTATAGAATTTTCTTTTATGTTTTATTCAGTAAACTACAGCTGTTGATACATGTTATTTCGGAAATAATTAGAGGAAGTGGGAATCTTCTCTGACATTTTAATTTAATAAATATTTAGATTAAGACCACTTAAAATGTCTTAATGACTTCAGGTGCATGAAAAATTAAAATACGAGATCTAAGAATTAGGGAGGAATTGAATTAATCGCAATTTTATTTTAAATAATAATTTGTACTTCTCCATCTACAATGATAATTAATTAATTATTAATCTGCTTTTAAGCATTCAATTAATTGGCCTAGCTGTAACAGTCATCCATCAGTTTAATTAAAAGTAAGGTTTGTATCCATCTCCTCCATTCTTTTCATAATATAAGAGGACAGAAAAAGTAGTTCCTATTTAATTATTGGAATAACCATAACCATACATCGAAGTATTTTGTTTTTCTCCAAAGTATTTTTCTCCCTTGTTGCGTGCGTGGAGGGGCCAGTAATTAGCTGAAGGTTCGATGGTCGCAAGTGATGTAAATCAGTCCACTCAAAACGAAGTCAACATCTCTCTCTCTCTCTCTCTCAGAAACAAGTCAACATCCAAGAATTAATCCAATATATATTAATTTACTTTCATTTATTTTCCATTAATATTGGTATACTTTCTATCGGCAACAAGGCACTTGGGTGTTGGATAGAGTTCTGAGAAATGCATCCATGGAGGATAAAACAGTAATCTTGACTACTTTGAATGCGGCATGGGCAGAACCAAACTCTATGTTTGATATATTTTTGGAGAGTTTTCGGATTGGGAATGGAACACAGAGGCTTTTGAATCATTTGGTAATAATATGCATGGACCTAAAGGCATATGCTCGTTGCTTAGCTCTAAACTTCCATTGCTATCATCCGGATAGTAAAGGAGTCAATTATACGGGTGAGGCTTACTTCCTGTCCAATACTTACTTAAAGATGATGTGGGCAAGGATTGATCTTTTCGCCTCTATCCTTGAGATGGGATACAACTTTGTGTTCACGGTACGTATAATTTTCGATCAATTATTCTCTTTAGTACAACATCATGCTAGTTATAACATTATAATGAATAACATTACAAAATCATTTTTTTTTAATGTTTATACATGTTCTTAAATCTTGATTATGTGTCTATTTAGTTGCGTGTGTTGATGATTGCAATTATAAAATGTAAAATTAGGGGAAGAGAAAGAAAAAGATCAACAAGTCTACACATGTTTCAAGGGTGTGACTATAGTTGTAAGATCGCCACTAAATATTGAAAAAAAAAATTGCTTATTTATAACTAATTTATTTCTGTTAAAATAAGTCTATTTTCATCACAATTAGGCATTTCTAATCGTAAATAATCCATTATAAATACTTATTTTTCTCTTGTATCATGATTAGGTTAAACCCCTTCACCCTTAGGATAATTATAACATTCCACCATGTGAATATGTGCCAAAACTTAGTGTATAATTGCATATTAAATTGATCTAACGTTTTCTTTTGTGAAGCCAATGATGTGCAGCCACCTGTATACATTCTGAGCCATTTGATCTTGTTGATCTGCATGGGTTTAACTCGCTGGACAGAAGGGCATTTTAGTCATTGTGCTGAGAAGATATTATATCTGATGCTTGATTCTGGACCGTTAGATTGCCACGTGTCACCATCTCTGTTTCTGTATAAATATATGTTATACGTGAGATTAGGGTTACGGGTATCATTTGTGTTTTTTTGGCTGAGGCAGAGAGTGAGAGTGAATCCGAGAGCCCTTCTGCTAGGGTTTTCTGAGATAGAGAGAAAGAGAGAGACTGAGAGGGTTGGTTCTCTTGTACTCGAGAGCTAGCACTCGATCTGTTGTAAACACTGAGGCTTTTGTAGCTGATTCTTCAATGAAAGAATGATCTCTGAGGCCGTTCCCGCCGTGGATGTAGACCATTAGGGTCGAACCACGTAACTCCGGTGTGTTCTTTCTTTATTGCTTTATTACTTTATTTTGCTGTTTTCATATAATCGTGAATCTTGAATCAAGATCAAAGTCTTTATATCTGAAACCCTAAAGATCATAAAAGAACATTAAATCTCGGTATATAAGGAAAAGTCTTGTTACTGGCTTTTAAAACTTAACAACTGGTATCAGAGCCGTAGGCTAGATGGGAACCGCGAGATTTGAGGTGGAAAGATTTACGGGGGAAAATGATTTTGGACTCTGGAGGATAAAGATGAGGGCACTGCTAGTCCAACAAGGCTTGCAGGGGGCCCTCGGTGGAGAGAAACAGAAAGGGGCCTCACCCTCTGAACCTGGTAAGGAGGATGTCACAAAAGACAACCTCCAAAAGGCACACAGTGCCCTTATACTCTCTCTCGGGGACAAAGTCCTGAGAGAGGTGGCAAGTGAGGACACTGCCGCTGGAATTTGGTTAAAGCTAGAGAATCTATATATGACCAAATCTTTAGCTAATAGACTGTACAAGAAAACAAAACTTTATACCTTCAAGATGACATCTGGACAGTCTATTAGTGAACACTTAGATAGCTTTAACAAGATTATATTAGATTTAGCTAATATAGATATTAAAGTGGAGGATGAGGATCAAGCCATTCTCTTGTTGAGTTCTCTGGACTCAACTTACCAGAGCTTAAAAGAGACCATGATGTATGGTAGGGACACATTAACCCTTGATGAGGTACAAGCTGTACTTCATGCCAGGGAGCTTCAGAGCAGCAATGATACAAAACAGGAACAAGGAGAGGGTCTAAATGTGAGGGGTAGGACAGAGAAGAGAGGCAAGAAGGGTAAACCTGACAGTAAGAGGAATAGGTCTAAATCTAAGGGAAAACAATTGAAATGTTTCTTGTGTCACAAGGAAGGACATTTCAAAAGGGATTGCCCTGACAAAAGGACCAATCCTGGAAACAAAACCAAGGAGGATGGGGATGCATCTGTAGTCCTTGAGGGCTATGAGAGTGCTGAAGTCCTCAATGTGGCTGAGGTAAACTCAGGAAAGGAATGGATCCTGGATTCAGGATGCTCATTCCACATGTGTCCCATTAGGGAATGGTTTGAAACATTTTCTGAATTACAAGGAGGCTATGTGATCCTAGGAAATAATAAATCCTGTAAGATCATGGGAATTGGGTCTATAAGACTCAAAGTACATGATGGTATGGTGAGAGTTCTAAAGGAAGTAAGGTACTTACCTGAACTAAAGAGGAATTTAGTGTCCTTGGGTATGCTAGACAGTGCTGGGTACACCTTTAAGTCTCAGTCAGGAAGTCTTAGGGTCATGGAGGGATCTCTTGTGATAATGAAAGGGATAATAAAAAATGGTCTCTATACCCTAATTGGGGAGACCATTGTTGGGGAAATGTCATCTGTCCAGAATAGGATGGAAGACAAATCTGTGCTTTGGCATAGAAGGTTGGGGCATGTTAGCCAAAAGGGACTTTTAGAACTACACAGACAGGGTCTGTTACCTGATTCAAACCTAGACAAACTTCCTTTTTGTGAAGACTGTGTCTATGGGAAAACCAAGAGGGTCAGTTTTAAAAGGGCAACCCATGTGACAAAACAGCCCCTGGATTATGTACACTCTGACCTGTGGGGACCTGCTAGGGTAGTTTCAGATGGTGGAGGGAGCTATTTTCTTTCCATCATTGATGATTTTTCTAGGATGGTGTGGATTTACATTCTCAAGAATAAAAGTGACACTTTTGAAAAATTTAAGGAATGGAAAACCCTAGTAGAAAACCAAACAGGGAGAAAGATGAAGGTTTTGAGAACTGATAATGGGTTAGAGTTTCTATCAAATGAATTTAATAACTTTTGTAACAAAGAAGGGATTCTTAGACATAAAACTGTTAAGGAAACACCCCAACAAAATGGTCTGGCTGAAAGGATGAATAGGATCATTTTGGAAAGGGTAAGGTGCATGTTATCAAATGCTGGTCTATCTAAATTCTTTTGGGCAGAGGCTGCTACTACTGCAGTCCATTTAATAAATAAATGCCCCTCCTCTGCCATAGACTTTAAAACCCCCAGGAACTATGGACTGGAAAACCTCCCAGTTATGATTACTTAAGAATTTTTGGATGTGTTGCCTATGCACATTCCAAAACTGACAAGCTAGAACCCAGGGCCCTAAAATGCATTTTTGTGGGGTACCCTGAAGGGGTGAAGGGTTATAAGCTGTGGGTTGATATACCAGGGAAACAAAAATGCATAATTAGCAGGGATGTGGTCTTTAATGAATCTCAAATGGCTAGGGTACAAAACTCAGAACCTGTTGAAACTCAAAATAAACCTGTAGAAGATGTACAAGTTGAGGTGGAGCCAAACACCTCATCTGAGACACATCTTGATCAAAACAGGGCAACTGAGGATACAAACTTGGATGACCTGGATCAAGGTGGAGCTGACTCCTATGTCTTAGTGAGGGACAGGAAGATGAGACTAGTTAAACCACCTAAAAGATATGGGCAGGCAGAACTCACTGCTTTTGCCCTCACAGTAGTAGATGAAGTGGTTTATCAAGAACCTAGGACTTATAAAGAGGCTGTTAACAGCAAGGAAGCATCCAAATGGATACTTGCCATGCATGAGGAAATGGAGTCTCTTAATAAGAATAAAACCTGGGAATTAGTTGACAGGCCCCCAGGGGTTAAGCTGGTTGGGTCAAAATGGATTTATAAAAGAAAGGATGCCATACCAGGGGTTGAGGGCATTAGATATAAAGCTAGATTAGTAGCAAAGGGTTTTACTCAAAGGGAGGGAATTGACTTTAATGAAATCTTTTCCCCCGTTGTAAAACACAGTTCTATTAGGCTACTGCTTGCTTATACTGCTTTTGAAGATATGCACTTGGAACAATTAGATGTTAAAACTGCTTTCCTTCATGGTGAGTTGGAAGAAGTGATTTATATGCAAACCCCAGAGGGCTTTGTGGATGAATCAAACTCTAACAAAGTCTGTCTGTTAAAAAAATCACTTTATGGTCTGAAACAATCACCTAGGCAGTAGTATAAAAGATTTGACACTCACATGTTAGAAAATGGTTTTTAACAGAAGCTGTTATGATAGCTGTGTTTACTATAAGCATGTTGATCTGACTGTGATATACCTACTGTTATATGTTGATGACATGTTGGTTGCTTGTAAGGACTCTGCCCTAATTGACAAAGTCAAATGCATGTTAAAGGCAGAATTTGAAATGAAAGAACTAGGCCCAGCTAAGAAAATTTTGGGAATGGAAATATTAAGGGACAGACATAATAAAACTCTGTTATTGTCTCAAAATTCTTATATTTGTAAGATTCTCAAAAGATTTGGTATGGATCATGTTAAGTCTGTTAATACACCTCTGGGACAGCACTTAAAATTGTCTGTAAATCAATCTCCTATTTCTGAATCTGAAATTAACTTTATGAGCAAAATACCATATGCTAGTATGGTAGGTAGCTTAATGTATGCTATGGTCTGCACCAGGCCAGACCTCACCTATGCTGTCAGTATGGTCAGCAGGTTTATGGGAAATCCTGGAAAACCACACTGGCAGGCTATTAAATGGGTGTTTAGATACCTTGTAGCTTCAACAAAATTAGGAGTTGTTTATGGGTTAGGTGCTAAGGAGGGATGTGAGATAGAAGGGTTTGTAGACTCTGACTATGCAGGAAATGTAGACACTAGGAAGTCCCTTACAGGATATGTGTTCACTGCATTTGGGGGGGCAATTAGTTGGAAATCAAACTTACAAAGTGTTGTAGCTTTGTCTACAACTGAAGCCGAGTATATAGCCATGACAGAGGCAATAAAAGAGGCCATATGGATAAAAGGAATTGCAAAAGAGTTAAGTATTTTTAATGGTACAGTCACTGTCCATTGTGACAACCAAAGCACTTTACACTTAGCTAAAAACCAGGTATTCCATGAAAGGTCCAAACATATAGATATTAGGCTACATTTTGTAAGGGATGTCATAGAGTCTAAGGTTGTTAATGTGAAGAAAATTCCAACAGAGGACAATCCTTCAGACATGATGACCAAGTCCCTTCCCTGTTTGAAATTCAGACATTGTCTGAATTTAATTAGTATGGAGTCTGATCTATGTCCCTAATAGAGGGATGTTGCGGGAACAGCCTAGGATAAGAATTTTATAAACTTGGTAAACTAAGGTTTGTCAAGGTGGAGAATTGTGAATATGTGCCAAAACTTAGTGTATAATTGCATATTAAATTGATCTAACGTTTTCTTTTGTGAAGCCAATGATGTGCAGCTACCTGTATACATTCTGAGCCATTTGATCTTGTTGATCTGCATGGGTTTAACTCGCTGGACAGAAGGGCATTATAGTCATTGTGCTGAGAAGATATTATATCTGATGCTTGATTCTGGACCGTTAGATTGCCACGTGTCACCATCTCTGTTTCTGTATAAATATATGTTATACGTGAGATTAGGGTTACGGGTATCATTTGTGTTTTTTTGGCTGAGGCAGAGAGTGAGAGTGAATCCGAGAGCCCTTCTGCTAGGGTTTTCTGAGATAGAGAGAAAGAGAGAGACTGAGAGGGTTGGTTCTCTTGTACTCGAGAGCTAGCACTCGATCTGTTGTAAACACTGAGGCTTTTGTAGCTGATTCTTCAATGAAAGAATGATCTCTGAGGCCGTTCCCGCCGTGGATGTAGACCATTAGGGTCGAACCACGTAACTCCGGTGTGTTCTTTTTTTATTGCTTTATTACTTTATTTTGCTGTTTTCATATAATCGTGAATCTTGAATCAAGATCAAAGTCTTTATATCTGAAACCCTAAAGATCATAAAAGAACATTAAATCTCGGTATATAAGGAAAAGTCTTGTTACTGGCTTTTAAAACTTAACACACCATATTTTAGAATTTTTCATTCACAACGACCTTCCTTATCAGCACCAAACCAATACCTACCTATTTTAATCCAACTTATATGTCACCCTTCACGACTTGAAACAATGACATAATTCTAGCATCGCTTTCTATTGTTAATGGTTTAACCCTCTACCTTTGGGATCACAACATCATCATAAATAAAATCCCTTAATTTAAACATGAGCATACCTAATAACCAAGTGCATGCACTATGCAACTCTATAATTTAAGAGCTCCATATATATCAAATGTAGAAATATGTTGACTATATTGTACATGCATGCAAGCATTTTATAAACTGGTTTGCTTAGATTTAACTCACAAATTTTGTTTAATTTCTTCAATTAATTATTAGGATACCGATATTATGTGGCTTCGAGATCCATTTCAACATTTCTATCCAGAAGCGGATTTCCAAATTGCTTGTGATCAATTCAACGGTAACTCCTATGATGTAAATAACCAACCGAATGGCGGATTTAACTTTGTAAAATCGAATAATCGGGCAATTCAATTTTACAAGTTCTGGTACGAAAGCAGAGTGGCATATCCAGGTAAGCATGACCAAGATGTACTTAACAAGATCAAACGTGATCCATTCATCACCAAGATTGGACTAAAAATGAGGTTTCTTGACACTGTCTACTTCGGCGGCTTCTGCGAGCCGAGCCGTGATCTTAACAGAGTGTGCACAATGCATGCAAATTGTTGTGTTGGTCTTGAGAAAAAAGTTCATGACCTTAGAATTTTGCTCGAGGATTGGAAAAAATACATGTTATTGCTCCCAAATATGACAGCTTCTGCACGGCCACCATCATGGAGTGTTCCACAAGATTGCAGGTATATATATGCTTAATTTGCTATATTATTGAGTGGCCATAGATATAATAATATTACATGCATGATTGTTTTAGAAAATAACAACAAATATTTAGAGAATATGAGCATCAGAAACTTTTTTGGCAATAAGTAATATAAAATAAGGAGTTATTCTGATCATATTTTCCATAAAATTAGAAATCAGCTTAAGTTAGTGAATTTAGTTGTTGTTAATGTTTCTTAATTATTTTTTTCTATTTTCCTTGCATGTGATGATGCTCATTGTCATCAAGGACACCATTTCCATAAGAACAAAACTCCAGGACAGGGTTTTTCAGATCAAATAAATAGAGGTAATTTAAATCTCTCACTTCAACAAACATGCTCATTTGCATTTAGTTAATTCGAGCAAAATAACTATTTTACAGTTAAATTGATCATAAATAATGTTTTCGTTGCAATTAATTAGCTACAAAAATCCGATTTTCTTGTAGTATGTGTATATGATTTAATTGTTAGAAAGGTTGATTTTTTTTTTCCCTTCTGTCAGAAAAGAAATATCATGTGAATTAGTTTATGTTGTTTCATATTTATGTTGTTTCCTATTTTTTTGAATAAATCATGCAGATTTTATACGACCAAAAGAGACATACAAGCGGCTCCAAAAACCTAACCTTCTCAAAATTTTGAAAAACAAAATGATGGAATTTTCAAAAATTATAATTTTAGGAAGGAATATAATATTTTCTGAATCAGTTAAGAATTCACATTTGCAAAGTAATTGAGATTTTGTTGCTCAAAATGAACTGATCTCTTTAATTGGCCCATATAAATATTATCTTTTTTTGAATCATTAAATATCAGCACCGTGTATTAATTAAAGAACCATACAATATCTTATATATTATACGCATGATATATATATATATATATATATATATATATATATATAGGATGCAGATAAATTATTATGACGTATATATCGTTGAACAGATAATGAAGATCGATGTTGTATAACCGTACGTGGGTTGATGCTGGTTGGTACGTAAATCTGTATGCACTGTGCAAAGTTTTGTTAATCTCGTCCCAATTATGTATCTTTCTTTTTAGTTTTATTGGTCCTGTTTTTATTTTTCTTTTGAAGTTCAGAAAATTATCGTGTGCGTGCTTATTTTTGTGATTGCTGATAATTTTATATGAAAGTTGCTATATTTATAAAGAGATTTTATAGAGATCAATTTTATAATTAGTTGAAACCACATTACTCAATCATTATCACAACTTGGGATGACAATTCATGTTTGTGGATAGTATTCGTATAGTGTCAAGTTATGAATATTCACAATTATATATATATATATATATATATATATATATAAAAGGGGTATTTCAATCCTAACACAACTTCTTTATATAAGGGGTATGTCATGTTACACATTTTGACTTATTTAATAGTTAATTAAAAATGGTTAGCATAAAGAAAGTAAGACTAATTTCAATCATTTCATATAAATGTGTTTGAATTAACACGTATAACTAATTTAGCGTGATAAAATTTCGTATGAGAGTTCAAATCTATATTCATTAACAGTCACAATACCTAAAAAATAAACAATATTAAGACTATCTGCTAAAAAATATCGATTTCTTCAGAATTATAATTTCATAGACAAAAATATAAGCATATTGAAAAATATTAATATTAAGTAATAAAATTATAATTTTAAAATAAAATTTAAACGGGCTATTGTAAACCGGTACTTAACTCGTTTTGACCCGAAATTCTTTATATTAAATTCAAATTCACTAATTTTATGTATTGTTCGTGTGAGGTTTATAAGTGGTTTCACATATTACCATTCCTAACCTAAAAAAGGTAGAGTTATACCGCCTTTTTATTCCAAATTATATATCAGTCCCATTTTCTTCTTTTTACTTTTGTATTCTAAATTAGCAAAAATCTCAAATACTTGCGCTCTATATTACCTATAGTTGTCGTGCAGTGAATGGGAAAATATTCAATTTTTAATTCTATTTATAACATGGTAATAGTCGAATTTTTATGAATATGGCAATGTTTGATCACTTATCATAAAAAAAAATATAAAGGAAAGAAGACCGAGTATTATAGGGAAAACTAGAATATGTGATCATGTCATGTGTTCCGATTTTTTGAGATTTTAAGTTGTCTAATATTTATTCCATAATTTCTCATGTCACTTAAACTTTAGGACAGGTTTGGGAATAAAATTTTTTGAAATACTTTGAAATACTTCTTACTACTATTTATTATTATTTTATTTATTTTTTACTTATTTTTTTATTATTTATTACTTTATTATTATTATTTAATATTTTATTATTATTTTTTATCTACTTTTTATTATTATTTATAAATATTCTCAAATGACATCTAAAAATAATATAACGATCAAATTAACAGTCGTTTAATATAAAACTGGATGGCGTGACTGATTTGAATAATAAAAAAAATTATAAAAAAAATTTTAATTTGGTTATGAGTACGTTGTTTTATTTAGTATTTTGCATACTTGCATTACTTGATTTTAAAGAGAAACATCACAGAATCTTTTTTATTTTTTTAAAAAAAAAATCAAAAATTTCAAATTCTTTTAAATTTATTATTATATTTTTTCAAATTCTTATATGAAATATAATAAAAAATTTATTTTTTAAAATTTTAAAATCATTTTTTTAAATCTTAAAATAAAATTAATATTAAAATATATATATTATAGTAATATTTTATTTTTTAAAAAATTTTATCTCTTTCTATTTTATTTCTAAAAATAAACGGGATTTCAGAAATGAGAAATCTCCTTGATTTGACAGCAGGAGAGCTACCTTGTGAAGCATGAGAAGCAATCAATTAGAGAGGCAGCAGTGTCATGGCCCATGCATGTTGATGTACACATTTGGGCGGGTTTCTAAATTTTTTGAGTAATTCTAGGGAGTATCCACACTCAGGATACTCTCTCTCACATGAACAGTACATGAACAGTGTCATGCACTGTTCATGTGAGGAGGAGTATCCTGAGTGTCAACACATTTGGGCGGGTTTCTAAATTTTTTGAGTAATTCTAGGGAGTATCCACATTCAGGATACTCCCTCTCACATGAACAGTGCATGAACAGTGTCATGCACTGTTCATGTGAGGAGGAGTATCCTGAGTGTGGATACTCCCCATAATTTTTCAATTTTTTTTGTAGAGCTTAATGCATTTTCAGAGGTAGTTACAGTAAAGGGTGGGCTCCGACTCCAATCGAGGGTTGATTCCTCAACTCCGACTTCTGACCCCAATAAGAATTGAAGCTCAAAAACACATTCGACTCTGGTTTCATTTTTAAGGCCGGCTCAATATATTAAAATGTTTAAGGTTAAATTTTGATTGAGATTTTTTTTAAAAGAAATAAAAGAAAATTTTTTATTTTATTTTTAAATTAGATTTTTATTTAAAAATAAGTTTTTTCATTTGTTAAGTAAATTACTATTTAAGATTTTATATTATTTATTTTTAAAAATATAGTGTACTTTTTAACTTTTTTTTAATAATTTTTTAATAATTTATAATCAAATATGTTATAATTATACAAAAAATATAATTAAAAAAAATAATTTAATTAATCCATTGAAAGTGGTTTCTCAGACCTCGTTTGGATTCAGAAGTAAATTAAACTCATCTCAACTTACTTTTATTTCATCATTATATTTTTTTATTTTTTTATACAAAATATAAATTTTTATATACCTTTTTCAAATCTCAATATATATTTTTCAAATTTCAATATATTTTTTTTAAATTTTAATATATATTTTTAAAATTTTTAAAATAATTATAATATTAAAAAATAAATTAAACTTATTCCGAATCCAAACGGCGGTCAGTCTAATAAACGAACCCTCCTCTGTCTTCTCCATCTCTAGGTAAGATGTCAGCCGTTAGCTTGTAATCTACTGTTCCTGAAAGATTTTTGTTGGGGGATGGCCAAAATGGGATCCAGCGCCATTCTTCTCCCAATCACAAACCCTCCGTTTCTTCTTTTCCCTAATGTTGCACACGCCCAACACTTACTTCTTCCTACTTCTCTTTCCAGTGCTTGTACCAGCAGATGCAGATGCAGCCGCAGATGCAGCAACGGGAGGCGATTCCCTTCGTTGTCTTTGAGAAATGGTGCCTCCTTCGTGTTGGCGTGTCTCCCTTCTTCTTCTTCTTCTTCTTCATCGTTATCTGCTCCCAACTCTTCTTCTACGAAGCTCTACATCAGTGGTGAGCTTTCACACTCTAGATCTATTCCCAATTATACGAATACGATTAGAAATATTTTGCTCTCTTTCCGTTTCGATGGTTTTTTTGTTTTTTTCTTTTGCGCTCAATTCGGATTAAAATTTTTTGGAATAAAAATGATTTGTCGTTAAAAATTAAACCAAAGAGGAAAAAGAGCTTTGCAATCCATGGTGCTCCATCTGCTGTTGTGGTACACCGGTGTGTAACGCTGTATTTTTTTTTTCTGGTCATGGTGACCTTTTCCGGCTTATTTGTATGTTGACTGCTCGAAATCTGGGCTCTGTTTTATAATAAATCACAAAACTGTGTTATCATAGCTTTGCATTTTCTTCTAAAAGAAGGTTTCTTTTATTCATTAGTTAGCTTCTCATCGTTTTAATATTTTCTATTTACAATAGATTTCTCATATACATCTTAGTCGTTACTTTTAAATTTATTTGCTTCCAAAGAAATTCTACATAATTTTTGAGTATTGAACTTTTTTTTGTTATCCGTAGAGTATTAAACTTTGCGGGGGGATGATCTAGTAAAACATTGTACTTCCAATTGACATTTAGCTGTACTTGCAATTGACATTTAGTCTCTTAAGAGTATGTTACAACCTGCCGGATTATTTTAGTTTATTTTTTATATTAATAATGATATTATTACTTGTTATTACCATCATTGATGGTGCTATTTGTTTTCTTTTGGTGAGGGTGTCAATTGCTCAATAAAGTTGCATTTTTTCTTGTTGCTATTATATGGCTGAGATGAAAAACATATATGGCTGGATGCCAAAATTTTTAGTGACCGATTTTTATAACAAATTTATTACATACTGCTGATGTGGCAGGGTTTGATTTATAAGAAAAATTTACAAATTTAAATCTTACAAATCAAATCGTACCGCATCAATGATATGGATGGTGTATTCTCACACCGGCTTGTAAATAGAATGACTCGTTGAGAAATATCCTTTTATAACTTATTGGTAACAAGTTTTTACTTCTGCCGGACAGCACTGTTACAGATCTCACGTATACATAACCTTATGTGACAGTGCCATATATATATATATATATATATGACATGGATCCTGCAGTCTTGCTGCATTGTTCAATTTACTTCTGTTGGATCCCAATTTGTATATACATGAATATATATGCTAGTGTACTATGCTATGCAGTATGATAGTTCCCAATTGGTGCACAAGACTCTATTGGGCCAAAGAGCAGGTAAAAACACTTTCAATCAGCTTAAGAAAGATTTAAGTGATGGTACTAAGCTGAAGCGCTCTAAGGAACGATGTACCTTGATTACTTTACTGATTATAATCACCTCTGCACTTCTCTCTCTCTCTCTCTCCATGCAGGGGTGTGAAGATCATGTTGTAACTCATTGGCCATTTCATGCAGGTCTCTCTTTTCGTACCACTGAAGAGAGCTTACGAAAGGCTTTCGAGAACTTTGGTCAACTTGTAGAAGGTGAGAACAGTAAAACAGTCACATGCTGCCCTTCGTTGAACAGGTTTCTTCCAGTATAAATTATTCCATGTCACCTGTTTGATGGTACATTCTTTTGGTTTCTTAGATTATTTTATTTTTCTTACAGTCAATCTAGTGATGGATAAAATAGCAAATAGGCCAAGAGGGTTCGCTTTCATTCGTTATGTGACAGAGGAGGAATCCCAAAAAGCTATTGAGGGAATGCATGGGAAGGTACATATCAAGACTTCTATCTCTAAATTAAATCTTATGTATACAGTGAAACTTCTTGTGATCTTTCTATTAGACATTAGTTGGTGTTCTGTTCTAAGAACTAATTTCTTCCTAATGGCTTGATTGTGAACCAAGTTTGATAAACTAATTTTAGAAGCCTGCTTGTTCTGCTAGCAATTTTTTAATTTTTCCTTTTAGTTAAAAAAGTGATGGCATTTTAACATTATTCGTGTGGTAGTAGTTCAAATATGGAACCAATTCTTCTTCCAACTATGTTTACCTTAATTAAGTGGAAAATCTCTTGTTGACACTTGGATTGTTCAAGTGTTGAAAAGTGAAATTATGGGTGCTGAAGGTGCACTGTTTACATTAAAAATCAACAGGCTTATCTAATTTAAAGGTGGCAAGGCACTATCATCATCAAGATGTTAATTATAAAGCTCCTGACTTGTAGGATGCTGTTACAGTCTTGATAAGTTTATGAATGAACCCTAATATGTGAAGCTTAGAGTAGTCATGGAATATTGGATGGGAAAATCTTGTAGTATGCATGATATATGCAAAAGTAATTTTAAAGTGTGAATCAAAGTGTGCTAAATGATGGTGAGATCCAAGTTTTTAACATCTTACCAGCTAATCAAGCTGCACAATATTGACATTAGTTGACGGGCTTGTTTTCAAAAAGGAATTGACATCCACTATATAGCCTTGGTTCGTATATGAAGATGTGAGTTGCTTCTATTAAGGTCTATAAAAAGACTACACTGTTGTTACAGACTTACAGTATATTTTATGACGATTGGTTGTTCACTCTCAGCAAATTGATGCTATTTGTATTGGGCAAGCATGGATTTGATGGTCAAAATGCTCAATAGTCAACATAATGTTCCACTTTTGATATACCTACTTAAAAAGAAGTCATTTATTTTTAACTTGACTGTATAGAGAAATAAGAAGTAGGTTGATGAGGGTTTTTTCTTTACTGGAATCTCCAAGTAATTGATATATATGTCATGTTGGTAACAATGTTCTATCATTGGGGAATCTAACAGTCTCTACTTCTTCAGGCTTAGTCATGTGACTTCTAGTCCTCGAGAAAATTTTAATTCAAAAAAGAACTTTTGAGTGAAGCCAGATTGTGAATTTTGTTGTTATTAGTGGCATAGCTAGGATTCTATCTTGGGGGGGCCAAATAAAATATTTTTTATTTTGTTTTTATATAATTTACAGTACTTTGAAAAATGGAAGTAGAGAATAGAACATTTATAAGTAGAATTGTAGGCTAAAAATCATCTAATATCTTTTTTTTATTTTTCTTTATATTAAAAATGTATTATTATATTATTTTATTATTTTATTTTATATGATATATATTTTTTAGAGAGAGAGCCAATACAAAATGATATGAATATTATCCTATTAAATTATAAAAAATTAATATATATATTTTTTCCAAAACTAATATGTATAATATATGATTAGTATGTATTAAATTATTAATAAATAAATCAATCCTATTAACTAAATATTAAGGAGTAGGGGGTAGGGGGGGCCATGGCCCCCCCTGCCCCTTAATAGCTCCGCCGTTGATTGTTATCTTGTCCTTCTTTGAGCCCAAATCTTACATTGGTTGCATCTATTTGCTGTTGCGGCTCAAGGTTTCATTTTCTAATGCACATGCTGTGAACTTTTTTTTTTGGTAAGTAAAATTTTATTAACAAAGGCAAAAAGCCAGTTACAAGGTTCAACATGGCCTATTAATTAGGTATATTGGATACAAAGAAATCATGTAGGTCCATTGCCGTTGAAGTCCACGGCAATGGACCATGTACAAAGAGTTCTATAAAATAAAATTTTCAGCTCCTCTTGGGATTGCTCGTTGTTTTCGAATGTCCACTCGTTACGCTCATACCAAAAGCACCACATGATACATATGGGAATCATCTTCCATGTGGCTATAATTTGACGCTTGCCCCTTATGGAGGTCCAACAAGCCATAGTTGTCACTACAGTTTCTGGCATGACCCAATCTAAATCCAATCTCCTAAAGACCTCATTCTAAAGCACTCTGGTTGTCTCGCAGTGTAAAAGGAGATGATTGACTGACTCACCCCTACTACGGCTCATGCAATACCAATCTGCAATAATAAATCTCATTTTCCTCAAATTATCCGTAGTGAGAATCTTCCTCAACACCAACATGCTGAGAACTTTCTATGTGCACGATGATGTCTGGGTTTAAAACTTTGAATTCTATTCCATTGAAAGTGGGTTAGGATCTTTCTGGGTCGGGGTCGTAAGCGTATGTGTTTTGTTATTCTTGTAATCCTCTTAATGTGATATAATTGCCTTGTATAACTGAGCAAGCACTAACTCTCTTTTACAGTTTTTGGATGGTCGGGTGATATTTGTGGAAGTGGCGAAATCTCAGTCAGAACTCCGCCAGGGTTTTAAACAAAACAGAAGACAGTATTGAAGAGCTAGTATGATATCCTCGGACTTGATATTGATTGTGAAGTGCAACTAATGCACTAAGCTCGTAACCGGCTCTAGGATTACAATTTTCCATTGTAGACTAGTATTGAATAGTGAGATCTGTCTGATTACATGTTTAAATTGCTCTCCCCCCCCCCCCCTCTCTCTCTCTCTCTCTCTAACATCATGCGGTGCTTATGGTAGCGAACTCGGGTGTTTTGATTTAATTCATGCGTTTCTTTCATACGTATGCTACTTTGCCATATAGGTTAATCCAACGACGACCCTTGAAAAGAGGGTATTGGAGTGGATGAAACCTTTTCATTGCTCTTTCATCTGAGCTAATGGGTATGTCTTTTTTGACCCTTTTTTGGTCGCGTACGAGGGTTCTATTCCTTGCAGGAAAAGAGGAAAAAAGGAGGGTCAAAGACTCAAAAACACTGCATTTTCCTCCTTTAGGTCCTTCATATGGAATGCACGTTTTTTTTTTCATCCGAAGACATGGATGAATCATTTCAAATTGGAGAGACTTTGACTTTGGATTCAAAGAGGGAATTCAAAGTTTGGGTTCTAAACTTTGGAAGATAGATTGCAAATGAGACTTTGGTGCTGTTTGGATGATAAGTTGAGATGAGATAAATTGAGATGAAAATTAAATAAAATATTATTTTTTATTATTTTTTAATATTATTATTATCTTAAAATTTAAAATAATTTGAGTTATTTATTATATTTTATATAAAAATTTAAAAAAATTATAATAATAAGACGAGATAAATTAGTTTAGCACTATTCAACATGTTACTGTTACAGGTAAAGCACTACACAACTACAACTCGTCAACTTTATTCTTCAACGTTAGGTTTAAAAAGAATGAATCCAGAAACAAAAGTTATACAGAGATTCAACAGAGGAAGGTCGAAAAGAACAATTAGATTAGGCTTCAAGTAGCTGTAGATATGATTGACCCACACCGTCTTTATGACTCTTTCATCCAATTGTTGAATCCACAAGCACGTGAAGCTACCATAATCATGCTACATCATTTTTGGAGCTCTTGTGGAGAAACAGCAAAATTAAATACAGAACAACTAAAATCTACATACAAAGGAAATATAGCTACATGTATGGAATTGCAGTAGGGAACTATGAACAAACTCGAGCTCTTTGTCCCTCCCTCGCGTCCATATCGACCATTGATGAGTTTGTATCTCTCTCTGCCAGACATCTTTTGTACGGCACAAACCCCCTCATAGAGTTGCAGGGGCTCTTCCTTCCCTTATGAAGAGGTTTTTGAGACTCACAATCAACAGCATCTGAATTCTTCTCTCTGTTTTCCGCTTCATTCACTGATGCAGAGTTCGAGCTGGTACAAGATCTTTCCTTCATAACCTCCCCCTCCATCGTATCTACTTCCACATAAGAATCTGCAGGTACTTGAACCGAGGTTTGGTTATATGCGGGGAAGTAACAAAATGGTGGGCCTTGGTACAAAGACCACCATGGCAGAGAAACACACGGATTGACTTCTATAGGGTTGGTGTTCTCTTTCAGATGTTCCACACTTTTAACTGGGGCTTGACAGGGCAATAACTTTGATTTACAATTATCGATTTTGAGCGATAAATGTGCATCTGATTGGTCCAAGTCCTCTTTATCAACTACAGGATTCTCTACACGGATATTAGATACCAGTGACTCAGTGTTTCCTGTCCCCGGATAACATGGTTTCCGGGAATCTGTAACCACAACTGTTCTTCCAAAAAGCTTGATACTTGTGACTGGCTCTCCTGCGGCTTCATCTCCTTTAGTACTTAGAGTGCCCTTGGAAGCTAAGTCAAATTTCTGTATGTTCATAATAATAAGAGGAATCAGGTAGTCAGAATACAGGCTAATAAGTACCATCCAACTTGGACTAAGTTGAAGATAGTTATAATAGTTGATTGTACCGTGGATGAAAAGCCCTCTGGAGTGGAGGAAAATGATCCTTTCTCCTCTTGAACAGTGGAATTGGATGTCATGTGTGCTTTCTCTTTCTCAACAGGTGAAAAGCTGATTGATTGCATGTCAGTTGTGCATGAAGTAGGTGAAGAACATGCAATCTGCTGCTCTGAAGCTGCAGTCTCCAATGAATCTGACCCAGCTGCTGAGAGCACTGAAATGGGAGATTTGGTGCCTTTCTTGGCCACCAATAAATTTGGCAGTGGAGACCTTTCAGTTTGATTTGTTAATGATATTCCATCAGGAGAATCAAGCGATTTACGAGGATAAGGATGTGAGGGTTTCTTCTTTGGCCGTGGAGGAGGTATCTCAACTGGTTCAACAGAGTTTTCAATGCTACTACTGGATGCCCGGACCACCTGAAAGCAGTAAGTAAAACAAAGTTAATGTAGAGGAAAAACATAACTAGAGAAACCCACAAAAATATTCACTCTATATAATTTTAATTGATCTAGAAGTAGTTTTACAGTTCTATGTATGCTTTATAATAGGAATAGACCCTGAAATATAGGCATTAAACCTTAGAGAAGAATTTTTGAGCATGACTTCGAATCTGAACTGCAGTTTTGGTGCCTACATGTGCTGCATAAGATGAGAGAAACTTAACTTTGATTGGACGGCCAATAGATGTGAAAAAACTATCCCGAATCACCAATTGCCAATCTTACCTTCGATTTGACGCCAACCACGACCATACAGCCTTAAGGCTTCAATAAACTTCTGGTGCTCTTCCTCTGTCCACTTTTCTCTTTGTTTTACAATAGTGTAGGGCTTCCTTACCTACTCCAAGATGAAAAAACTCATAAATTAAAGTAGATAAGCCTTGTGGCAGAACTATTCTCCAAAGAGTGTGTGCTGGAATAGAAGGCTATGAAGAGAATGTAACCTTAAGTGCATTGTAATTTCCCAAGGAACCTGTCTCCTCCTTCTGGACCACCCTTTCAGACCGTGCAGTGCCATCAGAGCGGTAGTTACAAGACGTAACAGAGATATTTGATGCTACATTCTGCTGCTATATCCAAGTGAAAGAATAATTCATCAAGTTTTCTTCATTTAAAAGTAAAATCAATTACTAGTCCTTCAGTAAAACACTTAGTAGCTTCAAGTTGCTGTTAATAGAAAAAAGAAAAGAATAGACATTTTCCTGGGTTTTTTTTATGTAGTCGGTAGACTTCTCTGTCCCAAAAGGGAAAATCCACCGGATGTAAGTTCACATATACACGACCCCACAAGTGTGATTAATAATGCCTAATTGAAGAGAAAGAAACTAATATGAACGAACCAATTAATTGGACCCAGCAAGTGCATGTTCTATTCTAAACAGAAGTGCATTGCTGTGAACAATGTTTGACAACACCGGCTTCCACTAGCACACAAACAGATAGCAATCCCCCACAGAAACTGTTCGTGATTGACCCCAATCATCCTTTTCTATATTGGTAACATGGGTAGGGTAGGATAGGATAGGTTGGGAGAGAGTGACAGAGAGGAGCGTTTCTCAATCATGTCTCGAACTCGGGAATTATAATTTTACATGACAAATAAAATAGAGGCAGAGTCGAAATCAGATATCCCATAGTGAACATTCCTCATTGTTGGCAGTAAATTTAATCGAATACCCACTATCTATAGACATGATTGCATATATAGCGCTCGGTTTGCACAAGCCAGACTACTTCTGAATCGAAAATTCCCAATCCTTTCCCCTAGATTCCAGTCTCTACAAGTAAATTCAAAGCAAAAGACTGCCATTTTTGGCTTTTTCAACGAAATTCACCCATTCCCTGCCTCTTGTGACCGGAAAAGCGTTAATTTTTACAAGTCAATATGACGTCACAATCAGTAACATATCCTTCTCATTTCTATGCGTACAAGCATTTAGATACCAATATGAACCTCGGAAATACATGATAATTAGTAATAGAAAAATATACCTGAACAGCCATTTCCGCAAGATCAGAAATATTCCCCTTTCAGAAGAATCAGAATTAAGTCCACAGAGCTGCAATAAGAGCTTCCCGTAATTAAACACAGATTAAAGACAATATATACTCCAATTTTCTTCGATCTTCATTAAAAAAATTTCAGCGATATAGAGATTCAAAAAGAAGAAAATTTTAAATCGGAAACTCACCGGCAGGTGCTGATTCCAAACGAAAAACCGGACCGAGACCAGAGACTTCAGATTCTAACTCTCCGCTACCCAGCGAAGCGGATTAAGTGCAAAGAAATTGCCGTTCGCATGGAATTTGGATCCGAAGAAGGAAGAAGAAGAAATATGAAGCAATGGAGAGAGAGAGAGAGGGGGGGGGGGGAGAGAAGTATAGGGGATGTGCTTTTTAAAAAGCGAAAGGGTAGAGGACGCCACGTCGGATGAAGGCTTTTTCTGAGGAGGAATGGGGGATGTTTTGGTAATTTCGACGTAGAGAATTCCAGAAGAGGTGCAAAGGGAAGGAATCTTGTGGCTGAGAACGCCAGACACGCGGCGTGCTCTCGTGGTTTCTCCGGCAAATTCCATTCTTTTGTTTTTGTTTTTTTAATTTTTTAAATTATCTCTTTTTATTTGTGGACGACATGGGCTTTGTTGGGTACAGATAAATAAATAATATTTAAATATTCTGCACGTTTGGTGTGAG
The DNA here is from genome assembly GCA_036559045.1 of Platycarya longipes. Lineage (NCBI taxonomy): Eukaryota > Viridiplantae > Streptophyta > Magnoliopsida > Fagales > Juglandaceae > Platycarya > Platycarya longipes. Next base: position 38,252,436 of record CM071803.1, on the reverse strand, counting down.
ATAGAGAGAGAGGTCATCAAAAGCGATCTTCAGTGTTACACTTTTTGGCAGCTCACAGCTGCGAACACGACAGTTAGTACGACTACATTTTTATTTTGAGCTACATTTTTATTTTCAATTTATTTTTTAATATTTTAAAAAAAGAATTTTAAAAAATTACAATATTATTAAAAATATATTTTCTTAATCATTAAATAAAATTTTTAAAAAAATAAAATAAAACATTATCAAGACATTTTCACAATAAAACAATTGAGACAAGTAGATTTTGGTTCGATTTAGATTCAAAACAAGATGAGACGATTTTAAATAAAAGATAAAAATTAAATAAAATATTATTAGAATATTATTTTTTAATATTATTATTATTTTATAATTTTAAAAAATTAAAAAATTATTATATTTTATATAAAAATTTTAAAAAATTATAATAATAAAATGAGATGATATGAGATAAAATATTTTCTAAGACTCATTCTTATTTTTTTATGCATACTTGGACAATTGGATTGATTGGTTCCTGGGCAATTCTTTTTCATTCTTTTTCTATTTCTATTTTTTTTTTAACTAATTACGAATTCTTTTTATACTCATGGCTTTATGATAATATATTAAAATAATATACTAATGAATCACTATTAATATGACTACTATTATATTTAAAATTAATTACTATCAATCTCATTGTCTTCAAATCTGGGCCATTCTGATTAGAAAATATTAAAGAATGATTCTTATTTATTTGAGTAGATGATTCTTAAAAAATTAGGAATTATATGTATTTTATGTTATTTTCAAGGTATAACTAGAGGATGCTTTTATTATTATGATTACTATTATTAAAACCCATATGAAAAAGAAGATAAAATAGAGAAATTTACCTTGAATTTAAGGATAATCAAGCTCAAATTAATTTATCATAAAACCTACAATGATTTGAAATCTGGGATTTATATTTAATTAAAAATAATGTTACACTTATAAAAAAAAAATCATAAAAATAAACATATAAAATGATATGATTTTATATAATATATCAAATTTATTTTAGAATATAAATAATTTAATAATTTAATATATTGTTATTAAATTATAAATTTATTTTTATGAAATCTGACATAAAGCATATATTTTCAAGAAATGTGATTGATTTATGTTTTTCTTTTAATTCATAAGCACTCAAATTTCCAATGGAGAAATATCTACAGCCACTAAAGATTTAGGAAGAAAAAAAAAACAAAAAGATTTAGGAAAATGGGGAGACAAAGACGGCTGGCAAACACAGTTGTCCGCTGTGTGTGATATCAGCTGGTCCCACCAGATTTTCCTTGCGCTTTTTGCCACCTCAACTGCCCTTTTTCAGTCCTGATTTTACCATAAACGCCAAGACTATGTTTTTTTTTTTTTGTCAGTTTTTTAAATTATTTTGAGCATAGATTCTCTAGGAATATGCTCATCCTTGCAAAAAAATACAAAATACAAAATTTATTTAGATGGTTCTATTTAAGAACATAATTATTCCTAAACTATTTCACTATATTTAAAAATAATTCATAATTATTTACATTTTACTTCACTTCTATTTATAAATAATCTATAATATTCTTAACATTCAAATGAAATTTAAGATGTCTTACCCTTCAATTGAAAAATCATACTTATAAAACTTATGTATACAAATCTTGTTTAGAATTTTTGTGAAACACAGATCTCATAATTTTCTTTTACTCTTCTTTATTTTTTGCTCCTTGAATTTAGATTAAAAATCTCAAAACATGACATTCTCGCATAATTTAGAAGAAAATAAATTTAATTAACTAATGTAATTAGGTAATTTAATTAAAAATAAATTCAATTTTATAAAACTTGACCTTATTTTACTCTTTCAATTTGTTTTTATAAAATTAAATTTATTTTAAATTAATTTAGATGATTACGTTGCTTGATTGAATTTATTTTCTTCTAGATTATGCAAGAATATCATATTCTGTGAATTTTAGTTTAGATTCTAATGGCAAAAGAAAATAGAAACTAACAGTGTAGTAAATAATAATAAAGAATGTATTAGAATAGCATTACCTATTTTACAAATAGTTTTTACAAAACTTGTATACGTGGAACATATATATACAAATCATTACTCATAAACCATTATATATTAAAAGATTCATAAATAACACTCGCTTCCAATTCCGAGCATTAAGATGAATTAAAAAATAAGTGACTTGACCCAATTTTATGGCCGGATTTTAACTTAAGGCCCGCTTGGATTTAGAGATGAGTTTGGTTTATTTTTTTAATATTATTATTATTTTGGAATTTAAAAAAGGTGTGTTGGAATTTGAAAAAGGTGTATTGGGATTTGAAAAAGGTGTATAGGAATTTGTGTTTTGTATAAAAAATTATAAAAATATAATGATGAAATGGAAGTGAGTTGAGATGAGCTCAACCCACTTCCGAATCCAAGCAGCCCCAAGACCTCGTTTAATTTTATAAAATTTTTCATTTAATTATTACAATTTTATTAAATTTTCACATAAAATAAAATAAAATAAATAATTCAGGTTTTTCAAATGTTAAAACAAAAAATAATATTTAAAAAATATTTTAATATTATTTTATTCAATTTTTAATTTTTATCTCAATTTATTTAATCACATTTCATTTATCTGTAAAAACAAACAAAAAGCATGTGTATATTGTAAACATTTATCATATGAAGGTGTTATGTGTCATTTGACTCATTTTAGTTGCTTGACACGCAAAGCATGAAATCGAAAAATGTATTTATTTTTTCTTGTAAAGTCATGGTTAGCGAGTTAAGCCCTCATGAATGTAGGAAGTAAATATTTTTTGTATTATTTTTTATTTATTTTTGGAAACAGAATTTTAGTGGATGATAAAGGAATAAGATAGAGTCAACATTTTAATTATGAGTTCAGACGAAATTGGTAGTAGATATGCATGCACCTTTCAAATTCGTCAACTAATAAAGTTGAATCTGATCCGAGTAATATTCTTCACCATATATAATAGAATTGCTTTCTTTTTTCTTTCAAATGATTATAAATACGAAAAATCATTGGGATATAAATATATAGAAAAATCTTATTTATCATTGTCCTCTCAACAATATCCCTTGATCTGATATTATATGATAGTTCTACAAATGCAACATAATAAATATTTTTTTAATTATTTAATACCTCGTCGTGGAAATGGACTGGTGGAAGGACTAGCATTCCTTTAATTAAAAAAATTTACAAAAATAAACTTATAAATTAACGTAATTTGATATAATATTTTATATTGTAAAGTTAATTTATAGTAATAAAAAGAATCAATAAAACTCGTTTAATATTTTATGAAAGAGTTAGATATTCTTCAAGATTTATTTATTTTAAAAAAATGAAATTTATTCGTAAATAATGTTAAATACAGTTTTGAATACTATAAGCATACTCATTTTGAAAAAGAGTAATGTTCATCATTAAAAAATCAATTTTTTTTCATACAAGTAACATATTTATTCACTTTTTTAAAGAAAATGTATGGCGACCCTTATACACTCTATTACAAATATCATTTCTCTTCATTCATGGGTTATGTTTTATTTTTAATGTGAAAAATAAAAGTAGGAAAATGAAGGAAAATGGTGAAATGGCAAAGGGGAATGCTACATATTCTGTTGATATATATCCTGATGGCCATCCCATTTTCATTTTTATATTTTTTTTTCAGTTTTTTTTTTACATAATTTTAAGTAAGTGTTTTCAAATAATATTTTGATTTTTTTATATTTTTAAAAATATTTTAAGATATTAAAAAAATTATATAAAATAATACAAAGCGAAATGATCGGGACGGTTTGGACAGGGATAAATAGCATTTCTCAATGGCAAAATCTGGAAGCACCGAAGCATGATCCTTATCTCTCCATATATATATATATATATATATGACCGTGGAGCCCTCATAAATAGTGGATGGCAACTCCAAATAAAAAAAAAAACCATGAAAAAATGCCAGCCCCAATATTCCTGCTTTAGTACTGTGTTTGGGGAAGGCTTTTTTCACCAGTTGGATTGAACTAAAAACTCAAAAGGCATGTACTCAGCCACAGCACATACACTTTTATCTCCCAAACTGGTCACCCCACTCAAAAATAAATTAATTAATTAAGATAATTATCCTCTCATCAGGTTGGACAAGACAAATTACACTGAGATGAACAGAATAAAATCAAAGAGATTTTGGAGAGTGGCCAACGAAAGGTTAAAGGGTGACTTTTATAATTTTTAAATGTTTATGGTCAAGTCATGGAATATCTGTGATAGAATTTGAGGCAGTTAAAATTCTACTCATTTTTTTAAGTCTCATAGCTCAACTCAATTATACTCTATTAAACTTGAGCTCAACTCAAAACTTAATAAATATTTTTTATTTATAAAATTATCACTTATCTTAAAAATTTAAACTAATGAAAGAGGTAAATTTTATTACTTTATATCTTAATACTTTTCCTCATTGTCGGCCAAACTTTCTATCAATTAGTAGTCTTAACAAGTGAAATATTTAATTAAATAGAATAAAGTATAGAGTTAGGGTTCGAACTCAAAACTTATGCTCTAATACCATGTAAAATCACTACTTATCCCAAAAATTTAAGCTAATGAAAAAAGATAGATTTTATTATTTTATATCTTAAAATTATCGATATTTTTTAAGAAACAAAAAAACTATATAAATAGTATTTGTATAAGGTGCTACTATTAATGCTCATATATATATATATATGACGTCTATGCACAAATGTGTTTTGTTTTGTAACATATCAAATCATATACATATATAATCCATTGATGTTTATGTATGTGTATATTTATCACAAAATATATGAATGGGCAAAAAAGTCAATTCGAGTGTTATAGAAATTTGTTGTAAAACAAGAATAGAGACTAGCTAGCTTTACGTGAGGTTTTCTTCTTCTTTTTTTTTAAAGAGTTAAGGTCATATGTTCAAGAGTGACCTCTCTTCAAATTTATTAATAATAACTCTCACTTATGGTAGAGAAATATCATGGTAACAATTACGCTTTATGTGAGTTTATATAAATAACCAATCCTAATTTTATATTCACAGTCGATTTATTTTAGTCATTGAATTGAATCGAATTTGAATTTAATTGAGTCAGATTTGAACTGTCAATCAAGTAATATTATTTTCCTGAGTACAAACAATCATGTAGTACGTAAGTGTCGTATAATCATTTTAAAAAAAATCGTTAATTAAAATTAAATTTTTACATAAATCCCTATTAAAAAATAATTTTATGTACTTGCATACTAGTAAGTGCCGCTATCATTTCTCCATTTTCATTAAGACTTGGAAATTGGAATGTTGACCGTTTTGTCAAAGTTTATGGGTAGGCTTTTTGGGCAGCCAAACTGATATTGCGAGGATTTAGCTGAGTGTTTTGGATTATGGTTATGGGCTTTGGGAGCTTTCACTTTATTTCAATTGGGCCTAATTTCAGTAAATTAAAATTTTCTTTTCAAAAGGAATCCTTAGTGATGTCTTTTTGTTTTTTTGAAGGGTGATTCCCATAATAGCACACATATTCCAATGTTTTCCTATCTGCCTATCATTTTCTTTTTCGCAAATATAAACTTCATTAATTGTATAGTTCAGCACATATTAAAATCCTATTATGTAGAGAATAAAGTTATCTTCATTTTCCTTGAAAATATATAATATCTATGTAGTATAATATATTTTGATCATTTTGGTCTTATCATGTTCATTTTTATATAAATATAAATATAAATATAAATATTTATTTATATATATAAATTACATGAAGACTAGATAATATAAATATTATTAACTACAAAAGATCAAATCGCTTAATTTAGTTATTATAAAAATCAAATTATGTAAACATAAAAAAAAAAATATTTCTACAACCCTCCATTCCTTTCAAAAAGTTAAAAAGGATAGACATACACACTTATGTTTACAATATTTTATACAACTATGTTTTTACTTAGGAGTATCTTAATAAATACTTATAAAAATAACACAATCTTATACAAAATAGAGAGTAATGTTAGATATAATCTTAGAAAATACAAGCCTTGCACTCATTTTTTTATTTTAAAAAAAGCCCATTGTTAAAACATAATTTTTTTTTATGTTGATCCTTAATTTATCTATTTCTTATATAAGTAGAAAAATAGTATTTATTACATGTGTTTATACTATTTCTTACAATTTTAGTTATAAGACTCATTTTGTTAGTTTTTTAATTCAGATTTTTGAATTTCAAATTTAATAATGCTCAACATATCAATAACAGATATGTGAATAAATACATTTTTTATAATTTATTTTTAAATATATTTAATATTTTCATAAATAAATTACACAAATTAGATACGCTATTCTCTAAACCTATCAATATCATTTTTCTAAAACATCATTCGAATAGAAGAAAAAAACATCATTCTACAATTAGGCTCAATTTGGATTTGAAGTGAGAAGAGTTTTATTTTATTTTAAATTTATTATTATACTTTTTAAAATTCTTATATAAAATATAATAAATAATTTAATCTTTCTAAATCTTAATTCAATTTTTTTTAAATTTTAAATAATATTAATATTAAAAAATAATATTTTAATAATATTAAAATTTTAAAAAAATAATATTAAAATTTGTGTTTTCTATAAAAATATAAAAATAAATATAATAATAAATTTAAAATAAATTGAAATGACAACTCCCAATCACCGGACCTTAACTATCTTAAAGAATAATTTTTTTTTTACAGTCTATCAATTTTATGCAATCTATATAGAAAAACTTCAATTTTATGATTAAATGAAATGAATTTTAAAAATTTAAAATTTTTTTTTTTTTGTAAATAAATTTATTTTAATTAATTTTATTTAAAAATAAGAATTTTATTTATTTATTTATTACTTGGATTCAGATACGGAACTACCATTTGGCTTGAGGGGCTTTAGCCTCCCAAAATTTTTATAACTTAATAAAAATTAAATTTTGAAAAATATTTTTATAAAATAGATTTTATAAAAATTAATATTTATCTCTCATTAAATTTTATTTTATAAATTAACTACCTAAATTAAATTTTCTAACTTTATCCTTGCTTAGACTACAAAAAAATCTAATCTAACATTGCCTTATCTTAAAACCAGTTTGATGAGAATTTAGATTATGTTTGGATTTAAAGATGAGATGAATTGAAATGAGTTAAATTTATTTTTTAATATTATTATTATTTTAAAATTTTAAAAAAATATATTAAAATTTTAAAAAAATATATTAGAATTTAAAAAAGGTACGGAAAATTTTATATTTTATATAAAAAAAATTATAAAAATTATAAAAATAAATTAAAATAAGTTTGAATTATAAATACAAACGGAGTTGTTTAAACGCGTTAAAAGGTTGAGAGGATTGCTAGAGACGGTTTGCTGCACTTCTCTTTCGGCTGATAAAATGGGTCACATCTGTCTCTGCCGTAGATTGATTGACTCGCCTCTCTTACAGCACCTAATCCAAGTTTCAATCCACATATTCATTGAACCAAAAATATACTTTCTCACCTTAATTTATGGGTAGAAAAGCCTATGAGAAGATATGAATGGCACTTAAGAGCACTTTCATTGACTTCATTGACTAAAATTTAAAAGATTTTAATAAAAAATAAAACAAAAAAAGATTAGTCAAATTTAAAAATATTTAATTAATATGAATAACAATTCTTTAAAGATAAAAAGTAAATAATTACTTGATTAAAAATTAAAATATTATTATTTTATTCAATAAAAATTGAAAATAAATAACTAATCTAATATGCACCTTGAATTTAAATTGATTAAACAAATAAAAAATAGTTAAATATTAGCTAAAATAGTAGAATATTAGCTAAAATTTGTCGATGAATTTGTCTAAGTTAATGAGAGTACTATAACACGACCTTATTTTGTTTTTTTCTAATTTTAAATGTAAAGGCATTCATTATATAGAAAAATGCTAAATGTATTTTAAAAACTTATAATTTATTTTTTCTCTACGTGTCAATATATTAAAATACATAAAATTTGAATTTAAAAAAAAAATTAATCAAATAAATCTTATAAGTAAAAGTATATGTACATATAATATAATACTATAATATATATAAAAAAGTTTCCTATGATCAGCAAATATTGCAACTCCTAACTTACCCAAAAAATCACTTTTATCTCCAATTTTGGGTTCCATCTGTCTTATCTTGCCCAGATTTGATAGTGATACAAACCTTTTTTGTATTATTCCTCCTTTTGATTTGTACACACTATTTGGCTAAAAAATAAAAAGTTACCCATTTGAAGTAGCCAGTTATGGACACACTATTTGGCTAAAAAATAAAAAGTTACCCCTTTGAAGTAGCCAGTTATGGGCATGTTAATTCAAGGAAAAGAATGCATTTTCATACAAAATGTCAAAGGAAATTGCATCAAAATAGGATATTTTAAAGTTCGATATGGAGTACTTTTCAGGCTTGGAAAAGAGCATGGAGCCCACTATTGAAGTGAAGCTTTTATTTATTTATTAATTTCAACCCATCAATGTCTGGCCCCTTTTACTTTTCTCATTGCTTTCAAGCTCCAACAGTCTTCTTCCCCTTCCCCACAAAGCCAAAATACCCAGTAACCCATTTATGAAGAAAAGTAGAGAGAGAGAAGAGAGAGAGAAAAACAAGAATAATTCATCTATAGGTTAAAAGAAGTCTCCATGAACAGAAGTCAATACCCGAACCATACCTTTTTTTTTTCTTGAGAGAAACCAGCAGGAAATACAAAAGTATGGTGCGTTCTTGACTTCCTTTTTTTAAGACTTCTACTTTTCCAAAAGGCAAATATCAAAAAAAAAAACAAAAACAAAAACCTGAAAATTGTAGTTTGTGTTAAATGTAATGAACCTTGGCAGCCAAAAAAGCAGCAACAGCAGCAGTAAATAATCAGCAGCAGCAACTCCAGCTCTTGATGAGACTGCATTCAAAGTCCCAACTAACCCATAATACTTCTCCAGCATTGAATGTAAAACCCCAGATTCTGAACCTCTTCTGATCATTATATTTAAGAATGGTGGAGCCCAAAAAACAAAAAAAATGGTTTTGTGTCGCAAATGCAGCAGATTCATCGAGAACTAGGACAATTCAAGGCAGCCTTTATTTGCTGGACAGTGGTGCCAATAAGGTTATTAACAGTCGTGACCGACTCCAAATTCAGTTTAGCAGAAGGCAAGCTGCTCACTAGTATCTGAAATGCCACTGTGATTAGAGAACCACTGCCCAACCTTCCCATGTTGCCGTGCGTGCTTGAGCTCGTTGATGCACCATCTCCTCCTGCCGGCATATGATCATGCCGGCCGTCCGGAGAAATGGTGAAGCCTGAAGGTAGCAGAGGAATGTATGAAGGATCTTCGCCGCTCATTGCGATGTTTATAGCCGGAAGATCAACGGGGCAATACACCACAATTGCACCCGAAGAGTCTACAAAACTTTCTTGAAGTATCAGCATATTGTTCTGACCTGTGTTGAAAGCCTGTTCTCCAGAATTTCATACCATTAATAATTTAATACACCCAGAAAGAAAAGATTGAAACTTTGAATTAAATCTGTTCGGAAGCTTACTCGGAGCACAGATATGCAGTTTCCGGGATGGGAACCGTTTGCGATATGGGCAACCTCTTGCACAGCATTGCCATTGGAGAGAACGTCCCACTAAAATAAGATATAGAATGATAGCAATGGAACAGTTAGAATAAATGGAATTCCAATATAAAGTTTTCAAACTTAATTGATTAACAGATTTTAGCGTTTGTATATACACCTGCGCTCGAGTTCTTTCATCTCTGAAGAAATTGAAGACATTTTGTGGGGAAATTGGAAGCCAAATTGTAGTAGCCGCACTAAGAACCACGCCATTGGGTTGGCCTGGATCTGTGCTCTTATGGACAGTTACTCGAACTCCGACTTCATTCATCCCGGAAAGGGTGGTCCACCGGTGGCCGTTAGATGTGCTTATGCTTGCACAGAAATTGTTGACCATTCTTTGAGCAAGTTTCATCATGCTTCTCTTGCCATCAGGTGATGGAATCACTGCAAAAACAAGTTCTTCTTTTATGCTTATTGAGAAGAAAAAAATGGGTAAGAAGATTAAGAACATTAGAAATTTTAATTGGAATTATACCTCCTCCAAGATCCCGGGTAGTAGAAGAGCTCGTCACCATAAGACAAGCAAACCTATCACACATTCTGCAAAGAACAGCAAGCCATCTTTCAGCTCCAAATGCCAACCCACTTTGAATAAGATCTCTATAAAGCCGATGAGTTGGGTTTTTGTCTTCAATTTCCACATGCTCCACCCACGTAACCTGTTTGGCATTTTCCAGGAAAACTTTAGTAAAAACCATCCCAATGTATAACCAATGATTAACACATTTGATTATAAATTTCAAGACCTTGGAGTAGCCATTAGGCATGTCTTGAATCAAGCATCCTGAGGGAAGCCGGTGGCATCGAGACTCAGAAGCAAATTGGTTACTCCGGGGGAAATCGTAAGAAACGTCTACAATTGCCCACAAGCCTTGCTCCATTTGCTGACAATAGCGGAGGAAGTAGAATTCTCGAGTAGGTACTAATGGTGAAGGCACCTGCAATTCTTTGTACATCTGCAATCAAAACTTTAATGTGAGAAATTCTTAAGAAATGATATTTACAGTCATAAATTATACAATTGCTGCATAATCACTTTGAAAAAAGTGAGTAAAACTAGAAATCTACATGAAAAAAAAAAAAACATTTTTTAATAGTAAATCCTACTCTTTTCTAAAATAATTATGCAGCATTTACATACTGTGTATGTAACATTACCAGCTGCAAAGAACCACTATGACTACCCAACATTCCAGATGATATCACTTCAAGTGTCTTTGCCATTGAGACAATTGTGGGAAATAGCTCCACCCACTTATTCTGCAATCCCAAAACCAGAAATCGTTTAGAGATGGTTACAAATTCAAGATATTGGCAATTCCAATAATCAGTTTTTTAAGGATGAAAGGAAATTACCGAGTCCATAAACATATCAACCAATGATAAACCATTCATAATCACAACTCCTGAATCTCTAGATGCCTCAATTCTCAAATGGGGGTTTTTCAAGTTAGAATTTGCCCTTGGAAAAATCCTTTCATAACTTTCAAAATCAAGAACATCCCTCCCATCAGTAGAGGACTTCATCCACAAGGGTTCGTTGGTCTGCACAAGCCTTAGTAACTCTTCCATGGCACGAGCAGCAATGTCTGTCATCAGGGACTTGTCCATGTCCGAAAGGCATGGCTGGAAAGGCAAACTCGGCGCAGCCGATGAACTTCCGGGAAGAAGATCAAGATCAAGATCAAGGGAATTAGGACCACCAATCCCAGCTTGGCCTCCAAAACTTGCCATTGACAAGTCCAGTGAAGATACATGAATAGGCTGCACTGGAGGGAGTTGAGAAATTGGCCTCCCAATGTACTTAGCCGCAATGCTAGATATTCTATCAAGCTGCAAAACAAGCCAAACAAAATGACACAAACTAAAAGTCAGATACAGATTAAAGAATAAAAATAAATAAAAAACGCTAAGAAAGTATTTGATTGAGGCAGTAAATAAACCTCTTCTTTCAACTGGGCATTCTCCATTCGGAGTTTTTGTTCGTCGAAGTAGGAATCTTCGTTAACTGGAGGACCGCCGCAAGATGGGCATATGACATTTCTGAGAGCCTCTCGAATTGCTATGTTCTCGCAACGGATCTTGTCATTCTCTGCTCTTAGCGCACAGTTATCAGCTCTTTCGTGTTGGGACTGAAGAACGACATCAGATTACATTAATATATATATATATATATATATATATTCTCCAGAAAAATGGAAAAGATCAAGGCATGCGATCGAGAAAGTGGGCAATATATAGCAATACCTTCATCTGGGTCCTCCGGTTCTGGAACCAAAACTTGATCTGGCGAGGAGCCAAGCCTAGCTCTCGACTTAACTGTAATCTCTGCTTCTCATCTGGGTGAGGGCACTCCTTGAACATTCTTTATGCCCACGAAAAAGGAACAAAAAAACTAAGTTTTTTTTTTTTTTTTATCAAAGCATCATGCGTAGAGAAAAAATATATGGGCTTACGCTTCGAGCCTCTGAATTTGATTAGCAGTGTGACGATGGTAGCGCTTCTTCCTCCTCTGAGGATCGGAGAAAGCATCGTGGTGGTCTCCGCCGTCTCCACCGCCGTACTCCATATTCTTCCCTAGCCCTCTCTCTCTCTCTCTCTCTCTAACCTCAAACAGTCCCTCTACACAGCATTACATTCATACAAACATGACAGCAAACAAACAAAGAAAGACTAGAATTTTGGGCAGTGTTTTAAGGAAATATGTGTTCTGACTTCTCTCTCTCTCTCTCATACGATGATGATAAGAGAAACGGCCGAAAAGAAAAGCATCAAAAGATTATATAGCGGCATGATTTGGGAGTGAGTTAATGGCAGTGATGAGAGACAGATGAAATCTTGGGGCCTCACTTCCACCCCCACCTCCCAACGCTCACCCAGCTCAGCCACACTTCTTCTTTCCCACCTATGTAAAAACTGTAACTGACGGATTTTTAAAGCATTGCCTCTGAAAACACGGAGTCTGCCATTTAAATCCTCGCTCTACCCCCTATTGGAGACCCCTCTCTCTCTCTCTCTCTCTCTACTATCAGAGTAAGTATCGGTATGTAGAGTGTGTACGCACACGGCCAGGTGTGCAGTAATGGAGCATTTATGAGGATGAGATCCCGGCGACGTCCGTTAGTGGACTTTCCCGGCGAGATTCCGATCGTATAATGACAAAAGCATTCTTTTTTGTTTTTGCTTTTTTATGGTGATCTTTTTGGTGCCCAAAAGTCAAAAACTTTAGGCTGTACAATTTCAAGAGAGGGACCATATCTTGTGCCTGCGAGATGTATCCAACGCCCTCTTTAGAATGACCAAAAGATTATCCAAATGTATTGCGCTGCACAAGACTTTCCGAAAGTCCTGTTGAGATGATCATAAAGTCAAGTCTTATTAGATATTTGATTGAGATAAATACATTTTGTTTTTTATTTTTAAGTTATTGGAAACTTTAAATTTAAAAAAAAAAATTAGATGCAAGTCTAGTTTATATAAGTTCTACTCATATTAATAATATTTTTACTGTTTATATAAAATTATCAAAACCTATGTTATAATTTTAAATTATTAAAAAATAATGGCTTTAAATTTTTATTAAAATCTAATTGTCAATTTTATACTCACTCATTTTTTATTTTAAAGTTGGACATGATTTTTTGTGTACGCGAGAAGATTGCGTTCCAGGGTATAAAAATTTTGCACACTCTTTTTAAAAAAAATGAAAAAAATTATATAAAATTTACATTAAAAAAAAAAATTATTTTTATAATAATATTTATTTTTTTCAAAATGACACCTACTGTATTTAATATTATTCAATTGCACATATATGATATCTGGAAGATTATGATAAGGGTCATAAGACAAAGGAATAAATTTGTAAAATGAAAAGGAAAAATACTCCTTTAATCGTAGTGTATGAAAAAATAATAACATGAAAAGGTTCGTTATAAAATTTAGGCTCCATTTAGATTTAGAGATGAGATGAAATGATATGAGTTTAAATAAATTTATTTTTAATATTATTATTATTTAAAAATTTAAAAAAGTTTTTTTGAAAATTAAAAAAATTATATTAGAATTTGTATTTTATATAAAAATATGAAAAAGTATAATAATAAATTTAAAATGAGTTGAGATAAGATGAGCTCATTCATAAATACAAATGAAACTTATACAGTTAAACTAATAAAAAGAAGGAAGAAAGAGATTAAATATTATTATAAGAGATTTTTTTTTTCAAGAATAGTGTATGGAACTTATACATTTTAATATTATTTCTAACTTTAGTTATTCGTTCACAAAGAAAAACCCTTTGGATAAGTTTGTAAAATGAAAAGGAAAAATACTCCTTTAATCATAATGAATAAAAAAACAATAGCATGAAAAAGTGCATTATAAAATTAAAGAAGAAAGAAATTAAAGAGTTAGGATCCTTTGAATTAGTAAATAAAATAAATTGAAATGAGTTTAATTTATTTTTTAATATTATTATTATTTTAAAATTTAAAAAAATAGAGATTAAAATATAAAAAATTTATATTTTATATAAATAATTAAAAAAATATAATAATAAGATAGAGAAAAATTAAAAAACTCATTCTCTAATCTAAATATACCTTAATTATTATTATTGTTATGGTTAACTTTTGTCCAAGTCGGCTTGAACTTTGGTGGGGTCACAAGCTTTTATTTATTCACGCACGTGGGGGTGAGAGAGAGGAATTAGGTCCCCACGGCCACGACTTATATTTTTAACGTAATGTTTGTATTGTATATTATAAATAAAGTAAATGATTTAATACTTTATATTATAATAAAAAATGATATTTGTAAATTTCAGAGTTTTGAAACTCCACGCATTTAAAAAAAAAAATAGTAATAAAATCTAAGACTTTATCTAACATATATTAAGACTTTATCTAACATTACTTTATTATAATATAAAAATAAGAATTGTTATTTGTATATTTCTAGGTATATATTTATTTGTGTAGAAATTAAGTTTTGGTCGCTATTGAAATTAGATTTGGTCTCCAAATCCTCAAGCTTGTTTAAATAATTGAAGACGCAATAACAATTTAGAATTAGCTTTATGAATACTTTAAAATCGTGAGTTCTTTTTAATTTACTCATCTACGGATATCTTTAGATTTTCTATTTTTTAAGTAATAATTCATCTTTGTACTTTCTCAAAGATTTATAAATTTTGATGATTATTTTATGATAAAATCTAATAGTAAAATGAGTTTTTTTTTTTTTTTTTTTGTTTTTGTTTTAATCTCGAAAAAAGTACTACAAAGAACGTGTTCAATGGTTCATGATCTTTAAGATCAAGCGCGTGTTTGGAAGTGTATTATAGGATTTCGTAAATATTTAGTAAAACGATTAATTTGAGTGAAAATATTTTATTAGATTTTAAAAAATTAAAGAGAAAATTTTGAATAAATATATATTTTAAAATAAGTATTATATTGGAGTAGATTATGAAATTATGAGAGTGAATAAGTAAAGTTAGCAAGTTGTTTGAATATGATCTTAATTTTAAGATTACCTTTATTAATTTGAAGTTCGTAAAAAGTGTATTAATTTTTGTGTTTGATTATGGATGAAAATCTTAAAAATTTGAAATTGAAATGTATTTTGTATTTAAGTAATATTAATTGGGAGCAAAGTACTACGTTATAAGCAGGGACGAACTTCGGTAGGAGGTTGGCCTCTCCAAATTTTTATAAAAAGATTATTTTAATATATAAATATATAAATCTTTTATATAATTAAAATTTTCTTTTTAATTTATTAAATTAATTAATTAATTAACCTCCCCACCCCCCCCCCAACTTTTTTTTAATAATCTCTAGCCAACTATGTAAAATTTTAAGAAAAATTATTTTATATAATTATTGATAGACATATTTTTTTTATATAATATTTATGACGTATAATTATTATTTTTTATATAAATGTTGTACAAAAAATATAATATATTTCCTATATTCACAATACCACATATTATATCAATCATCCCCAATACTAAATTTTAGTTCCACTCCTGATTAGAAGAAGTTTTGAAAATTTTAAGAGACTTTCATTTTTGCCAAACATATCATGGTCAGCTTAAAATCTTAAAAATGCATTTAGAACTAAGAGTTTTATATATTTCATTTATATGGTTTGATTATCTATTTATTATAATATTCAAATTGAATATTTAATTTTGATATTATTTGGTCCCTATGTAATGCTTGTACCGTGTACGTAGTTTAGTGCTCTCTCTCTCTCTGTGAATGAGATTTTGCCTAGTTAAACATCTTTTTTTTCTTTATGCATATTTTTATCATTTTTAAATATTTTAAAAAAATCACAATATTAATAAAACACATATGTTTAATCACTATATAAAAAAATTAAAAAAAAAATCATATTCTTATTATCAAAATTCCTAATCGAGAATCTCATCTTTAAGAGTATCATTTCCTTTTATATATATATAAAACATATCAAGATATATCAATTTATAGATTTATTTTTTGGCCTACGATTCCTGGATAAAATAAGTTTTCGAGTTTGTTCATGTTTTACTAGAAAATGAATTAAATGACAAAAAATAAAAGTGAGTATATATTTATATATATATGGTATTATATATTCAACTAACCGAAATAAAGATACACTATATATAGAGATCATCACTAGCTAGCCGATCAATGGGTATCTTTGAATTGTTAAAAGTTGTAGAATTAAAAAGGTTATTTCAATTATTTATTTATTTTCTTTCTCAAATTCATAACAAAGTTCTCTCTCCACCTTTTGATCATCACTAGCTTTGATTTGGTTCTTCACTTGAATTCATGATCAATAAGGCACATGAGATAGCATATTTATTTCCATGAAATAAAACATAATTACCAAAACACAGGAACCTTGAGCTAGCTTATATATATATATATATATATATATATATATATATATATATATAACTTCTTCATGCATGCCAAATTCCTTCAAATCATTGAGAACTAATTAATATATATATATATAGATATATAGATAGATAGATAGATCATCAAGAGCTAGAATCATGCACAATTAAGCAAGTTCTAATTAGTACCTTTTCTTCTTCCCAATGACTGGTTGAAAACTAGGGTTGGCACCCATTTTTAAATGTACTCATGATTTAGTGATCGACCAAACAATTAATAATTTATTTATTAAGAACATTAATTAATATTATAAGTAGCAAACCAACCATTGCCTTTAACTTCATGCAATTTATTAATTGCAGCACAGCTTGTTCGATCTTTTTAATATATAATTAGTTCTCAATGATTTGAAGGCCGGGAGGCTTTTGCTTGCAAAAATTAATTTTAAATGTGCTTCATTTAGTAGTGATCAATCCATTAGTTTATTGGACCAAAAAACAAATGGCCATTTAATCCAAAGTTTAATGTTTGAATCAATTAATTCCGTGCAGTCATATTCTTGAATGAATAATTAATAAGATCATGATCACATTGATCCCCTTGGAAGAGCATTGATCTACTATTAGTTTTTCTGAGCATAAAATATAATTGCTCGCATGATTTGTACTTGAAATTTCGACCATCAATGCCATCTCCAATACTTAGTGCCTGTTTGAAATTGTCTTAGGTATATAAATATATATATATATATACATATATAATAATGGAGATTTTTCTTAGTAAAGTTTTTAATTGTAGAATTTTATTAAAACACTATAGTATTAAAAAATTATTTACTGTTTGATAAATATACGTTAAAGAGCTTTTAAAGTTAAGTATGGTAGTTTCTAAAAAATACATGAGTGTCATCTGCAAGAGCTTATCATGAACAAAAGTTCAATTTGGTTTATTTTTAAAAATATAGACTTTAATATTTTTTAAGTGCTTATAAATTAATTTTTTTTTATAAATTTTCTAAATATATCATTTTCTTTAAAATTTTAGACCCCGTTCAATTTACTTTGTAAGGTTTCAAATTCAAACCTAAATAGGCTCCCAATTAGAGGTGTAAATTGTCCGATCTGGTCCGATCCGGTCCGGGAAATTTGTGGACTGGTTCCATTTGGTTCAAGAATTCTCTCACCCTAGACCGGAACGAACAGGAATTCGGTCTATACTGATCTGGTCCAATTCGGTCCAGGAGCAGTCCAGTCCGGTCCAGAGGTGCCCTATTTGATTTAATGGACTAAATTTGATTTAAAATATTGCAATGATCAAATATTTTTTTGACCCAAATTTAACTACTATAAATATAATATGTTAATATTATAGGAGAATATATTATATATTAATATGTTAGTATATATTATATATTAAGTATGTTAGTAAATTATAACTAATAATACTATTACATTAGTACATTATATATTTATATGTTAATAAATAGTGATAAATTAGTAACAATATATTAAATAATTATAATACACTTATTACTTATAAATTATTACTAATATTCTATATAGATATATTATAATTTATATTTTTATACTACAACCAGTCAACCAATAAATTATAATATGTTAATATTATAAGAGTATATATTATATATTAATATGTTAATATATATTATATATTAATATATTAATTTATATTAATATTAATATTATAATTTATATACTATTTATATATATATATGTGTGGGGTTCGGTCCGGTCCGATCCGGTCCAGGAGGAGAAATCCTCTGGACCGGGAACGGACCGAAATTAATTGATCCATATAAAATTTGGACCGGACCGGTCCGAAACAATCAATCCGATTCGGTCTTTTTACAATCCTACTCTCAATTAGTTTTTGCATGTTTAGAAAAGACTTTGTGAATCCAATATTTGTTAATTTCTTTGCATGAATATATAGCCACGAAAGGCCAAACGTGACGAGAACATGATCATGTACTTAAAAATTAAAATACGAAATTAACCTAAATATCTTATCATTATTAACATATATATAAATTATCATAATTAATATAAAATATATTTTATTTGTTTAAAAAATAATATATAACTAGTAGATATTTATATATATTTATGCAAAATACGACCTTTTATTATTACATATAAACATGATTAATAATACAAGAACGGAAAATAAATAATATTTTATTAGTATATAATTAGTTTAATTAAATAAATAATTCAGCTATGAATGAGATAAATAGAAGACAAAAATATGATCCTAGATAAATTTTGATCGATGAAACAGTTAAATTGCTGTAGTGCTGATCATACGATCGAGGAATGGGATATTGCCATATATTATATTGGGTGGTTCGTCTTTTCCAATAAAAAGGAAGGATTTCATAATCAACGCAAGCAAATCAGCTTGGGCCCCATACTTCCAAGGACAATCCTCCACCGTCCGACTGCCACCGTGGGATCACTAGCTACTGGCTAAGGTAACAGAAAGTCCTCTTGAGTAAAAATGATCGATGGTATCATCTAGTACTAGTACATGACATATATACATCTTATGAAAAATTGGGCTTTATGGAGTATAATTTTATGGTATATTTAAGTAGAGTTGAATCTAAAAATATTAAAATCTGAAATATGGTATTAAGTAGGTTTGAAACTAGGTATCGAATTATAGTCTGTTAATTCAACATTAATATATAATGCAACTTTTATCTCAAATCCTGTCGTCCAGATCAATCTCATATATAATGATGTTGTGTTTTATTTTAATTGACTTCTTCTATCAGCAATGTAAACTATACACGCTCTAGATATGTGAGGTCTCGTTTGTATTTAGAAGTATTTATTTTAATTTATCTTATTTTATTTCAAATTTATTGATATTATACTTTTTTAAAATTTTATACAAAATATAATAAACAATTCAACTTTTTCAAATCTTAATTCAATTTTTTTTAATTTCAATTGCAAAATAATAATAATATTAAAAAATCATATTTTTTTCAATTTTCAAAATTTATTTTAATTCATCTCATTTTATCTCATTCTGAATCCAAACGAAATCCAAATGTAATGATAAATTAATAACAAATATCAAAATGAAAGAGTATTACTCTTCACATATTACATGGTGTGTTTGTATTATAAGTTCAATTCATGGACGTTGTACCACACCATTAAGAGTACTTGATCCATTTTTTCTGCAATATTGGCACGTATAATGAGTTGCTTATACATATATGCATAGATTCAATCCTAATTAAAATGGCTAAGAATGATGATATAGTTTTCATATAATTAATCTAATATTAGATTGAGTTGGCCATTTCTGACCATTTTCGATGCATCAGATTGGTTATATCTTATTTTTTTTTTTTATAGTGTATAATGTATATATGAAATTAGATGCTTTAGAACTTTTTTAATAGCATTCATCATTTTTACATGATCATGAATATCATGTGTGTATATAATTTTTTCCAATTCATTTCTGTTCACTTAATAATAATGGTTCATTTAGTATGGAAATTAATTAAAATGATTGGGATTTTCAAGATTCCTTCCTATATATTACTAAGTTACCTTAAACATGGACGGTAATTAATATCCATTCTAATTAATTCATCTAGATTGCCATACCCTATATATGATGGCACAATATTTGTAGATCTAGAAATTCATTTATTAGGGGTCGAATTAGTATTATATTAATTAAATATATATTTTCCCCTACTGTATAAACTATAATATGCTGTACATTGTATATAGAATACGTACCAAGAATTGTTCTAACGCGTCTTTCAAGGTATAAATTTTTTAAAAAACTATATATATATATATATATATATATATATACAGGGGAGGTTCTTACTTATAATACACAACTTTAACACGAGTTTAAAAAATATATATATATTTTTTATTCTAATTCAAATTTCATGCATGATATATCATCCATTAACAATCGACAGTTCAAAAGTATTAAAAGATTATCTTTTTAATTGGTAACTCATATGCTAATTAGCTAAAGATCACGTCTTAAATAAGACTTTATAACATTTTAAAGACGTCACTACAAGAAAAATGTGTTTTTGTGATAGATTATTTGTAATAAAAATAACTATTTACGACAAAAATAGATTCATTAATTTGACAAAGAATAATAATTTCGTTGAAAATAATTAATCACAAATAAGTAATTTTCTCGTAGTGCCTACATTTCTCTTATCTCCAGTAGTACTTCAATCATATCCTTCTACACTGCGTACAAGTTAAGCCCGAACGTAACCCATGTTCTATAATTATTAGACTATTCATTCTTATCCGGTCTCATTAATTCGAAGTTTAATAACACAATAATAATTATAAGCCTAAGCTAAGCTATATATATATATATATATATATATGACATCATGGCTAAATGTTTTGTCTTTTATAATTTTCTTGATCTTTCTTCTTTTTGTACTTTTTAAAGTAGGTTGTTCGTTGATGAACCAACAGCTTGGAACATTTGTTTTAATGCTGCTCCCTATGCTATTTCTTAATTAATTCAACATCTCTATATATAGTACAGAGCTTGCAGATAGCTAGCTGCGGGCTTCACCAAATATTTAAACAAGCTTGCACTACTACTGATTATATCCATCAAGAATTAATGGTGCATGTTTTCCGAAATCATGTCATGATCATATATGGTACTCATGATCTGCTAGCTAGTAATTATTACAAGAATATCGATGAATCAGCTTATGATGATCTTATATTGGCGTATTTGTTTAATTAATTTGTCCTTAACATTTAAGATATCATAAATATATATGCTATATCTTAAATATTATTGTTATCGATCTAATTAATTATTAATAGTTATTAATTTGTTTCGCTTATAAAAACGCATGTGACTCTGTTCTCCGGCCTATATGTATACAGCTAACAAAAACTTCACAAAAATAAACTTACAAATAGAAGTGATTTTATATGATAC
Organism: Platycarya longipes; assembly: GCA_036559045.1. Lineage (NCBI taxonomy): Eukaryota > Viridiplantae > Streptophyta > Magnoliopsida > Fagales > Juglandaceae > Platycarya > Platycarya longipes. Next base: position 38,230,736 of record CM071803.1, on the reverse strand, counting down.
GTATATCTAGTTTATACTAAAAATGGTTTTACAATCTAATATACTACATCAAGCCGCATACGACGTTTATGGCCAGTTTGTTTTTGTGAGATCCTTTTGTAGCCCAGCTAGCTAGATTATTTCTCATATATATGCGTAGATCAGGGCTAGCTTCTCCCATTAATCTGTAGAAACTTACAACATGCACATATATCTATATATACAATATTATAAGAAAAACCCTGATCTTAATCAGGAATTTGCAGCAAAAATTGACTATTTCTTATAAAAATTTAGTCATTCTCATAGTAATTGATCATTTTCGTCGTAAATACGTAGCCATGAATCAACGTTGTTGAGCTTGTAGAAACATAATGCAAGCAAATGTTTGGTCGTTCTTTAAATCGACTATATATCAAAATCAATATATTCACAGCTTAAGTAATTAAGAATCAAACCTAATTTCTTAGAGAACAAGCAATCGAGGCGCGTGTCGACATAATGACCAGACAAAATGGTTCGATTCATTTAAAGTTGCTAGCTAGCTGCTTGAGATCTTAATGTAGTTAGTCATTATGGTCGTTATTGAATTATGCAATGCAAACGCTTAAATGCTAAGCAGAAAATTGTTGGTATAGCTAGCTGTTTTGGATCGTATGCTTAAAGACAACATATATTGTCACTAGATATATAATATTTTCTATATATTTAAAAATATACAGAAGCTGGCAATCGAACAATTAATATCACTCTATGATCATCATGAGCTAGCTGGTACGTACGTTGATGTTATATAATTTGTAGTTAACTATATAACCAAATCATGAAAAAGTCATCAAATCATGATTGATTTAAATTGCTTCACTTTCTAAAATTATTGCGATAATTAAGTATAGAAAATCCTCATAATTAACTTATACAAATAGAAAACATTATTCATTTTCCTTTAACTATCTCTAGATGATCATTATTATCTTCTAATCATGTGAATTAAAATTATTAACAAATAATTAATTAGCAAATGATAGCAACTAATTTTCTAATCATTTGATATCACACGTATTACAAGAAAACTGTTTATTTACTCCATTTTTATTAGTCGCAAATAATTCATTTTAGTTGCTAATAGTCTATTTTAGTCATAATAGTTCTTTTCGTCGCTAATATTGAGTCACTAATAGTCATTTTTCACATATGGCCGACAGGCATTAATAAAAGAATGACGGTTAAAAAGAAGATAAATATTAATATTTTTCTTAATTATTGATTATATATATATGATAGATATCATTACAACAACAAAAATTGGTATTTGTGACTAATTAATTATAACTAATAAGATTATTTGTGATAAAAACGATACTGGAGTGTAATTGATCATGACAAATACCCTTTTTTTGTGTAATGTATTCATATATATATATATATATATATATATATACACCTCGATTGCATTAGTAATATTAACGTTGTTAATTACTTGCCTATAAGCTTATAGAAAAATCGATGCGTGACGTCTTATGATGGTCGAACAGATGACCACTAAATTAAATGATTTGGTAAAGAAGATTTTCAACATAATTGTGATGTGGATTTAGAAAAATTAATGTGTTGATCTTTACAAGCTAGCTAGCTGAGTCTCGTAGTTCATGAATAATATCTACATATATATATATATATATATATATATATATATATGTATTGTGCTGATCATCATAGATTCTCTTTCTATCTATTTTTTCTCATTCCTATAAAAGCTATTAATTAGTGTACACGATCAAAATGAATAATTCAAAAGTGTAAAGCTGATTTAATCCCGAAAATCATAATATATATATATATATATATATATATCTATTAACCATATTTGAGTATGATCAAATTACAAATTACTACTTTTAGGAAAACTTCCACTTTCATTAATTTATTGATCATCACTAATTGTTCACATCATATAATATATATATATTTATATATATATATCTTACTACTATAATATAAGTGTGTATGTGGATAAACAGTAATGAACAGTAAATTCAGCGTTTTCCACTTCCAATATTATCCCTTAATTGTTTAGTTATTTACATTAGTTTATTTTGCTGTCATCTGCTTCGGTCGTTCCTTCACTTTCAACTGATTTCGTTTCATCTAAAATATATATTATGTGTTTCTCTTTTTTTAATGTCCTTTGTGTGATTTTTGTTGTCAGACAAATATATTTAGCAGTTTTGATTAGATAATAAAATAAAATAATAAAGTAATCATAAATAAAATCACGAAGCCAGAAAAAATCAAATTAAAAATAAAATAAAATATTAACACTATTTCTAAAGGAAATTCTTACTTATAAGAAATTGAAGTAAAATAAAACGCAAAAACTTGCCAACCACCTAAATAATATTTAGGCTAATAGCTTCACAGGTTTTGTTAATAAAGTAAATTAAAATCACATCAAGTAAAGTGTAACAAAATTCCAAATTATCATAAAATATGAACAAAAAAATAGATAGAGGATTCACAAGGCTTAGCTATTATTAACTTTCCAATTCACTCTTTAAATAGAAAGTGGATTGAAGGAATTTTATTTTTTAATTATCATAAAATATGACTTTCAAATGTAATTTCTTAGTCTGGACGTATCATATCTAATGCAAAATATTTTAAATGTGGATTTTACTCACCATGATGATGGATATTTCCAATCATGCATTTTATTTTTGTAAAAATATTACTTAACAAATCTGACTAAATACTTTAATCTCATTAAATAGATATGAAGAAAAATTTAGTAATATGCATTCTTCAATAACTGATAGACAACTAATTCTTAGAAAATATCAGGTTTTTCCATACGACCATCCACATATAGATTAGGAAAGTAACTTTTTCACCCTTTTATAAGTCAAAATTTCAATAGAGAACTATTTTGAATAAATGTTTTTTCATATGCATGCTACTTCAAAATATTATAATTCTACTATCTTCTTCAATATATTTCCTAACGGGAATTACATTTATATAACTTTATACTCTTTCTCTATAAGTCATTCTCATAACTACTTATTATATCTTCTATTTTACTTTGAAGGTACACTTCTATGCAGTTTTTGAAATTCCTAAAGGACATCTACATATGCTTCTTTTCACTTTGAAGGTCATTGATATTCAAATGATACAAATCTTAGACATATACACATTTCTACTAGATTTTTCATTAAATTCCTTATTGTTTCGCTAATTTGTAACAATATATTCTTATGATATCAATTTAGACCTTCTACTTTATTACTACATCATAGATGGCAGATGTGAACAGCCTTATTATATAAATCTTCTTAACTATCCATAAACTATCAGTGAACTTTATTATCAATTTAGAAATCTTAAACTCGCTAATCTTTATTTTTTTTAGACAATCTAGACCAGTTAAAACATACATTTCATTACAAATTTATGTTGTCTACTTCAATAAAACATTTCACATCATAAATGAAGACATGTCTAATACGAAGTCTTCATATAATTATGAATATATCTTTTATATGTATCATGTTATTGTATAATAACACATAGCTTCTTTATTGTCTAACATATCATTTTTTTTTTATAATTTTCTTTTTAATTAGACAAACGTGCATCGCACGTTACATTCTTAATTAGTATATATATATATATATATATATATATATATATGAGCAATACTTCAAAACTTTTTCAATTTTCACATATTATTATTTTTTAATTTTTTAATATTTTTTAATATTTTTTTAAATTTTTATTTTTATTTATTTTTTAAAATTTTTATTTATATTTATTTTTTTAAAATTATTTTTTTATTTATTTATTATTCATATATTAAATATTTGATAAAAAAATATAATGTGGGAATAATAAAAAGTTTTGTAGATTTTATATATATATATATAATAGTGTTAGAGTGAATCCACACTTAACACATTCATATTTACATAACATTCTTATTTATATAAAACAATATTTTTTAAATATGAATATGCTGAATATGAATTTTCTCTATAATTTTTCATATACATAAGATCCTAATTAATCAAAATCCAAAGCATCTAGAGATCGATGGAGCATGCAGATCTAGAAATTAATTAAAAGATCCGGCTAGCTAGCGAGCTAGCTGTCTCCTTGCCAGTATACGTACGTACGTACGAAGTACCTAGTTTTCCCACCCAATTCGATCCATCTCCAACATATATATATATATATATATATATATATATATATATATGTATAACACAACCAAACTAGACGAGTTAATATTAATGCCATAGCTAGACTACTGGGCTAACCATAGCCAGCCTGCATGTCAACCTAACTTCATATATACACGAGCGGCTCTACAGTACACATGCGGGATATTGGAATCCTGACCAACTAACTGGCTGAATCCTGTCAAGGCAAAATTAAAGTAGAAAATTTGGTTTTTTTAATGTATTTTTTTAATATATATATTTTTAAATAAAAATATACATCATTCATCACTAAATAAAAATAAAATAAAATAAGAATATTACTCCTATTGTCGGGATCCCCAATCAAGATTTCGGTCCCGTTTAGATTCGGAGATAAGATGAGTTGAGATGAGTTTAGTTTATTTTTTAATATTATTATTATTTTGAGATTTGAAAAATGTGTATTGGGATTTGAAAAATGTGTATAAAAATTTATGTTTTGTTTAAAAGATTATAAAAGTATAATGATGAAATAAAGATGAATTGAGATGAGTTGAGATGAGTTTCCAATACAAACTGGGCCTTCATGTGTACATGAGAGTGATAATATTTCGCTATGGGAAATGATAGACTTATTTTTCAGTTGTTCCTATTTTATCATTCATAGTATATTTATTTTTTTATATTTTCTTTTAAATGTTTTTTAACATCCTTAATTATTAAAAAAATATAAAATTTCATTAATAATAATTTTTTTTAATTATTAAGTAAAAGAAAAAATTTTAAAAATAAAATAATAACAAACAAAATATAAATCTATCATTATTATTTATCTCTCTATCTATATATATAGGATAATGGTGTTATTTGAACCGATTATTATACCAATAATTGACCAATTTTAATATATATATTTTTAATTTTGAGTGATTAAGTAAGTAAATATTATTAAGTTTATGTATTTTTTCTAAATAAAAAAAATATTTAAAGATGTTGGAAAAATAAATAAAACAAAAATTAAAAAAATTAAAATACACTTGGTCAATATAAAATCGATAGGATCTTCGGCCCTGTAGCAGCGTCCATATATATGTGCGCATGAGTCCTACTGCTGGCTGCATGCTAGATGCAGAGGAGGCAGGTCGGCGTGGTCACCGTACGTACGTGTGCTTTTATGACAAGAGGTTCACTGCTTAAATACTGTACTGCGCGCGGGAGTTGAACTTAATTGATCGATGGTCCAGCTAATTTTAAATTGAGTAAGAGGAACGTCCCCTCTATAAATATGAGTAGTTTCTGATCAGACGCCGTATGTATAAATATGGGCCCGGTTTGGATATATAGATGAGATATTTTGTTTTAATTTATTTTAAATTTATTATTATATATTTCAAAATTTTTATTCAAAATATAAATTTTAATATAGTATTTTCAGATTCTAATATAATCTTTTTAAATTCTAATTTAATTTTTTTAAATTCTAAAATAATAATAATATTAAAAAATAAATTAAACTCATTTCAACTTATCTCATCTTTTAATCTAAATTGGGCTATAGAGTAAAATATTTTAGACATAAAGAAATTATATAAAAATTAATTCAAATTGATCATATTGTGAGATTTGATGTGATACGTTAAATTGTAAAATTATTTTTATTATAAAATAGATTTAAAAAATCATATTAAATCACGTTATAATTCGTTTGTAAGTTTATTTTGTATAATTTTTTTGTGTATATAACAATTGATCTTTTATATATATATATATATATGTATGTATTATTTACTTGCATTTATCGATCGGTAGTTCATGACCTGGTTTTTAATGATCTATCTGCCGTGCTCGCACACTGCCCTTCCTTATTTACCTAAAGTACACCAAATATTAACTCTTTTGCAGCTAGCTGGCTCTTAAATATTTGTGAGGTTGCATGCAATATATATAATTACTTCCCAACACCCAGGTGAACCTATAGATATATATAATATCGGTTAGGAATATTATGAATAAATATATATATATATATATATATTGATTGATCAATTAATATTCCAAGAGCGAGAAGGCCAGGAATTAAATTTTTCGAGTGTTCACGTGTTTGAGTAGCATGGTATCATGTACCATATATATTTACAATGTTACTTTCTCTTCATTATTGCTATTATTATTAAAGATTATTTGTTGTTGTTGTTGCTGCTGTTGGTATCAATATTATTACTGCGTTCTACCTCATTACTGGTCAGTAGTGCTGATCTGCACTAATATTATTGAGCATTTCTGTTAGGTTGGAATATGGTACCCATTCATGATCCGCAAAGTTATTATATATATATATATATATATATATGTAATTAGGATCATGAGTACGTAGCAGAAATAAATAAATAGCATATATATCTCTAGATAGCTAAAGGAATATATATCATATAATATGTTTGTAATTAATTAACAGATCATGATCATATTGTGAAAAAAAAAAAAAAAAACAGATCGAAATTGCAAAACTAGCGCTAGGATAAGTCATTTCACTTCCCATAATTAATAAAAGCGAAATTTAAGGCTGTCTGGTGTGGAGACATGAGATCTTAGCTAACTAGTAATGACTACAAGAAATGTGAATTTTTGTGATTAATAAATAGCGAAAAAAATATTATTTATAACTAATTTTAATTGTAAATAATCATTTATCTAAAATTAACTGGCTACAAAAAATTAATTTTCTTATAATGAATTATAAAACTTTGAAAATCGACAATTTTTTATTAAGTTTAATGGAAATTTTAAAACAATTCAGCAAGCTAGAAGATCATGACCAGAGTTCATCAAATAATAATAATATAGATATAGTTAAAAATTAACAATTAATTGCCAATTAGAAGAGGGAAAACTTGAAATATATGGTCAAAAGCCGCAGGCTGTATATAATGTTGTCATGATGATGATGAAAAGTTTTTTTCGCAGCAAGCATGTTCTGCTAGCTTGCGCCCTGTTTGAATTTTTCTACTAACTCATTACTTTAATTAATTTTTTTAAAATTTTTTATATAAAATATAATAAATAATTTAATTTTTTTCAAATTTCAATTTAATTTTTTTAAAATAATAATAATATTAAAAAAATCATATTCTAAGAATCACTACAAAAATACAGATACATATAATCAATTAATTATAACTAAAATGATTATTTTTATTATAAATAATCTGTACTTTTCATTGCAAATAGTTTTTTTTTTTTTTTGCAATTAATTGGTTATAAATATTTTATCACTACAACAAATTTTAGTTTTATGAACGAAATTTATTTTATCCTTAAAATTGATTTTTAGAGATATTTTTTAAAACTCATCTAAAAAATTGGACAAGTTGCAAACTCCGTTCGGACGGACAAAAATCCGTCCGAACAAGACGAAAAAATATATTCGAACGGATAATTATTTGTTCAAATGGAATATATTTGGAGGGAAACATAGCAGCAAGATTGCAAGTTTGTCTGGACTAAAAGTATATTGTTTGGACGGAAAACAGGTTGCAAATGGTTCATTTTTGTTCATCACTATTCATTTGTGTATATATATATATATATTTTTCTATTAATTTCATTTTATCATTTTCAAAATATAAAAAATGTGTTTATATTACATATTATGATTTATGGAACATTTAAAATATTTATAAATGCACAAATTAATTTTACGTAAGTACTTTTAAAATGTTATTTATTTTATTATCACGAGCAGTAAGTAAAATGATAAAAAGAAAAAAGAAACATTGTTATGAACACCAAAAATAAAAGAAAATACTAATTACATCTCAAAATATATATAATATTGTTCGATACAATACATAAAATAAAATACTCCTACTATTTCGGTATCAAATCTATGTCATCCTGCATAGATTTGATCTGTGTCTCTACATCATCTATCATCCTCATGATGCGGTCATCAGCCTCTGCTATCACGCGGGTTGTCATTCTCTCCACCACGCGCTCCACCATTGCCTCCAACTGCTCCAATGTGAATCTTGCAAGTTGGCTCTGAGCAAGCTGGGTAGCAATACTAATAGTAGTATCAGTCGACCCTAGAGTCCTTACATAGGGGTATCCCTTGCTCTTGCTGATAGATATCTTGTTGAGAGCCCCCATCTGAAGTTCTCTTCTCTCACCAATCCACTCTGTAACTCCAGCTTGGAGTAAAAGGCCAGATATCAACAGTCCAAATGGTAGACTGCCTCCACTCCCATATCGTGACTCTTGTTTGATGCGGTAGAACATATACAGCGCTAGATCAATCGGGTCCCTTCTCGTGCCCGATCCATCCTGAAATCTGTCTTCTGCTTTTTCGGGTCCACGTTGTACCCGACTATCAGATTCAGCAATCTGAAGAATGGAGTGCAGTCGACCTGTTTAATGGCCTTCCCGCCATCATATGTAGGAGCCTCGGGATGTCGTAGTAGCTCACGTACCTGATCATCTGTAAAACCATCATCAGGTACGTACTCCTCATCGCTATCAACAGCGTCTGAGCCAGCAGCCAACTCATCGACAGTCCATGTTGCAAAGGACGATGAGGATCCAGCCTTTGTGTCTGCCCTGATAGATCTAGATGCTACTGCTGCGGAAGGATGAGGATATGCGTCCGTCACGCGTGGGATGTCCAAATACTCTGCAATCACCCAATGAGAGAAGGTAATATTGACTTCCCGCACCATCAGCACGTAGTGGTGATTATTGCCAGGCTCATCTCCCAATGCATAATAGAATTCGCATACCATATCAGGATATGCGATCCCATCCTGAGTGCAGATCAGAGCCTATCCTCACTCTGTGAAGATCTGGTGGATGATGTGTCCCTCCCACTTCAGCTCTCTGAAGTCATCCAAAGTGACAGGCCGCTCTACTAGAACAGATTTACAAACAGGAGCAGTGAGAGCACTGGGAGCAGCGGGAGGGACGGGAGTGGAGGTAATTGGAGTAGCGTTCACTAGTGGAGGTGTGCTGCTACTTCTAATCATATGATCTCTCCCAAACTTTTGAACTCTACTCGCCATTCATATACTGTTCAACAAATAAGTGCTGGAAGAAGTTAGATAGGTTTGATGGAACTCGAAATACTTAAATAAAACCAAAACTTATATCAAGCTGTTCTGTTTGGCACTAACTCGTTCGGACGAAAAATAATATCACTGAACGAGTTATATGGCTGTTTGAACAAATAGGATCATCTCCTACATCTCGTTTGGATGGGGGTCATTCACGTCTGAACGGAAACCCCTGCGAAGAGAAATGACTGAGTTGACTCGGCCATTACTTTTTTCCTACAAAAATCAAATCTATTCAGACCAAATCAACCTAATATCAATCCTAAAGGTCCAAAAAAATGAATACTAGGAAAAAAAATTACAAAATCTATGAAAAATGGGTCGGATTCGATTTGAAATCCGACCCTTATAAAAATGGGTGTTGAACACCCATTTTCAACCAATAGGAGGGGTTAGAGGGACCATACCTTATATATCTCACTGTCGATGATGATTTTGGGAAGTTCTAGTGTGATTCTCATTCGAATGGGAGTGACTTTTGGAATCTATCGTTTGTTGCAGAAATGAAGCGTTCGACGAGGACTGGGTCTATATACCTCAACACTCGTTCGGACGAGCAATTTATCGTTCGAATAAGTTTGAGCGTCCGAACGGTGTTTATAAGAGTTCGAACGGTAAGGGTATATATTTGGACGGAGGGGTATCTGTTCAAATGAAAATAAGAGAGTTTAAGGTTTAAGCAATTCATTATCAGTTCGACTAGTTATAATGTTATTACTATGTACCATACGACACTAATAGTATTATAAAGTATTTAGTAAAAAAAATACTAAAATTAGTCTTTATAATATACATGCACTATACATAACACTAAGATGACAATATTATATATAATAAGTATATATCAAGTACTTTAACTTCATATATATCAAGTACTTTGTATATATTAGTATATATTAGTTAAAATATAAGTATTATACTATTTACACGTAGTATTTAGTTTATAGTAATTAGGTACATGTTGCTTAGATTACTTAATATATAATTTGTAGTGTCATCACTTATTTAGTACATATAATTTATAATATATATTAAGAATAGTATTAGTAGTATCATTGTATACACATATATAATAATAATTAAACATTATCTAGTATATTAGTATTATAATACTAGTGTAACTCTATAAGATGATATAACACTAAGATAATATATTACATTACGTAGTAAAAGCCTATTACAATAATGATATAATATTTTTTTGTATTAATTAGTATGTTAATATGAAGTACTTGTTTGAATCGTAATTTACTATTATTCGAATTTACTTTATCTCGTAGTTTGTGTCAATAATTTGAAGAAAAATTTTCCTTGTACAAAATACTGAAGACTGTTATACGTCCTAACGGCCTCTAATTCGTTTGAACGATAAATACTCAGAATATGCTTAGAATAAATAGTCGGGATGCGAAAATTTTTCGTTCAGGCGCAAAAAGTTGAAATTTTTCGCGAGAAAACAAGACGACAAATTGAAATTTTTGCGTTCGGACGAATAAATTCTACGTCCGAACGCAACTTCAATGATTTAAACACTGACTCTTCAATTCATTTTTCCAACGAGATTGAGTTATTTTTTAGAGATGGAAACTGAGAAGGAGGCAGAGAAGGATTGTACATTGTAAGAGGATTCTTGAGTGTGGAAAACTTGATATTCTTGAGAGAGAATAGATAAATCTCATTTCTCAATATTTTTTTTGTGTATTTCTCAACATTAAAAGTGGTTGGAAGTTTTCTTATCTTATAATTTCTAATTGTGGACAGTGTTGTTGAATTGGATTTGAAGTTGGAAGTGCAAAAGTTAATGTTAGTTTTCTAATTATTAGAGTTTAAAGATTAGAAATTTGTTTTGATATTTTAGGGCGATTTTATATAGAGTTTGCATACTTCTTTTGATATTTGAGATTTTATTATATAACCAATTTCGAGCATGATTTGTTTATTTGGGCATTTGTTACTTACTTGCTTGATGTTGAGGATTGGTTATGGTATTCTGTTTGCACAAGTTCTGTTCGAACAGAACTGTTCACGTCCGAACGAATGTTGAATTTTGTTGAGGTTCATCCAGACGTAAAAATATACGTTCGAACGAAACTCGTGTAGTCAGAATAAATAAATAGTGTTATGAGAATATCAATTACAGTAATATTGATGTTGTTTATGAAATGATTTAGGTTTTTTTTAATAGGCAGTAGATGAGTAACGAAAATATAATAGATAAAAGTTGGATGCTATTAGGAAATAGACTTGGATGAGACTATAAGGAGTATGTACGGGGGGTGAAATTTTTCATAGAGTTTGCGAAAAATAGTGCTAACAATCGGGATTTTATAAGATATCCGTGCAAGAAGTGTAAGAACCTGAGTTATTTAAACATGGTAGTAGTAGAGTCTCATTTGTTTATTAATGGGATAGATCTTAAATACTCACATTGGGTTCTACATGGCGAATAATTTCCTACAGGAGTTAGATTTGAGAGTCATTCCAATCGGATGGAGGAAACTGGCAATGAGATCAATATCAACGATACAAATGTGGTTGTTTCAGATGATAGTGATGATAATAGAGAGGATATCACTAAGATGTTAGATGATATTGGCGCAGACATGTTTGAGGTTCGAGATAGAGAAGGAACATCTTCACAATCTTTTAAGGGAAACGAGAACTTTGCAAGACTGTAGGAGGATGCACAACGACAACTGTATGAGGGGTGTACCTGTCATAGCAAATTGTCATTCACAGTGAGGTTGCTAAATATCAAGTCAATATGCCAGATTTCTGCAAAGTCCATTGATATGCTACTTGAGTTATTTAAAGAATTCTACCGCAAGATAATGTGATGCGTTGTAACTTTTATGAGGCAAAAAAATTGAAGCGATGATTGCGATTTGATTACAATATTATTCATACTTGTAAGAATGATTGTGTACTCTTTTGGAAGCAATATGCAGAATTTAATTCATGTCCAATGTGCCACGAGTCAAAATGGACATCAGATAAACGTAATATACCGAATAAAGTGTTGAGACATTTTTCCTTGATCCCTCGACTTCAACGGTTGTTTACTTCTCGAGTAACTGCGAAAGATATGACTTGGCATAATGCAAAAAGAGTTGGAAATGATCAATTTTTCTCGCATCCAGCAGATTCCTTACAATGGAAGAAGTTTGATGGGGAATATCCATGGTTTGCCGAAGAGCCTCGGAACGTACGCCTCGAGTTAGCAACTGATGGTTTTAATCCATTTGAAAATATGAGCACTTCTCATAGTACGTGGCCTGTGATATTAATGCCTTATAATTTGCCACCTTGGAAGTGTATAAAGGACCCTTATTTCATGATGGTTTTATTGGTCCCAGGGCCGAGATCACAAGGAAATGACATAGATGTATATCTACAACTATTAATAGCAGAGTTGAAAGAGTTGTGGGAACTGAGTGTGAGTACATATAACACGGCCTTGTCACGAGAATTCAAGATACATGCTGTAGTCTTATGGACAATAAATGATTTTCCAGTATACGAAAACTTGTCTGAATGGAGTACAAAAGGTAAATTGGCTTGTCCTATTTGCAACAAAGATACACAGTCCCAGTGGTTAACAAATGGAAGAAAATTATGTTTCATGGGTCATTGTCGATATTTACCTAATAATCATAGATGGCATTCGAACAGGATAATGTTTGATGGGAAGACTGAGCGGAGGTCATCACCGTCAACACTGTTTGGCAATAATATTCTTACACAACTACTTGAGATTCCAAAAAATAGATTTGGAAATGACGCACGAGCGAGAAAGAGGAAACAAGATGCAGTGGAATTCGATTGGATAGAAAAAAGCATTTTCTTCGAGCTGTCATACTGGTCTACATTGACACTTCGCTATAATCTAGATGTCATGCACATTGAGAAAAATATATGTGAAAATATTTTAGGTACTCTCATGTCAATAGAAGGAAAAACAAAATATACAATTAACTCCTGTAAAGATTTGAAGGAGTTGGGAATAAGACCAGAGTTGCATTTACAAGATAATGGGTCTCGAGCCATCATGCCTCTTGGATGGTATACACTATCAAGCGATGAGAGAATGAAATTTTTTAACTGGTTATTGTCAATCAAATTACGTGATGGGTATGCTTCGAACATGTCAAGATGCGTGCGAACACATGACTGGAAGATAACTGATCTTAAAAGTCATGACTGTCATATATTTTTATAACGTTTGTTGGCAGTTTGTGTGCTTGGAAAGCTTACTCGAGATGTTCGTACAACTCTCACAGAGTTATGGGTATTTTTCAGAGGCACTTGTAATAGGACGTTACAAGTTGACACATTGTTAAAAATGGAGGTTGAGATCGTAGTGATATTGTGCAAAGTAGATGGTTTGTACCTGCCTTCTTTCTTTGATGTAATGGTTCATTTGGTTGTTTATCTACCTAGTGAGACTTTAGTTGTTGGCCCGGTTCAATATAGATGGATGTATCTAATTGAGCGATTTTTAGGAAAGTTTAAGCGAAGTGTGAGAAATAAGACTCATCCAGAAGGTTCAATTGCAGAGTCCTACATTGATAATGAATGGCACACTTTTTTTTCAATGTATTTTCGTAGGGTTGATACTAGATTTACGAGATCGGATCGAAATTATGAAGGTGAACAAATGAGTGTCTCATCATCATTTTCTGTATTTTCATAAACTGTACGTCCAATGGCTGCACAAGGGGGCTACGACTTGTGTGGACGAGATTTTTATAGAGCTCGATTGTATATCCTAAATAACTGTGTAGAAATTGAGCACTACTTAAGGTTAGTAATGAATTTTTGTATAACTAAAATAATTGAGGTTAGTATTTTCGTATAAATTAATATTTCACATGAAAACGTGCAGCAAACATTTATAACTACTTAGCTCTGGTGATGGAGCTGACGTACAAAAGAAGCATGAAGAGGAGTTTGCCTCGTAGTTTGAACATACGGTATTATTAAAAAATTAATATGGATTCTATTGATATTTAATATTATACTAAATATATTTCTTGATGTAGGTTCAATAAAAACATGCTACAAATCTCGATGAGATCTCACCAAAACTTTATACATTGGCATGTGGTCCAAGTAAGAAAGCTATCCAGTATTCGGATTGCTTGGTGCGTGGATATAGATTTCACACACGTGATAGAAAACGATATAGAAAAATTCAGAATTGTGGGGCCGCAGTTGAAGGGAGCCATGGAGATGATAACATTGACTTCTACGGAGTTGTAGAAGATATTATAGGGTTAAAGTATGTGGGAGGTTGTATTGCTTGGTTGTTTAGATGTACTTGGTGGGATGTTTCACATCCTAGATTGGGATTGCGTAAAAATGGAGGTTTTGTCAGTGTGAATACATCCCGGACCTGGTACGAGGATGATCCTTTCATTCTCACCTGCCAAGTGAATCAAGTTTTTTATTTAGATGATCTGGAATACAGAAACCCATGACAAGTAGTGGAGAAGTTTGCACCAAGAAATGTATATGATTATATTCCAGAGACAGATTAACCACATGAAGAATTTGATGGTTCGACAAATGAAGAAGCATATTAAGAAAACAAACCAGTGATCAATCTATTTGTTGACCTAAGTCAATATGATATGGTTTTACTCCGTAGAGAATATGTTGCACCAGAAGTGATCGAGGGTGAAATGTCGAAAAAACATGAATCTACTGACGTGTCTAGTGAAGATGAAAGAGATTCGTCCAGCAAAATTGATAGTGAATGAATTAAAATATCTTTGTAAGTATAAATTTGATAAATATCAACAATATTTATTTGGTTATATATTTAATTCATTAAAATTTCAAATAAATATACCTCCCAAACGCAAAGCAGTTCGTACACCATTCCCACCCATACCCATTATTGACTCTCATGCATGTGATTCACTGGCCAGCAATAGTGTACCAGCATTACCAAACCCAGCGCCAGGTGTTTTGTCAAATTATGGTATTTACTACATGAGTTAATATATATTTACCAAATTATATATATCTGTTCTGATTATTGTACTTGTAGTTGTAAGCCAGCACCGAGGATGAGACATCACGAGGGGTGTCTGCATAGAGAAAATCAGAAAAATGGGTAAAATTAAAGTTGATATATTAGAGGGTCACACTGATGGGTACAGTGATTCACAAGCATGGCTTTCTACTTATGTTAGTGCCCTCACTCGCGCGTATGCTTCGATGTCAGCAGTCTACTGGGTTAACGATCTTGAAGATATAAAAGATCATATAAAAAATCGTTGCCTGGTAATGAGCTACATTCCAAGAAAATTCAAATTTAATGCTAATTGTATTTATACTAATTACTAATAAGTTTTTCAAAGATGAGTTTGATCTAGATTTTAGTCAGCGAAAGCATCGAAAAATAGTTAAGGAACTAATGTCAGGTGCATTCCGAAGGTACAAAGATCGGTGTCATGCACATTTTGAAAAATTCAGCACTACTATTAAGGCACGCCAAAATCCATTCCAAGCAATACCACCAGTCGAGTGGGAGAAAGTTTGTGATCTGTTTGAAAATTCTGCTTATAATATAATATCACATTAATATTTTTTTTAATAGAAAATTATATATGTATTAGAATTTGAAACTTATAATCTTTTTCTTTTTTTTAACAACGGAGAGCTGTGAACAAAGTAAATAGATCAAATTTAAATATTCACCATTATGCGAGTTCTCGATCTTTTCATCATTTGCATAAAAAATGGTCAGTATTCTGATCTCATTAAAATATGCACTTTTCTCTTTCAAGTTCTAATATAGTTTTTTTTTTTTGCAGCAAGCTGAAAGTTCTGGTGACTTTGATCTAACTCATTTATATGCTAAAGCACATAAAAATCGTGATGATTTTTGGACCAGTCCTGAAGTTGAGGCAAATTATATAAGTTTAAGTATATTAAGTCAAGTCTAATAGAATATTCCTATTATTTATACTAACTCTAATATTTTTTTTTGTAGGAAAAGATGAAATCTCTAAAGGATGCTACTTCAGATCTATCTGATGAATCATCTGTCAACGATACTCAGATCCTATCTGAAGTTCTTGGATCATGTTTTGGATATTTGAGGGGCTTAGGACGTTGTGTGAAGCCATCTTCCAGTTCAGTATCCTCTTCTAAGACTAGATCCAATGAAGACAAAACTAAAGAGTTAGAAGCAGCACAACTTGAGATAGAATGATTGAAGTCCCAAGAACAAGAGTTGTTGATCAGATTAGATAAAACAGCGGAGTTAAAGTCAAGAATAGAAGAGAGACTGGAGTTGAGGACACGAGCAATGTTTGAAAAATGGTAAAGGATGTCCCAAAACGCTATGCCACCACCACGATCTTAAAATTTATTTTTTATATTAATTGTACATTTATTATTCTGTTTAACAACAATATTTAAACAAATTTGATGTGCAAATTACATTTTTATTATAATAATAATGCATCTTTTAATTAAATGTGAATCTATGTAGCGATACCGTTCGAACAAAAAAATCACGTTCGAACGATACATTATGATTTAAAAATTCGTCCGAACTAAAAAGAGTCCGTTCGAATAAGATTAATTCCAATAATTTATTCGTTCGAATAGATAATATCCGTTCGGATGCTTATCTCGTTCGAACCAGGTAATCTGTTCGAACCAAATATTTATCCGTTCGAACAGAAACTGTAAGTTCGGACAACTGAAATTTTTGTTCGAATCGGTTTCTGAGACGAATTTTTTTTGTCTCAAATAAAAAAACCCGTCCAAATGGATTTGGACAAGCAAGTAAGATTTCGTCTCTAAAAATCATTTTTAGGGACGAAATTTAATTTTTGTCCCTAAAAACTTTTTGAGACGGGCTTTTTACTTGGGATGAAATTTTTTTGTCTCTAACGATTTTTTGTCTCAAAAAATAGATTTTTTGAGACAAAATGATTTGTCTCAAAAAACTTATTATCTTGTAGTGTAATTTTTTAATTTCTTTAACTTTTAACTTTTATCTAAAATTAATTCATCTCATCTCATACCTATATGGAATTAAGTTTCTCCTAACCTTCGTGAGGAAGAGTAGTGTGCTGTGTATTTCAGTTGACGAATGAATTATGAAAAGGTTTGAAGGTCAATTAGTGTATTAATTAATTATTCATTGCAAGTCCCCACTACTACACGTACGTATTACGCCCGCCGCCAGCATGCATGCCGCGCGCGCGCGCGCCTAACTAGCTAGCTAGCAGGTAGCATGCAGGCGCTAGCTGCTTCTAGTTGCTTAAACTCAGGGTAATATATATGAATTAGTTAGTTGAGCCTCTTAAGTCTTAATCATATTAATCCTATTTGTTGTGATCTCCATGCAAACCGTAGCTAGCTGCTCTGCATGTGTAGATGTACGTCATGCGTAAGCCTGATGTAATTGATCAGTTAATTACAGTTTTATGATATTAATTAAAGTTCTGACCATCGATCGAGTAATAATTGATCATTAGCTAGGGTTTCATGAGCTGGCCTGATCCTGATCATGATCAGGATCAGGTGAATCGAAGTTTTCAAAAATATGATATTAATTGGACGATGATAATGATGATCAGAATTACTATATACTGCATGATCATCATGATCATGATGTGCATTTATATACGATTAATTGTTAATTAATGATCGATGATCATTAATGCATCATATTATTATTATTATACAGTGCAATATGAGATCATCGATGGTACTGTTATGTGGTATATATTTAAGTGCTTGAAATGTAATATTAATAATTAGCTTTTGATGCATGGAGTGATGACGATATATAATAATATAATGGAATCATTAATTTATATTTGTACTTAAGATGATGCATGGGTACTGGTATAGATAGATATACAGCTGCGACAACCATATATATTAATTAAATTATTGATTATTCATGTGATGGTATTGGTAATTTATAAGGATGATAAATATAGCAATAACTATAAGTTAGTTGGTAACGATAAATTATAGATCAGATGATATATATTTATAATTATAATGATACTCTAAAAGCTCATGGTATATTAATGGTTTTAAAAGAAATTTGAAATACATCATGTGCACACAATATCATAGAAATATATTAAGTGACTTTCCATCGATCTCACTAAATCATTAGTTGATCAGTGCATATATTATAATCAAATACACAAAATAGATTGAAGACTAGTATTCTGTTTGGATATAAGAAATACATCTCATCCCATCTCATTATTAGAGTTTTTTCAAAATTTCACATAAAATATAATAAACAATTCATCAAGCTTTTCAAACTTTAAAATAATAAATATTTTTATAATATTTTATACAACTTTCACCTCATAATCTCATCTTATCTTATCTTATAATCTCATGATCTCAACTCACTATCCAAACGGTACCTTAAAAGTTCTTGAGGATTTCAATGGGTTAAAATAAACATATGAATTAATGGTCCATTATATATGTATGCCGGTCATGAACTTCGGCCATTTTAAGTGATTTCTATTTTAGTGAATTTTTAAAATAACAAGATTAATTGCTCATTAAATATTATATGATCCACGCATTATATATCTTTATATGTATAAAATGGCTATCTAACGAAAAATCTTGTTTTAACGGAAAGTTTTATTTTTCTGTTAAAGTTAACACTTTCCATCCAACTTTGTTAAAATAAATACTGTATTTAATGAGAAATATTATTTTAATTACAATCCATTAATTCTATTAATTATCGAAATAATGTTCTTGACATTAAATTTAATTACACCATTTCAATTTTTTATAACGATAAACTTTTCTTTTAAAACTTTTTTTTATATATAATAAATATAGAATAATAATAATAATATAGAATGACATAATAATAGTATAGAATATATAACAATATATATAAATAAACCATTCATAACAATATAACAATACAATCCTCACTTAGAAATGTTAAGTTATACGTTAGAAAGTTTAATTTTATTCATGAAAATTTATTCCTATTATATGATTAATAATTTCATTCTTTAAAAATTATTTTATAATTTTAAAATGAATGTATTATTTATTTATTTTTTGAGATGATAAATATACGGTATATACAATTAACTATAATTATATTAAATTGGTAATAATAGACAATAAATATAATTAATATATTATATTTGTTTGATATTTAATTAAAATATATATGATCTAATAAATTTACATATTTAAGATTAAAATTTCATGTTATAAATTATAATATAACATTCTTTTATATAAATTATAAACTACATAATTTTTTTAAAATTATATTATTTCTTAAAAATAATCCCATAACTAAAAAAACTGTGGATGATTCAAGTTTATGTAGATATAGAAAAACTCAAAGACTAAAAACATAGGTATTTTAATGTCCTCTCTTTTGAGGCTGTGCAAAATGACTCAAATATTAGATCATCGTCTTAGAATTATAAAAATATAATATTTTAAACGAATCTTTTATTAAAGTTTCAATCAAAATTATCTCAAACAAATTTGATAAAACTATAGATTATGTTTATTTATAAGACTATCTTATTATTTTTATTAATACTTTTTTTTATATAATATATGAAAACGTATAATTATTTATCATTCATTTAATTAGGAATAATCTTCTAATTTTTGTTAGAAATTAAACAAGATTAACGTGCTTTATACGTTACTTTTATCTAGTATATATATATATATATATATATATATATATGTCTATCATGATCAGTAGCTTCCACTCTAAGATTTCAAATTGATCAAACATGATTAATAATAACTTTAAGGGATCTGAATCCTAAATATAATTAAGCATTCATGCACGGAAAGTGTTAGTGGGCGCTGAAAATGATCACTAACGCTGAATTATCATTTGCAACAAGAGTTAAATTGATCATCAAAGTAGCATTTAATAGATATTAAAATGCAAGAATTAAGGAGAGAAAATCAAAGATTTTTTATTTTTATTTTTTTAAAGGAGAGAATCAAAGATTAAAAACGAATCTAGTCATGATCACAACGTGGACAAATAGTATTATTGGGGATCATGAGTCAAGACTTAAACAATTATCATGTTATACATATAACACAATGATCGTCTTGTAATCAGATTACATGCAGATCATATAATATGCTTGAGTACATTATTATTATTATTATTATTCAAATACATGGATTTCAACAAATTAAGGCCAGATCATTGATCTATAAATGGTACATATTCTTTGGGTGTATATTTATATATATATATATATATTTATGCGTACGGGTATCATGATCATCTTCAAAAGATTACAGTACAATATAATAATTTTTTTAAGGGATGTAGTTATTTGTGATCATCGATCGACTCATGTCATGCCTGTTAATTAATTCTAACCATGTAGCATATATAACGAACATATATCATCATCATCATTATTATTAATATTATTGTCTTTGAAACGTCTAATTAATTAATGTAAATAAATAATAATAACCATGGAATAATATTCCTACTTTAATTGACTCCGATAATTCATTAATTTATACAAGATCATCATCGATGTCATATTGTAAGTCCAATTAGAAAACATGATCAATATCAATTAATTTGTAAAATATGCAGTCTTCAGTAACAAATTAATTAGCTAGCTTAAGGTCATATATTATGCGCGCTAAGGCTAGCCGTACGTGTTCTTTGGCTGGCTAGGGTTTAATTCTATATTTTTAGTTTTGCGTCCATTATTAATTGAGAAACTATGGGTGCTGGCCGGTTGGTGCAGTAGTAAATCCAAGAGCATTTCTTATAAATGTGATCAGTGATCTTTAATTTTGTTTTGTCTTGAATTGAGCATATGATCTCCCAATAATCTAGACTTGTTTTTTCACTAGGAGCCGGATGTAATATTATTTAATATATATGTAGAGATGGTTAATTTTATGCTTGCTGATTATTTTTTTTTCAAGAAATTCTATGGGAATTAGCAGAAATCTAATATTTCAATAAATAGAAGTATGAATTTAAGATTAAGGATCGGCATGCATGGGGAAGAATTATCAATCTGTTTTTAAAGAAGAGATCATAGATCATCAGTTTTTAAGTGATTTTGGTCTTATCACACTATAAAAAAAAAACTGTTTATTTGTCATCAGTTATTTATAATGAAATGATTATTTTTAATTAATTAAAATGAGTCTATAATAATATTGTAAGATAAGAGTTATATATTTTTATAAATTAATATTGTTCTTATAAAGTATTTTATAAAACTATTCCTGATTTAATTCATTGTTGTGAAATGTATTATAAAAAATATTGTGTATAAACCATTTTCCAATTTGAGTAAGACAGACACATAAGATTGGGATACGGCGTAACGCACACAAAAAGCCGATCGACCAAGAGGCAAGATCGTTAAGAATCATTCAATACAGTTAATTTGCAAAGACGCTAGTGATCATTAGGCCTGATGGAGCATGATGATAATGGAGAGGCTTGGATAGTTAGTTAATAACTAGATTATATTATATAAGATGATATGAAAGTTGAATGAAATATTATTAAAATATTATTTTTAATATATTTTTGTTTTGTAATTTGGTTGATCTGTTTATTATATTTTATGTAAAATTTTAAATATATATATATATATATAATAATTAGATAAAATGAGATATGTTGAGATCAGCCTCTCAATCTAAACAACCCAAGAAGTCTCTCGATCAATTATAAATTAATAACCCAAAGCACGAGGACGTAATAACTTTCAGATTCATTTTTACCTTATTAATAACAAAGTGTACCATCTCAGAACTAACTTAAAACTGAAATCACTATAGAAAAACTGATTATTTGTCATCAGCTATTCTCTGTTAAAATAATTATTTCGTGTCAAAATGAGTATACTTTTGTTACAAAAAGTCATATTGACCACAAATAATCTGTCACAAATATTTTTTTTTTTTGTTTTTGCAGTAAATTATCCCCCACTAAATATACTCTAGGAAATTAAGTACTCCTTCGTTCGCTGAAATGCTAGTTAGTCATTCAGATGATCCACGTCTTAGGCATCAAATTAGCCTATACATTCTATATATACGCACAGTAAGCTTGTTATAGATATTAACAACTTGAGATGAAATGAGGAGTTTCTTTTTCCTTGTGATGAGCCTGCCCAATTCCACTGAGGGATCATCAAATCTGTTTTCTTTCTTATTTGTTTTGCTGTAAGCTAATTAAGGGTTTGCCTTTTGTTATTCGATTTTTTGAGACAAAGTTCATTTTTCATCTTAAAAAACCTTTTGAGACATGCTTTTTGAGACAAAATAGAGACGAAACTTTTCATCTTTAAAAATATTTTGGGACGAAAAATTGAATTTTTTTGGGACAAAATGATTTGTCCCTAAAAACACAATCTCTTGTAGTGTTCAGCTTGTGCAAGTAAACTCTCTGGCTACATATATCGTGTATTAACTGGTATTTCCCTACTTCATGAGTAACTTCTGGATTTTGCTATTTCAATTGTTTCTGGCCATGTTCAAACCAATTCAAATGCATCACCCAATAGAACGGACTGGACGGAAGAATCAAGATACCTTTGGCTCAACACTTTCTATTTTGAGAGCCTTTGTTATGAAACATGAAAAAATGGCATATAATTCGGTTGGAGAAAGAATCTACAATTTGTAATATGATATACCTTAAGGAGTGGAGTACATACTTTCCAAGCCCCCATTACAACTAGAAGGCGTTTGAGCATCCAGTTACAAGACTTCTCCATAACAAAAACTCGAACTTGTAGCTTCATATGGTGTGCGTATGATCGACATGGAACTATCCAAATGTAAAATGCAAAACATACCGTAGCCGGATCTACTATCTTGACATATGATTAGTGGACAGTATTTGCACGACTTAGACGTTTCTTCCTGTATCTCCATGCCACCTGAATGCGAGTGGCAGCAAGGGATCTCCAGTAGGGTGATTCATACCTACAGAGAAACGAATATCACAATGCTCGGTGACAGGTGTTTGCAAGAAATTCAAATACTCTTTCTTGTCATCATGACTGGGAAAAATCACTTGCTTTTATAATTAGAGTGTGTTATCTAATTCATCTTAAAACAAAAGAAAAATATGTGGTTTCTAATAAATCATGATGCAAGAAAGAATGTTATTTATTTAGGCTGATTGGTCTAGGAGGGCTTGAGAAGCAACAATATGGTTAGTGGTTGCTTCTTAGAAATTACACCAAAGAAACCTAAATTACTACACAAAGTTGGTGACATTCTTAAGCACCCTTTGGTTACCAAATTATATGCAGATAGCTTCTGTTTTAGAAATGGAGCACCCCCTGGAAAAGCCCCAATAAACAAGGCTTTCGTTTGCAATTGCTTTCATGCAGATATCTAATATATCAATGCTAAAAATGAAAAGAGCAGCAGAACAGAAATTTGGAGTCTCTTTGGCTCTGATATTCTGCCTGCCATGTTAGTGGTGTTATTGTCAGAAATACAACAAAACCCTTCTGAATCGTGATTAAGGGAATAAAAAGTTTGGTTTGCATTACCATGCTTGCTGCCAGCATTAAGGGAAACATATTGGATTGATTTATTCTCTTAGACAACATCGATATGGCCTATTATTATAGACAACATCGATATGGCCTAAACAACATGATTGCATGAATTCCAGCAAATGGACAAGCATACTTGTTGACAGGGATGTTCGGAGAATGAGATGAGGATCTATGAATAGTAATGAAATGATTTGCAAATAGTAGTGAAATAGTTTTCGTTAAAATGCTTTATTGGGTTTTGGGAAAAGAGAGAAAACAAAGTTGAATAAAAACATTATAAAGTTAAAATACTGTTGAATAGACTTTTTTAGCATTACTATTTATCAAAATAATAATAACTTTTTAATATTATTTTTGTTTTGGAATTTGAAAAAGTTGAATTTTTTTTTCCTTATGTTTGGAAGTCTGAGAAAGTTGTAATAATTAGATAATGATTAGATGAAAAAGTTAAATAATTGAAATTAAGAAGTGTTTGTGTTTGAGTGATGTTTGTGAAGGAAATTTTGAGAAATCTTGAGATGAGATGGTTTGTGTTCCCAAACAATTCCTTAACTTTAATGCCTACGCTTGCAGGTCCACAACCAGGCTGTCTAAGGGATCCTAATGGAGATTTTTAAGGCATTAAAAAGACTAGATGTAAGTGGTGTGAGACCTATACTCTATATAGCATGTAAATAAAATCAAATTTCAGGACCCTTGTGTAGTAATTTTGACATACATGCACCAAAAACATTACATATTATGAGTTCTACTTTCTCTTCACTTTTTCTAAGAAAATATATTTTTTTGGATTTTAGAAGATTTTCAGGGTCAAACTTTTAGGTTTATAAGAAGCATTCAATTGTTTTGTAAGATCTTGTTCTAAAATTTTAATTATAGCATAAGTCTAGATATATGGACTGTATTAAAATTCAAAAGAATATAGGTGTACTTTTGGGCAAAAGTTCAAAAACATTTATGGTAGTTTAGGAATGTGAAATATGGATATCCCATGAAAGTAACTAGTATCTTAAGACAACATATGCACCCAAACAGGTGTATTTATCACAATATTCTTATGCATCAAACATTCAGATATGGGTTAACATAGAAATAACCTTATGGCTCCTTGAACATGTTGATTCCGCAAGAATCTTGCAAAAAGACTGGTGACTTCCTCAAGGTCAGCAGCTTTGAGTGAAAATGCTTCTACATTTGTTAAGCACCTTACCATCCTGTTGCTATGCAATCTCTGTCCAGGAATCCTTATTTTTTTCCCATCTACAATGGCAACCGTAGGAATAAATACGCTGATCTCTTTCAAATGCAGGCACTTGTAGTGAAGCAAAAATTCTAGCTAGCAAGTTCTCTACGCCCTTGAACATATGGAGAGGTGGTTATTGATTAAACGCGTACCTTTATTTACTGAAGACTGCTCTAGACACCAAGTGAGAAGCTCCTCACCACAAACATCCCCTTCAGATAAGGGAACTACAATCCCGTCATATCCTATGCTCTCTGTTTTTCCACGTACGATGAATACCATCTTCTCAACCAAACCACCTTCGTACAAAATTGTGCTTCCTTTAATGTATATCTTCTGTCTTAACCTCTCGCAAATGGCATCTAAGACAGGATCATCCATCATGGAAAATATCCGAACCTGCAGTAAATTTTAAATCCTGATAACATGCTTATGAATGGATCTAACACCAAGGACTAGGGATATCAGTGATTTCCATTACTTCATGGCGCATTTCAATATCAGGCTCATATTGCAAAGCCAAATAAACTTATTAAGTCTTTTAAGTCTGAAGGATCTGAACTAAGTTTTAACTAAAATGTAATCAATCAACACGCAAATTTATTCAAGGAACTAGCCATGCTACAAAGCTCCAATATTCTGATACCTACCTTCTTCACAAATTTGAAGAGATGTCGTCTTATATCTCTCTGAAGGTCCTCCGGCAAATTCTCCAAAAGAACTTCTTCATTTACTCCTCTGGTGGCTGCCCAATTATATCTTTCAGCTTGTCGGACTTGCCTACATGAAAATCCAATTATATGGGTCAGATTGTCAATAAATCCTACAAGAGAAAGCACATCTGTGACTTAAGAGATGTAAGATGCGTACATATAGATGAAGAAATTAAGAAGCCAACGAGCTCAGCACGACCTCATTTTTCTATCTTATTCTTATTAGTGAAGGAAGCGCCATTGAGGCAGAGCTCATTGGCTTCTTTCTTTTGTTATATACATATATAGCTTACAACCGATAATTCATTAGGTGCCTTCGATATCCCAACCCTAAGCAGAGATAAAATCATGATCATTCCTTTCTCATTATAAATCCTCAAGCATAAAAAATCATCATCATTCCTTTCTCATTATAAATCCTCAAAAAAGTATAAAAAATCTCAAGTTGTTTGTCAAGTTAATATTAGCTTAAATTAATAGCACAATCCTACTCCTAGGTGTGAAAAGACTTTCTCAAAACAAGAAGTCTAATGGAACATAGATGTTGTTGCATTGTTGATGACAACACCTAAACACCTTCAGTGATGTTTGATTTCAAAGCATTTTGAAATTTGTTTTATCCACGCTTTATCCCTACCACCAACAGTGTGTTCTAGATGGTAAGCTGCCTTCCATAAATACAGAGCTCAAGTCCTCATTCTCATTCACAATTCATCATTTATCATTCATTTTCAGTGAAGGTGCTAATCTTAGCAAATGTTAATTGGCTAGAAAAAGCGTGTAAGGACAACTTCAAAAGCATGGCATAAAGATTTTAAATTGGTAGCCAAGTGTTCTTGTTTGCTGACTTGGGTTATTTTAGTAGAAATAAATATCAAGCAAATATAATTCTTCAATTATCCTGAACTCAAAACATAAAAAGATGAAATGGAAGGTGTAAGGCAGGAGTTGCACTTTTCACAAATGATAACCATTCCACTTCAATTTCTCTTTGTTATTTCATTTCCCACATCTAGCTTGTTTAGCTAAGAATTAGAAAAAATAGTAGGTGTATTTTCTTAACCCAATTTGCAATTCTCATCTTTTATGGTTTATGGAACGGGGAAAGAAATGACCCATTCCTTTTTACACACTTCCATCATGAGGGTTGAATTACATGGTAGCACCATCATATCAAAACATAGTTATACAAAATTAGGATGACGCAGCCCACCCCCTAAACCCCTATAATTTTTATAAAAACACAATAAAAAAAAATTAAAAAACACAATAAAAAATACAATAAAAAAAAATTAGAAAACACAATAAAAAATACAATAAAATAATAAAATGAAAAAACATAATAAAAAATACAATAAAAAAATAAAATGAAGATGAATTTTTAATAGAGATTTGGCCTCAGCCCAGCCGGTGGCGGTAGATGACACCACCCATCTCATCAAGACCGAAGGGAGCCAGCGACCTCACTCCTGCGACGACGAGCCCCGGCGGCCTTAAACCCGAAAATCGGTCCGGCTCCTTCTGGTCCCAATGCAATGGCGTAGGCGGTGTCGCCCACCGCCACCGGCAGCCGGGGGGGGGGGGGGTGGCTGCAATTGTGAAGGGGTTCAGTCGAACCAAACCCCAGGAAATTCCTAACTAGTAAAGATTCAAATAATATTATTCATAAATTGATATTATAATTTATCTTACATCTAAAAAGAAGTACAAAAGAAACACAAAAAAATCACAAATAAGTTAATCCTTTTTTTTTTTTTGTATCTTTAATAAATATGCTAAAAAACCAAAAAATAATTATGAAAAAGAAACAACTTTTCTTTGTGTGCTTTTTATTGTTTATATTAGAGGTTGGAATTAAAAAAAAAAGTAGGTAAATGGAGAGATAGAGAGGGATTTGATAGGGCATAAGTGAAAGTTGAGAAAAAACGAAATAAAAATGAGATAGTTTGGAAAGAAAGAAAATAAGTTAAGAGGCTCTCTCAGACTTTAAAGTTCTACTCGAAGATGATTTCTTTAAGGCTTTTGGGACCCACCAATTTAATAGTTGTTTTTTTACTCTTTTCTTTTTTATATTCCTACTTTCATCTAGTTGTATGCTTTCTCTTTAAAAGATAGCTGACATTTTTTTAAAGTAACTTTCTCTGAGTTCTCTCACTGCAGTTTTGACAATTGAATTGAATTCAATCTTTCATCAGAAGTTTTTTTTTTTTTGTTAGGGGGGGGGGGGGGGGAGCTTGAATTTTCTACTGGAACTTAGAAGGTAGGCATGTTCTCTTCTCCTTGTTATACATCAATATTTATATAAAGTTGTTACTCCTACAAGGAGATTTAATGGAGGAAGACCACATTGGTTTGTTGCTCCGGGGCCTGGGGAAGCAGGATTCATGCGAGTTAACTAAAGGCCTCGTTTGTTTTCACAACTAATTTCATCTCATCTCATCTCATCTAATGATTACAACTTTTTCAAATTTCCACACCATAAAATAAACACTTCAACCTTTTCAAATAAAAAAAATATATATATTAAAAAAAATATTATAACAATATTTTCTTCAACATTCAACATTCAACATTCAACTTTTATTTCAACTTATCTCATCTCATCTATGAAAACTAACGACCCAAGACTTTTTATAGCCCAAGACAATGACCTAGAGCATGGTTCAGGAAGTTTTTATCAGCAGTACTAGAGTTTGGTAGTTGCAATGATAGACCATTCACTATTTCACTTACATAATGATGAAGGCTGCATTCTTCTTGTAGAATATGATGATGAGATTGTGATAACTAAAAGACTCTGATTTCATACCAGGACTTAGGCCGGTATAGAAGTTGTTAGGTCTAAAAAAGGTCTTAGCTTATCTAAGAGAAAAGTTATTAGATCTCAAAACTAGTTTATAAGGTGCTTGATCCAGTGATATTTTCCCATGAATCCAAATCATAAACCCTTGATAGACAAGAGAACTATTTGAAAATCTAAATCTTCTCGAAAGTTTGGAAGCTAAACTGTGTTACCATCACTCGACTGAATATCTCATATGCAGTTAGTGAACGAAGTCCATTGTTGGAAGCTGCTAGGATTCCACCTTTTAATAATATTACTTGATATTTAAGTAGATTCTATCTTGGATTTTTGTTCCTGCCGATTAGGGACCTCAGAGTGGAAGGTCTTACTGAGATTGACTGGCAGGCTCTCTTTCAGATAGGAGATGTACAAGATGCAATACCTAGTTAGGATGTGATTTGAAAGAGTACAAAACAAACAGCGGTAGCATAGTCAAAGGCAAAATTTGAGCATAAACCAATATCTTACATCTAGTGGGCTGACAAGTTTTTACTAGATAATCTTTTGATAATAGAGTTCTTTTTCAAATAACCTAATGTGTGTATATATATCATAAGGGTATACAGATCTGCTTATTTATTAAATCTTTGAATAATTATGAGGTGGGAAGTAGGCATAGTAGAATAATCCTCTTCTGCAACACTTCTGAACCATAAACATTAAAATAAGAGAAGAATCTTTATGTCATACCAGCCTCTTGCAAGGTATTTATAGAGTACCACTGGCTCTCTCTAGATAGAATAGAGAGAAAGCATGGATGGAGGGGAAAGCAAATATAAAAGCTGAGAGAGAAGTGACAAAGGACATTAAGAGACAAGAGAAGAGTGGAAAGTAAAAAAGAGTAGAGTAGAACCAATTAAAAGTAGTGATTAAACAGACTTCATCCTTGGTCATCTTAACTATACATTACGTTTTGGTCAACTCTTAGAATGTGAGATTTTAAAATTGGCTTCAAAAACTGTTAAGAGGGCTATTTACAAGGAGGCGTCATTTATTGAATTATTTATATAATTATGTTGACCTAATCACTATTCATGACCTATCATATAAAATGTAGGTGTGCTAGCAAGCCGCCCAGCACTTACCCTGGGCGTACCGCTAGCACAAATGTGTAGTTTGTTTGTTTTCTCTTTATCTATTTTGTATATATTTTTTTAACATCCTTAAGAATTAAGAAAAACTTAAATAAAACATATACAACTTCATTAATAATCACTTCCTTAATTATTAAATAAAAAAAAAATTATAATATTCGAGCGGTAACATTGAGCAGTAACATTGAGGGGGCTAAGTGCATTTTTCATAAACTTTTGAAAGGTATGAATAAGGCTTTGTTTGTTTTTCCAAACTATCTCATCTCATCTCAAACTAATTATTATACTTTTTCAAATTCTTATATAAAACAAAATAAACAATTCAACTTTTTCAAATCCCAAAACAACTTTTTCATATTCCAAAATAAAACTAATATTAAAAAAAATATTATAACAATATTTTATTTTTTTTCTAACTTTTATCTCATCTTATCTATGAAAACAAACAAAACCTAAAGGTACCAAACATGCAGATTATAGGGATTAGTCTGGCAAAAGACTCATTCCAAGTCATATGCATTCAAATGTTTCACATGTCTACATCATAATGTCTTAGATACATTTTATGTAGTTATGAGAATGGCATACCTTCGTAGTTCTTCTGGCAACCGTCGATGGCTCATCCACTGCTCCACATCACGACATCTTAGAGACATTTCCAACCTCCTAAGGGATAACCATCAAAAGAGAAAGAAAAGGCAAATGGTCAATGAAGGCCAAAACTTTGGTGGTACACAATAAATTTGAAATGCAAATGTCGATGTTTTGTTTTTCAAATCTGTTGGGTAAGCGACAATACAAGTCACATCCAAAATAAGATTGGTAGCTATTATCCCTGTATTATGTGTAACTCAACTTTGGAAGTAAAAAAACACAAAAGAGTGCTGTCCTGTTTTGAGTAACCGAGCAAAGAAACATGTGCTTTAATTACATGCAACATTCTAAACTTGATGTTAAGGAGATGTACACGCCAACAATTGACACTAAGAAATATGTAAGAAAAAAAATTCTAGCACCATTTTGTTAATGAATTTACAAAAACTAATTACTTTTGAAACCAAAAGGAAACAGAAAAGGTGAGGAATGCGTGAGTCAAAAGAAGGGAAACAAATTACAAATCAAACCGAATGCACAGATAAGCATAAGCTTACGTCCTAAGGTGGCCTTTATATAGTGGTATTTGTCAAGGCATAGACACACGAGTTTTGACCAAGTGGACCCAAGAAGAAAAGAGAGAAGAACGGCCATAATAATGATCAAACTAGATGATACAAATTAAACTCTGGCAATATTCATAACTACAATCTTACTGAGAATTAGTGGGATAGTTTTTCTTTAAAAAAGTAGCCACCTCTTACAGGTGATCAAGCCCAAATTCTGAACTAAAAACTTCTAAAAGAGAAGAAAAGATAAAGAAGGAAAATAAATGTGGTACTTGCATTAAATGGAAGGTCAAGAGATTTTATGGCTTCTAACTGTAATTAATCATCCACAAATCATCATCTTGATTGATTGCAAAGGACTTTTAATGGGAATGAGATTTTGAGGTAAAAAAAAAAAAAACAACGAAAACTGGAGAACTCAAATAATGGGGAGTTGAGCACAACTGAGTGCATGTAATGTTTGATGTGGTAGTCCAATATAGTAAGGTAGCAGATTGGAACAATCAAAAGAGACCATTATTAGGTGCAAGAATACAGAGATGATAACTGTAAAAAAAAAACCTTAAGCAAGAACGTTCCTCTAAAAGAAGAGATGATTTTCACTTTAGAAATAATTGCATATCTAAACCTAAAGAAAGTTTTAAACTTGGTTGATTAGGGTTAGGAACTTCTTTAGTATATTTATCTTCAAACCCATTCAATCTTATTATAATTCAGATAATCTGCTGTTTGTGTCACACAAAATTATAGGGTTTCTATTTTAGGAAACTGGTTTCCTTTAAACCTATATATTTGTAGAAGCATATTTTGATATTAGTGTCAAAACGTTCCTTGTGACTTATTAGTTAATTTTAGTAATAAAATGATTCTGCATTAGAAAAATAGGGGAAACAGGGAAGTTTAAATGGTATGTAGGGTTACCAAAAGAATACCACCAAGGGTGGTGTCTCTACGGCCCTTGGGTTACTCCCAAATGGTTTGACATGTACTAGGTTCTAAGTTCAATTCCAAATAAGGATTCATCTTAGACTATTGGCATTAGTTGCCTAAGACTCATTGAATTCCCTAGTGGGACTGAGGTCTAGGCTTTGTTACAAACTTGACTTAAGGGAATGCCTGCAGCTTTCTGTCATCTAGACCGTCCTGTCTGGCGCCCAGTGGATAGGCTGCTGCTATAGTCACTCGCAGGTAGAGAAGCCACCTCTAGTTGCCCCCTCCTACCCTTTTTATCCACAATAAAAGGGCTACTGAAAGAGTAATAATAGCTGCTGAGGCCCCTTTTCGGGATTAAAACAAGAGAGAACTATGTTTTCCATGCCCGATTCAACCATATCTTCAATTTTTTAAAAAGTAAATTCTTTTGTTAATTTAACTTCAAAAACATGGATTGAACCATTTTTCTACCCTCTAAATAGCCAAACAACTCAAAACTGAATGCTAGGAGAGATCCCAAAAGGCTGCAAGTTATTGTGCAATCTCTAAACAAGGTTAAGGTGAGTTTTCTTCAAGATTGTACAAGATTCAAAAGGTCTCCCTTCTTGTAATAACAACGAGGCTTTCTTAATGTTTCCATGAGGAAACCAGCCACAAGGAGGAACAAAAATCAGTTCTTGTGCACAAAACTGAGTGGACAGATACTGATTTTTCACTCATCCCTAAGTAAATAGCCAAAAATCTAGGTAAGAACTTGGTTGAGGCTTATATCAGATGAATACATGTCCATGGTTAACAAAACTGTTTCCTTCCAAGCTGCGATCTAAAAACCAGTTCAAAAGAATACGCACATGTAGCTAATTACGAGTATCTTGTGAAAGGAGGCCCAATGTGCATGTTAGAGTTCAATGAGTTGTGTCTCAGCCGCAACAAAAGTTTTCAGCATAGCAACAGCTAAGGCTGCTGTTGGGCCTTAAAAAAAAGTCCTAATAAGGCTTCAAAGGCCATGCTTAAGGGCATGTTTGGAAAGTTAAATGAGATAAGAATTCTGTGAATAGTAGTGCAATGGTTTGTGAAAGGTAATAAAATGATTGAGTTCAGATTTTTATTAGGTTTTGGGTAAGGAGAGCGAAAAAGTGGGAATAAAAATATTATAAAGTTAGACAAACTGTTTGAATAATAATTTTTAAGATTATTTTTGGTTTGAAATTTGAAAAAAGTTGTATTATTTTTGTGTTTTGTTTGGAAGTTTGGAAAGTTTTAATGAATAGATAATCATTAGATGAAAAGGTTAAGATTTGAAATTGAAAAGTGTTTTGTGTTTGAGTGATATTTGGGAAGGAAATTATAAGTTTTGAGATGAGATCTCACTTCCCAAACATGGCCTAAGTCTCCAGTGAGGTTTCTTTTCCCGTGGGTCAGTTTGAGTCTAGGTCTTTACTTTCAAGTGGGTCAGTTGTTATTTGCACAGGATTGGGTTTCAATCCACTGGTTGACTTTTTTTGAGTCTTTTTTATTATTATTTCAAATGGACTCTGTTTTGGGTTGGCGTTAGTGTTCATTTAATTGTGACAGCATGGACTTAATTATTGTGGTGGTCTTCATCATGTCCATTGAAAATTCCATTGTTCAATTTACTAGAAAGAATTTTCCTACGTGGGAATTTCAATTTAAAATATTCTTGAAATGGAAAGAATTATATAATCATATTGATAGTTCTGCTAAAAATCCTACTGATGAAAAGAATTTGCTCAATGGGAGGTCAAGGATGCTAAGGTGGTTTCTTGGCTGTTGGGAACACTTGAACCCCATCTTGTGACAAATATTTGCCGCTTTACTACGGCTCAAGCTATGTGAGACTACTTGTACCGTATTTATCATCAAGATCACAGCGCTCGAAAGCTCCAATTAGAGTTGGAAATCAGTAATTTCAGTCAAGGTAATTTGACTATTGAACAGTTTTATTCTACTTTTAGTAATATTTGGAGAGAATATTCTGCCATTGTTCATGCTAAGGTTCTTCCAGAGACACTTTCGGCTCTTCAAGTGGTTCATTTTGAGAGTCAACGCGATTAATTTTTTATGAAACTTCGGTCTAAGTTTGAACCTGTCCAGGCTGGTTTATTGAACCATAATCCAGTTCCTTCTTTGGATATTTGCTTGGGGGAGTTATTGTGGAAAGAACAACGGTTATCCACTCAAATGGGTATGACTTCTGAGAGGGTCCCTTCTGAGACCATTAATGTTGCTTATGCCACACAAGGGAGATGATAGATTAAGTTGCAGTGTTTCAACTGCAAAGAGTTTGGTCACATTGCTTGAAATTCTCCCAAGAAAATGTGTAACTATTGCAAGAAAGAAGGTCACTTTATCAAGGATTGTCGGATGAGGTCTCAGGATTGCCAATCCGAAGCTTTTCAAGTTGTTGTTCAATCATCTTCTTCTGATACACCTTCCACCATAAGCTATGATTCATCTGTTCTTACACCAACAATGGTTCAACAAACGATTATGTCTGTTTTTACTACTTTAGGCCTACAAGCTACAAGTACTAGTTCAACTTCCTCTTGGATTGTTGATTTGAGAGCTTCTAATCATATGACTGCTACTATGATGGGTCTTCATAATGTTAGTAAGTATAGGGGCATGCAAAATATTCAGATTGTCGATGGTAGTACTCTCCCAATCATTGCTGTCAGTAATTTGGGATCTTTTCGCAATGTTTTTGTCTCTCCTGAATTATCTACTAATTTGATTTATGTTGGACAATTGGTGGGTAATAACTGTGATGTTCACTTTTCTCGTGATGGTTGTCTTGTGCAGAATTAGGTGTCAGGGACGGTGATCGCGAAGGGGCTTAAAGTGGGACATTTGTTTCCTTTACAATTTTCCAATCCTGATGTTATTTCCCTTTCTTGTACGGCTACGGCTAATAATAGTGAAGTATGGCATAAGAAATTAGGTCATCCCAATTCTGTTGTCTTAACTCACCTTTTGAAAAATGGTTTAATAGAGATTCATTTTCTTCTTCTATTGTCTCTTTTGATTGTGCTCCTTATCGTCTTGGTAAAAGTAAAATTTTACCTTTTTCCTGTGCATAATAGTTGTGCCTCTACATGTTTTGAGCTTGTATATACTGATGTTTGGGATATTTCACATGATCAATATCATTATTTTGTGACATTTATTGATCATTATAATCGATTTACATGGATATATTTTCTCCACTCTAAAGCTAATGTGCTTTCTGTTTTTCAAAGATTTGTTACCCTTGTTGAAACACAGTTTGGAATTTGTATCAAAACCTTACGCTCCGACTCAGGAGAGGGGGGGGGAGTACATGTATCATTCGTTTAAGATGTATCTTCAGCAAAAGGGGATCATTTCCTAGTGTTCTTGTCCTTATACTCCTCAACAAAATAGAGTCGCTAAATGTAAGAATCGTTCTCTCTTACATGTCATTCGTAATTTGTTGATTGAATCTTCTGTACCTTCTTAGTTTTGGGTAGAAGCTTCATCTACTGTTGTCTATTTGATCAATCGTTTGCCTTCTGCCACTCTAAATTATAATTCTCCATATTTTCGTTTATTTGGCATAGCTCCTGAGTATCACTCTCGTCATACTTTTGGGTGCGTTTGTTTTGTTCATCTGCCTCTCATTGATCGTCACAAGCTTGCTGCTCAATCTATCACATGTGCGTTTATGGGCTATAGTCCTACTCAGAAAGGATTTGTTTGTTATGATGCTCGTGCAAACGAATTTCGAATCTATCGAAATGTGATTTTATTTGAAAATCAATATTTCTTTCAATCTCAGGTTATCTCTGATCCTCCTGTTGCACTTCTTCCTGTTTTTGATGATGTGTCTTCCTCTATTAAGCAATTTAAACCAGATATGATATATCATCAACGTCTTCCACCTTCTTCAACACCCCTTCCCAACACTGATTACCCATCTGATTCTGCAATTTCTATACCTCAACACTCCAGCCGAGTTACACATGCACATGATTTATACGAATTTTCCTCATTCCTCACTTACTGCAACTCTCGATATTGTTTCTGTCCCTCACTCTTATGTCCAAGCAGCAACTCAAGCATGTTGGCAACAAGCCATGCAATAAGAGATCCAAGCTCTTTAAGACAATGATACTTGGGACATTGTAACTTGTTCCTCTGGTGTAAAGCCTATTGGCTGTAAAAGGGTGTACTCAGTCAAGTTTCGGTCCGATGGGTCACTGGATAGATATAAAGTCCATCTTGTGGCTCTTGGGAATCGCCAAGAATATGGTATTGATTATGATAAGACATTTGCACCTACTGCAAAGATGACAATTATTCGGACTATCTTAACACTTGCTACCTCACAGGGGTGGTCTCTTCGACAGATGGATGTGAAAAATGTCTTTCTGCATGGGGATCTGAAAGAAGAAATCTATTTCACTGCACCTCCTAGCCTATTTGCTACTCCTCCCTCCGAGGTGTGTCGACTAAGATGATCTTTCTATAGACTGAAACAGGCTCCGCGTGCATGGTTTGATAGATTCCCCTCTACCCTGCTTGATTTTTACTTTACTCAAAGTCAATTTGATTCCTCTCTTTTTCTTTGCAAGACTTCTGCAAGAATTGTATTGCTACTGGTTTATATTGATGACATTGTGATTACTGGCTCTGATACTGAATTAATTAAACAATTACAAAAACATCTCAAGACCTCCTAAAATGAAAGATCTTGGTCCTTTGCAATACTTTCTTGGCCTTGAGGTGTAGATTACTTCGATGGGTACATTGTTAAACTAGCACAAATATAAGCAGGAAGTGATTGCATTAGCTAATCTCCAATCGAGTAACTCTGTTCTTACTTCCTTGGAGATAAATCTCAAGTTTCGACAGGAAGAAGGTGAGATAATCATAGATCCATCCTTGTATCAGCAGCTCGTTAGGAGTTTGAACTACTTGACGATTGCTCGTCTTGACATTCCTTTTGTTGTGCAGCAGATAAGTCAATTTATGCAGGCCCCTCGACATCTATACTTAGCACTATCCAATATCTAAAGAGCACCTCTACACGCGGGTTATTCTTTCCTAAGGAATCTTCCTTAGAATTTGTGGGATATAGTGATGCTGATTGGGCTGGATGTGCAAATACTCATCGCTCTGTTACTAGTTGCTGCATGTTCTTAGAAAATGCTCTCATTTCTTGGAAGAGTAAGAAGCAAGACAGAATTTCCAAATCTTCCATAGAGTCTAAGTATCGTGCTATGTCTTCCACTTGCTCTGAGATCACGTGGCTTTATAGGTTGTTTGGAGAACTTGGCTTTCCTCAGCTTTATTTCACTCTTCTTCATGCTGATAATACTAGTGTTATTCAAATCGCTGCTAATCCTGTTTTCCATAAGCGTACGAAACATATCGAAGTCGATTTTCATTCAATATGAGAAGCCTTTGACAAATATGTGATTACTCTTCCTAACATTTCCACCGAGCATAAAAGTGCATACATTTTCACTAAAGCGCTTTCTCGACATCGGCATTAGTTCTTGATTGACAAATTGATGTTGATTGATCTACTAGCATTAATTTGAGGGAGGATGTTACGAAGATAATTTTAGACGTAAAGATTGAAAATAGCTAGACATAAAGATTGACAATAGCAGTCAATTAGGTGTAAATATTTGAAATACTTGTCTTGATAACATTTTAGGCGCCAGCAAATATGGAAACAGTTATGTAAAATTCTTTTATATAAATGAAAGGAAACCCTACAGAAAGGGTATTCAGACCAATTGACACCGACAACACTAGAAATCACTAGCCCAAGAACAGACAATGCCGACAACACTAGAAATCACTGGCCTAAGAACAGACAACGCCAACAACAACGAAAAAATTAGCCCAAAAATTTTAGATCGAGTGCTCTGGTACCATGTCAAGTTGGTTTGAATCATAGTTTTAAATTCCATACCCTACCGGCTAATACGATTAAAATATGCCGTACCGGCCGACTGTCCAGTACAGAACAAGAGGTCATTTCATAACGGCCGATATTTGTGTTTTGGTCATACTGGATTTCGGCCTTTACCCTTTTTTTTCATTTCTTACTATTTTTTTATCCTAATTCAAACTAAACTTACATATCCATATTTATATATATAATTTCTTTATATATTGACTATTATTTTGAAATATCATTTATATATGTATTTATATATATATAATTTATTCATGTATAGATTATTCCGAAAAGATACATGAAACGGTACCAGTACTAAAATATTTCGTTCTAGTATCTTGACCAAAACGTCCACCGGTACGATATTCAAACATTGGTTTGAATGCCTCTCAATGGAGAGTTTCCTCTTATTACATTTTTTTTTATAAGTAAAAATATTATATATATATATATATATCAATAGGAGTAGTTTCCTCTTATTACATAACGCATAATCCCTTAATTACAGCCTACAAATAATATGTATATAACGAAACAATCTAAATAAGTAAACTGTACAGCAGCCTAGTGTCTAACAAAATTGTGTCCCATACATATATACATTTACTGCCATATATATATCGTTGACACATTGAACACGCTATAACTACAACTTGTCAAGTGGCTTTGCATGAACAAAATTAAGGGGAAAAACAAAAACCATAGGAAAAAAGTGTACCTCCGTCCAAGAGCCTGAAGAAAGTTTTGCATGTTTCCAATGAGGAGAGCAAAGAGTAAGAGGCCCAGTCCAATGATGGCCATGGTAAAAAGGACTTCCCAAACAAAGTAGCTAGGAGTTTGATTTCCAGCCAGCGTACTAATTTGCTTCACAGAATGATAGGCAGAATGATAAATCAGCTACGGGTATAATTAACTATGAAATTCAGAACAAAAATGATTGAATCACAAACTTATTTCACATCGCACGAAATTTGATTATGTTATTATCACGAAGTCAATAAAATACCATTACTTTTCCAATGCTATGGGACACTGTCATAAGACCCTGTTGTAGTTGACTTTGCGCTTCTGTTCCAGCATCAATAATGCATAACTACTCAATTGGCTTACGACTTCAAGAGAGAACGCATATGCAGGGCAATGTGTGGTCTCACTTGGGAGGAATATACATAAATCAATTAGAGAAAATCTTCTGGGCGGGAAGAGTGTTGTAGGCCAAATAACACTATCCAATAGTGTCTTGACACGTAAGCAACCCACAGAACTAATCGTGGGCACGCAACGTACACTGCACACATCCCCTTCTACAAACCCTCTCTTCCATCGTAGCCGAACATGAGTCGTTCTTGGAAAAGCTCAACCCCTTCTCTTATCCTCACCCTCTCTCCCATCGATCAAGCTAAATCTGAAACTCTCACTAGCTCTCAAGTTGTCTCTCTGATTCTCTCCTCAAGCGCTCTCTCTCTCTCTCTCTCTCCAGCCCAGCACCAACGATTCTTCATTTTTCTTTTTTATACCAAACTTTGTTGGTTCATTCAATCCACTTTTATAAGCTAGAACCTGGCTGGATCCGGGCTGGGAGAGTGGCGCCCATTCCTAACCCGTTCTGAAAAGGTTTGCTCATGCTGGAGGGAGCATCCCCACTTAGTGATCAGTCCGCTAGTTCATGCAAATCCGAAGAAGTTATCACGGACGAGCCACATGCAAGGAAACTTGCACGTGTGGTTCTGGCCGGGCTTTCCTGAGGTATCTAATAACCT
Organism: Platycarya longipes; assembly: GCA_036559045.1. Lineage (NCBI taxonomy): Eukaryota > Viridiplantae > Streptophyta > Magnoliopsida > Fagales > Juglandaceae > Platycarya > Platycarya longipes. Next base: position 38,191,158 of record CM071803.1, on the reverse strand, counting down.
TGCTTCTGCTCACCGCTGGCGCACCTCTCCTAACTATTGCCATCTTATAAGAAAATGCTTTTCCTTTTATATTTATGATTGCTATTGATGAATATTAATTAGCTAAGGCTCTCCCCACTCCACACATCGAACCAAAAGAGGGTTCTTGCTCCATCGCCCAACTCAAACTTAACCTGTTTTTCAAAAGTGTCCCACCTCTTTCTAATAAATTTCCATAGGCTTACTCCATAAAGACCCCCTACGCTTCTTAGAACACCATCCCCCCCAACTCAATCCATAAGACCCCTATTTACTTGCTTTAATAGAACTTCTTATTACTTATAAAAAAAATCCTCTTCCGACATTAATGTGACCTGAAAGATACTTGATTCATACAGCAATAAAAAAATTTGATGAAAATATAAATTTCAAACATGAACTTCAACTCCCTATACCACATTCTTTGATCAATATCAGCACAAATTGAGTCTGTCAAGCATTAAACATGAGGCATGGAACAGAGGGATATACTGTAAGCATCGGATGTACAGGCTAATCATCTATAAAAAGAAACAATATAATCAAATGACTAATCGTTGAAGGACATTTGTTAACAAACATGACGATGCAGGGACAAGGCCTTAAATTTCCACATATAATTGCAGAGTTTCACACAGCTAGAGTAAAGAACTTTGTAGTGTCGAGTGCATATAGAGCATTTTAAACAAATTGATATGTTTATTTTTCCGCCATTGCTACACATGGTGCAGGCCCTCAGAATTATCTTGAAAAAAAAAACTAAAAAGTTGGACCAAGAGTTTCCTCTTGCCATTTTCCAACATATCATGTTTGCATCCATCGAGCTTCAGTTCAATGCCAAAGAAGAGATCAGGTGGAAGACACCATGTAAGTGTCAGAAGCTAAAAGTTCCAAATCTCTAGTTAATAAACAGGTCGGCCAACAATCATCCAAATTCACAGATATATTCATATTTCTCTCACTTGTAGGGTTTCCAGGCAGGAAGTATATTGAAGAGAATAATCACAGATGCTTAAAGTGAGAACATTCCAAGAACTTTGGTTTTCGAATAATATTTTAATAGAAGATGGGGGACACAGATAAGGGTAAAATGAAGAGAAGTTGTAAAGAGCAATCTGTGATAATCGGAGATCACATGATGAGATTTTACAAGCAAATTATTCATTCTCAGAATGATTTTGACTGTCTAATATGCTGGTTGACAGAACCCTATACTTAAAATAAATATATACTATCGAAGTTCTGTACTATTTACTCAGATATTACGACACACCTCCAAAGCACAAAAAGATGAGTTGAACATGAGAAAAGCAAAGTCCACAAGCAGCATGATAACACTTGCAATGTATTTTTGTAACTAGGGTTGTAAAAAGACTGAATCGGACCGGTGGACCGGACTGGGACCAGACCGGACCGAATGGAATTCGGTCCGGTCCGGTACAAATTTTACATGGACCGATTAATTCCGGTCTGGTTCCGGTCCAAAGAATTTCTCCTCCTGGACCGGACTGGACCGGACCGAACCCCACATATATATATATATATTTATATGTATATATAAAAATAGTATATAAATTATAATATTAATATTAATATAAATTAATAAATTAATATATAATATATATTAACATATAATATATATTAAGATATTAATATATAATATATACTCTTATAATATTAACATATTATAATTTATTGGTTGACTAGTTGTATTATAAAAATATAAATTATAATATATCTATATAGAATATTAGTAATAACTTATAAGTAATAAGTGTATTATTATTATTTAATATATTATTACTAATTTATCACTATTTACTAACATATAAATATATAATATATTAATGTAATAGTATTATTAGTTATAATTTACTTACATATTTAATATATAATATATACTAACATATTAATATATAATATATACTCTTATAATATTAACATATTATAATTTATAGTAGTTAATTTGGGCCAAAAAAAATTTGATCATTGTAGAATTTTAGATTAAATTTAGCTCATTAAATCATAGGGGGCACCCCTGGACCGGACCGGACCGCCTCTGGACCGAATTGGACAGGACCGGTATGGACCGAACTCCTGTTCAGTCCGGTCCAGGGTGAGAGAATTCTTGGACCGAATGGAATCGATCCACAAATTTCTCGGACCGGACCAGACCATTTACACCCCTATTTGTAACCCTCTCAACCGCTCAAGAAACCCTGTAAAACTAATTTCTAACAGGTAAAAAGAAAAGAGAAACTGAGAAAACAATACCTGGAATCCCCAAAATAATGAAAATATATATCTGGTTATGATGCTTTTTTCCGTAGTAAGATTGACAGCTTGCCCATATATTCCATAAGAAAAAGCATCTGAAGTAAAACAACCACTAGCATTCACATTGTTTTTCCAACTAGCCCTTGCTCCTTCCGATAAATCATCTCCAAACTCATACCCATGCCCACAGTCAATGAAACTCATGCATTTTGGAAGAACTTCAGCTAAGACAGAGTTTTGGCAGGCATCTCGAAGACATTGATTAACCCTCTAGATAAGACAGAGGAGGTAAAATGAAAAAATTAGAAAACCATTAAACAAATATGTTCATCTATGTCTTAAACTCACTAATTGGCCAAGTAGAACAAGAAGAAATAATTACATAGTGAACCCTCCCACGTTTGAAGCATCACATTCACAAAAAACATTATGACTTGTGAAAAGATCATTTACTATATCATTTTTCGTGGCCTGATTTCTCAAGAATTGAAGTCCCTTATTTTAAATGAAGCAGGCTTTTTTCTGTTTTATTTTACCTTTTCAATTACAATTCTCTACCACCATCTCAACTACAATATATAAAATTATGAACTAAACTGAGAACATGAGAGATGCAATGTTTAGTTCCTTTCTTTTTATATTATTTATTTGGCTGTTCATTTAAATGGCGACTTAATATTCCTTCTATAAATCATTAAGTTGGGTGTTGCATTGTGCTTGAAATTTTGTGAGAGGTGAATTGGACAGCAATATTTCACTATGATGAACATTTCCAATGCAAAGTAGAGATGCAAATACAAGTTGTAAAGTTCAAAGCAAGAAAAAAAAATGCCTAAAAAAAAAGAAAGCTCAACAAGCATCTTTAGATGATATGACAACCTCCACCCACCTGCAACCCAAAGAGGTACCAGCATGACCCAACAACATGGCCCGACAACATGAAAGTGAAAAGATTTATAACGAAATTTGCCCATGCTGATTCAAATACCAAGCCACTTGGAGACTGCCCAGCAAGTAGAGGTAGAAACCTGTACAACCTGGGAATGTATTGAACAAGAATAGCCAACCGTAAAAGATTCTTAGCATAATTTGCTCCTGATGACCCCAACGATTTTGGTAGAACTAACAGTATTATGATCTGCACCAGAAAAAGATGTAATTTATGACAAGATTGATACCCTTGTCATTTAAAGGAAGCATGTATCAGATTACTTGGTATATAAACAGATTGATCAATAAAGGTAACCATTTTATAAACAATTTATGCAATAAAATGAGTTGATGATGTATATGCATGCATCTGTTGCTTCAAAATACACATCAATCAACAATCAAGAATGAATTATTTCCCTTTTAAAAAACAAGTAAATTACGGATGCTCAGCCACCTACAAAAACATCCTGCCACACAAAAAAATAAAAGAAACAAGATTGATCGCTTCAGCCTTTCACCACACCAAAGAAAATAATAGCTCTTAATATCTAGCATCCTTGGATAAGTTTGTCAGTGTCATGGGGGAAGTTTATCGTCAGAAAGTTTGGAACTGCAATAGAAAATAAAAATGCAGAAAAATAACTTTGTTTAACATTCTGTTCTTGAGGTTCCACCGTGTGTCATTAATCACTAAAACCAAATTTCTAAATATCTTGGGGTCAATCATGGCATAACACATTATAATATTTAAGGGGTTCACAATTCACCATACTCGATCAAAACTCCACTTTATGGCCTAACTCTGCAATAATTGAGAGGTCCATGTCCCACTACACGCCCGGGATGCAGTGTGTGCCTTCTGGGGTCTATAGCAGGGATTAGGGAGCCTATCATGGACCATCCTTACTAGGGAGTTTGTAACTTCATGTAAAGAATGAAAGAGCTCAGTTCCGTTTTAAGACTATACTACAATAAAGTGGCCTCTTTAAGCTAGCAAAAGACGGAGGCATTGCTTCACTTATCTAGTGAGAGAGTTACAATGCTTGGATGGATATCCATATTGGATGGCATAGGATATTGAGGTATCTTGTCAAAAAACAGTATTACTGCTTCAGCCCAATTTTATCCTTAATGTTTCCTTACTCTTACCTCAAGCTAAACTCTTACTCAATTCATCCAACTTCTCTCAACGAGACCCATCTTTCAAAGCTCTTAAAGATCCATAAAACCTTTTATCCAAAAATGACCAAAAGTGCACTCTCAAAAGATAAGTTCTTCAAATCGGAACTTTTTAATGAAGTGTTAGAAAAGATAATAACAATATATCACGAACAAAATCCATGTATATTAAATAATAGCAAAACATAGCATATCAAAGAGAGAAGGTTTGCCTTAATATGCCTAGTAAAACATTAACACAGACACATCCACAACAATGACCAGATAACAAAATATGAATCTTCAACAAGAATATCCTAAACAGCATGTGGCTGTGATATATGAGTAGATGGTGATGAATACAAAGTTGATAAGGGGAAGAGAGCAAGTCCTCTTACTTGAGGAAGAGGTAACACGACAGATAAGTCAATGAAAAAGAATCCACGAATATAATGGAGAGCAATTTTTTTTTGGATGGTCAACTAACTCTCCAGCACCAACTACTCTTGACTCAGGGGCCACATAAGCCAACCTAAACTGCACAAAAGAAAATTAGACACATTGGTCAACAATAGAAGAAAGGCTCCAAGCAAAGCTAATACAAGTAAAAATGGCACAATGACCGAAGACATTGGATGTCATGAGCAAAGTTTTTATTAAAAAATTACTTAAAATGTTGAAACGATGAATTCACAAGCATGTCATGAATATAAATAAATCTGTGTGGGTTCATATGATATTTGATATAAGATTAACATCTACAGAAGAGACATCAAATGAGAAACATGTATAACCCATTATTCTTGTCGCTTGCTTTAAAGTGAATATGAACGTAAAATCATATCATTGTAAAGGGATTAGAATGAAAAGACAATAATAATGATTCTGAAACCTTTTTTATCCACTATCCTTTTGATCATGAGTTGCAAGTGAGAAATTTGATGGTGTAAATTAAAATAAAACATTATAATGGGCTCAAGGTATTTAAGCATATAGGGCCGCTCAACAAACCACCCGACCCGTAATCACCCTGTAATGACAACAAAGCTTAGTTCAATTTCGAATTTACAAAATTGTATGATCAGTTATCTGGGTTTTACTATTCAAAATCGCTTGTAACCCGAACTGAATTGAGGGTAATTATAAAAATATAACATATATTTTGTTACAGAGATAATTTAGAAGACTATTTTAGGAATGATTTCCTTTATAATCAGATTGTATATAGCAGATAATTAGGCTAGAAATACTTACCTTGTATAGAATATCATACGCTGGAAATCTGGCACCAATTATGTAATCTCGTCTATTTAATGAAAGGAAACCCTATGGAAAGAGTGTTCAAACCAAAATTGACATGGTACTAGAACCCCCTACTCTGATATTCATCGTTGTGGCCTAAATCACTGTTGTGTGACTTGTGTTGCCGACTGGAGGAATTTTTTTTTCCTCTGTTTTTGGAAGTTTCCTTCTTGCTTTTGATGTGTCAGTACCTTTTGTGGTGATTCCTTTCGTGGGTTTCATGTTTTGGTGACTATCGGCACTTTGGTCTTTGGGTTTCTTCATGGTCTCTTTCGGTTGGTGGGTTGTCGGCATTTACTGTGGGTTGTTGGCATCGTATGTGAATGGTTGTGCAGTTGTCAGCATCTTTTGTGGCCGTCGACGACATCTCTGGGTCAATGTTTCGAATACCGTACCAATGAACGTACCGGTTAAGGCACTAGAATGAAATATTTTGGTATCGGTATCGTTTCGTGTACCATTTCGGAATAGTCTATACATAAAAAAATTATATATATAAATACATATATAAATTATATTTCAAAATAATAGTCAATAAATGAATAAATTATATATATAAATATATATGTAAATAGTCTAGTCTGAATTAGGATTAAAAAAAATAGCAAGAAATGAAAAAAAAAAATCTCGAAATCTAGTACGGCCGGTACAGGTATGACCAATATGACAGAAATACCGGCCGGTATGAAACAGACCTTATTTCTGTACTGGCCACTGTTCTGGTACGGTCATCTCTGTCGGTGCTCCTAAGCTTTCGCAAGTTCTGGACAGGTGTTGCAAGTTCTGTTTCTAGGCCTTAGGGGGGTCATTTTGTGGGCTTTCTATTTTTTGAGTGGGTCATTTTGTCTCTAGGCCTTTTATTTGGAGTGGGGCCATTTGTTATCTATTACTTTTTGGCTTTCTCTACACTAGTCGAGTGTTTTAGGCCGCCTCCTATTATTTTGACTTGGCACTTGCAGCACTTCAAGTCGTTCAGCTAAGAGTCAACGTGATCAATTTCTGATAAAGCTGCGATCTGAGTTTGATCCTGTCCAAGCTGATTTATTGAACTATAATCCGGTTTTCTTTCTTTGAATATTTGATTGGAAAATTTATTACGAGAAGAACAATGGTTATCCACTTAGATGGGTATGACTTTCGAGAGGGGTCTCTTCTGATGTTGTAAACGTCGCCTATGCAGCAAAAAAGGAGAGAACAGAATAAGTTACAGTGTTTTAGTTGCAACGAGTTTGGCTATATTGCTCGAAGTTGTCCTAAGAAAGTGTTGTAATTAACTGCAAGAAAGAATGTCACACCATCAAAGATTGTTGGGTGTGGCCTCAAAATCGCCAATTCCAAGCTTTTCAGGCTATTGTTCAGTCATATTCTTCTGTTGCACCTCCCACTTGAATGACATTGTGGTATATGTTGATGACATTGTGATTACAGTTTTGACACTGATTTCGATTCAGCAATTACTACATCATCTTAAAAAGCCACTTTTCTTTTCACATGAAAGATCTTGGTCCCTTGCAGTACTTTCTTGACCTTGAGGTATAAATTACTTTGGCTGGTAAGTTGTTACACCAACACAAATATATGCAAGAAGTGATTTCACTGGTTGGTCTTCAATCAAGTAACTCTGCTCTTACTCTCTTGGAGGTAAATCTTAAGTTTCATCATGAGGAAGGCGAGCATCTATCAGATCTATCATTGCATCGGCAGTTCGTTGAGAGTTTGAACTACTTGACGATTACTTGTCCTGATATTTCTTTTGTTGTGCAGCAGATCAATCAATTTATGCAGCCCCCCAGACATCTATAATTTAGTCATTGTCCGCCACATTATCCGATATCTGAAAGGCACCTCTATATGTGGGTTGTTCTTTTCTAAAGAATCTTTCTTCCGATTGGTGGGATATAGTGATGTTGATTGAACTGAATGTGCAGATACTCCTCGCTCTGTTACTGGTTGGTGCATGTTCTTAGGCAATGCACTCATTTCTTGGAAGAGTAAGAAGCAAGACAGAATTTACAAGGTCGTCCACTGAGTCTGAGTATCGTTGCTATATCTTCCGCATGCTCTAATATCACATGGCTTCGTGGGTTATTAGGTGAACTTGGTTTTCCTCAGCTTCATTCCACTTCTCACTCATGCTAATAATATTGTTATCGTTTATGGAGAAAAAATACATCTTACTTTCTTTATTGATGTACAAACATATATATATATATATATAATACAGACACTGACCACTTATTACCCTCACACACTTATACTAATTATAAAACATATCTTTAACACTCCCCCTCATAGCTAGGGCATATATATTATATAAGCCCAACTTGAAAACAAATCAGTTTTACCCCGACCTCCAACAACAAAATTTATTTAGTAAACACGTCTACAAGTTGATCAACAGACTTCACAAAAGGCTGTAGCAATGTCACCACTTAGTTTGTATCTTATCTCGGAAATGAAGATGACAATCAATTTTCTATATATTTTAGTTCTTCTCTTGGAGAAATACAGGGTTAGAGGATAATATTGCACTGCGTACTTGATTATCACCAAAAATAATTCGAGAAGGGTAGGAGCTGAAAACTCAATCTCTTGACAGGAAAGTATTGCAACCACGTCAACTCACATAGTAGTGTAAAGCCCATTGCCCTTCGTATTCAGCTTCTGCACTAGAGCCGAGCTACTATACTGCTTGTTTCTTACTCTTCCATGTAACCAAGTTACCTCCTACAAAAGTACAATATCCCGAGTAGTAAGATCTTCTATCTGAAGGTGTGATCCTGCCCAAATCAGCATTTGAAAAGGCTTTAATGTTAAATGCCCATTTGGTCCGGATTACAGCAATCTTAGATCAGGTGCTCGCTTAAGATAACGATAAAATATGGTAATGTACAACATCCCATATGTGATACCCTAGGCGTTCGTTAAAAAATTGACTTCAGTACACTCACTGCATAAAGGAAATGTCTGGTCTCGTGATAGTGAAGATAATTCAATTTTCCAACAATGTCCTTTGATACCTACCTGGATCTCCAAACCAACTCTCCTTCCTCTTTTTTTTTAAGAATTTACCGATTTGGGTCTCATAGGGGTTTGTCAACTAGGTCACTGCACCCAAACATGCCCGGTTTCTTCTAGAAGGAAAATCATAGTACATCATTTTCCTCTGAGATAGGGTTGATTACCCTCTTTAGAATCTACTGACTTCAATTCCAAAGAAAATATGTGAGGCCTTGCCCAAGTTCTTTTGTCTAAAACTGATCGTGTAAACATTGTTTCAACCTAGCAATTCCAACAGAGTCACTCTCAGTAATTACAATGTCGTCCATATATACAACCAACAAAATGTGACCTACATCACTATGT